>CM038142.1:575040394-576240394 GCA_021437245.1 Aegilops speltoides
TAAGTAGAAAATGTTCATTGTGTATTACAAAAATGTTCATTGTATATTATGAAATTGTTCAACATATATTTAGAAAATGTTCATTGTGTATTTAAGTTTTGTTCATCATATATTAAAAAATTGTTTAGCGCATACCCATCAAATGTCCATTTTAGTATTTTAAATTTGTTCAGTATTTTTTACAAAAACGTTCACTGTATTTTAAAATTTCTTCAACGTATATTATTAAAATGTTGAACCTTTTTTTTAAGGATTTGCCCCTGTACATTCTACTTTAAGGTTGGCGCTGCATTTAAAACGGTCGTGGTGGCTAGCTCGGCTGGTTAGCCTCACATGATTTGAGCATGAGGTCGTCGGTTCGATCCCACGCATACGCTTTTTCTTTTTTCGTTTTTTCGCTCACAGCCAGATGATTGGGCCGGCCCGTGTGCGCGTCGCTTCAGCGAAGTCGCAACGATCGGACGCACACGGGCGGCGTACAGGCGCTCCCCTCCAGACCAGCACAGCAACCCCCACCGACACCCACCAATTGGGCCTGGGCCTTTTGAGGTGTGCTTGTTTACACTGCCTAGGCCTTTGAACATAGCCGAAAAAGGGAGCATGTCCTTGCCACATCAGCTTCTTTTTTTTTCTCCCAGGTGCCAGTGGATTTTTTTCTCGCCCCATATTATCAGTATCCCCATGAGCACTAACTTTTAGTAAAGGGTGCAATTTCTGAAGAAAAAAGGAGTCAAAACGGGTGTGTTAGGTAGGTGTCGCTCGTAGCAAGGAACACGCGCTAGTGTCAATCATGCTCTCTCGGTTAAGTGCCTCCAGCTCACTCGGCCACATCGCTTGGCCCAGCATAGGCTCATTACCGACAGTCGAAGAAGGAAAATTTATTACGTACAATCATTTTTTGTCTCAAAAAAATGCACAGATCTTTTTTTCTTCTTTGTTTTTTTTTCTTTCTTGCACATGATTTTCTTCATTATAGACCTACTAGGTATGTATATGGTCCTTTTAAAAAAGCAGTGAGTATGTATTGTAAAAAAAAGGCAGCGTGTACATGGGCATGTAAAAGGATTTTTATTTTCATTTTCAAACAATTTCTAGTCTTTAGGATAAAAATGTTCGTGAATTTTGGAAATCTTAACAAATTTGAAAATATGTTCATGAATTTAAAAAATATTCATAATATGAAAAATGTTCGTCAAATTTACATAAGAATGACAAATTTGAAAAATGTTCAAGAATTGGAAATATATCATGAATTTAAAAAAATGTTCATCAATTCAAATAAAATCAACAAAACAGTGTTCATGAATTTGAAATGTATTTTACTCCCTCCATCCCATAATATAAGAGTATTTTGACACTACACTAGGGTAAAAAATGCTCTTATATTATGAGACGAAGGGAGTACTAATTAAGAAATGTTAACAAAATGAAAAATGTTTGTGAATTTGGAAGTTGTTCTCTATATGAAAATTGTTCATGAATCTTAAAAAATGTTCATAAATCTAATAAAATGTGCGTAAAGTTGAAAGATGTTTTTTATTTTTAAAACGCAAATTTAAAAATGTTCATGAACTCAAAAAATAATTCTTTTTAATATGTATTTTTAAATGAAAATGCCTTAGCAGGTGTGCCTAGAATTATGTCCCATCCGCGTCCTGGCAAGTGCTAAGCGAGGTCGTTGGTATTTTCTATTTTTGACGGATGCTAAAGTCATCGTTGGTTTTTTTTTCTCGCAAAAAAGGGGGATTGCTAAAGCTCAGTCGACTGAGACTTAACCAAGTCTCAGTCGGTGCTATATTCATGGCTCATACATGAAAATCCGTGCAAAATTTTCTTTTAGTTTTTCTTTTTTCTTTCTTACATGTTATGTCACTTGACATAGACTTGGTTAAGTCTCAGTCAACTGAGACCTAGCCACACTCAAAAGAAAAATGCTTTGGCTGCATGCGTATAATTGGTGGTAGGCTTGAGTATGTATCTTTGACCAATTCCGCCCTTCCATGCCGTATCAAATCTAATTTTTTATTTTTATAGGGTATCAAATCTATTTATTTAGGTACTTGAGTTAAGGGCACAGCGAAGAGAACAACTGGCCGATTGCGTTGGATGTCCCTTCTCGCATGCAATATCTATCCATTTAATTGCTTGCCAACATTCATATTGTCTATTTATTGAGAATATCACAGATGAAACAAGAAAATAATTGCAATTGATACGGGCAGATAGGCAGGAACAAACATTCTTCTTCCTTGGTCCTTCTCGACCTCGGTCTCCATCTCACCATATAGAGGACGACCGCGGTCCACATGGTAGAGCTGACTAGAACACATATATATATATATTGTCCCATTTGCAACACACATCAACCAAGCATCCATCAGATCATCGATCTCAAGTCCATGGACAAGCACAAGAGTCGCACGCGTGCACCAGCCTTGCTGCTCCCTCTGCTGTTTCTCGTGTGTTTTCCCCTTTACGCTCAATGTAAGTCGCATGCACTAGCTAGCACATACGCCATGAATCCATTGCTTCCTAAATTTCTGTTTTGTGGCTCGCTCAACAGGCCGCATCATCGAGGGCATGGGCGACGACAAGATCAATATACCGGGAGGGCTTTGCGTCCATCATAAAGACTGCAAACCGGGCAATTGTTGCTACTGGTGCCTAGTGCTGGATCTGTGCTATGCATCAATGGGCGAGTGCAAGAAAGAGTGCCAAGGCCACATCGATGCGCGCCTCTTTAACCTTCCGTTGCCTTCAAATTGAGTTCCTTGATCTTGAACCGGCAACCCGTTCGAGCATGTTGTATTCTTTTGAAGCCGCCGGTAGTTGTTCTAATAATAAGAATATATATCTCAACGATTTGTTTCAGTTTCTTATTAGGGAAATCTCTAATTATCAACTTTGTTTATTGTTCCTGCTTGGTTGTTCGTATCCTCGTTTACATTTGTCAACACGTTTTTTTTTGAATTGGTGGTGGGCCTGAGTACGTATCTTTGACCAATTTCATCCGTCCCTACCGTGTCAAAAGTTTCCCATTTATTTAGGCTGGTTGTAATGGGAGTATCATAAGTAGTATCATGCATGACAACTAGGCAACTTTGATGAGGTGGCATAGAATTAAATGAAGTAAGAGAGGATTGAGTATCATATCATGATACCGTATCATAATAAATGCTACACTAGTATGTGTCATGCATAGCAATAAATAAAGTCATCTATGATACTACTATATGATACTATGCATTAGGGAGGTAGTATCATATACTAGTATCATATGCATGATACTAACTTATGATACTACCCATTACAACCAGCCTTAGGTACTTGATGAGTTAAGCGCATAGGGAAGAGAGCAACCATCAGATTGCGTTGGATTTCCCTTCTCGCATGCAATATATCTATCCATTTAATTGCTTGCAAACATTCATACTCCACTACTATTGTCTATTTATTGAGAAGATCACAGATGAAACAACAAATAATTGCTATTGATACGGGCAGATCGGCATGAGCAATATTCTTGTTCCTTCGTCCTTCTGACCTTTTTTTTTCCTTCTGACTATATAGAAGACGATCGAGTGCATATGGTATTGTCAACAGAAATCAATCAAGCATCCATCGGATCATAGATCTCCATGGACAAGCACAAGAGTCACACACGTGCACCCGCCTTGCTGCTCTCTCTGCTGTTTCTCACGTATTTTCCCCTTCAAGCGCACTGTAAGTCTGCACATATGCGATGAAGCTATTGCTTCCTAAATTTGTTCATACCTTTTCCTTCTTTCATGCCTCATGTTGGAATCAAGTTTGTTTGCTAACACAACTAGAAACTATCGGTGGTTTAATCTCGTGGCTCAACAGGCCGCATCATCGAGGGCATGGGCGACGACAAGATCAATATACCGGGCGGACTCTGCGTCCATCATAAAGACTGCAAACCGGGCAATTGTTGCTACTGGTGCCTAGTGCTGGATCTATGCTATGCATCAATGGACGAGTGCAAGAAAGAGTGCCAAGGCCACATCGATGCACGCCTCTTTAACCTTCCGTCGCCTTCAAATTGAGTTCCTTGATCTTGAACCGGCAACCCGTTCGAGCAAGACTAGTGGGCTAATTTGTTGTATTCTTTTGAAGCCGCCGGTAGTTGTTCTAATAATAAGAATATATATCCCAACTCGATCTGTTTCAATTTCTTATTAGGGAAATCTCTAATTATCGAGTTAGTTTATTGTTCATGCTTGGTTGTTCATATCCTCGTTTACTTTTGTCAACACGTTTTTTTTTCCTACAAGAAGCTTCCAATCTATGCATCTTCAATCATACAATACAAAGAACAGTGGAGGTAATAAAAATTACAACCATTTCATGGACCATCTAGCGATGACTACAAGCACCGGAGCGAGCACACGTTTGCACAGCAAATGTATAGAATTAATTAAGCCAGTGGACAAAAAGAAGCAAATACATTACTACTACATATAGTTGTTATTGTGGATCATGCATGTACTGGAGGTCCTAATTCTGCTACTTGCTGGCATGGACGAGGAGCACCTCCAGGACAGCCATGCACTTCTCCGCTTGGTTGCCCGACGAGATGCTGTGGACCGTCTTCTTCTTTTGTTCCCCTTGACGACACATTTCGCAGTTCCACTGGAGGTGCCTGTTGTTGGCGTCGGCGAGGACGGCACGGGCGTCATCCAGCTTTGCCTGCCTACAGTCGAGCCCACCACCACTAGTTTCGCATGATTTGGAGAAGGTGGCCGCGATCCTGTGGAACTCGTCGAAGCATTGGCTTTCAGCCTCAGGCATGTTTTCATCGAGCAAACTTTGATCGCTCGCGGTACTGGACGCGGCGGTGACGAGGCTGGTGCATCTGCGTCTTTGCTATCTTTGATGGGCGAGAGGTTGGAGAAGCACAGATCGGGATATGGTGTGTCAGCGCAGGCCCTTTTGACGTTGTCGTTGTTGTTCTCGTCGCCGGCAACCACGCTGGAGAGGAGGAGGACGGCGAAGAAAGGCGCGGTGGTGGCCAACGATCTGATTATTCCTCGTTGGATGCTAGCTCTTTGTGGTTTCAAATATGCTTGCGACGACCCAGGAGAAGGAAAATTCACTCAAGTTGCTAGCATTTTTTGGAATTGCAGTTTTTTTAAACCTATTTTTCAGTTGCCAGGAAAATACCACCATTGCTTTTTAGTTGTATGTATGTATTAACTATTTTCTCTTTCTTCCGGTTACAGTGCAAACAAGTTATAGACTTATATATGTTGTCCACAAGTAAGTCGTTGATTGCTTATATATATGCTTCCATTTTGTCTTAGAAAAATAAATAAAGCTTAATTCCTGTAAATTTTGCCCAACACGTATGGCTAAATAGTTAAGTCGCTGACTATGTTTTTTAGTTGTTCATAACAAGGCGACATCAAAGAAGATGGACACCTTTAGCTCTTGACCAGTCGCTATCGACGCCTTCTTTCGCCCGGGGAGGTCCTCCTGTTTCCCTCGTTCGCCAGCGCGCGCCCCGTAGGAAAAGCCATAAAAAATCAGAAAAATAAATATAAAACGCCACAAAAAATCTTGTAAAAATAGGGACGTAAACAAATTTCACTTCTCAATATTAAAAAATGCCCTCATCTTAAATAATAGAAAATGCCATCCTCACAATAATAAAAATGCCACGCTATTATAAATAAAAAAAATTACATGCTCTTATTAATATATGACATGCCATCCTCTCACTATTGAAAAATGCCATCCTATTATAAACAAAAAATGCCATGTTCTTATTAATAAAAACTGCTATGCAATAAAAATAAAAAATGCCATCCTCTCACTATTAAAAGGGACATCCTATTATAAACAAAAAAGGCCATGCTCTTATTAATAAAAAGTGCTATGCCATTAAAAATAAAAGATGTCATCCTCTCACTATTAAAGATAAATAAAATGTAAAGATCTTGTTAATAAAAACTGCTATGCCATTCTCTCACTATTAAAAATGCCATAATCTTAATGATAAAAAATGCCATCATCACAATAATAAAAATGGCATGCTCTTATTAGTAAAAACTACCATATTGGTAAAACAAGAATGTTATCCTCTCAACAATAAAAATGTCACCCTCTTATAATAAAAAATGACACCGTCTTATAATAAAATTGTCTCTTGAGAAAGTTAAGAAAAATATTATTTTTTGGATGAACTAAAAAACTTGAAAAATGCCATGTTGTATATAGATATACATTTTAACAGAAATGTTCACAAGCCCGCATGGTGGCCACTCAAGAGAGGGCACGGGATGCTAACGAATCCTCGATCGTGTGGTAAAAGAAGTGTCTCTTGATGTCGCCGGGTGAAAGCACTCTGGCAGGGATGCAAACGAAGCCTCTTAAGAGTAGGAACCTTTGCTCCGGCCAAATGGGAAAAGATAGGGCATGGGCAGCATCATCCACCATCATGGGTGAAAGCGCGGGCCGATGGTGCCACCGGCGCATGGACTAATGATGCTAGACTCCCCGAAACCAAATGTGTTCCAACGGTTCTCAAGCCAAAACGTGCGAGCCCATCAGCTGAACCAGCTCCGCGTGTAGAGACGGCATGGCTTCAGAGCCGGGGCCAGCAAATGGCCGGACGGAGGTTGCTATTCGACGACATGGATCGGTTTCTCACTTCTTTTGGAGATGGGGTTGATCTCTGGCCGCATCACACGATTCGACTCGGCAATGATGTTTTTTTTTGAGTGAAGACAACGAATTAATTAAATAAATAAAAGAAGAAATGAGGGGATGCTTGAGATTGGCCTAATCTACAGCACCCACTCCCTAATGGGCCTACCATCTGGCCCGTCCAACATTCTCTCTCAGGTGCGTGCTCTGCTCTGGGTGATTAGGACCCAATAAAAAAAAGGTGCGTGGGTAGGAGAAAAAAGAAAAGAAAGAGCGGCCGCCGGCGAGAGAGGCGGAGGGGAGGGAAGAAAGGTGCGGCCTTTCTTGCCTAAAATTCCAGCGGCGGAGGCGAATCCAAGGAGGAGGAGGAGGAGGAGGAGCGGGCCGCCCCTGCCCAGCTAAATCCTCGTCGTTCCTCTCCCCGATCGCCATTTCCCCCCTTCCGCGCGAGAGATTCGTCCTCCGATGCAGGCCGCCGCCTCCTGGGGCAAGGGCCTCCCCGGCCTGCGGAGCCACCTCTGCGCCGCGGCGTCGTTCCACTCCACGCCCCCCTCCCCCGCCAAGTGGAAGGGCAAGTTCGATTGCAAGGTCAATCTCCCCCCTCTTTCCCCATTTCCAGCGAATCCTTCCTTCCACGACCTAGCTAGTTGGATTTGGTTAATAATCAGTGGATGGAAAATACTGTTATTTTTCTTTCTTGTCCATACAAACTGTCCAATTGCAAGCTGTAGCAGATTAGACGCACATTTCAGCAGATAGATGGTGCTGGTAGCTGCTGATTTCTTCTTCTGCAACAAATAGTTTTGAGTTCTGGGACTAAGCATCCGGGCACGAATTCTAGGTGGACTTGAGTGCCAAAGTTTGGATCATGGGCCACAAACTTCTTGATGATTGGTTTCGGCCGATGCACGGTTTCCAGTAGGATAAAGCATGACCGACGAAGCTCCATGTTGTGTTGTTAACTGCTACGCATCTGGGGTGTCCTTAACCAATTAACCTGCTATGCTGTGATTTCAGTTCCCATTTCAACTAGTTCCAGCCTGTAAAGGACCCCCCGATACATGCACATTTGGCAATTAATTTGTTCTTGGTATCAGTAGGGTTATGCATATGATTTGCAAGTTACAACATCGCTCCTGTTCAGTTTTTTTTTCCATATATGTGTAGCTTGCATGCTGACACTACAATTCATTGTGCAGCATGAACATGGAGAACGGAAGCTATCCAAGGTATATGCCTTGACACATCTCTCAGCTGTAATCTGGACTGGTTGGGAACATGACCACCACCATTAATGTCATACATACTTGAAGCATAGTAGCTCAAATCAGCGGTTTAACTTCATGCCTGTTGTAGCTTGGAAGATAGTCAGTAACTATCGTCAGTATAGTAATAGCAGGGACTGCAAGTTAATTGCACTATGATAGTAAAGTGCATTTTATTTGATATTTTCCTCAGGGTGCTTGCATTCTCATACAATCGCACAGAGCTCTTGGTAATGGTTTTCTAGAAACTTGGTAGCATATAAGATTTTATAGCTAGATACCACAGTCGTCAGAATGAAATTGAGCACCTTTAGCAGTGTTATGCATTTGTTTCATTGCCATGTGTTTAGTAGCCAAAGCAAACTCAATGAGTCAATTCATCACGCAGAAAGAAAACAGTTATAGGTTTGTACTTGATGCTTTATTTAGTAGCTGCCTTACCTTGATTAGGTAGCATTCGACAATTGTGATTTTTGAGATAGTTCTAATGGGTAATAACTCTTCAACAGAAATATGAGCGATACGTCGTTCGTCAAAAACGAGCAGAAGGAAAGAAGGCCCTGAAAAATTACCTTCTGTATGGAAAGTCAACACCTCATATACAGGTGAAATTTCTATTCGAGTCGTCATTTGAACATTCTTATCCTTCCTCGACTGGGATAACTAAGGCAAAAGTTTATTTCTGCAAGCATAAGAGTTGGCAGAAAACACACACCATCCATTTATTATTGCGTGTGTACCTGAAGCCTACAGTGCACTTGTATTCCTCTAGGATGAAAGTATGGGCAGCTTTGCTAATTCGCATGACATTCCACGATTCAAAACGTTCAGAAAAAGACAGGATCACAGTTCAACAAAACCTCGACAAGGAGTACACCATCAAAGAAAGGGTATGGTTCTATCTTAGCACAGTAGGTCCATGTTTTGCTCTGCTGCCTTGGGAATATCCATGTGGTTATCTAGCGTTTCATGGTCTGCTATTGCCTTTTCTGCATATCTTACATAGTTCCGTCTGAGGATATGATTTATTTACATGGAGGAGTTCCGAGGGCAAACAAAACTTGTACAGCCTACAACTCAACTATATGAATTCTGATCCTTTCTGATGGCAGTGTTTGTGCTGGCTTAATGACAGTGTTTTGTTGAACTTTCATGGATTATATATAGCATGGATCTGTGATGCTGGCCATCCAGATCACCTCATTGAAGTAGCTATCACATCGTAATACTATGAAAGTTTGACGAGGATGTTCTTTTTTGTAGACAAAAAGGACAAGGCGAAGTTCTACAACTTTTTCTACGAAACCCGTTATGTGAATCCTGAAAATATTTTTGAGACCATCTTTGGTGAGCATCACCAGAGTTTTACCTGGTCCCATGCTTCATGGGAGGGTTTTCACTTCAGGGCTTCATCGTTTGGATTCAGACGGGCTGGTGAATCACGAAGACAAAGAGTTGAAAGCGAGAGCGAAGATGAAAGCGACGACGACGACGCCTGTGAGACAGACGGCGTTGGCTCACATGCGCACAGGGTCACCCTTGGATTGCCACCTCGTGGTCCACTAACCCTAGATGATGTCAAAACAGCGTGAGATCCCGTTTCGTCCTGCCTCCTCAAATTGTTGTTTGTCCCTGCCACCGTTGCAAAATGTTGCTTACCACTCACTCCGCTGGTGTTGTTTACCTGATTTACTCTGTGTAGCTTCCGCGCGTCTGCTCTGAGGTGGCACCCAGACAAGCACCCGGGCTCTTCACAGGTAACCAACCGGCTTAGTTCTTGTGGTATCGAAGTCAAGCCAGCAGCAGATGCAGCATTCATACATCGGTTTTCACAGAGCCAACAATCCGTATGCTAACATTCATATATGCTCTCTATATTTTGGTGCAGGCCGTTGCTGAGGAGAAGTTCAAGGTGTGTGTCAACGCATACAACTCACTCTGCACCGTCCTCAAGGCTGCTTAATCCTCATCCTTGAGGCCTACATGTTCTTTCCAGCTTGCGAACGCTATCAGCTCGTCGGTCTCCCGACCTCCCTCGAGCGCGTGAATTTGGCAAGAAAACCGTTCCATCTCTTGCGGGGAGTTGGGGCTCCTGAACTGGAGCTAGAGCTCTCTTCCCTGCATCTGTTGTTTGTTCCTTTCTTCAGTATTCATTTTCTTTCACTAGAGATTTGAGCCAACAGAGCCAAGCTCCCAACAGCATGGAAGGAGAGCAGATTATGTTGTAACATGTAGAAGCACAATCATATTTACGTACCATTGCAAGCTGTAACAACAAATGATGGTTATTTCATTTCATCTCTTGGTTTCGAAAGGGGGAAATAAAAGGAACTTGTCTGAATGCAACAATTAAGCAGCGAGATGAAAGCTTCCTTGTTAGTACTCTCAGATGTGATTCTTATCCTACTGTAGTGTACTACATTTTGAGTAGATAAGATCTCAGATAGTAGCACAATTATACTGCTAGTACATGTGTGATCTGATGCGATGTGATTGACATGGACAGTTGCGTTATGATGAATTGATTGATGATTAGGCCAGAGTGAAAGCAAAAGCAAAGCAAAGCAGAGTTGGTCGCCATCATGAGCATGACACCAACGAAGATCCTTGACATTAACCAATGTTGGTGGGCAAGCAAGCAGATCTCACTCTTGTGCTGCTGTAGGACATTCTTTACTAATCCTGATGAAGAGAAGAAGAAGCAGAGAGGAGGAGGAGGAGGTAATGGTGGTAGCTAGGCTAGGGGTAGGGGTAGGGGTAGGGGTGGGGGTGGGGCTAGAAGCAGAGGACTGCGACGGCGGCGGCGACGGAGAAGGCGAAGGTGGCGATGAGGAAGGCGAAGTGGATGGCCCAGCTGCGCTTGAACTTGGCGAGGTAGGTCTCGTGTGGCTCCTGGTAGGGCACCTCCACGTCGGCGGCCGCCACCACCTCCCCCGCCGACTTGAGCATCCGCAGCCGGTCCGCCGCCAGCGCCAGCGTCAGCTTGTGGCACCGCCGCTGGTACCTACATATGCAGTTCATTGTTACTCAACCAACCAGATCGAATCGAAATCGATTGTAGCATCACGAAGGAAGAAAGAAAGAAGGAATGGGGACCTGAAGCCGTTGAGGCATCGGAGGTGGTGCGCGACGGCGGCGTAGAAGGCGAGGTGGGCGAGGGAGAGGAGGCCCGCGGGGGCCCAGAGGTGGCGGCACTGGAGGCGGCCCCCGCCGGCGACGGAGGAGAGGACGAGCGCCAGGAAGAGGAAGAAGGCGAGGAAGAGGCGCCAGAGCTCCTGCTTCTGCGCGTCGGCGCTGCGCTTCTTCTCCACCGTCTTGTCGAAGTGCAGCTGCACCACCGCCCCCAGCGCCTGCGCCGCCGCCTCCCGCGCCACCACGTCCACCACGCCCCCTCCGGTCCCCGTCCCCGCGTAGGAGGAAGCCGCATCCCCCTCCCGCGGCATCGTCACCCTCACCAGCCGGTGGTGCTGCCCGTGCCCGTGCCGATCCATCGTCAGTCAGTCAGTTGACTAGGAGGGATTGGAGGGATTGGAGGGAGGAGTATTTTACTTGCTCGCCGCCGGAGCTGGGTACTGAGACTGAGACAGTGAAGTGAAGGTGGGGAGTGAGCAGTGGCACAGACAGACAGAGAGAGAGAGAGAGAGTGCAGGTAAAGTTGATGCTTTTATTTTATTTACGCCATGGCCATGGCCATGGGTGGATCATTGGATGCTTCTTCCACCGGACTGGAGCGTGAACAACCGTGGTGAGTATTTCATTTTTTTTTATTATTTTAGCTACCTGTCAAGTGCAGTAATTACTCCAGAATATTACAGTAGATGGAGGAGATTATAGGGAGACGGGGGAGAGAAGATCCACGGAAGGGCAGAGTAGCAGGGATGGGATGGGATGGGATGGGATAGCACGTGGTGAACCATCTCTCCTCTGTGACTCTGGGCAGTGAGCACTGAGAATGCATCCATCCATGTGTACAGTGGACGCTTGCGGCTCCTGCGCTACATTGCCAAGGTCGGCTTGAGGGGACGTAGGCAAAAAAAAATCCAGATGCACATAGTTTGGTTGCGTGCCGCATGTACTAGTTGCATGAGACAATCATTTTTGACCCGGCATTTGGTAGCCCGTATTTGCATTAGGCGCACATATGACATGGTGTTTGGTTGTAACCTGCATAAGGTGTTGTCACCACTTGTAACTAGTGGTGACCTTACCACAGACAATCTGAACATAGTACCAGCTAGTTAAACAAATGACAGCTCATCCTAACTACTATCAAATGACAGTTCAAATTATTAAGAGCCATAGGCTAAATGGGGGATTCATAGGTGTTGCTGCTACCAGATCTTATTCTCCTTCTTCCTCTTCTTCTGCTTCTGCTTCTGATGCTGCTGGTGGTTCTTCTTCTTCAAATCATGCACTGACCCCCTGTTAAGCTACATTGCCTCTGCCCACTCCAACCTTTTGTTCTTCCAAGCGTCATTGTCAAATGTCTTCACACCATGGCCGGAGCTAACAACATCGTCAGGCTCGACCTCTTCCTCCACAGGCATGTGTTCATCAAAGCCCCACTGGAGGATCCAGTTATGCAGAATGCAACAAGCAAGAACAAGCTTAACCCGAGTGGGGTATGGGTGGAATGGCTTCTGATCCAGGATCTTAAACCCATTCTTCAGAGCTCCAAATGCCCTCTCAACAGATTACTCTAAAATTTGGAGTGTCCGAGATTATCTGACTCTGTGCGATCCTATGATAGTTCCTACCAGAGAACTCGTTGAGATGGTACCTGGTTTTCCTGAAGGGTGGAAGAATACCCGGCCGACATGCATAACTAACATCTCCAAGGTAGAACTTGCCGTCGGGGATATTGATCCCATCAGGTCGACTCATGTTGTCACTGAGAATGTTAGCGTCATGCGCTGACCCCTTCCAGCCAGCCAGCACATATGTGAACTTCAGATCAAAGTCAACAGCAGCAATCACATTCTGACTTGTGTAGTGCTTCCTCCCCCTGTATGTTGCCGATTGTGACCTAGGAACTCTGGTAGTGACATGAGTACCATCTATTGCCCCAATGCAATCCTGAAAATGGCATCACAAGCCTGTGTTAGTGCTCAACTTGAACAATACAAGCATATCAAGCCATGAAAAGTGTATATTGTCAATGCTCACCTTGAAGTATGGATACCATCTTGGGCTTCCGCGAATCTTGGGTGGAGTCTGGTCAGATGGTCTCCTGATCATCTCTCCTCTAAGCTCCCCAATAGCAAAAAGCACCTGCTTGGAGTACCTAGAGATGGTCTCCATTGATCTCCTGAACGTGATGTGAATGACCCTGAACCTCTGGTTATGGCCAACAACATGGAGAAACATGGCCACTTGTTCTCCCACACTGGTGTTGATGTTATCTTGTAGCAGCCCCCCCCCCACTCCTGAAGGTCTCGATAGGCCTGGCAAATGGTTCTCTTTTCATTTGAAGCATCCACAGAGCCTTGACGTCATTGCAGCTGTAGATGTAGTTTAGATTTTGGATCCTCTCCTTTTCCCGAATAAATAATGGACCATAGCGATCAAAGGTCTCCTAGCACGACGAACAACTCTCTGGTGCATGAACATGACCCATGCCTGAATCACACTAATCAGTGTTGCTGCCTAAATTATTATCAGCCGCATCCGTGCGTCCATAACCTAGTCGACACCGACGGTTCATTCAGTGGGTAATCGATCCTACACCTAGCCTAATGGCCTAACCACCGACCCAACAAAGGGGGGAGGGGGTGATGTCTGCTAGAACTTTGTCTGTATTTCCCCAAAGAGGAAGGGATGATGCTAGCGACGGTAGGTATTTCCCTAAGTGATGAGACCAAGGTTATCGAACCAGTAGGAGAACCTCCTCACACCATGTAAACAACACCTGCACACAAATAACAAATACTCGCAACCCGAGGTGTTAAAGGGGTTGTCAATCCCTTTCGGGTACGGCGCCTCAAGTAGGCAAATAACGTGAGGTAAAAGTGGTAGATAGGATAAATAGATCGCGGAACAAATAAATTGCAGCAAGGTATTTTTGTATTTTTGGTTTAATAGATCTGAAAATAAATGCAAGAGAAAATAGATCGCAAAGGCAAATATGATGGAAGATACCCCGGGGCCGTAGGTTTCACTAGTGGCTTCTCTCGAGAAAAATAGCAAACGGTGGGAAAACAATTACTGTTGGGCAATTGATAGAACTTCAAATAATCATGACGATATCCAGGCAATGATCATTATATAGGCATCACGTCCAAGATTAGTAGACCGGCTCTTGCCTGCATCTACTACTATTACTCCAAACATCGACCGCTATCCAGCATGCATCTAGTGTATTAAGTTCATGAGAAAACGGAGTAATGCAATAAGAACGATGACATGATATAGATGAGATCCGTTTATCTATTGCGGCAGATATAGATCTCATCTTGTTATCCTTAGTAGCAACAATACATACGTGTCGGTTCCCCTTCTGTCACTGGGATCAAGCACCGTAAGATTGAACCCAGTACAAAGCACCTCTTCCCATTGCAAGATAAATAGATCAAGTTGACCAAACAAAACCCAAATTTCGGAGAAGAAACACGAGGCTATAAGCAATCATGCATATAAGAGATCAAATAAGACTCAAATAACTTTCATGGATAAAAACATAGATCTGATCATAAACTCAAAGTTCATCGAATCCCAATAAACACACCGCCAAAAGACTTACATCATATGGATCTCCAAGAGACCATTGTATAGATAATCGAGAGAGAGAGAGAGAGAGAGAGAGAGAGAGAGAGAGAGAGAAAGCCATCTAGCTACTAACTACGGATCCATAGGTCTTCAAAGAACTACTCACGCATCATAGGAGAGTCATCAATGGAAGTGGTGAACCCCTCCATGATGGTGTCTAGATTGGATCTTGTGGTTCTAGACTCTGCGGCGCCTCGATCAATATTTCTTTGACTCCCCTAGGGTTTCTGGAATATTTGGGTATTTATAGAGAAAAGGAGGGTTCGGGGCACCGAGTGGGCAACACCCACAGGTGCGCTGGCCTCCAGCGCGCCTGGTGGGTGTTGCTCCCCTCGAGCAGCCCTCAGGTGCTTCTTTGGCCCATTGGCTTTCTTCTGGCCCAAAAAAATCCTTCAGGAGTTGCGCTGCGTTTGGACTCCGTTTGATATTGATTTCCTGCGATGTAAAAACATCTAAAACGATGGCGGCACTAGGCACTATGTCAATAGGTTAGTACCAAAAAATGATATAAAATGATTGTAAATCATCCAAGAATGATAATATAACAGCATGGAACAATCAAAAATTATAGATATGTTGGAGACGTATTAGGGTGTGCTGCTTACCGGCATCGGAGACGAGGACGACTTAGGGGGAGCCATGGCACAGACAAGGTCGACCAGACGGTGGCCAACAACAAAGGGAGCACCAGATCCGCCGCAAACACCGCCCCTCTAGCGCAAATCTGAAATCGCGGCCACCGCCGGTGGTGAGGCAGTAGGGAAGAAAGGGGGTAGTGGTTATTGAAAGTGCTAGTTATCGACTAGAGGGGGGTGAATAGGCGATTTTTATGAAAGTCTTCAAAACATGAAAGTTTCGAAGACAAACACGAACACTGGACCTATAAACATGCAGCGGAAGATGAACTACACTAGACAAGCCATAGTCAAACAAGTATGAAGCTAAAGCATGATGATTGATAGCAGCTAGGTAGTAGGATCAGGATGGAAGATAGTATGAAGCCAATCAGAACAAGTAGTTACATAGTGAAGTCAAACAGGCAGAGCAATCAGGCAATGACTTCACAAAGGCAAACAGTAAGTAAGGAGAGTAAGAGATAAAACTAGTGTGTCATGAAGACAAGGAGTTGTTCGACCCAGTTCCAGTTGCTGTGACAACTGTACGTCTGGTTAGGGAGGCTGAGATTGAACTCATAAGACCGTGTCTTCACCTTATTCCCCTTGAGCTAAGGACACACAGTCCTCGCCCAATCACTCTGGTAAGTCTTCAAGGTAGACTTCCAAACCTTCATAGACTTCGTTCACCGGCGATCCACAATTACTCTTGGATGCTCAGAACGCGACGCCTAACCGGCTGGAGGATTCACAGTCCTCAAGTGTAACAAGTCTTCAGATCACGCAAACAGAAAGACTTCAGTGATGCCAAACACTCTTTGGGCTCTGGGTGTTTTGGGCTTTGTCCTCACAAGGATTTCTCTCTCAAACTCTTTGGAGGTGGGTTGCTCTCAACGACAAAAGTCGTGCACTAACTCTGAGCAGCCACCAATTTATGGTGTAGGGGGTGGGCTATTTATAGCCACTGGGCAACCCGACCTGATTTGTCCGAAATGACCCTGGGTCACTAAGGAACTGACACGTGTCACAACGGTCAGATTTCAAACATACGCGATAGCTTGACTTGGGCTACAAGTAAAGCTAACTTATCCGACTCTGGATAAGATTTGCTCTCATTGTCTTTGTTCGAAGACATAGGATTTTGGTTGAGCATCACTTCAGTCACTCTGACTTTGTTCACTTGGACCCCACTTAACAGTGCGGTGGTTCCTATGACTCAACAAAGAAGAAAAGAAACAACAAAACTACTAAGTCTTCGCGCTCCATAGTCTTCACTCAATGTCTTCTTCTGTCATAGTTTTCAGTGTGAATGTCTTCACGTACCACCATTATCTTCAATGTATTCATACATTTTTAGGGGTCATCTCCGGTAGGTAAACCGAATCAAGGAGGGACTACTACCTGTGTTATCCTGCAATCCTCACAAACACATTAGTCCCTCAACAACATTTGTCGTCAATACTCAAAACCAAACTAAGGGTGGCACTAGATGCACTTACAATCTCCCCCTTTTTGGTGGTTGATGACAAACTGGTTGAAGTTTTCAACGGGGATATAAATATGTGAAATTTTAAAGGATGAGGTATTGTCTTCGTAAGTAGCAAAAGGCTCCCCCTGAAGATGTGCATATAAATAATTTGCTTTTGGAATGCAAATGCACATGGCAGGTTCTATTTGTGGAGATCCTCTTCAACTTATGAAGACAATTCATCATGCATGATTCGATGTAACGAAGATAATGACATGCATAATGAAAAATGGACGTCTGCAAAATGATTTAAGTGCGGAAGTTATCATCGCACATGCGGAATTTATCATCGCATCACAAAATAGCAAATAAGTAGCAGACGACCATTGTTTAAGTGGTACAACTCAGAGAACCAAATGTATCAAGAGCAAGAGTTGTAAACACTAGGCAAAATATAATGCAACCGCCCATATGAACCCGCTTGAAGACTATCAACTCATAGCTTCTCCCCCTTTTGTCAGTAAGGACCAAAAAGGGTTGAAGACATTGAGCCTCTACTCGTTCCCAGAAGGAGTAGGAGAAGATGCAGGGTTGGTGTTGAGGTTTGGCGGTGCAGACGAACTTGGAGTAGTGTCGAGGTTTGGAGGTGGTGAAGTAGCATCATCTTGATCATCGATCACACGAGCATTCACGGTTACGGCAGAAGAGGAGTACTCTGAGTCTTCAAGAGATGGAGTGCGCCGCAGAACAACATTTCTGGGCGGAGTGGAATCAAACTTGAATCATTCTGAGAAGCCATCGTCCTGAAGGTCTTCCTCAACACACATAAGTGTCAGCCCTTTCCATGTGCGTCGACAGGTTTCATGCGCGACAAATGCATTCTTGGTTGCAAGGTTGCGAATGCGATTGACGTCAGTCATGATGCTCTGCATCTGGCGCTTGAGCCAATCATGATGCCTATCCTGTTTCTGATGCAGGCCAATGAGAAGCTCTCGGTCATTGAGAACACGAGATCGCTTTCGAGGCCGTTGAGCAATTGTGCTATTGGTGGCTTTGGTTGGGGCACGGTGAGGTGCACGTGTAGTACCAGCCAACGGATAGACTCGAGTGGCAGCCAGCACACCTTCAATGGGATGAGTGAAGCTCTGACGATCAACGTTATGAAGATAAAGTGGCTCCTTGTCAGGCTCTGGATAGATGGCTTCAACAGACATATCGACATCTGGCAAGAAGACAATGTGGTTGCGTGTAGATGGCTGATAGTTGAAAGCAGTGTGAAGCTTGATCAGACGCATTATCCATGGAGCATAGAACTTCAAGCCAAAAATGTCAGATCCTGATGCAGCAAGTTGGCGGATGAAGAAATCTTGTGCATTGAAGCATTTGCCATGAAGAATATGGAAGACCAATGTCTTCATTGCACCTTCTAGCTTAGCCTTTGGAGAATGTCCTTTGATGGGCCAGAGAGTTCGCCTAATGATGTGATAGATTGTGCGTGGCAGATACTCAAGGTCTTCAACAAAGAACACCTTAGGATATTCTGCATCTGGAGGCAATGGATTCATCATACTTAGCATTTGGCTCATGTTGGGTTCTGGCTTGTGAAAGATGCTTTCCACAGCTGCAGTGTGAAGCTGACAACCAGGTTCATAGAGATCACCTGGAGTGGGCAGGCCAGTAAGCTTAATGACATCAAATGCTTTGGCTTCATGATGGACATTTCCTGTCATCCACTCAAGGACCCAAGTATTAGGATCCTTGTTGTAGCCTCTGATATGAAGAGTGGCGTAGAATTGAAGCAGCAACTCTTCATTCCAAAGGTTCTTATCGCGATTTAAATGCGATAAGCCAACCTCTCAAGTAATCGAGAGCTTCTTCTAAGCGAGGCAGGCCAGCTATGAGCCAGATATCAAGGCGCATATGCGGAAATATGCGGCCTTGGTTGTACAGAATGCATGAATAATAGCTGCGCTGCTGATAGCTCCAGAACCGGTCAGATGAAATCTTGGGCTTGGTGTAGGGGTTCTTGTCGCTATCGAAGAAGGTGTTGTGTGCAATGAAGCCGTTGGCATTGAAAGATCCTGGCGAAGTGGCACTACCTGGAAATCTGGGCAGTCTTGGCTTTGGCTTCTGAACCTGAGGCATGTGCTCGACATGGCAATCAAATTGAGGACCAACAGCAAGTGGAGGAATTAGAATAGGCCATTTGACAGTGACAAGCTGGCCATAGTTGTATGCTTGCTCGATAGTATGTGGCCTTGGAGGTGGAACAGGAGCAGTGGCATTGACTTCAGACTGCAGATTTGTGTTAGGTGCAACATTGACATCATCTGCTTCATGGGCTTCATTGTCCACTGGTGTATTGGCCACCGTAGGCTCCACATTGGCTTCAGAAATGTCATTTGTGGTAGCCTCAGGATTCTCACCCTCCACTTGAGTAGCTGGAGGTTCTGGCATAGACTGGTTCTTTTCATGAACTTCTTCTTGAGTTGCAGGGGGAGTAGCGACATGCTCTTCTTCTTGTGTTGCCCCGGCTGAAGCAGCCGGATGGTCTTCAGCAGTATTGGCTTCAGACACAGGGACCGTCACAGAAGGATTGTCTTCAGAGAACACTTGACATGCCACTGAACTTGACAAGTTGGAGCCCTCTTCTGTGATGGTGGTCATGGAGATGGATGGCCTCAGGCCTTTGCGAAGCCGTTGGAATACGGGTGAATGCCTTTGGTGATGGTGATGTCTCCATGTAGTTGTCATCATTGGACATGGGGCTGATGACGGGCACAGATGACGGCTGGGGTGTACTTGGTGAGTCTTGATGTGGGGTAGCTTGCTGGGGGCGATCAGCCCACGATGCATCTTGTGAGATTGGCGTCAAAGGACGACCAATACTGATAAGCTCACTGTTCGTTTGAACAGGTGATGATACCGTTGGACGTTCGATCTGAGGAAGAACTGCATCATCTTGAACAATGTCTTCAGTCGCGATGGGGTCAACGACTGGGACTTCTTGAGCTTCAGGAGCCTCTGCGGAAGCAGGCTCATGAACAATCATTCGACGCTCTTGGTTTGCAGACGGAGGGGGAACAAAGGCAAGGGGTTCAACAACAAGGGGCTATGTAGGAGCAGCCCGATCACTCTTCTTGGTTTTTCTCTTCTTAGGGGGTGGTGCTTCATCAGTGGTGAGCTTGGTTTTCCGTGTCCTGGCTTCGGCTTCAGCTGCCTTGGTTTTCTTCTGCTTGAAGGCCTTGAAGGAGCCTTGGGCTTGAGCCACGCATCTTTGGCGGGGAAGACAATGTGTGGTTCTTCCTGCCATGGTGCTTCAGTGTTGGCTTCAGATGACTTCTTTTTCTTGGCAGCCATTGAGGGGTCAATGCCAGGGCGGCCAAGTGCTTTGCGCTTTTCAGCTTCATTGTAGGCTTGAACGCATTTGTCTGCGAGTGCTTTCATGCGCTCTCTTGAGCCTTTGGCTTCCTCGCGTTTCTTCCGAAACGACTCCTTGAGGTCATTAAGCATCACATTGAACTTTTGCACATCAGCCACATTCAGCCTGGCTACATACTTCTTGAACTGTTCCTTCTCGAAGTCTATCTTTCGCTTCAGTTCAACTATGCGCTGAGCCAGAGCAAGCTCAGGAGCAATGGCGCCTTGGAAAGCAACGCTGATGCCAATGGGAAGCTGAAGGTCATCAAAGCTGAGATCTTGATTATCAAACCACTCATCAATGAAGTTCTTCAGAATGTTTACATCAAAGAGGGGCAGATCGTTGAAGATCTCCGCCTCTTGCTTGCTCTTGATCAGCTGCTCCAGAGCATTGATACGTCTCCGTCGTATCTACTTTTCCAAACACTTTTGCCCTTGTTTTGGACTCTTACTTGTATGATTTGAATGGAACTAACCCGGACTGACGCTGTTTTCAGCAGAACTGCCATGGTGTTGTTTTTTGTGCAGAAAATAAAAATCCTCGGAATGTCCTGAAACTCCATGGAACACCTTAGAAAAAATAAAGAAAAATCCTTGCAAAAGATGAAGACCAAGGGGCCAACACCCTGCTCACGAGGGTGGGGGCGCCCCCCTTGGTGCACCCCCCTACCTCGTGGGCCCCCTGGTGGCCCTCCGACGCCAACTCCAACTCCATATATTGGCTTTCAGGGAGAAAAAAATCAGAGAGAAAGTTTCATTGCGTTTTACGATACAGAGCCGCCGCCAAGCCCTAATATCTCTCAAGAGGGCTGATCTGGAGTCTGTTCGAGGCTCCGGAGAGGGGGATTCGTCGCCGTCGTCATCATCAACCATCCTCCATCACCAATTTCATGATGCTCACCGCCGTGCGTGAGTAATTCCATCGTAGGCTTGCTGGACGGTGATGGGTTGGATGAGATTTATCATGTAATCGAGTTAGTTTTGTTAGGGTTTGATCCCTAGTATCCATTATGTTCTGAGATTGATGTTGCTATGACTTTGCTATGCTTAATGTTTGTCACTAGGGCCCGAGTGCCATGATTTCAGATCTGAACCTATTATGTTTTCATGAATATACGTGTGTTCTAGATCCTATCTTGCAAGTCTATAGTCACCTACTATGTGTTATGATCCGGCAACCCCGAAGTGACAATAATCGGGACCACTCCCGGTGATGATCATAGTTTGAGGAGTTCATGTATTCACTATGTCCTAATGTTTTGTTCCGGTTCTCTATTAAAAGGAGGCCTTAATATCCCTTAGTTTCCAATAGGACCCTGCTGCCACGGGAGGGTAGGACAAAAGATGTCATGCAAGTTCTTTTCCATAAGCACGTATGACTATATTCGGAATACATGCCTACATTACATTGATGAACTGGAGCTAGTTCTGTGTCACCCTATGTTATGACTACTACATGATGAACCATTTCCGGCATAATTATCCATCGCTAATCCGGTGCCTACGAGTTTTCCATATACTGGTTTACACTTATTTACTTTTCTATTGCTACTGTTACAATCACTACAAAACACCAAAAACATTACTTTTGCTGTCTTTACTTTGGTTACCGTTACCACCACTATCATATTACTTTGCTACTAAACACTTTGCTGCAGATACAATGTTTCCAGGTGTGGTTGAATTGACAACTCAGCTGCTAATACTTGAGAATATTCTTTGGCTCCTCTTGTGTCGAATAAATAAACTTGGGTCGAATACTCTACCCTCGAAAACTGTTGCGATCCCCTATACTTGTGGGTTATCAAGACCTTTTTCTGGCGCCGTTGCCGGGGAGCATAGCTCTATTCTTTGAGTCACTTGGGATTTATATCTGTTGGACACTATGAAGAACTTGAAAGATGATCAAACTACTAATTTGCCCTCAACTACAAGGGGAGGTAAGGGACTGCCATCTAGCCTTGCACTAGATTCTCCTTCTGTTATGAGTAAGTTTGCGACACCTTAACCTACTACTGCTATTGATTCTGATATGTCGCATGTTATTGATGATGTCACTTCTGCTATGCATGATACTTATGATGAAACTACTTCTATGCTTGATACTACTGTGCCACTTGATGAATATCTTGATGAGCAAATTGCTAGGTCTAGAGAAAGAGAAATTATTGAAACTGAACACGATGATGTTAGTGATGATGAAAATATGCTTGCTATTCCCGAGGGTTATCTTTTTAACGCTGAATCTATTGAAGCTGTTCTTGCTTGTCAGGATAGTCTTGAACGTAAGAGGTTGCTAGTTAAGTGGAGTAAAGAATCTTTTAGAGATAGGATGAGACCCGACCCTGCTTTTGCTACTTCACCTATCTGTGTTCCTGATCAGGATTATTATGATTTTTCTGTTGATCCAGATATAATTACTTTGGTTGAATCTGATCCTTTTAATGGCTATGAATCTGAAACTGTTGTGGCACATCTTCGTAAGTTAGATGATATAGCTGCCCTGTTTACTAATAATGAGAGATCACGCTACCTCTATTTACTCAAAATATTTCCGTTCTCATTAAAGGGTGATGCTAAGAAATGGTCCGGCTTTGGGCTTCTTCGCAGGAGTGACAACTTGCTTGTCTTTCCACTTGAAGTTCCCTTTCTTTCCCTTTGCCCTTTTCTTGAAACTAGTGGTCTTGTCAATCATCAACACTTGATGCTCTTTCTTGATTTCTACCTTCGTCGATTTCAACATCACGAAGAGCTCGGGAATCGTTTTCGTCATCCCTTGCATACTATAGTTCATCACGAAGTTCTACTAACTTGGTGATGGTGACTAGAGAATTCTGTCAATCACTATCTTATCTCGAAGATTAACTCCCACTTGATTCAAGTGATTGAAGTACCTGCATAATCTGAGCACATGCTCACTAGTTGAGCGATTCTCCTCCATCTTTTAGCTATAGAACTTGTTGGAGACTTCATATCTCTCAACTCGGTATTTGCTTGAAATATCAACTTCAATTTCTGGAACATCTCATATGGTCCATGACGCTCAAAACATCCTTGAAGTCCCGATTCTAAGCCGTTAAGCATGGTGCACTAAATTATCAAGTAGTCATTATATTGAGCTAGCCAAACGCTCATAACGCCTCAGATACGCTCCTGCAATAGGTCCGTCACCTAGCGGTGCATCAAGGACATAATTCTTCTGCAGCAATGAGGATAAACCTCGGATCACGGATCCAATCCGCATCATTGCTACTAACATCTTTCAACACAGTTTTTCTAGGAACATATCAAAATAAACATATGAAAGCAACAACGCGAGCTATTGATCTACAACATAATTTGCAAAATACTACCAGGACTAAGTTCATGATAAATTTAAGTTCAATTAATCATATTACTAAAGAACTCCCACTTAGACAGACATCTCTCTAGTCATCTAAGTGATCACGTGATCCAAATCAACTAAACCATGTCCGATCATCACGTGAGATGGAGTAGTTTCAATGGTGAACATCTCTATGTTGATCATATCGACTATATGATTCACGCCGACCTTCGGTCTCCGTGTTCCGAGGCCATATCTGTATATGCTAGGCTCGTCAAGTATAATCTGAGTATTCCGCGTGTGCAACTGTTTTGCACCGTTGTATTTGAACGTAGAGCCTATCACACCCGATCATCACGTGGTGTCTCAAAGACGAAGAACTTTCATAGCGGTGCATACTCGGGAGAACACTTCTTGATAATTAGTGAGAGATCATCTTAAAATGCTACCGTCAATCAAAGCAAGATAAGATGCATAAAGGATAAACATCACATGCAATCAATATAAGTGATATGATATGGCCATCATCATCTTGTGCTTGTGATTCCATCTCCAAGCACCGTCGTGATCACCATCGCCACCGCGCGACACCTTGATCTCCATCGTAGCATCGTTATCGTTTACGCCATCTATTGCTTCTATGACTATCGCTACCGCTTAGTGATAAAGTAAAGCAATTATGTATGCGTTGCATTTCATACAATAAAGCGACAACCATATGGCTCTCGCCATTGTCGATAACTTTGGTTACAAAACATGATCATCTCATATAATAAAATATAGCATCACGCCTTGGCCATATCACATCACAACATGCCCTGCAAAAACAAGTTAGACGCCCTCTACTTTGTTGTTGCAAATTTTACGTGGTTGCTACGGGCTTAGCAAGAACCGTTCTTACCACGCATCAAAACCACAACGATAGTTTGTCAAATAGACTGCTTTTAACCTTCACAAGGACGGGCGAAGCCACACTCGGTTCAACTAAAGTTGGAGAAACAGACACCGCTAGTCACCGTGTGCAAAGCACGGCGGTAAAACCAGTCTCGCGTAAGCGTCACGCGTAATGTCGGTCCGGCCGCTTCATCCAACAATACCGCTGAACCAAAGTATGACATCTTTGGTAGGCAGATGACTTATATCGTCCACAACTTACTTGTGTTCTACTCGTGCATATAACATCAACGCATAAAACCTAGGCTCGGATTCCACTGTTGGGGAACGTAGTAATTTCAAAAAATTTCCTACGCACACGCAAGATCATGGTGATGGCATAGCAACGAGAGGGAGAGTGTATGTCCACGCACCCTCGAGACCCGAAGCGAAGCGTTATGACAACGCTGTTGATGTAGTCGACGCCTTCACGATCCGACCGATCCAAGTACCGAACGTACGGCACCTCCGAGTTCAGCACACGTTCAGCTCGATGACGTCCCTCGAACTCCGATCTAGCCGAGTGTCGAGGGAGAGTTTCGACAAGACGACAGCGTGGTGACGATCTTGATGTTCTACCGGCGCGGGGCTTTGCCTAAGCTTCATGACGATATGACCGAGGTGGAATATGGTGGAAGGGGCACCGACACGGCTAAGGAACGATCCGTAGATCAACTTGTGTGTCCATGAGGTGCCCCCTGCCCCCGTATATAAAGGAGGGAGGGAGGAGGAGGCCGGCCCTCTACTATGGCGCGCCATGGGGAGTCCTACTCCCACCGGTAGTAGGATTCCCCCTTTCCTAGTCCAACTAGTAGTCCTTCCATGTATTAGGAGTAGGAGACAAGGAAGGGGAAGAGAGGAGGGAAGGAAGGAGGGGGTGCGGCCCCTCCCCTTAGTCCAATTCGGACCAGGCCATGGGGGGGCGCGCAGCCTGCCCTAAGTAGCCCCTCTCTCTTTCCCGCAGGGCCCAATAAGGCCCAATACTTCTCCCCGGCGAATTCCGTAACTCTCCAAGACTCAAAAATACCGAATCACTCGGAACCTTTCCGAACTCGAATATAGTCGTCCAATATATTGATCTTTACGTCTCGACCATTTCGAGACTCCTCGTCATGTCCCCGATCTCATCCGGGACTCCGAACTCCTTCGGTACATCAAAACTCATAAACTCATAATATAACTGTCATTGAAACCTTAAGCGTGCGGACCCTACGGGTTCGAGAACTATGTAGACATGACCTAGAACTATTCTCGGTCAATAACCAATAGCGGGACCTGGATGCCCATATTGGCTCCTACATATTCTACGAAGATCTTTATCGGTCAAACCGCATAACAACATACGTTGTTCCTTTGTCATCGGTATGTTACTTGCCCGAGATTCGATCGTCGGTATCCAATACCTAGTTCAATCTCGTCACCGCAAGTCTCTTTACTCGCTCAGAATGCATCATCCCGTAACCAACTCATTGTTTACATTGCTTGCAAGGCTTATAATGATGTGCATTACCGAGAGGGCCCAGAGATACCTCTCCGACAATCGGAGTGACAAAACCTAATCTCGAAACGCCAACTCATCATGTACCTTCGGAGACACCTGTAGTACTCCTTTATAATCATCCATTACGTTGTGACGTTTGGTAGTATCCAAAGTGTTCCTCCGTAAACGGAGTTGCATAATCTCATAGTTACAGAACATGTATAAGTCATGAAGAAAGCAATAGCAACATACTAAACGATCAAGTGCTAAGCTAACGGAATGGGTCAAGTCAATCACATCATTCTCCTAATGATGTGATCCCGTTAATCAAATGACAACTCTTTTGTCCATGGCTAGGAAACATAACCATCTCTGATAAACGAGCTAGTCAAGTAGAAGCATACTAGTGACACTATGTTTGTCTATGTATTCACACATGTATTATGTTTCCGGTTAATACAATTCTAGCATGAATAATAAACATTTATCATGAAATAAAGAAATAAATAATAACTTTATTATTGCCTCTAGGGCATATTTCCTTCAGCAAGAACTTTGTATAAGTCATGAAGAAAGCAATAGCAACATACTAAACGATCAAGTGCTAAGCTAACGGAATGGGTCAAGTCAATCACATCATTCTCCTAATGATGTGATCCCGTTAATCAAATGACAACTCTTTTGTCCATGGCTAGGAAACTTAACCATCTTTGATTCACGAGCTAGTCAAGTAGAGGCATATTAGTGACACTATGTTTGTCTATGTATTCACACATGTATTATGTTTCCGGTTAATACAATTCTAGCATGAATAATAAACATTTATCATGAAATAAGGAAATAAATAATAACTTTATTATTGCCTCTAGGGCATATTTCCTTCACGTATCACCATCATACTCTTATTTTTACCGCTTTATTTAGTTCGATCCTTTTAGTAGTATCTTGATCTAGTAGTTTGAAATTTTGATATCAAGTAGTTTCGAGTTTTGCATTGTGATCTCTTTATGTAATCGAGTCCGTGTGCTATCTATAATAAATATTAGTGTTGAGTCAAGGGCTTTGCTTTGTTGCTATGATCTTGAGAAAGTAGAAAGAACAAAAGAATTCATATTGATCTTATGGATAGTGATAACTTCACACATAGAAAGTATGAGGCATAAAAATTGTTGAGAGTTGATGAACGTAGCCTTGGTCATCGTTGCAATTAATAGGAAGTGATAGGGAAAGAGGGGTTCACATATAAATATATTATCTTGGACATCTTTTATGATTGTGAAGCACTCATTAAGTATGACATGCTAAAAGAGTTGATGTTGGACAAGGAAGACAACATAATGGTTTATGTTTTCCAACATCTCAGTTAAAGTATATTTTCATTGACCTTCCAAACATGCTGAGCTTGCCTTTCCCCCTCATGCTAGCCAAATTCCTTGCACCAAGTAGAAATACTACTTGTGCTTCCAAATATCCTTAAACCCAGTTTTGCCATGAGAGTCCACCATACCTACCTATGGATTGAGTAAGATCCTTCAAGTAAGTTGTCATTGGTGCAAGCAATAAAAATTGCTCTCTAAATATGCATGATTTATTAGTGCAGAGAAAATAAGCTTTATACGAACTTGTTGTGGAAGTAATAAAAGCGACGGATTGCATAATAAAGGTACACATACAAGGGGTAATATAAAGTGACGTTCTTTTGCATTAAGATTTTGTGTATCTAAGCCTAAAAGCGCATGACAACCTCTGCTTCCCTCTGCGAAGGGCCTATCTTTTATTTTATGTTTTTACTTTATGCCTGAGTCAAGGTGATCCTCACCTTTCCCTTTTTCATTTTATCCTTTGGCAAGCTCTTCATGTTTGAAAGATCATGATACATATATCCAATTGGATGTAAGTTGGCATAGGCTATTATTGTTGACATCACCTAAAGGTGAAAACGTTGGGAGGCAACATAAGAAGCCCCTATCTTTCTCAGTGTCCGGCTGAAACTCTATAACCACAAGTATTGCGTGAGTGTTAACAATTATGGGAGACTACGAGATAGTTGAGTATGTGAGATTGTTGAAAAACTCTATAATTGACTCTTTCTGATGTTACGATAAATTGCAATTGCTTCAATGACTGAGATTATAGTTTGTTAGTTCCCAATGAAGTTTTTGAACCATACTTGACATTGTGAATTGCTTATTACTTGAGCATAGGAAATCATATGACAAAATCTATATATATTGTTGTTATTAGAATGATCATGATGCCTTCATGTCCGTATTTTATTTTTATCGACACCTCTATCTCTAAACATGTGGACATATTTTTCGATTTCGGCTTCCGCTTGAGGACAAGCGAGGTCTAAGCTTGGGGGAGTTGATATGTCCATTTTGCATCATGCTTTTATATCAATATGTATTGCATTATGGGCTGTTATTAACATTATATCTCAATACTTATGGCTATTCTCTTATTTTACAAGGTTTACCATGAAGAGGGGAATGCCTAGCCTAGAATTCGGCCGAAAAGGAGCAAACGTTGAAACCTATTCGCACAACTCCAAAAGTCCTGAAACTCCACGAAACAACTTTTGGATTTAATAAGAATTTATGAGCGAAAGAAATAGGCCGGGGCCACACCTGTCCAGAGGCAGGGCGCCTCAGAGGGCGCGACCTCCTATCTCCCCCCCTGGTGGCCTCCGCGCCCTTCTTCTCGCTATATCATCACTTTTACCTGGAAAAATCGTGGGCAAGCTTACGGGACGAAACTCCGCCGCCACGAGGCGGAACCTTGGTGGAATCAATCTAGGGCTCTGGCGGAGCTGTTCTGCCGGGGACACTTCCCTCTAGGAGGGGGAAATCATCACCAACATCATCACCAACGATCCTCTCATCGGGAGGGGGTCAATCTCCATCAACATCTTCACCAGCACCATCTCCTCTCAAAACCCTAATTCATCTCTTGTATCCAATCTTGTATCAAAACCACAAATTGGTACCTGTGGGTTGCTAGTAGTGTTGATTACTCCTTGTAGTTGATGCTATTTGGTTTACTTGGTGGAAGATCATATGTTCAGATCCTTTATGCATATTATTACCCCTCTGATTATGAACATGAATATGCTTTGTGAGTAGTTACGTTTGTTCCTGAGGACATGGGTGAAGTCTTGCTATTAGTAGTCATGTGAATTTGGTATTCGTTCGATATTTTGATGAGATGTGTGTTGTCTTTTCCTCTAGTGGTGTCATGTGAACGTCGACTACATGACACTTCACCATTATTTGGGCCTAGAGGAAGGCGTGGGGAATTAATAAGTAGATGATGGGTTGCTAGAGTGACAGAAGCTTAAACCCTAGTTTATGCGTTGCTTCATTAGGGGTTGATATGGACCCATATGTTTAATGTTGTGGTTAGGTTTACCTTAATACTCCTTTTTGTAGTTGCGGATGCTTGCAATAGGGGTTAATCATAAGTGGGATGCTTGTCCAAGTTAGGACAGTACCCAAGTACCGGTCCACCCACATATCAGATTATCAAAGTACCGAACGTGAATCTTATGAACGTGATGAAAACTAGCTTGACAATAATTCCCAATGTGTCCTCGGGAGCTCCTTCTTCATTATTAGAATTTGTCCAGGCTTATCCTTTGCTACATAAAGGATTGGTCCACCTTGCTGCACTTTATTTACTTTATTTACTTTTTGCTCGTTACTATTTATCTTATCACAAAACTATCTATCACCTACTATTCCAGTGCTTGCAGAGAAAACCTTACTGAAAACCGCTTATCATTTCCTTCTGCTCCTCGTTGGGTTCGACACTCTTACTTATCGAAAGGACTATGATAGATCCCCTATACTTGTGGGTCATCACTTCCCTGCTGAATTCGATGAGGAACGCGTGGGCTTGTGTGCAAGGGATAACCTTCAACATCAAGGGTCCCAACTTGTTCTTGGCTCGATGCCATTGTTTGGGAGATTGGAAGCGCGTTATGGAAGGGGGTCCTTGGCAGTTTAGAAGGGACCCGGTGGTGTTAGCAGAGTATGATGGCTTTTCCGACGTGGAAGAATATGATCTGAACATTTATCCTTTGTGGGCGCGGATTAAAGGTTTGCCGGATGGATTGACAAGGAAGAAGGAGCTAGCGGAGAAGGTTGCAAAGAAGGTAGGAGAGCCTCCGTTTACAGTTACGGTGAATGAAGGGAGAATCAATTCATCAAACTTTTTGAGAGTGCGGGTGTTTGTTAATGTTACCCGGCCATTAGTAAGGTTTGTGCATATCACTTTGAAGGAGAGGAAGAGATATTCAGTATACTATGAAAAACTCCCAGATTTCTGCTACTTTTGTGGTCGTATGGGACATGTGGTGGAGGAGTGTGGTGATGGAGTTCATGATATTGCGGTGTGTGAATGGGGGGACTGGCTGCATTGGGTCAGTGAGCCGGTGGGCTCGGGTTCTAGAGGAGAGAGAGAGGAGGAGGGAGCGATGGTGGTAGAGGGGGAGCTGGGCCTGCTGGTGGGGGCCGAGGAGGGAGGAGAGGAGGTCGAGGGGGTGGTTCTAGACGTGGCAGAGCGTTTACGGCGGAGGAAAGGGCTGATGTGGATATGCAGAGAGAGGGTGGGCTGGAGCTAACGGTGAGGATGGATATCATGCAGTATAAGATGATGAGGAGTGCGGAGGAATGTACAGCTAGGAAAAGGCTTGTTGGTGACGATGGTGTGGTCAATGTGCGTGGCCAGGGTGTGCCCAACTTTGCCGACAAGGTGGCTGATGCGGTTTTAAGGCTGGAGTATGGAGAAACAGCGGGCGTAGGGAGCTCTTTGGATCCAAGCAACACACCCGGCAAAAAACCAATCGTGAAGAGGAGGAAGCAGGGAGATGGTGGGGTGGAGGAGAGGGAGGAAGTTGATATGGACACTTCTATGATGGCGGCCTCCGGGGAGGAGGACCGCCGCCCAATGAATTGCCTAAGTTGAATCGCGGGAGGGGGAACACTGGACAGTTCATGAAGTTAGCGACGTTGTGTAAGTCGCGTTCCCCCATGATTGTTTTTCTGTGTGAAACCAGGCAAAAGGAGGAGAAGATGAAGAGGATCCGAGCCAAGCTTGGCCTTAAGGGTTTTTGTGGAGTGGATAGTGATGGTTTGAGTGGTGGTTTGGCCTTGTACTGGAGTGAAGAATGTGTGGTAAACATTTTGGAAAAGGATGATAGATTCATTGATATAGCTATCAAAGTCCGGGAGGGTGCGCCGGAATGGAGAGCCACCTTTGTGTATGGAGAGTCGCGGGTGGAAACAGACACCTAATGTGGTCTAACTTACGGAGACTGAAAACTACTAATAATCTGCCATGGTTGATAATTGGTGATTTTAACGAAGCTATGTGGGACTTTGAGCACTTTTCGATCACGCCGCGAGCGGAAGCGCAGATGGTAGCCTTCAGGGACATGTTGTAGGTGTGTGAGCTTGTGGATCTTGGGTTCACACGCCTCCCGTTCACTTATGATAACAGACGGGGTAGATCCGCTAATGTTAAGGTGAGACTTGATCGAGCAGTGGCCACAAATGATTGGCATAATTTGTTCGCTTTTGCTGCAGTAGAGCATATACCATCCCCATGCTCTGATCATCTTGTGGTGTTTGTTAAGGGAGAGCCGGATCCGGGGCCGGTGAGGAGGAGGTGCAGACGATACGAAGTATTTCGGGAACGGGACTCAACCTTGCCAAAGGTGGTGGAAGATGCATGGGGGCCTGTAGGTGTGATCCAGAACCTCTCACAATTGAGAGAGGCCCTATCTAAAACCATGACGGCTTTAGGGTCGTGGAGCAAGAAGTTTGGCAATGTGACTAGAGAGCTTGCGAAGTCAAGAAGTCAACTGGAAGAGCTTATGCATATGAATGCAGACAGGGAAGAGATAAGAAGAGTGATGGATAAAATGAATGAACTGTTATATCAGGAAGAGATGTTGTGGATGCAGAGATCATGGATTTTTGGCTTAGACAACATTGGAACAATTCACACGGAGTTTGCAACTATGAGTAGGATCGCTGCTGAATATTTCCACAAGATCTTTGCCGTGGATACCACCCTAGATGCAAGAGGGGTGGTGTATTTGTTTGAGCATGTGGTGTCGCCGGCTGATAATGATAGGTTGTGTGCGCCATTCACGGATAAGGAGATATCGGATGCGTTGTTTCAGATCGGGCCTTTGAAGGCACCAGGCCCCGATGGCTTTCCCGCGAGGTTCTTCCAACGGAACTGGAATACTGTTAAGGAGGGAGTGATGGCTGCGGTTAGGGACTTTTTCAGCATTGGAAATATGCCTGAGGGAGTTAATGAAACATCAATTGTGCTCATCCCAAAAATATCTAACCCTTTCACGTATGTCGGACTACAGACCGATAAGTCTTTGTAATGTGAGCTATAAGGTAATTTCCAAGTGCTTAGTTAATCGTTTACGGCCTTTGTTGGATGATATAATTTCGGTGGAGCAAAGTGCCTTTATCCCTGGCAGGATGACTACAGATAACGCTTTGGTTGCTTTTGAGTGCTTACACTATATTAAACAGGAGAAGGATCCAACAAAAAGCTTTTGTGCATATAAGTTGGACTTATCTAAAGCTTATGATCGGGTTGATTGGGCTTTCTTGAAGCAAGTGATGCAAAGGTTGGGTTTCTCTCAGTGATGGATTGACTGGATAATGGTGTGTGTCACGTCGGTGAGATACTCAGTAAAATTAAATGGAACTCTCCTGGATTCATTTCCATTGTCGCGTGGGCTGCGGCAAGGAGACCCACTCTCTCCATTCTTATTCTTATTTGTGGCAGATGGTCTTTCAGCTATTCTGAGAAGTAGGGTGCAGGCTGGAGTTATTTCACCCGTGAAAATTTGTAGAAGAGCACCAGGCATATCCCACTTGTTGTTTGCAGATGACACTATGTTGTTTTTCCAGGCTTCAAGGGATCAAACAGAGCAGGTTAAAGCTTCCTTGGACCTGTATAGTGCGGCCACGGGCCAGAGCCTGTACTACGACAAGTGCTCGGTGTTCTTTGGTGAAGCGTGCCCGGTCTCGGTTCAAGAGCAGGTACGGGATGTCCTCAAAGTTACAAGTTTAGTGTTTGAAGAGAAGTACTTGGGTCTCCCCACTCCCGAGGGACACGTGTCTAAAGGAAAGTTCCAAAATCTTCAAACAAGTCTGACCAAAAGACTTGTTCAGTGGGGAGATGGTTATCTGGCGCAACCGGGAAGAGAGGTTCTTATAAAGTCTGTTGCACAAGCGTTGCCCACTTACCTAATGAGTCTTTTCAAGTTACCGTTCTCGGTGTGTGTCGATCTGACTAGAATGGTCAGGAATTTCTATTGGGGGTCGGAGAAGGGCAAGAGGAAGGTTCATTTGAAGGGATGGGATCATCTTATGCAGCCCAAAGAAAGGGGTGGTGTCGGCTTTCGAGACTTTCGTCTGTTTAACCAAGCCCTGTTGGCTCGACGGGCCTGGAGACTGTTAACAAGGCCGGAGAGCTTGTGTGCACGTTTACTTAAATCAAAATACTACCCGGCTGGTAAGCTCGAAGACATGGTGTTTTCTGGTAATGCTTCTTCGTCTTGGTCGGCTATTAGTCATGGTTTGGAGCTATTGAAGAAAGGATTGATCTGGAGAGTGGGCAATGGAAGAAGCATTCGAGTATGGCGGGACAGTTGGATTCCACGGCCTTTTTCTTATAAATCGATCTCGAGGCAGGGTGTGTGTGTGTGTTGTATTCGCTATGTGTCCGACTTGATGAATGAAAATGGGTCTTGGAAGGTTCAGACTCTCAACCAATATTTCACGCAAGCAAATGTGTTGGAGATCTTGAAAATTAGAGTCTCCCCGAGGCGAGGAGAAGATGTCATTGCGTGGGGGCCTGACAAATTTGGTGTCTTCTCTGTTAAAAGTGCATATCACTTGGCGTTTGACGAGGCTCATAGGGCTACTGCCGCGTCAACCAGTTCAGCGCCATCGGGAGCAAGGAGCTGCTGGAAGTTTATTTGGACTGTGGTGTCCCACCTACAGTGGCTAATTTTGCATGGAGGGTTGCGACTGATGGGCTGCCAACATGGAAAAACAAACATAAGATTGGACTGGAAACTACAAGTTTTTGCCCAGTTTGTGGGCTCGAGACGGAGGACAACTTCCACCCGTTTTTCAACTGTCAATTTGGCAGAGATCTATATGTAGAAATGGCGAAAGTATGGAGACTTTCTCAACTACAATCAATAGTAAACTGTGGGAAGGAGTGGCTACTACAGTTGCTAGCATAGAGAAATGAGATGGAGAGATGTATGCTGCTTCTTGTTTTCTGGAGGAGTTGGTATATACGCAATGAGGTGGTGCATCACAAACCGGTTCCGCTAATGGATGTGTCGGTTAGGTTTCTCCAGGGCTATCTGGACTCACTTTTGGCCATAAAAAATGACAATGGAGCTGATCCAGGGAAGGGTAAAGCTTACACTACATTGGATACCAGGGTTCAGCCGGTTATTCATATCGTCAAGTTGCCTAGATGGATAAAACCTAATCAGGGTTGGACAAAGCTGAACACAGATGGTGCGTTTGTGTCAAGCGATGATGCTGGCGCGGGCATGATATTGCGGGACGAATCAGGAAAAATCATCTTCTCAGCTTGCAGGGCGTTATTTTCCTGCAGAGATGCGTTGGAGGCGGAATTATGTGCTTGTTTGGAGGGATTGTTCGTCCTCGATATAACGTACAACTTTGCCGATCCAGGTCGAGTTGGACTCTTTGGTTGCGGTGTGTATGATCACATGTGGGTCTATCGATCGATCGGTTTACTCTTCGTTGGTGAATGAGATTAGAGAGTTGTTGAATTTACATCAAATTTGTATTACTCATGTCGCTCGCTCACAGAATAAGGCGAGTGACAAGTTAGCTGCTTTTGGTCGTCTTAATAATAGGATTGTGACTTGGTTAGGGTCAGGTCCTCCTGAAGTTTTGGAGTTAGTTGCTGCGGATTGTAATGAGACCTTGATTGAGTAATACAAAGTTTGAGTTAGCAAAAAAAAGTGCATATATGAATGTAATTTATCTCCGACGTATACAGATGTAGGAGCAGATAAAAATGGAAAATATTATATCTGTTTTTTAATGGAGAACATACGAACACATGAAGTAAGAAAAAAAGAGAAATGCAAAAGAGTTGGTACGGGGGTTAAATGAGCGAACCCGTGTACCACGAGCCGGGCCAACAAGTGAGCGCCCCGTCGCCCGTGGAAGCCCAAAGATCAGAGAAACCGGCTAGGCTACGGCCAGGGAAGTGTTCCCACGGCGCCACACCTGATGGCCTCTAGGACCAACCACTTGGGCCAGCCATCAAGAGATCGAGATCTCATCCGATGGTGGGAGCAACGCGATCGGCCATGAACTGGGCCACGATCGGTCCGAGCGCCATATATACATATATACCGGGCGCCTCGTCATCCTGCGCAAACATTCCAGCAGCAGGGCAGCCATTTAACTGACACGGGCTCGAGCCCACCAACCCACGCACCAACTCTTTGGCCCTCCAAGCAAGGCTGGAGACACAAGCGCGCGCCGCCACGCTCGGCCGATGACACGCACGGGCGCTGGGTTTATATGCTGCTGCACGATTCTCTCCATTAGCGATGTGGTATTATTTTATTATTATCCGATGTTCAGGAGAACGGTCGCTCTCGCTCTTCCCTCCTAGTAGCAGGCTAGCAGCCAATCAGCTCAAGCCAAACCAAAGCCGTGAACATCTCAAATGAAAAGAGGAAAACTGAACAGTGAAAGTAGGTGTTTATGTCTTTTCCAGGACCAGATGGTTAGGAGCAACAACGTATCACCTAGACTAGGTTTTGCAACTAAGTCACTGTTGCAATCTTCCCTACCGCAACAACTCATGTGTTGCGGGATCTGGATGTGAATCCCCTCGATAGCATTAGCCACCCGTGCTCCTCTCGAGCTCCACATCGAGTCGACGCCTCCTCATGTTGCTTCGACGCTTGCCGCCGGCAGAACGCCGACGAGGTCGTCGGCGTGGGCGCCACCATTGCCTCCTACCTCTACCATGAACGTCGGCCGTCGCGCTATGCTCGGACCCAACCTGCATTCGTCGCCTCGGTGGAGCACCGGCGTCCGTGTCCACCATGAGGAGTTGTGTCCACCGTCGCTCTGCCGTCCCGAGGGAGCACCGACCTTTCTTTCGGGCGAAGTCGTTACTGCTTGTTGCTCGTTGTCCGCTACAACGAGTTTCTGCAACATGGTCTCTCTTACAAAAAAATCCAACGAAATCTCTGTTTCAGAAGAAACCGTAACAAGATATTTTCGACAACGTAACCTGTGTTGCAGAAAATTTCTGCAACACGACATGTGCTGCAATGATAGAAGGAGACCCTCCGTCGATCCGACGACTCGCGAGGCTGACGTGTAGGGTTGTATTTAAGTTGCAGATAACAAAATAATAGTTCATATAATTTTTATTAAAATTAACCTGATAATTATTTTTCTGCGTAACAATTGTGGTTACTAGCAGAACGTCTGTGTGTTGCTACATGCAATAATGCGTATAAAAATTATCAAACAAATTATTAAGGTCGTTCCAAGATCAAAGCTCATTTCTGCCCCATACTTCCTGTCATGTTTGGACATCAAACGGGCGCTCAGTAGGCTCCTCAAAATTCAACCGTCTGGAGGCCTCCCCCCCCCCCCCCCAATCTAGACCATATATGAAGGAGAATGTGGTTGTCCGGACTATCCGCCATGTTATCTCCAACACGCGGGTCCAACACAAAAATCCACCCCCATGATGCACACTTCTCTTTTTCTGTCGGACCCTTCCCATCTCGCTCGGTTTCCTGCTGTAGCGGACATTTCTCGCTGGGGCTCCTCCTTTAAAACCAGATGACGTCACCTCACCTTCGTCTTGCATTGCAACAAGGATGAAAGATTTCATATTTACAATATAATAAAGTGAGTTAAGCTAACACATACTATTGGCACAAAACAACAAATAACTATAGAGATCATTCTCAAAGGTCCATTCCTAGTCACCAATAAGCTCCACCTCGAGCACATACCACTCATTGCTAGGAAGGATAATTGTCGTTCTTCTCTTGCTCGTCCTTCCCTACGTACATCTTCTACTCCTAACCTATTTGCCAATCCGTTTCATTGGCGTCAACCAACACCATGTCAACATCAGTGCATTCATTAGTGTCGGCTCATCTTCTTCTTCCTCATTCCTCGACATTTTTATTTATCGTTCCTACTTCTTTTCTAGAATACTCTTTCTTTGTTTTCACTTTCTTTTTGGAACACTCTCCTTCTCCAACACCGCGGACCACTTGATCGCTTTAGTTTATTTCCTTCTTATTCAAGGAAGTCCTTTCTACTATAGCATGAACCACCTGACCAATGTACTGTCGTGTTGTCCTCACCCACGAACGTCTAGCGTGTGGACATCATGCAGATCTTGGTTGTCATTCATCTTGGTGAACACTAGGTCGCCCATGTCATGAGCGCATGGTGGTCGTTATCCATGTTGGCAAGCGGTGCTCGACCATGTTGCTGAGAGAATGTTGATTGTCCTTGCCACGAGCGCGTACAAAATAATTCAGCATGATTAATTGCTTACTTAATTAATTATTTCACAAATAATTAACCGCCTACCTAATTCTCTGCCTGCCTAATTAATGGGCAACCAAATCAATTAATTATTTGCCTAATTGAAAAAATTCGTACATCTAATTATCCATAAGCATAATAAAATGTCTATCTAATTAATTAATTACATTAATGACTCAGTTTCCAAATTGATTCGGTGCAGAAAAAAATTCTACTTAGATGGACCTAATTAATTGCATATGTAATTAACTGTCTAGCTAATTGATTATATTAATGGTTTTATTCAATTAATTCAGTGCTCGATATCCAATATATTTTTGCCTAAGTAGCTGCTACGAATGACGATGACGACTACCGAATATTGTAAGAAACATTTGCTTACGAATTTCTTGACATTTTAATGGACACACTTGATTTGAGAATGTAGCGTGTTTGGCTCTCTGCATTACTGATAAGAAATATCATATGACCGCGTCCACAAACGTCTGTACGTGGCGGTCCGATGACCCTCCTTCCACCACGGATGTCCTCAACACCGTGATTCATGCCCTATGCCCTGGCATTCTCAAGCATCGCACCGGCAACAGGCCCGGCCATGAGTTCCTCCATGGTGTCGCGCTTCCCAGGGACGCACGGAAGCGTACGCCCATAAAAAAAATATATGTTATTTTTGTTTTATTAGGAACCTTGTGATTGTCAATTAATAGTAGAGATAATCAGAATAATAAATGACATAGTGAGCGAGATTACCGATTTGTTATTGAGTAATATCTGATTTTATTTTGGAAAGTTATCGAGAAAAATCCTATGTCTGTCTTTTAGGAAGGCGATCTCACATATATGGTGTGATTTCTGAATCATTAATTACGTATTATGTATTTGATTGAATTGAAGCACGGAAATAAGATCCCTTTTAATGGGATTTGGTTTTTTAATGTGAGGGAGAAATTTTTAGTGAGAGGAAGGTGAGGCGAAAAAATGCAGACGAAAGTAAATCGAGATACCAAGCTACCAAGTCCCTATTTAGGAGTAGAGATATATGTGGTTCATGTCCATATCAAATGGTGAGTGCTCAATATATTTAACACGTAATTAATATCATACCAAATATCAATGTCAATCTTAATTAAACAATTAATGGCAAACAATATCCTACTTACTAATATATGTGTACAATTAATATTCTACCCAATATCAATGTGCACTGAATCATACACATTTACTAGTATCAATATAAAACGAGGGTATCATATTTGGTAGTGTTGACTAACACACATATCAACCTAGCATTCATCGTATTATCGATCTCGATGGAGAAGCCCGCAAATAAAACGCGTGCAGTAGCCCTGCTGCTCTCCCAACTGTTGCTCGCGTGCTTTGCTTTTCATGCGCAGTGTAAGTCACTAGCGCATACACAACGAAGCTATTTGCTTTCTGATTTTTCTCATATGTTTTCTTTCATCCATTTCTTGAGTTTGTGTTTTAATATACAATTGTCAATTTTGTTTATTTTGTCACTCCACAGGTCGAACCACCGAAGGCATGGACAACGAGAAAATCAATATACCAGGCGGATTGTGCGTCCATCATAGGGACTGCACACCAGGTAATTGTTGCTACTGGTGTCTAGTGGTGGATGACTGCTATCCATCAATGGAGGAGTGCCAGAAAGAGTGCAAAAAACACAGCCCTGGGCGCCTCTTTAACCTCCCATCCCCATCAAATTGAGTGTCTTCTTTTCAAAGTGGCAATTAATTGGAAGGACAATATTTGGTTGTTTTCTTTTGAAGTCAGTACTTGTTCTCAACATTTATTTAGTTGTGTAATTTCAACCGCCGTCAATGAAAACAACGTAGATATAAAGGATCCAACCTGTAGATATAGAGGCGACCGTGCAACTTTGAGTCCATGCTAGTGCGTGTGCAGCTGCATGCGTGTGCTGCTATTGAAGGTATAAAGAAACGTTTGCCACAAGTTAATTACAACTTGAGGTTGGTGTAGCTGGTTAGCTTGCTCGCCCATAAATCGTGAGGCCTTGGGTTGAAATCCCGCACTCTCGCATAATTTTATTTTCGTTCAATTTCTTTCTTCCACCAATGACAGCTAGGACCCGCATGACAGAGAGATAAAACTGAACTGATGAGGCGCAAGTGGATTGTTTGACTGGTCAAACTATATGGATGCAAAGCTATACGATCTCGCGGTGACCATATTAACACCTCATCACGTATATAGTGACTGTATTGACCGTATTATTAAGTACAGTGACCAAAGTAACTTATACGACAAGTTCAACGACCAACAGTGCATTTTACTCTTCGAAGTTGAACATGATGCAACTTTACTTGACGTGGCAATCTTTATTTTGATGAAAGTCATATGCTTATCTTTATAACAAGATTCACACAATGCTAAAAGAAATATGCACACACAAAAAATCAGCACATTTCCCACTCTTCAACATAATGGCCGGTGAAAGGAAAACATTATATATGCTTTTTAATGGAAACGATACGAGCACATGAGGTAGAAAAAAAAAGCAAAAGAGTTGGTACGGGGGTTTAGGTGAGCGAACCTGTGTACCACGAGCCGGGCAAATAACTGAGCGCCCTGCCGCCTGTGGAAACCCAAGATCAGAAACGGGCCAGGCTACGGCCAGGGAAGACTTCCCAGGGCACAACGCCCGGTGGCCGCTGGGTTTATATGATGGTGCTGTTGAAAATATTGAGCAAATTACTACGAGATTTTATCCGAATAAACAGAAGATAAGTCATGACTACAGTAACAGAGATTGAACTAATCATGTGAACTAGCATAGCAGATGAACAGATCACATCTAGGGCACATACTAGAAACATGAATTCTACCACAATCTCGTACAGGAAAGATAGAATCACGTACGGTGCAGCGGGAGCAGCACCGCCGGCGTTGACGTTGTCGCCCATGTCGTCGAGGATGAGGTTGCCGAGGTCGGGGAAGAAGCGTCGTTAGCGAAGTCGTCGCTGCCAAAGATCGCATGAGTCGCTCCCCAAAACATGATCGCCCTCTCCGCATGGGATCACGAGGCGGGTTTTGAGGCCTGCTGTCCCTTCTCCGGTGCACGCCGAAAGGAGGGATGGAGAAGACTTGATCGGCGCAGATGGATGGAACGGTGGTGAGAAACCATACTGAAGCGGCGGCTAGGGTAGACGTCTGCCTGACTATATAGTGCGGGCCGGGTAGGTCGTGGGAGTAAACCCCACGTCCGAGTCGTCACGATCCAAAATAATCGGAAACCGTTCAGTAATTAACGTGTCCGTTAATTATTAATTAATGACTCATTAATTTTTCCCGAGCAGCAAAATATAGACTGGCGTGCATAGCTCTGTCCTCGGCTCGGCTCCATCCCGCAACCCGCGGCGCGTCGTGACGAGGCGTGGCGTGGCGAGGCGAGCGAGGAGGAGGAGCGCGCGTGTAGGTCTCTTCTTCTCATGCTCATACAAGTGGTAGGAGAGCTCACCTTATAAAGAGGTGCAACTCTCTCTCAACTTATGAGGTACTTTAGCCTCACTCACTCCACTCACATGTGTGCATGAATGGGCCAAGAGAATTTTAGAAATTTAGTTGGGCTTTGGGCCAAAAGCCCACTAGCAAATTCCAACAATCCCCCACAAAGTCTCATTGGCACATTTCACCATTTGGTTCCAAAACATTGTTTATATACCAGTGCTTAGTGGAGACTGTGAAGTTGAACTTCCACTTAGAGATTTATGCTACACTAGATCACAACTTGAATAGTGGACTATGCCTTGAACTACAAGTTTTTCATGAGACTAGTTTCACACAAATTCTTGACGGTCACTGGCTGCCGCAAGGCTTCCCCCTGGTGGAGCGATACGTCGTACTCGGGGCCTTTCATGAATTTATTAGAGAGCACCCACTTCTCACAGATTGCGACGTTAATAGTCAAAATTCATATAGGTGTGTTCCTCAGAGATGCTCTGCAGACAACATCTCTCGCTTACTCAAATAAGCCACTTGGAACACATTAAGATAGATATCAACCTGCCATGCAGATCGGAGAGTATTGCATCTTCACGGAGTGGGATAATTAAAATAAGGATACTCTCCTCTCGGTGACCAACAGCTTGTCTCCCACTTCTACTTCACGGGATCTCCGATCACATAGAGTGGGTTACCACTATGGACAACTCATGCGGTGGGTCTCAAACCCATCTCCATCGATGCATTATCTATCACATTACGTGATAGACCCTTTGTGAAGGGATCTCGCCAAGTTTTTCGACGTTTGGATATAATCCAACGTAATAACTCGGAGTTCCTCGGTTTCGATGATTTTAATCTCCTCTTCACATGCCTTGAGGACTTCATATTGTCCTTAGAACTGTTTATCTTGACGATCACAGTTTGATTATCACATTCATCGAGGATAGGGGTATTGGTTTTCAACCATAGCTAAGTCCATCAATAGCTCACGGCCACTCGCTTCAACGATGGCGGTGTCTAATGCTTTGTGAGTTCTGCCCATAGTTGACCTCGTTAAGATGGTGCGCTTGCAAGACTTCCAGAAACAGCGCCACCACCAAGTGTAAAAACATAACCACTTGTGGCCTTAATCTCATCAAGATCGATATCCGATTCGAGTCACTATAACCCTCCGGTACCCTTGGATACCGGTGTAGTGAATCCCATAGCTCGCATGCCCTTCAAGTAGCGCATAACTCTCTCAAGCGACGCCAATGATCATCTCCCGGTTTTGACACAAACCGACTCAGCTTGCTCACAGAAAAGAGATGTCAGCCTCGTGGCACTCACCAAATACATAAGCGAGCCAATAATCTGAGAATACCTCAGTTGATCTCTAGCAATCCGTCGATTCTTTCGAAGCAACACACTAGCATCATATGGAGTTGGAGAAGGCGTGCAGTCGCTATACCCAAAACAACTCAAAACCTTTTCCACATAGTGAGACTGAAGCAGTGTGATCCCACCATTCTCATCTCTCAACAGCTTGATGTTTAAGATAACATCAGCTACTCCTAGATCCTTCATCTCAAAACAGCGAGATAAGAAATCCTTAACCTCCTTGATTAAATCAAGTTTGGTTCCAAAGATCAATATGTCGTCGACATACAGACAAAGAATAACTCCTTCGCCCCCACCATGGCGATAGTACACACACTTGTCACCATTATTTACTACAAAGCCGGTAGTAGTTAATGTTCTTTCGAACTTCTCATGCCACTCCTTAGGAGCTTGCTTAAGGCCATATAAAGACTTTAATAACTTGCACACCTTTCTGAAGGAAATATGCCCTAGAGGCAATAATAAAGTTATTATTTATTTCCTTATTTCATGATAAATGTTTATCATTCATGCTAGAATTGTATTAACCGGAAACATGATACATGTGTGAATGCATAAACAAACAACATGTCACTGGTATGCCTCTACTAGACTAGCTTGTTAATCAAAAATGGTTATGTTTCCTGACCATGAACAAAGAGTTGTTATTTGATTAACAAGGTCACATCATTAGTAGAATGATCGATTGACATGACCCATTCCATTAGCTTAGCACACGATCGTTTAGTATGTTGCTACCGCTTTTATCCATGACTTATACATGTTCTCGTAACTATGAGATTATGCAACTCCGTTTACGGAGGAACACTTTGGTGCTACCAAACGTCACAACGAATCGGGTGATTATAAAGAAGTACTACAGGTGTCTCCAAAGGCGATGTTGGGTTGGCGATTTGAGATTAGGTTTTGTCACTCCGATTGTCGGAGAGGTATCTCTGGGCCCTCTCGGTAATACACATCTTTGAAGCCTTGCAAGCATTACAACTAATGAGTTAGCTGTGAGATGATGTATTACGGAACGAGTAAAGAGACTTGCGGTAACGAGATTGAACTAGGTATTGGATACCGATGATCGAATCTCGGGCAAGTAACATACCGATGACAAAGGGAACAACGATGTTGTTATGCGGTCGACCGATAAAGATCTTCGAGAATATGTAGGAACCAATATGGGCATCCAGGTCCGCTGTTGGTTATTGACCGGAGACGTGTCTCGGTCATGTCTACATTGTTCTCGAACCGTAGGGTCCGTGACGCTTAAGGTTTCGATGGCGGTTATTATGAGTTAATGTATTTTGATGTACCGAAGAAGTTCGAGTCCCGGATGTGATCACGGACATGACGAGGAGTCTCGAAATGGTCGAGACATAAAGATTGATATATTAGAAGCCTATATTTGGAGTTCGAATGGTTCCGTGAAAACGGAATTTATCGAGTACCGGAGGTTACCGGAACCCCCGGAACTAAATGGGCCTTAGTGGGCCTCGAGGGAGAAGAGGAGGGCCGGCCAGGTGGTGGCGCGCGCGCTCTCCCCCAAATCAATAGGACAAGGAGGGGGCGCCCTTTCCTCTTCCCCTCCCCCAATCCTACTCCAACACTTTCCTTCTTGACTGTGTACTACAAAACCATCTGGCTGATCCATGTAAATTTCTTCCTTCAACTCTCCATTGAGGAAAGCCGCCTTAACGCCCATTTGATGAACGAGAAGACCATGTGAGGCAGCCAAGTGATAGTAGCACCTTACTGTGGTCGATCTAGCCACGGGTGAGTAAGTATCAAAGAAGTCTTCACCTTCTTTTCTCGGTATAACCCTTAGCCACAAGCCGTGCCTTGTACTTTTCAATCGCACCATCAGGTCTAAGCTTCATATTGAACACCCACTTACATCCTACAGGTTTGCACCCATAAGGACGGTCGGTGATCTCCCGAGTTCCGTTAGCTAAGATGGAATCCATCTCGCTTCTGAACAGCTTCCTTCAAAGAGTAAGCATCGGGAGATGCATAGGCTTCAAATAGTCCCGGTGTGTCATCCACAAGGTACACAATGAAATCATCACCAAAGGACTTTGCAGTCCTCTGTCTCTTACTCCTTACAGATTTTCATTGTCACCCTCAACAGATTCTCGACGTGTTCCATCGCAATGGTGGGTTCAGGAATTATAGTCAGTTCCTCACTAGATGGAATATGTATCTCCTGATTTGATGAACTTGACATATCCTTCATAGGAAATATGTCCTCAAAGAAAGTTGCATCATTAGATTCCATAATCGTACCAACATGCATGTCGGATACCTCAGATTTTATTATCAAAAATCTATAGCCAATGCTATGAAAAGCATAGCCCAGAAGAACACAATCCACGGTTTTTGGTCCAAGCTTGCGCTTCTTGGGAATTGGTATATTGACTTTCGCCAAACAACCCCAAGAACGTAGGTAAGAGAGTTTCAACCTTTTCCTTTCCCATTCCTCAAATGGAGTCATGGTCTTATGCTTTGTGGGAACTCGGTTTAGGACATGACACGCGGTCATTAGCACCTCCCCACCATTCCTTGAAAGACCCGATGTGTCTAACATGGCGTTAACCAAATCGATTCTGATTCGGTTCTTTCTTTCGCCACCCCATTAGACTGAGGTGAGTAGGAGGCGTCCCTCATGGATTATACCATATTCCGCACAAAACAGATCAAATTCATTGGAAAAATACTTCCACCACGATCGGACCTAAGCCGCTTAATTTTTCGATCAAGTTGGTTCTCTCGCCTCGGCTTTATAGTTTTGAAGAAAGTTAAAGCCTCATCTTTTGATTTCGAAGATACACATAACAATATCTAGTGGAGTCATCAATCAACGTCATGAAATATCTCTTTCCACCTCTTGTCAACACGCCATTCATCTCACAAAGATCGAATGTATAAGCTCTAGTGGCGCTTAAGTCTCTTGCCTCTGCAGTCTTATGGGACTTGCGAGGTTGTTTAGCTTGCACACATACTTGGCACTTAGAGCCTTTGACAAGAGAGATTTTCGAATTAAATTCATATTGGCTAGCCGCGTCATGCAACCAAAGTTAATATGACAAAGTCGCATGCCAAATATCGACTCATTATTGTGGCAAACATTATTAATAACTTTAGTGCAAATATCGACAAAGATAGGCGGAACAAGCCTCCGCACTCATAGCCTTTTCCAACAAATTGTCCACACTTGGAAATTACAACTTTATTGGACTCAAAACCAACTTAAAACCATCTCGACATAAACGGGAACCGCTAACGAGATTTTTATTGATGGACGGCACATGATGAACGTTCTTCAGACGCACGGTCTTCCCCAAGTAAACTTCAGATCGACCGTACCAACACCTCGAACGATGGCATGTGACCCGTTCCCTATCAAGACGGGAGAAGTCCACGTGGCCTGGTAAGAAGAAAACATGGGCGTCAAGACAAACATGTACATTGGCACCGGTGTCAATTAACCAATCGGGATTGAAATATGAAAGGATGGTAGGAAAAATACTGCACTCGATTCCTTCATATCAGTATCACCGATCACAACATTAGCGGACTTGCCGCCCTTCTCATGTTCGCGCTCCTCAAAGCGGTTAGGACACTTCGGAGCCCAGTGATTAGGATCACCGCAGACATGGCAAAGTCCCTTCCCCTTCTTATGAGAATTCTTCTTGAAGTTGGTAGAATGTGATGGCTTGTTCTTTGTATCAAACTTGCCTTTTCCCTGAGTTTTGTTCTTGTTGTTTTTGAACTTATTGGGCTGGAAGTTCTTCTTACGTACAATGTGGGCACTAGAAGCTCCTCGGCAACTCGAGCACGTGTGTCCTTTGCTTCGCCTTCTCTTCAACATCAAGAGTACCAATGAGATCCGCAACGGAAAACTCCTGTCTCTTGTGTTTGAGGAAGTAGCAAAATTGTTCCACGAAGGTGGAAGCTTGGCAATAATGCCTCCGCCACAAATTTGTCCAGCAACACACACTTGAAGAGCTCAAGTTCTTTTATGAAGCGATCAGATCTCATGAGCCTGCTATACAACAGAGCGCTCATCAATCATCTTGTAGTCATAGAATTGCTCCATGACGCATAACTGCGCACGGCGCCCGAGGCACCAAACTTGGCCTCGAGCGCTGCCCACATGTCCTTGCGTTGTCAAACGACATATACGAATCCACAATGGAATCATCAAGAACACCGAAGAGCGCCTTTAAAGAGAGTATCGATCTTCTCAAAAGCTTCCACTGTCTTTGGATTAAGATCGCCTCGGGCTTGCCCTTAGTGGCGTCATAGCAGCCCATGGTGCGAAACCAGAGAGCTGCTCTCGTCGCCACCTCTTATATTGCGCCCTTAAAGGTCTGGCGGCTTCAGATCAAGAACAAAACCACTCGGTGTAAATTGCGTATAATCAGGTTTTTGGATTGTTGAAAATATGAGCAAATTACTACGAGATTTAATCCGAATAAGCAGAAGATAAGTCATGACTACGAAGAAGAGATTGAACTAATCATGCGAACTAGCATAGCAGATGAACAGATCACATGTAGGGCACATACTAGAAACATGAATTCTACCACGATCTCGAACAGAAAGATAGAATCACGACGGTGCAGCGGGAGCAGACCGTCGGCGCGCTGACGTTGTCGCCCATGTCGCCGAGGATGAGGTTGCCGAGGTCGGGAAGAAGTCGTCGTTAGCGAAGTCGTCGCTGCCAGCAGTCGCGCGAGTGCGCTCCCCAAAAACCTGATCGCCCCTCTCCCGTACAGGATCACGAGAGGCGGGCCAGGTAGGTCGTGGGAGTAAACCCCACGTCCGAGTCGTCACGATCCAAAAGAATCGGAAACCGTTCAGTAATTAACGCGCCAAAATATAGACACAACGTGCATAGCTCTGTCCTCGGCTCGGCTCAATCCCGCAACCCGCGGCGCGGCGCGGCGCGGCGCGGCTAGCGAGGAGGAGGAGCGCGCGTGTAGGTCTCTTCTTCTCATGCTCATACAAGTGGTAGGAGAGCTCACCTTATAAAAAGGTGCAACTCTCTCTCAACTTATGAGGTGGGACTAAACTTTAGCTTCACTCACTCCACTCACATGTGTGCATGAATGGGCCAAGAGAATTTCAGAAATTTAGTTGGGCTTTGGGCCAAAAGCCCACTAGCAAATTCCAACAGGTGCACGAGTCTCTCCATTAGCGATGTGGTATTATTCTATTATTATCCGATGTTCAGGAGAACGGTCGCTGTTCCCTCCTAGCAGCCGATTAGCTCAAGCCAAACCAAAGCCGTGAACATCTCAACTGAAAAGAAGAAAATTGAACAGTGAAAGTAGGTGTTTATGTCTTCTCCAGGACCTACTATTTTTAATTCAGATAATGATCCGTGCGCCGTCGCCTTTGTGCCCGTTGGATATGATTTTGACCAGATGGCAACGTATCAACCAGACTAGGTTTTGCAACTGAGTCATTGTTGCAATCTCCCCTACCGCAACAACTCATGTGTTGCGGGATCTGGATGTGGATCCCCTCGAGCGCAGTGGCCACCCGTGCTTCTCTCGAGCTCCCCATCGAGTCGGACGCCTCCTTGCGTTGCTTCGGCCTACCATCGACGCTCGCCGCTAGCAGAACACCGCCGACGTCGCCGGCATGGGCGGTGCCATTGCCGCCCGCCTCTACCATGAACGTCGGCCGTCGCGGTGTGCCCTGCATCAGTCGCCTCGGTGGAGCACCGGCGTCCGTGTCCACCACGAGGAGTTGTGTCCACCGTCGCTCCGTCGTCCCGAGGGAGCACCAGCCTTTCTTTCGGGCGAAGTCATTACTGCTTGTTGCTCGTTGTCTGCCACAACGAGTTTCTGCAACAGGGTCTCCGTTGCAAAAAAAAAACTGTAGCAAGATCTCTAGTGGAAGAAAAAAATTCCTAACGAGACCGCTGTTGTAGATATGAAAATCCAACGAGACTTCTGTTGACAAAAAACAGAAATTATAACAAGATCTCTGTTGCAAAAAATTGTAACAAGAAAGACCCTCTGTCAATCCGACCACTCGCGAGGCTGACGCGTAGTGCTGTATTTAAGTTGCAGATAACAAAATAATAATTCATATAATTTTATTAAAGGGCGTGCTACGCGTCCGCCGGCTGATATTTGTAAAAGATCAACCGGCTCGCGAGCCATCGGATTGCCGCATCAAGCGAGCTGAGAGTGCCTCCAGAACTGCAACACAAGACTTATTGCAGAAACATAGGTCTTGTTGCAGAATTTTTTTGCAACGGCTGTTTTGTCGCGAGAAAAAAAATTAAAGTAGGGTTTTGTTGCAATTTTTTCTGCAACTGAGTTCTTGTTGTAGAAAATTTCACAACAGAGGTTTTGTTGTAAAACTAGACCCATCATAGACCATTGCAACAACGCATATGTTTCTGAAACATAGAGTTTGTTTCGGAAGCGCGTTCGACAAAGAACGGAATGCAAGCCATCAATTGGACGCGTGTCATGCAACGGAGGTGGAGGACGCGGCCACTACGATCCGTCGGATGACGGTAAGCCTTTTCCTTTATTAAATTAACCTGATAATTATTTTTACGTGTAACAATTGTGATTATTAGTAGAACGTCCATGCATTGCTACATGCTATAATGCATATAGAAATGATCAAACAAATTATTAAGGTCATCTCCAAGATCAAAGGTTATTTCTGCCTCATACGTCCACTCATGTTTGTGTTGGGGAACGTAGTAATTTCAAAAAAAATCCTACGCACAGGCAAGATCATGGTGATGGCATGGCAATGAGAGGGGAGAGTGTTCGTCCACGTACCCTCGTAGACCGTAAGCGGAAGCATTATCACAACGCGGTTGATGTAGTCGTACGTCTTCACGATCCGACCGATCCAAGCACCGAACGTCACGGGCCTCGAGTTCAAAGACACGCTCACTCGATGGCGATCTCGGCCTCCGATCCAGTGAAGCTCCGGAGATGAGTTCCACAAGACGACGGCATGGTGACGGTGATGATGTTCTACCGGCGCAGGGCTTCGCCTAAACTCCGCGACGATATGACCGAGGTGGAATATGGTGGAGGGGGGCACCGCACACGGCTAAGGAACGATCCGTAGATCAACTTGCATGTCTATGGGGTGCCCCCCGCCCCCGTATATAAAGGAGCCAGGGGGAGGAGGCGGCCGGCCAAGGAGGGCGCGCTAAGGGGGGAGTCCTACTCGGGAGTAGGACTCCCTTTCTTTCCAAGTAGGAGTAGGAGAAGGGGGAAAGAGGAGGAAGAGGAGAAGGAAAGGGGGGGACGCCGCCCCTCTTCCCTTGTCCTATTCGGACTAGGAAGGGGAGGGGCGCGCGGCCCCCTCCTGGTTCCTTCCCTCTTCTCCCTCGAGGCCCATGTAGGCCCAATAACCCCCGGGGGGGTTCCGGTAACCTCCCGGTACTCCGGTAAAATGCCGATTTCACCCGGAACCATTCCGATGTCCAAACATAGGCTTACAATATATCAATCTTTATGTCTCGACCATTTCGAGACTCTTTGTCATGTCTGTGATCACATCTGGGACTCCGAACAAACTTCGGTACATCAAAACTTATAAACTCATAATAAAACTGTCATCGTAACGTTAAGCATGCGGACCCTATGGGTTTGAGAACTATGTAGACATGACCTAGAACCATTCTCGGTCAATAACCAATAGCGGGACCTGGATGCCCATATTGGTTCCTACATATTCTACGAAGATCTTTATCGGTCAAACCGCATAACAACATACGTTGTTCCCTTTGTCATCGGTATGTTACTTGCCCGAGATTTGATCGTCGGTATCCAATACCTAGTTCAATCTCGTTACCGGCAAGTCTCTTTACTCGTTCTGTAATACATCATCTTATAACTAACTCATTAGTTACAATGCTTGCAAGGCTTAGGTGATGAGTATTACCGAGAGGGCCCAGAGATACCTCTCCGACAATCGGAGTGACAAAACCTAATCTCGAATTATGCCAACCCAACATGTACCTTCGGAAACACCAGAGAGCACCTTTATAATCACCCGATTCGTTGTGAAGTTTGGTAGCACACAAAGTGTTCTTCCGGTAAACGGGAGTTGCACAATCTCATAGTTGTAGGAACTTTGTATAAGTCATGAAGAAAGCAATAGCAACATACTAAATGATCAAGTGCTAGGCTAACGGAATGGGTCATGTCAATCACATCATTCTCCTAATGATGTGATCCCATTAATCAAATGACAACACATGTCTATGGTCAGGAAACATAACCATCTTTGATTAATGAGCTAGTCAAGTAGAGGCATACTAGTGACTTTATGTTTGTCTATGTATTCACACATGTATCATGTTTCCGGTTAATACAATTCTAGCATGAATATTAAACATTTATCATGATATGAGGAAATAAATAATAACTTTATTATTGCCTCTAGGGCATATTTCCTTCAGTTAACCTAATTCTCCGTCTGCCTAATTAACTGGCAACCAAATCAATTAGTTATTTGCCTAATTGGAAAAAATCCCTACTTCTAATTATCTGCAGACATAATAAAATGTCTATCTAATTAATTAACTGCATTAATGATTCGGTTTCCAAATTGATTTGGTTGGAAATTTTTTATTTAAATGGACCTAATTAATTGCATATGTAATTAACTATCTAGCTAATTGATTGTATTAAAGGTTTGATCTTTCAATTAATTCAACGCTTGATTTCCAATATATTTTTGCCTGAGCGGCTACTATGAATGACGACGAAGACTACCGAGTATTGTAAGAAACATTTGCTTAACAAATTTCTTGACATTTGAATGGATACACTTGATTTGAGAATGTAGCCTATCTAGCTCTCTGCATTACTGATAAGAAATATCATATGACCGCGTCCATGAACGCCTCTACGTGGCGGTTCGATGACCTGCCTTCCACCACAGATGTCCTCGACACCGTGATTCATGCCTGCATTCTCGAGCATCGTGCTGGCATCAGGCCCGACCATGAGTTTCTCCATGGTGTCGCACTTCCTAGGGGTGTGCGGAAGCGTACGCCCATAGGAAAAATATATATGTTATTTTTGTTGTATTAGGAACATTGTGATTGTCAATTAATAGCAGAGATTATGATAATAATATTATAAATGACATAGTGAGCAAAATTACCAATTTGTTATTGAGTAATATCTAATTTTATTTTGAAAGATTATCGAGAAAAATCTTATGTCTATCTTTTAGGAAGGCGATCTCACACATATAGTGCGACTTCTTAATTCTTAATTACCTATTATTTACTTGATTGAATTGAAGCATGAAAATAAAATCTCTCTTTAGTGTGATTTGGTCTTTTAATGCGAGGGAGAAAGATTTAGTGGGAGGTGAGGCGAGAAAAAATCAAACAAAAATAAACCGAGATACCAAGCTACCAACTCCCTATTTAGGAGTAGAGATATATGTGGTCCAAGTCCATAGCAATTTGTGAGTGCTAAACATATTTAACACGTAATTAATATCATACCAAATATCAATACTCCTACCGATCTTAATTAAACAATTAATGCGCAAATAGTATCCTACGTACAGTTAATACTCTATCGTACACATTTACTAGTATCTATATAAAACGAGGGTATCATATTTGCTAGTGTTGACTAGCACACATATGAACCTAGCATTCACTGCATTATCAATCTCGATGGAGAAGCCCACAAATCAAACGCGTGCAATAGCCCTGCTGCTCTCCCAACTGCTGCTCGCGTGCTTTGCTTTTCATGCGCAGTGTAAGTCACACTAGCACATACACAACAAAGTTATTTGCTTCCAGATTTTTCTCATGTGTTTTCTTTCATTCATGTATTTAGTTTGTGTAATACTCCCTCCGTTTTGATTTACTCGTCATGGTTTTATTCCAAATTTGAACTAAAACCACGACGAGCAAATCGGAACGGAGGGAGTAATATATAATTGTCAGTCTTGTTTATTTTGTCACTCCACAGGTCCGTTAATTATTAATTAATGACTCATTAATCGAAAACCGTTCAGTAATTAACGTGTCCGTTAATTATTAATTAATGACTCATTAATTTTTCCCGAGCAGCAAAAATATAGACACAACGTGCATAGCTCTGTCCTCGGCTCGGCTCAATCCCGCAACCCGCGGCGCGTCGTGACGAGGCGTGGCGTGGCGAGGAGGAGGAGCGCGCGTGTAGGTCTCTTCTTCTCATGCTCATACAAGTGGTAGGAGAGCTCACCTTATAAAGAGGTGCAACTCTCTCTCAACTTATGAGGTGGGACTAAACTTTAGCCTCACTCACTCCACTCACATGTGTGCATGAATGGGCCAAGAGAATTTCAGAAATTTAGTTGGGCTTTGGGCCAAAAGCCCACTAGCAAATTCCAACAATCCCCCACAAAGTCTCATTGGCACATTTCACCATTTGGTTCCAAAACATTGTTTATATACCAGTGCTTAGTGGAGACTGTGAAGTTGAACTTCCACTTAGAGATTTATGCTACACTAGATCACAACTTGAATAGTGGACTATGCCTTGAACTACAAGTTTTCATGAGACTAGTTTCACACAAATTCTTGACTGTCTTGGCTGCCGCAAGGCTTCCCTGCTGGTGGAGCGTATACGTCGTACTCGGGGCCTTTCATGAATTTATTAGAGAGCACCCACTTCTCACAGATCACGACGTTAATAGTCAAAATTCATATAGGTGTGTTCTCAGAGATGCTCTGCAGACAACATCTCTGCTACTCAAATAAGCCACTTGGAACACATTAAGATAGATATCAACCTGCCATGCAGATCGGAGAGTATTGCATCTTCACGGGTGGGATAATTAAAATAAGGATACTCTCCTCTCGGTGACCAACAGCTTGTCTCCCACTTCTACTTCACGGGATCTCCGATCACATAGAGTGGGTTACCACTATGGACAACTCATGCGGTGGGTCTCAAACCCATCTCCATCGATGCATTATCTATCACATTACGTGATAGACCCTTTGTGAAGGATCTCGCCAAGTTTTTCGACGCTTGGATATAATCCAACGTAATAACTCCGAGTTCCTCGGCCTCGACAGATTTTAATCTCCTCTTCACATGCCTTGAGGACTTCATATTGTCCTTAGAACTGTTTATCTTGACGATCACAGTTTGATTATCACGATTCATCGAGGATAGGGGTATTGGTTTTTCAACCATAGGTAAGTCCATCAATAGCTCACGGCCACTCGCTTCAACAAATGGCGGTGTCTAATGTTGTGAGTTCTGCTTCCATAGTTGACCTCGTTAAGATGGTGCGCTTGCAAGACTTCCAGAAACAGCGCCACCACCAAGTGTAAAAATATAACCACTTGTGGCCTTAATCTCATCAAGATCGATATCGATTCGAGTCACTATAACCCTCCGGTACCCTTGGATACCCGTGTAGTGAATCCCATAGCTCGATGCCCTTCAAGTAGCGCATAACTCTCTCAAGCGCACGCCAATGATCATCTCCCGGTTTTGACACAAACCGACTCAGCTTGCTCACAGCAAAAGAGATGTCAGGCCTCGTGGCACTCACCAAATACATAAGCGAGCCAATAATCTGAGAATACCTCAGTTGATCTCTAGCAATCCGTCGATTCTTTCGAAGCAACACACTAGCATCATATGGAGTTGGAGAAGGCGTGCAGTCGCTATACCCAAAACAACTCAAAACCTTTTCCACATAGTGAGACTGAAGCAGTGTGATCCCACCATTCTCATCTCTCAACAGCTTGATGTTTAAGATAACATCAGCTACTCCTAGATCCTTCATCTCAAAACATCGAGATAAGAAATCCTTAACCTCCTTGATTAAATCAAGTTTGGTTCCAAAGATCAATATGTCGTCGACATACAGAAAAAGAATAACTCCTTCGCCCCCACCATGGCGATAGTACACACACTTGTCACCATCATTTACTACAAAGTCGGCAGTAGTTAATGTTCTTTTGAACTTCTCATGCCACTCCTTAGGAGCTTGCTTAACGCCATATAAAGACTTTAATAACTTGCACACCTTTCCTTCTTGACCAGGTACTACAAAACCATCTGGCTGATCCATGTAAATTTCTTCCTTCAACTCTCCATTGAGGAAAGCCGTCTTAACGTCCATTTGATGAACGAGAAGACCATGTGAGGCAGCCATGATAGTAGCACCAATTGTGGTCGATCTAGCCACGGGTGAGTAAGTATCAAAGAAGTCTTCACCTTCTTTCTGGTATAACCCTTAGCCACAAGCCGTGCCTTGTACTTTTCAATCGTACCATCGGTCTAAGCTTCTTCTTGAACACCCACTTACATCCTCTGGTTTGCACCCATAAGGACGGTCGGTGATCTCCCGAGTTCCGTTAGCTAAGATGGAATCCATCTCGCTTCTTAACAGCTTCCTTCCGAGAGTAAGCATCGGAGATGCATAGGCTCTGAAATAGTCCCGGTGTGTCATCCACAAGGTACACAATGAAATCATCACCAAAGGACTTTGCAGTCCTCTGTCTCTTACTCCTTACAGGATTTTCATTGTCACCCTCAACAGGATTCTCGACGTGTTCCATCGCAATGGTGGGTTCAGGAATTATAGTCAGTTCCTCACTAGATGGAATATGTATCTCCTGATTTGATGAACTTGACATATCCTTCATAGGAAATATGTCCTCAAAGAAAGTTGCATCATTAGATTCCATAATCGTACCAACATGCATGTCGGATACCTCAGATTTTATTATCAAAAATCTATAGCCAATGCTATGAAAAGCATAGCCCAGAAGAACACAATCCACGGTTTTTGGTCCAAGCTTGCGCTTCTTGGGAATTGGTATATTGACTTTCGCCAAACAACCCCAAGAACGTAGGTAAGAGAGGTTCAACCTTTTCCTTTCCCATTCCTCAAATGGAGTCATGGTCTTATGCTTTGTGGGAACTCGGTTTAGGACATGACACGCGGTCATTAGCACCTCCCCCACCATTCCTTGGAAAGACCCGATGTGTCTAACATGGCGTTAACCAAATCAGTTACAGTTCGGTTCTTTCTTTCGGCCACCCCATTAGACTGAGGTGAGTAGGGAGGCGTCCCCTCATGGATTATACCATATTCCGCACAAAACAGATCAAATTCATTGGAAAAATACTCTCCACCACGATCGGACCTAAGCCGTTTAATTTTTCGATCAAGTTGGTTCTCTGCCTCAGCTTTATAGTTTTTGAAGAAAGTTAAAGCCTCATCTTTTGATTTCAGAAGATACACACAACAATATCTAGTGGAGTCATCAATCAACGTCATGAAATATCTCTTTCCACCTCTTGTCAACACGCCATTCATCTCACAAATATCAGAATGTATAAGCTCTAGTGGCGCCAAGTCTCTTGCCTCTGCAGTCTTATGGGACTTGCGAGGTTGTTTAGCTTGCACACATACTTGGCACTTAGAGCCTTTGACAGTAGAGATTTTCGGAATTAAATTCATATTGGCTAGCCGCGTCATGCAACCAAAGTTAATATGACAAAGTCGTGCATGCCAAATATCTGACTCATTATTGTGGCAAACATTATTAATAACTTTAGTGCAAATATCTGACAAAGATAGGCGGAACAAGCCTCCGCACTCATAGCCTTTTCCAACAAATTGTCCACACTTGGAAATTACAACTTTATTGGACTCAAAAACCAACTTAAAACCATCTCGACATAAAGGGAACTGCTAACGAGATTTTTATTGATGGACGGCACATGATGAACGTTCTTCAGACGCACGGTCTTCCCCGAAGTAAACTTCAGATCGACCGTACCAACACCTCGAACGATGGCATGTGACCCGTTCCCTATCAGCATGGGAGAAGTCCCTGTGGCCTGGTAAGAAGAAAACATGGAGTCGCCAAGACAAACATGTACATTGGCACCGTGTCAATTAACCAATCGGGGATTGAAATATCGAAAGGATGGTAGGAAAAATACCGCACTCGATTCCTTCATATCAATATCACCGATCACAACATTAGCGGACTTGCCGCCCTTCTCATGTTCGCGCTCCTCAAAACGGTTAGGACACTTCGGAGCCCAGTGATTAGGATCACCGCAGACATGGCAAAGTCCCTTCCCCTTCTTATGAGTATTCTTCTTGAAGTTGGTAGAATGTGATGGCTTTTCTTTGTATCAAACTTGCCTTTTCCTACCATGTGGGCACTAGAAGCTCCCTCGGCAACTCGAGCACGTGTGTCCTTTGAATTTTATGCTGCGAAGCAGTGGGTCTGGAGTTCGAATTCCTAGCAATGCATCTTTTTTTATTCCAGCGTGATCTATCAATGCCCTATGCGATCCCTCGACTACTTGACGCAGAGAGCGTCACATAGGACCTCCCGGTACGGGGGTTTAGATGAGCGAACCCGTGTACCACGAGCCGGGCCAACAACTGAGCCTGCCCCGCCGCCCGTGGAAGCCCAAAGATCAGAAACCGGCTAGGCTACGGCCAGGGAAGTGTTTCCCACGGCGCCACACCTGATGGGGCAGAAATGACAAATCTGACCTATGGACAAAACTATTTCACAAACTAAACTGTGTTTGAAAAAATTTCACTCAACTGACCTTTTTGTGTAGCGCCCGACATCTAGGCGTCACACTACATCGCAGCAGCGCCTAGCTCCCAAGCGCCACACGTCTAGCCGATGTCGCACCCTGCATCGCCGAAAAAAGCTAAGTCAATGTGCAACGCCTGAGAGCTAGGCGCTACACTATACAGTGTAGCGCCTAACGTACGGGCGTTGCACTACTGAACTTGGTCATGACATGCACCATCCAAGGTTGCGTAGCATCTATAAATCTATCTAACCTACCTTCAGACATGTCGCTGTCGCCCTATCCCCTAGCTCGTTTCAGTCCTTTGCTGTGGACACGAGATGGATAGAGCAGCAAGTGCGTACGTGCCCTGCCCACGTGAGCCCGGCGAGGCTCCGCCTGGCTGTCCCAATGCGACGGAAACACGTCGACGGTGCCATCCGCGGACACGCTAGTTCTGGTTCTGGGACGAATGCAAACCCATCCACGCTAGTTCTGGTTCTGGGACGCATGCAAACTCATCCATGCATGCATCAGCGTATTTATACACTGCTCTGTGTTGTGCTGCTTCCGACAGAAGCTTGCCTTGTTTACAGTGACGTTGGGCGAAAGGCTGAAGTATACCAGCCACCAGTGCAGCGCCTATACGCTAGGCGCTACACTATATAGTGTAGCGTCTAGCTCTCAGGCGTTGCACACTGACTTAGCATTTTTCAGCAGCCTGAGATGCGACACTGACTAGGCGAGTAGCGCCTGAGAGCTAGGCGCCGCACAGTGTAGTGTGACGCCTATATGTCGGGCGCTACACAAAAGGGTCAGTCAGGTGAAATTTTTTCAAACACAGTTTAGTTTGTGAAATAGTTTCGTCCATAGGTCAGATTTGTCATTTTTGCCCCTGATGGCCTCTAGGACCAACTTTCCAGCAGCAGGGCAGCCATTTAACTGACACGGGCTCGAGCCCAGCAACCCACGCACCAACTCTTTGGCCCTCCAAGGCTGGAGTAACACGCGCGCGCCGCCACGCTCGGCCGATGACACGCACGGCCGCTGGGTTTATATGCTGGTGCAGGAGTCGCTCCATTAGCGATGTGGTATTAATATTATAATCCCAGGTTCGAGAGAACGGTCAGGCAACAACGGTTCTGTTGATCTGTTCCCTCCTAGCAGGCGATCAGCTCAAGCCAAAACCAAACCCGTGAACATCTTCAAAAGAAAAGAAAAAACTGAACGGTGAAAGTAGATACAATCGGCAGGGTAGATAGGTGTTTATGTCTTTTTCTGAAAAAACTGAACTGTGAAAGTATAAAACTACCACAATTCAAGTGAGGGTTCCAAATTAACTATCATAGTTTCAAAATTTTCAAAACGTTACCACAAAGTTGGTTTGATAGCCAAGTGTAGCATGCTAAGCGGGCCCACTGTCCACCTAAGAAGTTTGACAGTCGGGTTCTCCTCAATAGTCCTATGTACCTAACAAGTTCGTTCTCACTATCTTATTTATCTCAACATGCAAGCATGCCACGTCACCATACAATTATGAATGGGATAAGACCCGCTTTAATATGCAACCATGCATGCAAAAGGACGCCCATCATATGCAACCATGCATGGAAAAATATTTCTCTATTAGGGCATCTTCAACGCTGACCCGCTATCATTCGGACCGCGTTGTCTGGACCGCGGAAGCCATCCAACGCCAACCTGTATCGGTTTGCGAGGCGGTCCGGTCGCGATTTCTCCCGCAAACCGGGACAAAAGTGGGGGAGGTTTGCGGGAGTCTAGATCAAATCCCAAGCCTGCTCCTGACCACCCTAGCCCACCAAAAACCCCTGCCCCCTCCTACGTGCGCTCCCGTCCGGCGCCAGCTGCCCGCATTCATGCCGCTGTAGAGCGCACCGCTGAACATTGAAGACAGCTCAGGGCAAACACGACCTCTCACTGCCTACGTCATTGAAGCGGCACGCCGGCCGAGGCCGCCTCATGCGACGTGTCTCTGGTGTCCACTCATGTTCAGTGACGAAGACGCATGACTGAACGAGACGAGACAAATATCTACCGCACCTGTTCAATGCCGCTATCCGGCCCTGCTGCCATTAAGCAGGCTCGCCGGCCAAGAAACTCACTCTGGCGCCGCGCGTTGACGCACTCGGATGCCTCGCCTCATCGGAATCCGCTATATAAAGGCGGCCACACCCGGCTAACTCCACACCACATTACAAGTCCCTCCACATCCTCCTCCCTTGCACTGCATTCGTGTTCAGTGACGGAGATGCGTGACTGAACGGGACGAGACAAATATCTACCGCACTTGTCAGTGCCGCTATCCGGCCACCTACCGCCATTAAGCAGGCTCGCCGGCCAAGAAACCCACTCTGGCGCCGCGCGTTGACGCACTCGGATGCCTTGTCTCATCGGAATCCGCTATATAAAGACGGCCACACCCGGCTAACTCCACACCACATTACAAGTCCCTCCACATCCTCCTCCCTTGCACTGCATTCCCCATTACTGCCAGTGGGAAATCACAGCGGGACAGTCTGTCATCGGAGATGAAGCACGTGGTGGCCGCCCTTGCCGCCGCCTAGCATAGCCGCCGTGCCAGGCGGATCGAGGCCGGCTTGCCGGCTAGCTCGCTCAGATCTCCGACGACGAGGACAACACCACGATGGAGACGGGCTCTAACGACACCGTCCCGGCTCCCGCACCTCATGTGTGCACCGGCTTCACCATGGAGCAGGCGCAGACGCAGTTCAATGCCGCCATGGCGGAGGTGCAGCCTGCGCCGACGCCTTTGTCGATGCTCCAGCAGGTGCGGAGCAGCGTGCCATCTAAGATGCCGGCCGCGCCCATTGGTATTTCCAAACGCAGCGGCAAGCATGACCGCAAGGCGGCTTTGGCGAACTTCACCAACACGCCATCGATGCTGGGGGCACGCCAACCTAAGCGTATGTGCCTGCGGCACTACCTCCTGGTCCACCAGTGTGTCTACCACTGGCAGAACTGCATCTCGGCGCTGTAACGGAATGTCAACCTGCCGCATGGTTGGCACCTCAACCCTTACAGGGTGCCGGTGTCGGTGGTGCCTCGGTCGGGCCCGCGCATGGATGGAGGAGATCCGCCTATTGGGACGTGGGTTTGCATTTTAAGATAAAGAGTGTTTCAAATTGTTGTTGCTTTAAAAAATTATTCACATTCTTAAATAAGTTCATGCTTTAAAAAAATGCTCAGACGTTACAAAAAAAGTTCAATTTTTAAAAATATACATTGAAAATTGTCCACGAAATAAAAAATCATACAGTATATTTTTAAAAACATGTGTTCAAAAAATGTTCGTCTTGAAAACATGTTCTAATTCTAATAAAAAAATTCAAGAAATAAAAGATGTTAAAGTTTTATTTGAAAATGGAAGGAATATTTGTGTTCTTTGAAAAGTAAAAAATAAAACCGACTGACACACTATTCCATGTGCATGCACCAGTACTCTTCCATCAGAAGAAGGATTAGGAGCAAGTTTTCCGTTTTTCCAATGGGCATTTGTACTAGTAGTAGGGAAAAAAAAGGGAGTTGGTAGGGGGGTTTAGGTGAGCGAACCCGCGTGCCACGAGACGGGCGCAACACTTGAGCCCGTCGCCCGTGGACACCCAAGATCAGAATGGGCTACGGCCGGGGAACAATTCCCACGGCACAAGCCGCCCGATGGCCCCTAGGACCAATCACCTCTTGGGCCAGCCATCAAGACCTTCATCCGATGGCGACTTTACTGAAACACACGATCGGGCATGATGAGCAGCCACGATGCGCGTCCGAGGGCCCTCAAGGAGCCCTCGCCTTTCCCACCACAGTTTGCACGGCAGGGCGAACCATTAATGCCACGGGCTCGAGCCCACCAAACCCACATACCAACTCCCTGGCCCTCCAGGGCTGGAGTCACAAGCGCGCGCCACCACGCTCGGCCGACGCGCACCACGGGTGCTGGGTTTATAAGCTGGTGGGCGAGTCACTCATCTAGCGAGGTGGTACTATTGCCTTCGGTGGACAGCGTGTGGCCAGTGAATGCTTTCTCGTTTTTCTTGTCAGCAATTCAGGTCCAAACAAAGGTAGTAGTAGCGAACATTTCTACGGCTGCGTGTTTTTCTTCTTTCCAGGAGCTACTATTTGCATCATATTACAGTAAAGTTAATGCATCGTTGCAAATGTCATGGCAGATGACCCTTCCTCCGGTTCCGAAAATTTCTTTTCCTTCTCATTGATATGATACAAGGTGGGTAGGCTTCATCTTAATTTGTCCACTAGGAGCATGCGTAGTCATGTTCTTGGATGAAGTCATGTCGGCTAACCTCGCTAACAAATTTAGATGTCGTATTGTGATTGTTTGTCCTTGATGAATCAACCGCGGCTCGGATTTTCGAACAACAAGCGGGTGGACACCATGATCGTTGTGAGCGAAAACGACAAACCGTTTCCGTCGTGTATGTAGCACCTGCAACACTAGCAGTAAACTAGTGCAACCCGTGGTTACAAAATGTCAGCAACCTATATGGCCAGATTGATAATGTAAGGTAAACGTTTGGGACCGGCGCGCCGTCTGAACGTTCGGCCGGTCGCGGCTCGCTAGCGACGAAGTGCGTGGGGCCACGCTAGCCACACGTCCCTGTGACCCATCGAGCACTCCCTCCCATCAGTTTTTTATTCCTTCCCTCCTTATCTACTCCCTTCCTTCCAGCATCTTCTTCCTCATCACGAAGACATCTCGCTAGAAAACTCTATCCACCGCCCAACTTGAGCTGTCGTGCTCTAGATCCATACCAGGCATCCACGAGCTGGTTTTTGAGGGAGCCAGGCAGAGCTACGAGAGTGGGAGGCGGAGGGGAACTGGCTGACACCAAGATAGCGGGAGGCGGAGGGGCGGCACAGCAAGCCGCAAGCCGCGACGGTGCCACTACATGATGCAACCGGCAGGATGGGGAGCTGCAACCCCTTGCTAGCGGAGCTACAATCGAGGCATGGTTGAGCTACATCCAGTGACAGCCGCCAGACAGCTAGCTGCAAAGGGCGGTTCCCGGAGCTGCAACCGCCCGTTGGTCGAGCTGCATACCGCGACGCACCCGACGACGAGCTGCAACCGTGCAGTACAAGCTGATGGAGGGGCCGGCGACGACGAGCTACAATAGGTGATCTGGATTGCCGGATCTGGCTTTGCTGGAACAAGTGTTTTTTTTTGCTGGAACTAGTAATTCTTTTTGCTACTATCATTTTCTTTGTTTGCTACAATCAAATCAATTGTCAATGGGAGTCTCCCTGTTGTTATTTTTGCTGGAACCAGCATTTATTTTTGCTGGAACTAGCATTTTTTTTGGTACAATCGACCACTGAAGTTCTCCAGCTGAGATTGATTTTGCTGGCACCGATGTCCTTTTTTGCTGGAACCTTATAATGTTTTTGCTTCAACCGAACACTGAGGATTTTGTTGCTTTTTAGATTTTTTTGCGGCGGCGACGGTACTGTCGATTTTTTCTAATTTTGCTACCAACGTTTTATTGGTTTTTGCTGGAACCGTCAAGAATTTTTGATACGACCGGTGGAATTTTTTCCTACGACCGGCAAATTAAGGACGAGGAACAACACGAGCTCTCACGACGGTGTCTTGCTGGCGGCGACGCGCGGCTCTGTGAGCATGAGAGCCTCACGGAGAGATCGCCATGGGGCCTTCTTTGGAGCTGGGCCTCGCGGAGATCTGACGTCTTGACTCTGTGAGCATGTGAGCCTCATGGGAGATGCGCCATGGGGCCTTCTTTGAGCTGGGCCTCATGGGAGATCTTGCCATGCATGCCTTCTTTGAGCTGGGCCTCGGCGGAGATCTGAGCCATGCTGCCTTCTTGAGCTGCTTGTGGCTGCTGCGAGCCGTGGGGATCTCATGGGAGATGCGTCGTCTTTGCAGTGCGCAGGATCTCATGGGAGATGCGCCACGGGGCCTGAGGAAGAAGAAGTTGGGCGATTTTTCTATTTTTTTGCTCCAGATCCAACCGCCGCACGGGTCACATCGAGCGGCTATGGTTAGACCGGCCAAAAGTTTCGGCCGGTGCGCCGGCGCCTAGCGGTGCCCATAAAGTAATGGGTGTGTGCGTCTGTTTTACATGGATACAATAAGGCGTTCCTTTTCTTTATGTTCCTTGAGAGAGACATGATCATTTTTTAACCCCCTTTGGCCATCTTTTGCTTTTAACCAAACTTTGTCCTCATTTCAAAATACAAAGGAGATGTGAGTGACACACGAGTATTAATTGTTGGACAGCATAAAAATACAAAGAGATGAGTACGTAGTGGTTACTCGTTAGGCTAGACTCTACCCAGGGACTGATCTGTCACTAAAGAATAGAGCAGGGTGCTGGCTGGAAAAGCCAAAGCAATCAGCTCACTCCCTTCCATTTTAAGCGCCTGCCCGCGACAGAGTGAGCCGAGCAGAGCAGAGGAGTCAATCTACTCTTCCTCCCACCGCCGCCGCCGCCGCCGCCGCTCGTCGTTCAAGAGGCCGCCTCCAACCGCAGCACAGGTGACCCGTCCTCCGCTCCCAAAAGCTTCTTTTCAATCGCGTAGATCCGATACAAAAGCTAGCTAGGCGCCAGTGTTGATTTGCTCTGTCTTGTCCCGATTTCGCCGCCGGCGAACTCCGGTTCGATCTGTCCGTGTTCTTGTGCGGCCGATCTGTTCATGTTCCTCGCGGAGACTCGATCTAGGCGTGGCTAGGAACCCAGCACCAGTCGGGTCAAAAGGGGGTACTCTGCTGCTGTGCACGGGCGTGCCCCTCAACTCTGTAGCTGGCAGTGTTTAATTCGAGCAGGGAAAGAAACTATCTACCATGAAATTTCGCCAGATGAAACCAACATGCGTGCTGTTTCATTCTGTAAGGGGGGTTTGCTCTTCTTCCATGGTCTGATCCGTGGGTTCATCTTGGTAGGCAGCAGGATGAGCGAAGAGGACTCCACGAGCGCCGCCGCCGCGCAGCAGCCGACGAGCCGGCCAGCCCCGAAGCTCAACGAGAGGATCCTGTCTTCGCTATCGAGGAGGGCGGTGGCCGCGCATCCATGGCATGATCTTGAGATTGGTGATTTCTGACTCCGGCTTTACCAAATGCCTTGATAAAAGATAAATAAGCTCGCTGAATTGCTGATTGGATTTTTGGTGCACAGGCCCTGGGGCTCCAGCGGTGTTCAATGTTGTAAGTACCATCTTTTTGCCTTGCCGGCTGAACATCTTCGTCAGTTAAGACCTTGGATGTTGTGTTGTGTTAAGCCAGTGTTAACATTTGATCAGTATTGCAATTGTTAAGAGTCTGTGGTAACATTTTCTATGTTTTCCTGACCCGTTTCAGTTCAGTAGTGGATAGGCACGCCAGGTAAAATGAAGCAATCAGCAGTATTAAATGGCATAAAAATCTACCCACCATACAAAAATACAAATAGCATGATGCATGGAATTCAGCCGCTGGTTCTCACTGCTTTATACTTTTATTGAATGTGCAGTGGTGCACTTTCTGTTGATAACTTGGTATCACTGGGTTCAGCATGCCTCTACTGCATTTGATGCTACTGTAGCTATTTAAATTTGCTTGGATGGATTCAATCTATGATTGTGATAACAGTATAGTTGTCACTATGAATTTTTTTGACTTACGAATTATGGCATTAGTTTCTAGCCTTGAAAGTGAAAGAGAGGTGCTTTAATCCAACCATATTTTCTGAAGTACCAAATTTTCATCGAACATGTTAAATTTATTGATCAGTTGATACTTGTGCAACATTAAGATGCGTTAGTTCACTGGTAAGAAAAATTGTTTCTCAGTAACAAATAAGTATATTGAGTATTTAAGATGCTAAAAAACTTGATATAAAGTTTGTCCTGGCAGTTCCCTTCAACTCATGATCTTAACGGGTTGTATGTAATACGTATATAACACCACAGGTTGTAGAGATCACAAAGGGAAGCAAAGTGAAATATGAGCTTGACAAGAAAACTGGACTCATTAAGGTAAGATATCTTGCTAATTGATCACCACTTTCTATGTCAAGATCATGAATAGCTTTAATATTTATTTACTGTACTTGTGTAAGGGATGATCGCTTGAAAAGCATCCATCAGCATAATAGTTCTGATGAGTTGATTGAGTCCTGCACTCATGCATTGGAACTTATTTTGCTACTTTTTGTCAATGTGACAGGTTGATAGAGTTCTGTACTCATCCGTTGTATATCCTCATAACTATGGTTTCATTCCAAGGACACTTTGTGAAGACAACGATCCAATGGATGTATTGGTCCTGATGCAGGTTAGTCTTAACATGTAGGTTATGCACTCCTTGCATTATTAAGTCAATGGTGTCTTGTAAGTATATTAAATTTTGATTATCCTTTGGCATTGAAACTCTCATACTAGTACCAGTAGCATTTTAGTTGTGTCGTTTACACCAGCTATCTGCAGCGAATGAATGCACCTTCTGTAAACCATGTTATTATGTAGTGATGATTGCATAATTCTTCTATATTTCACAGGAGCCTGTTATTCCTGGTTCTTTTCTCCGAGCTAGAGCAATTGGCCTTATGCCCATGATTGATCAGGTATTCCTTGTTCATTCTCTGCACGGTAATGGGAGATGAACGAAAATAGCTTTACCTTGTTTTACTGAGGATGGTGGTTGGTTGTCATCAGGGCGAAAAGGATGACAAGATCATAGCAGTCTGTGCTGATGATCCTGAATACCGTCACTACAATGACATCAGTGAGCTGTCTCCTCACCGCCTCCAAGAGATCAAGCGTTTCTTTGAAGACTGTATCCTGCATAATCCAATTTATTTGTTTTCCTTGTTACATGCTGTAGCAGAGTATCTTATATAGTACTACCTCTGTACCAAAATATAAGACGTTTTTGTAGTTCAATTTGAGCTGCAAAAACATCTTATGTTTTGGTACGGAGGGAGTACTATAATTTAGAGGTACATTTGTTCGCATCCTTAGCGGTAACTTCTAGACAAGAAGAATGAGAACAAGGAGGTCGCTGTCGATGCGTTCTTACCTGCGACCACTGCCCGCGAGGCCATTCAGTATTCGATGTAAGTACAGTTTCTGTTGATCTCTACCAAGATGTATTTTTTCCTTTAGTTTCACAAGTGATGATGGTGAATGTGTCTTTTGGTTTACGTTGACGCTTCTTTTCTTTTATTTTTTCACCGCAGGGACCTGTATGCGCAGTATATTCTGCAAAGCTTAAGGCAGTAGCATGTTGGTGGTTGTTCTATCGCGGAAATCTTCTATTAATAACAAGTGGGGAAGAGCTGAGACTATGTGTGTTATAAATAAATGCGCAACAATGTGTACTCGCACTGTTTATGAAGATTAAGTGATGCTTTATGGTTGGAAAAATTTGTTGTGCCTGTTAGCAAATTGCTTGCCTAATTCATATATCCAAATTGTAGTGTATTTTAATCCTGATTGTATCGTATTTTAGATTGGCCTGTTTGGTTTTTTTTTTAGCACACCAGTTTGATTATAGTCCTGGCCAACTCGATTGGGCCAGGCAATAATTGTCGGCGTCCATTTAGGAGGGATGGAGTTGAATGTGATCTGGGCCTGGGCCAGGGCACTAACCTTCCAAAAGTAAACTAATTAGGCCTGGGGCGTGTCGATAGTGAGTGAAGACCTGGTGCAACTCTGACATCTCCATGACTTTTTAACTCCACGATGTTCTTCCAATAAAAACATAATAACCCACGGGGTCAGAATATTCATGGCGTCATCCGAAACTGCACAGCGCCCTCCGGCCGTTGCTGCCCTCGGCTCCGACGACGTGACTGCACAATGGTCATCTCTCCCCACAGATTTGGTCTGCCTTGTCGGCTGGCGGGTGCTGGCCGGCGATCTGCTGGACTACGCCCGCTTTCGGGCCGTGTGCGCGCACTGGCGGTCCAACACCGTCTGTCCGCACGGACGTGGCATCGTCGATCCACGCTTTCACCCGCGGCGGTGGATGATTTTGCCTGAGGGTCACAGTATTCACCCTCGCATCGACAAGAGACGGTTCGTGAATCTCGCGACCGGAGTCTTCGCTTGCGTCTCACTGCCTCTCTTCATGGACCATCGTGTCCTTGATTCGGTCGACGGCGTCCTTGTCCTGTACAAAGCCAACGCCAAGACCTTGATCGTCCACCCCTTCACAGGTGACATTGTGAAGCTCCCACCGCTCATGAAATCCCACCGGAACCTAGATATAGGGGGACGGTATGATTCGGTGCAGCTCAAGTTCATCACATCCTTGAAAGTGAGCGCGGATGGAGTCATCACAGTCATGATCGTGCATCAATATATGCGCGGTGTATTTTTTGCTACCGCCAATGACCAGCTGCGGAGGGTCTCAAACTGGAGCCTCTCACCCTTGTCCGTGCCCATATCATTCCAAGGAAAGTTTTATATACTGGAGCCTCATACTACAGGTAGCAGCGGACGACCCATACTACAGCTTGACCCACCTAGTTATGAGTACGTATGGGGCAATGTCGTCTTCTTTGTTGCTGTCAAAGTTGATTGCCACGTGTCCGGCAAGCAAATTCCGTTTCTTCACCATAGCGGAATGTGGCTCAGATGTCCTAGTGGCCGGTTTTGACCATATGCCCCTAATTTCTACAAACAAGCTAGTGGTTTATCGAGTAGCCGATCTTGCCATTGGCAAAATTGCCCCGGTAACAAGCATCGGAGGCAATACTCTCTTCCTTGATATCAATCCGAGCATGAACATCAAAGATGGCGATATTCTCATCACAAGGAGTATGACTAGCAGTTATGGAGCGATGCCTGCAGTTAAGAGCGATACTATTGTACGTTCTTGCAACGGTTATCCTTTCCAGTACCATCTCGGTAGCGCAAAATGGTCTCAAATAATGGATGGATGTGATGGTCCGCGTGACTGCAATTGTGGCCTCATTTATCACATATACGATTGCTGCCATTGTACTCACATGAGGGTCGAAGTGCAATTGTTTCTCAGTTAGAGACTTAATTTTGTGCTATATACCGTGAACTTGTTTGTTTAGTTCCGGGCTACAGATAAGTAGTTAGCTTTTCGTGATATGGTACTGCACTGCAAAAAAAAAGGGGTGATATATAGTACTATGCATGGTTCTCGTTCGAATTCAGCACTAGATCAGCCTTCACAACGGCTGATTAGCTACATTACATAATGATGAAGTATGGGTTCTTATTGAAAACATATACTGGCATTTATTTCAGATTTTTCCCTGTCTCCGCCCTGGCATAGCTTCTGTCTTGTGCGATTTTTTTTCCGGGCGTATTGTGTGTGTGTGTGTGTGTTCGTTTTGGCTATGTGCATCCTAATTATGCGAGTTATTTACCCAAAACCACCACATTATGGGCTAGGGTAACAGATCGGTACCACATTTGAGGCAGGGCACAAAAAACCACCAGAATTGCGCCTAATACGTAACGCGGAGCACTGATGCTCAAATTTGGCCACGAAAACAGCGAATCTGACCGGTTGGGCCCACCTGTCGGGCCGATGTGGCATGCCTACATGGATATTTTGCAGAGGTGGTCGAAGGCCCACCTGTCAGCCTCTCTCTTATTCCTCTATCTCTCTCCCTCCAAGCTTCTTCTTGCCCACGACCGCAACCACAGCCAGCCGTACTCGCGCCGCCGCCGGAGCCTTAGTTCGACCGGAGCCTTAGTTCGACGAGCCATCACCGGCGAGCGTCCCCGCCGCTCAGCTACCTGCCATCCGTTCTCCAGCCGCACTTCCAGGTACCTGTCATCTGTCTCGCCCGGATCCGGCGAGGATCCGCCCCGCCGCCTAGCACGCCAGAGTTGACGGAGACCGCGGGAAACAGCGGGTGCACGCCGAGGAGCTCGGTGGGGCAGCTGGTCGTCGTCGTTCTCGTCCCCCGCCGCTGCGCCGAGCCGGAGCACGATGACCGGGTTGAAGGCGCGATCGCCCTCCCCACTTCCGGCGATCGATAGTCGTGTCCATGCACGACGACGATGCGGCGTGAGGCCTGCGTCGTTGGCGTGGTGCTGGCAGCGGAGGAGTAAGCGGGGCGGTGGGATCTGCCTCATCTCCTCGAGAACCCGCCGCCGCAGATCGAGCGGCGAGGTCGACCTGTCGCGGCTCGACTTTGTCTTTGGCGCTGCGTTCGCAGCCGGGCGAAGAGTGCGTGGCGTCCTCGAGCCCCTGTCGCCCTCTGCGGCGCCGCCCGAGCTTCTCCTCTCCGCAACAGACCTCGGCTGCTCCCGGTCGCGCCCCACGCTGCCTGCACGGTCGTTCGCCCGCCATGACACGCCCATAGCCTGTTTTTGAAATGCCCAAGAGAAATAAAAAGAAAAGGTGAAAAAGGATAAAGAGTCATTGACAGGTGAGACCCTTTTGCCACCTCAGCAAATTATCCACATAGGCATGCCATGTCAGCCCGACAGTTGGGGCCAACTTGTCGGTTTCGCCGTCTTCGCAAGTAAATCGGAAAATCAGTGCACCGCGTTATGTATTAGACGCAATTCTGGTGGTTTTTTGTGCCCTGCCTGAAATGTGGTACCGATCTGTTACCCTAGCCCATAATGTGGTGGTTTTTGGGTAAATAACTCTAATTATGCAGAGGCCTGGTAAATGCTCATCATGGTTGTATCTCCTTGATGCCACATCATGAGTGAATAAAAACGCCCTTTATCGAACAAATTTGTTTTATGCCGATCTCCTCATTTTCAATCGTCTCAATAAGATCAATCATCACCGCACTGTATCAGATCAAATCATGGATTACCCGGAAAAAAAATCATATCTTGAATTGTTTTAAAAAAACACTGGTGCATTGGGGAGCCATCGCCTACATTACACCTACGCAAGTTGTGAAAAATACAGAGTAGTTTTATGTGCACATATTTTATTTGTGAGAATAAATTATACTATACTATTATTTTGCAGTGTTGATAATAATTTATTCTTCAGAACAATGAGAATAAATTATATGCAATTTTTTTAGGGGGTTGAGGCAAATTGTTTGCACTTTTTTTTTTTTTTGAGAAACCAATCGTTTGCACAGATGGTTGCGATCTAGCTAACGGAGGCCAACTAGCATATACGGCCGGGCTGGGCTCCGACTCTTGTCCCGGTTTAAAATTCCTGTCGCTCAGCCTCGCGATTGGCACGATCCATCGCAAAAGAACACAACAGATCGCTCGATGTCAACGTCCTCGGCGGCGAATCAGTTGCGCTCTCCGCCTGTAGCGGCTGCCTCGGCCACCGTCGAGGTTCCCGACGAGGCGTCTCCATCTCCATGGACGTCCCTCCCCGCGGATCTGGTTCACCTGGTCGGCTGGCGGGTGCTGGCGGGAGATCTGCTCGACTACGTCCACTTCCGCGCAGTCTGCACACACTGGCGGTTCAGCACCGTCTGACCAATACGTGTAGCATTGCCGCTTGAGCCGGTCGCCCGTGGACACCCAAGATCAGAATGGGCTACGGCCGGGGAACAATTCCCACGGCACAAGCCGCCCGATGGCCCCTAGGACCAATCACCTCTTGGGCCAGCCATCAGACCTCATCCGATGGCGACTTTACTGAAACACACGATCGGGCATGAGCCCAGCCACGATGCGTCCGAGGGCGGCCCTCCAAGGAGAGCCCTCGCCTTTCCCACCACCGTTTGCACGGCAGGGCGAACCATTAGTGCCACGGGCTCGAGCCCACCAACCCGCGTACCAACTCCCTGGCCCTCCAGGGCTGGAGTCACAAGCGCAAACCACCACGCTCGGCCGACGCGCACCACGGGTGCTTGGTTTATATGTTGGTGGGTGAGTCACTCATGTAGCGAGGTGGTACTATTGCCTTCGGTGGACAGCGTGTGGCCAGTGAATGCTTTCTCTTTTTTCTTGTCAGCAAATCAGGTTCAAACAAAGGTAGGAGTAGCGAACATTTCTACGGCTGCGTGTTTTTCTTCTTTCCAGGAGCTACTATTTGCATCATATTACAGTAAAGTTAATGCATGGTTGCAAATGTCATGTACATGTGCTAAATTTCCTATAGTACTCGTATTAGTTGGTACTGCCATTAATTAGTGTATTTACGTTATTGCTAAGCTTGCATGCTTTGGCGATTCCATTTCTGGATATTACCTTTCTAACATAAATCAAACGTCAATGTTTCCGTTCTTACGGGCTCTAGTAATTTTCCAGCCAATGCTATTCAATTCATCGGCAAGCGCATCTCCAACGCCGACACTCACAATGGTAGTATGCGTCTGGACCCGGTAGTCACAAACGTCGACCCCATCTGTCCGCGAAGCAGTCCGGACCATAATTTTTTCCCAAACCAGAACCAAACGTGATGGGCTTTGCGAGAATCCGGACACGAGACACATCGGACTCTGACACCCCTAGTTTGCCCAAGAGGAAGGCAGAGCCCGTGCTTTTGTAGCTGCGCACACTGTTTCCGCGACAAAAATCTCCTACTCTCTTCTTCCATCCCGCCGCTCTCCACCCAATTCCATCCTTTTCTCCCACTCTCTTCTTCCCTCCCACCTCCGACTCATGGTACCGGAGGATAACCTGCCGGAGATGGAGGTGGTGGAGGATCCAAGCATCGCGCTCGCCCGAAAGATCAACATGGCACGCGGCAAAATCATCGCGTCAAAGCGAAGGCCGCAAAGGAGGAAACACTCAAGAAGCAAAAGCCCGACTGAGGGCGTGCCGGTGGTGGACGTGGAGATGGACATGCTAGTCACGAACGTGGTGGAGGTCGGGCCTGGGCCGCGGTGCCCCGATAGTGACGCCCATTGTATAGTCGATGTCATGGTCGGAGCATTACAAGGCTTCATATGTATTCTACGCCGTCAAACAGCTCGGTAGACATTCCACGACAACCGCCCTGAAACAGCTCTTCTCATAGTGTAGCTTGTCCGGGCATGGACGACGGCCTGGGAGCAGATGGGTGCCCGCACGCTGTTACCAGCCATGTAAAATTTTTTACACGAACTGCCAGATAGATATCCTTTTGTGATCGGGCATGTAAAAAATAAGCATACGTGTCTCTTTTTTAGTGTGACCGGGCATGCAAAAACTAAGCATACTTGCCTCTTTTTTATTGTAATCGGGCATATCATCCGGAACTAGTGTGATCTGGCGTGCGATATGGACCAGACTTTCTTTGAATTTTAAATTACTGTTTAGTGTTTACTGACGGACATGTAGAAGATAGTTTTGGATGGCCGACTCCTGCATCAGTGTCCAAGGACTGATCCCCGGTCCACGGACGGAGGGGGAAGCCAATTTCCATATCAGTGTTTTTTTTGGCGGGGAATTTCCATAGCAGTGTTGGACATGCCCTAACTTAAATTTTAGCTTAGATGCCTTTTTGCTTGAACAAAATTAAGCGCGAACTAGACACACACGCACACACTCTTAAAGCAGGCCAGCAGCCCCATGCATGGCAAGAGCCGAGTTGAGTTAACCTTCTCGATTTCTTTTCAAAGTGGGTTCTCCTCATCAATTTACTCGAGCGTATTATTGTTTTCTCCCAGTAAACAAGGAAAATGGCACAAGCTCCATATAGAAAGAATAAGAAGACACACATCACCTTAAAAAATTAACATTAAGAAATTCTACTCGATGCGCTCGTCTTTTTATTGGAAACCAAAATCACATATTTCTATCTTTGTTTCGCAAGATGCACACGACAGAGCTAAAATCATCACATCTTGTCCTGTTCATCCAAGCAAGTGGATACTAAGTCTGTTGGAAATATGCCCTAGAGGCAATAATAAAAGTATTATTATATTTCAATGTTCATGATAATTGTCTTTTGTTCATGCTATAACTGTGTTATCCGGAAATCGTAATACACGTGTGAACACTTAGACCCCAATATGTCCCTAGTGAGCCTCTAGTTGACTAGCCCGTTGTGATCAATAGATGGTCATGGTTTCCTGACTATGGACATTGGATGTCGTTGATAACGGGATCACATCATTAGGAGAATGATGTGATGGACAAGACCCAATCATAAGCATAGCATAAAAGATCGTATAGTTCGTTTGCTAGAAGCTTTGCCAATGTCAAGTATCTCTTCCTTCGACCATGAGATCGTGTAACTCCCGGTTACCGTAGGAGTGCCTTGGGTGTATCAAACGTCACAACGTAATCGGGTGACTATAAAGGTGCATTACGGTATCTCCGAAAGTATCTCATTGGGTTGACACGGATCGAGATCGGGATTTGTCACTCCGTATGACGGAGAGGTATCTCTGGGCCCACTCGGTAATGCATCATCATAATGAGCTCAATGTGACCAGGGTGTTGGTCACGGATCATGCATTACGGTGCGAGTAAAGTGACTTGCGAGTAACGAGACCGAACAAGGTATTGGGATACCGACGATCAAGTCTCGGGCAAGTAACGCATCGCTTGACAAAGGGAATTGCATATGTGGTTTGATAGAATCCTCGACATCGTGGTTCAACCGATGAAATCATCGAGGAGCATGTGGGAGCCAACATGGGTATCCAGATCCCGCTGTTGGTTATTGCCCGAGAGTCGCCTCGGTCATGTCTGCGTGTCTCCGAACCCGTAGGGTCTACACACTTAAGGTTCGGTGACGCTTAGGGTTAGTAGGAAGACTAGTATGTGAATACCGAATGTTGTTGAGTCCGGATGAGATCCCTGACGTCACGAGGAGTTCGGAAGGGTCCGGAGGTAAAGAATAATATATAGGAAGTGGTGATTCGCCATCGGGAAAGTTTCGGTTCACGCAGAAAGCTGGGACCACCGGAAGGGTCCGAGGTCCACCGGTGGGGCCACCTATCCGGAGGGCCCCATGGGCCAAAGGGGAAGGAACCAGCCACGGGGGCTGGTGCGCCCCTAGGCCCACCCCGCGCCTAGGGTTGAAACCCTAGGGGTGGGCGCCCACCGGCTTGGGGGCACTCCACCCTCCTTGCCGCCGCCCCGGAGATTGGATCTCCGGGGCCGCCCCTCTGGGGCCTATATAAAGGGGGAGGGAGGGGGCTGCTGTACCAACTCCCAAGGCGCAGCCCTCCTCCCCAACACATCTCCTCCTCCGTAAGAGCTCGTGAAGCCTCGCTTGAGATCTTGCTTCTCCACCATCACCACGCCGTCAGGCTGCCGGTGGAGTTGTCTTCCTCAACCTCTCCTTTCCCTTGCTGGATCAAGAAGGAGGAGACGTCGCTCGTCGTCACGTGTGTTGAACGCGGAGGTGCTGTCCGCTCAAAGACTTGGCATCGGTGATCTGAATCACGCTCGAGTACGACTCCATCATCACCTTGCAAGCTTCGCACGCGATCTACAAGTGGTATGTAGATGCAAACTCTCCTCGTTACTCGTTGCTTAGATGAACTCATAGATGGATCTTGGTGAAACCGTAGGAAAAATTTTAATTTTCTCGCAACGCTCCCCAACAAAGTGGCATCATGAGCTAGGTCTATGCGTAGTTCTCTAATGCACGAGTAGAACACAAATTTGTTGTGGGCGTTGATCTTGTCATCTTACTTTCCTCTACTAGTCGTTTCTTGCTCAACGGTATTGTGGGATGAAGCGGCCGGACCAACCTTACACGACGCTTACGTGAGACCGGTTCCACCGACTAACATGCACTAGTTGCATAAGGTGTCTGGCGGTGTGTCTCTCTCCCACTTTAGTTGGAGCGGATTCGATGAACAGGGCCCTTATGAAGGGTAAATAGAAGTTGAAAAAATCACGTTGTGGTGATTCGAGGTAAGAAAACGTTTTGCTAGAACCCAATCGCAGCCACGAAAAGATGCAACAACAACTAGAGGACGCCTAACTTGTTTTTGCAGCGATTGATCATGTGATGTGATATGGCCGAAGTTGTGATGAATGATGAATTGTGATGTATGAGATCATGTTCTTGTAATAGGATTCACGACTTGCATGTCGATGAGTATGACAACGGCAGGAGCCATAGGAGTTGTCTTTATTTTTTGTATGACTGCGTGTCATTGAAGAACGCCATGTAAACTACTTTACTTCATTACTAAACGCGTTAGTCATAGAAGTAGAAGTAGTCGTTGGCGTGACAACTTCATGAAGACACGATGATGGAGATCATGATGATGGAGATCATGGTGTCAAGCCGGTGACAAGATGATCATGGAGCCCCGAAGATGGAGATCAATGGAGCTTGATGATATTGGCCATATCATGTCACAACTATATAATTGCATGTGATGTTTATTATGTTTATGCATCTTGTTTACTTAGGATGACGGTAGTAAATAAGATGATCCCTTACAAAATTTCAAGAAGTGTTCTCCCCTAACTGTGCACCGTTGCTACAGTTCGTCGTTTCTAAGCACCACGTGATGATCGGGTGTGATGGATCCTTACGTTCACATACAACGGGTGTAAGACAGATTTACACAGCGAAAACACTTAGGGTTAACTTGACGAGCCTAGCATGTGCGGACATGGCCTCGAACACGGAGACCGAAAGGTCGAACACGAGTCGTATGGAAGATACGATCAACATGAAGATGTTCACCGACGATGACTAGTCCGTCTCACGTGATGATCGGACACGGGCTAGTCGACTCGGATCGTGTAACACTTAGATGACTAGAGGATGTCTAATCTAAGTGGGAGTTCATAATTTTGATTAGAACTTTATTATCATGAACTTAGTCTAAAACCTTTGCAAATATGTCTTGTAGATCAATGGCCAACGCTAATGTCAACATGAACTTCAACGCGTTCCTAGAGAAAACCAAGCTGAAAGATGATGGCAGAACTATACGGATCGGGTCCGAACCCGAGGATCATCCTCATAGCTGCCAAGAAACAAGATGTCCTAGAAGCACCGTTAGGTGACCCACTGTTCTCCCAACTGAAGACGATTTGAACGTCTGGCGGACTCGCTCGATGATTACTCCCTCGTTCGGTGCGGCATGCTCTACAGCTTAGAACCGGGCTCCAAAAGCGTTTTGAGCATCACGGAGCATATGAGATGTTCAAGAGCTGAAACTATTTTTCCAAGCTCATGCCCGGTCGAGAGATATGATGTCTCGACAAGTTCTACATTGTAAGATGGAGGAAAACAGTTACGTCAAGTGAGCACATCCTCGAAGATGTCCAGGTTGCACAACCGTATGACCCGGTGAACATAAACCTCCCAGATGAGGCGGTCATTGACAGAATTCTCCGATCGCTCCCACCAAGCTACAAGAGCTTTGTGATGAACTACAACATGCGGGGATGGTAAAGACCATTCTGAAGTGTTCTCGATGTCAAGTCAGCAGAGGCTGAAATCAAAAGGAACATCAAGTGTTGATGGTCAATAAGACCACTAAGTTCAAGAAGGGCAAGGGTAAGAAGAACTTCAAGAAGGACGGCAAAGATGTTGCCGCGCCCGTAAGCTCTGCTGCGGAAGAAGTCAAAGAATGGACCCAAGCCCGAGACCGAGTGCTTTTATTGCAAGGGAAGGGTCTTCGAAGCGGAATCGCCCCAAATACTTAGCGGATAAGAAGGCCGCAACACCAAAGGTATATTTGATATACATGTAATTGATGTGTACCTTACCAAGACTCGTAGTAACTCCCGGTATTTGATACCGTGCCGTTGCTCATATTTGTAACTCACAGCAGAGCTGCGGAATAAACGGAGGCTGGCGAAGGGACGAGTGACGATCGGCGCGTCGGGAATGGTTCCAGTCGATGTGATCGCTGTCGCACGCTGCCTCTACATTTACCTACGGGATTAGTTTTGAACCTCAATAATTGTTATTTAGTGCCAAGTGTGAGCATGAACATTGTATCCGGATCTCGTTTAATACGAGATGGCTACTCATTTAAGTCCGAGAATAATGGTTGTTCGATTTATATGAGAGATATGTTTTATGGTCATGCTCCGATGGTCAATGGTTTATTCTTAATGAATCTCGGCGTAATATTACACATGTTCATAGTGTGGATGCCAAAAGATGTAAAGTTGATAACGATAGTCCCACATACTTGTGGCATCGCCGCCTTGGTCACATTGGTGTCAAACGCATGAAGAAGCTCCATCTTGATGGACTTTAGAGTCTCTTGATTATGAATCATTTGACACATGTGAACCATGCCTCTTAGGCAAAATGACCAAGACTCCGTTCTCGGAACAATGGAGCGAGCAACCAACTTGTTGGAAATCATACATACCGATGTGTGCGGTCCAATGAGCGTTGAGGCTCATGGAGGATATCGTTATGTTCTCACTCTCACCGATGACTTGAGTAGATATGGGTATGTCTACTTAATGAAACACAAGTCCGAGACCTTTGAAAAGTTCAAGGAATTTCAGAATGAGGTGGAGAATCAACGTGACCGAAAGATAAAGTTCCTACGATCGATCGTGGAGGAGAATACTTAAGTCACGAATTTGGCACACACTTAAGGAAATGTGGAATCGTTTCACAACTCACGCCGCTACCGAACACCTCAAATAAACGGTGTGTCCGAACGTCGAATCGCACTCTATTGGATATGGTGCGGTCTATGATGTCTCTTACCGATTTACCGCTATCTTTTGGGGATACGCCTAGAGACAGCTACATTCACTTTAAATAGGGCACCGTCTAAATCCGCTGAGACGACACCGTATGAATTATGGTTTGGGAAGAAACCTAAGTCGTCGTTTCTAAAAGTTTGGGGATGCGATGCTTATGTCAAGAAACTTCAACCCGAAAAGCTCGAACCCAAGTCGGAAAATGCGTATTCATAGGATACCCTAAGGAAACTGTCGGGTATACCTTCTACTTAAGATCCGAAGGCAAGATCTTTGTTGCTAAGAACGGATGCTTTTCGAGAAAGAGTTTCTCTCGAAAGAAGTAAGTGGGAGGAAAGTAGAACTCGATGAAGTACTACCTCTCGAACGGGAAAGTGGTGCGCGCAGAAACCGTTCTGTAATGCCCACACCAATCAAGAGGAAATCATTGATGATGATCAAGATACTTGGATCAAGTTATCGCTGAACTTCAAGGTCCACAAGGACACGTTCCGCACTGAGTGGTACGGCAACCTGTCATGGAAATCATGTTGCTAGACAACAATGAACCTTCGAACTATGAAGAAGCAATGGTGGGCCCAGATTCCAACAAATGGCTTGAGGCCATGAAACCGAGATAGAATCCATGTATGAAAACAAAGTATGGACTTTGACAGACTTGCCGATGATCGGCGAGCGATAGAAAACAAATGGATTTTTAAGAAGAAGACGGACGCGGATGGTAATGTCACCATCTATAAAGCTCGACTTGTCGCTAAGGGTTATCGACAAGTTCAAGGGATTGACTACGACGAGACATTCTCTCCGTAGCGAAGCTTAAGTCCGTCCGAATCATGTTAGCAATTGCCGCATACTATGATTATGAGATATGGCGATGGACGCCAAAACGGCATTCCTTAATGGACATCTTAAGGAAGAGTTGTATATGATGCAGCGGAAGGTTTTGTCGATCCTCGAACGCTAACAAAGTATGCAAGCTCCAATGATCCATTTATGGTGGTGCAAGCATCTCGGAGTTGGAACATTCGCTTTGATGAGATGATCAAAGCGTTGGGTTTGTGCAGACTTATGGAGAAGCCTGCGTTTACAAGAAAGTGAGTGGGAGCTCAGTAGCATTTCTCCTATTATATGTAGATGACATACTCTTGATGGGAAATGATACAAAACTTCGACAGCATTAAGGCCTACTTGAACAAGTGTTTTTCAATGAAGGACCTTGGAGAAGCTGCTTATATATTAGGCATCAAGATCTATAGGGATAGATCGAGACGCCTCATAGGTCTTTCACAAAGCACATACCTTGATAAGATTTTGAAGAGGTTCAAAATGGATCAGTCCAAGAAGGGTTCTTGCCTATGTTACAAGGTGTGGCCGAGCTCACTACCACCGACCACGCAAAAGATAAAGAAGAGATGAGTGTCATCCCTATGCTTCACCATAGGATCTATTATGTATGCCATGTCTGTGTACTGCACCGATGTAAACTCGGCCGTAAGTTTGGTTGCAAGATACCAAAGTAATCCCGCAAGGAACACCGGACAGCGGTCAAGAATATCTGAAGTACCGAAAAGGACAAAGGACATGTTTCGTTTATGGAGGAGACGAAGAGCTCGTCGTAAAGGGTTACGCCGACGCTTAGCTTCGACTCAGATCCGATGACTCTAAGTCACAAACCGGATACGTGTATATGTTGAATGGTGGAGCGAAGAAGCTGGTGCGGTACCGCAAGCGAAGCGTCGTGGCGGGATCTACGTGTGAAGCGGAGTACATGGCAGCCTCGGAGGCAGCGATGAAGCGATTTGGGTGAAGGAGTTCATCACCGACCTAGGAGTCATACCCAATGCGTCGGGCCGATCAAACTCTTCGTGACAACTGGAGCTATTGCCCTTGCCAAGGAGCCAGGTTTCACAAGAAGACCAGCACATCAAGCGTCGCTTCAACTCCATCCGTGAAAATGTTCAAGATGGAGACATAGAGATTTGCAAAGTGCACACGGATCTGAATGTCGCAGATCCGCTGACTAAACCTCTCTCGCGTGCAAAACATGATCAACACCGTAACTCTATGGGTGTTCGATTCATCACAATGTAACTAGATTAGTGACTCTAGTGCAAGTGGGAGACTGTTGGAAATATGCCCTAGAGGCAATAATAAAAGTATTATTATATTTCAATGTTCATGATAATTGTCTTTTGTTCATGCTATAACTGTGTTATCCGGAAATCGTAATACACGTGTGAACACTTAGACCCCAATATGTCCCTAGTGAGCCTCTAGTTGACTAGCCCGTTGTGATCAATAGATGGTCATGGTTTCGACTATGGACATTGGATGTCGTTGATAACGGGATCACATCATTAGGAGAATGATGTGATGGACAAGACCCAATCATAAGCATAGCATAAAAGATCGATAGTTCGTTTGCTAGAAGCTTTGCCAATGTCAAGTATCTCTTCCTTCGACCATGAGATCGTGTAACTCCGGTTACCGTAGGAGTGCCTTGGTGTATCAAACGTCACAACGAATCGGGTGACTATAAAGGTGCATTACGGTATCTCCGAAAGTATCATTGGGTTGACACGGATCGAGATCGGGATTTGTCACTCCGCATGACGGAGAGGTATCTCTGGGCCCACTCGGTAATGCATCATCATAATGAGCTCAATGTGACCAGGGTGTTGGTCACGGATCATGCATTACGATGCGAGTAAAGTGACTTGCCGTAACGAGACCGAACAAGGTATTGGGATACCGACGATCAAGTCTCGGGCAAGTAACGCATCGCTTGACAAAGGGAATTGCATATGTGGTTTGATAGAATCCTCGACATCGTGGTTCAACCGATGAAATCATCGAGGAGCATGTGGGAGCCAACATGGGTATCCAGATCCGCTGTTGGTTATTGCCCGAGAGTCGCCTCGGTCATGTCTGCGTGTCTCCGAACCCGTAGGGTCTACACACTTAAGGTTCGGTGACGCTAGGGTTAGTAGGAAGACTAGTATGTGAATACGAATGTTGTTTGAGTCCGGATGAGATCCCGGACGTCACGAGGAGTTAGGAAGGGTCCGGAGGTAAAGAATAATATATAGGAAGTGGTGATTCGCCATCGGAAAGTTTCGGTTCACGGTGAAATCTGGGACCACCGGAAGGGTCCCGGGTCCACCGGTGGGGCCACCTATCCGGAGGGCCCCATGGGCCAAAGGGAAGGAACCAGCCCACAGGGGCTGGTGCGCCCCTAGGCCCACCCCCTGCGCCTAGGGTTGAAACCCTAGGGGTGGGCGCCCACCGGGCAGGGGCACTCCACCCCCCTTGGCCGCCGCCCCCCCTGGAGATTGGATCTCCAGGGGCCGACCACCCTCCCTGGGGGCCTATATAAAGGTGGGGAGGGAGGGGGGCTGCTGTACCAACTCCCAAGGCGCAGCCCCTCCCCTCCCCAACACATCTCCTCCTCCGTAAGAGCTCGTGAAGCCTGCCGAGATATCGCTTCTCCACCATCACCACGCCGTCGTCTTTGCCGGTGGAGTTGTCTTCTCAACCTCTCCTTTCCCTTGCTGGATCAAGAAGGAGGAGACGTCGCTCGTCCGCACGTGTGTTGAACGTGGAGGTGCTGTCTGCTCAAAGACTTGGCATCGTGATCTGAATCACGCTCGAGTACGACTCCATCATCACCTTGCAAGCTTCCGCACGCGATCTACAAGTGGTATGTAGATGCAAACTCTCCCTCGTTACTCGTTGCTTAGATGAACTCATAGATGGATCTTGGTGAAACCGTAGGAAAAATTTTAATTTTCTGCAACGTTCCCCAACAAAGTCTTTGGGAGAAAAGAACGAAATGGATAGACAAAGGTGCTCTTTTTTGTTCCTTGAGAGTTGAGAGAGACATGATCATTTTGTACCCTGTCCGGCCAGCTTTTCCTTTTAACCAAACCATGTCCTCATTTCAAAATACAAAAAGGGATATGTGTGGCACTTGAATATTACTCCCCCACTTAGGGCTGATATGCTAATAGAGCGATAAAGCAGCATGATGACTAAAACCCAAAGCAACCAGCATCCACTCCTTTCTATTTCAAGCGCTTGATTTGATCTCTCTCGCCTCTACCTCCCACCACCGCCACCGTCCAGCGGTCCCCAACCGCAAGGCAGATGACCCTTCCTCCGGTTCCGAAACTTTCTTTTCCTTCTCACTGATCTGATACAAAGGTGGTAGGCTTCATCTTAATTTGCCCACTAGGAGCATGCGTAGTCATGTTCTTGGATGAAGTCATGTCGGCTAACCTCGCTAACAAATTTAGGTGTCGTATTGTGATTGTTTGTCCTTGACGAATCAACCGTGGCTCGGATTTTCGAACAACAAGCGGGTGGACACCATGATCCTTGTGAGAGAAAACGACAAACCATTTCCGTCATGTATCTAGCACCTGCAACACTAGGAGTAAACTAGTGCAACCCATGGTTACAATATGTCACAACCTACATGGCCAGATTGATAAATTAATTGGTGTGTGCGCCTTTTTTACATGGATAAAATAAGGTGTTCCTTTTCTTTATGTTCCTTGACAGAGACATGATCCCCGGTCCATGGACGGAGGGGAAAGCCAATTTCCATATCAGTGTTTTTTCTGGCAGGGAATTTCCATAGCAGTGTTGGACATGCCCTAACTCAAATTTTAGCTTAGATGCCTTTTTGCTTGAACAAAATTAAGCGCGAACTAGACACACACGCACACACTCTTAAAGCAGGCCAGCAGCCCCATGCATGGCAAGAGCCGAGTTGAGTTAAAATTCTCGATTTCTTTTCAAAGTGGGTTCTCCTCATCAATTTACTCGAGTGTATTATTGTTTTCTCCAAGTAAACAAGGAAAATTGTACAAGCTCCATATAGAAAGAATAAGAAGACACACATCACCTTCAAAAATTAACATCAAGAAATTCTACTCGATGCGCTCGTCTTTTTATTGGAAGCCCAAGTCACATATTTCTATCTTTGTTTCGCAAGATGCACGCCACAGAGCTAAAATCATCACATCTTGTCCTGTTCATCCAAAGTGGATACTAAGTCTTTCGGAGAAAAGAACGAAATGGATAGACAAAGGTGCATTTTTTTTTGTTCTTTGAAAGTTGAGAGAGACATGATCATTTTGTACCCTCTCTGGAGCTTTTCTTGAACCAAACCATGTCCTCATTTCAAAATACAAAAAGGGATATGTGTGACACTTGAATATTACTCCCCCACTTACTACATACCTAGGGCTGATATGCAAATAGAGCGATAAGGCAGCATGGTGACTAAAACCCAAAGCAATCAGCATCCGCTCCTTTCTATTTCAAGCGCTTAATTTGATCTCTCTCGCCTCTACCTCCCACCACAGCAACCGTCCAGCGGTCTCCAACTGCAAGGCAGATGACCCTTCCTCCGGTTCCGAAACTTTCATTTCCTTCTCACTGATCTGATACAAGGTGGGTAGGCTTCATCTTAATTTGTCCACTAGGAGCATGCATAGTCATGTTCTGGGATGGAGTCATGCCAGTTAAGCTCGCTAACAAATTTAGGTGTTGTATTGTGATTGCTTGTCCTCGACGAATCAACGGCGGCTCGAATTTTCGAACAACAAGTGGGTGGACACCATGATCCTTGTGAGAGAAAACGACAAACTATTTCCGTCGTGTATCTAGCACCTGCAACACTAGCAGTAAACTAGTGCAACCCGTGGTTACAATATGTCGCAGCCTATATGGCCAGATTGATAAATTAATGGGTGTGTGCCTTTTTGACATGGATACAATAGGGTGTTCCTTTTTTTATGTTCCTTGAGAGAGACGATCATTTTTTTAACCCCTTTTAGACATCTTTTGCTTTTAACCAAACTTTGTCCTCATTTCAAAATACAAAGTACCCCATCCGATTCCTAAATATTTGTCTTTCTAAAGAGTTCAGCAAGTGACTACAGAGCAAAATGATTTAGGAACAAAGGGGGTAGATGTGAGTGACACTCGAGTATTAATGGATGGACAGCATAAAAGTACAAAGAGATAAGTATAGTGGTTAGGCTAGACTCTACCCAGGGACTGATCTGTCAGTAAATAATAGAGCAGGGTGCTGGCTGGAAAAGCCAAAGCAATCAGCATTCACTCCCTTCCATTTTAAGCGCCTGCCCGCGACAGAGTGAGCCGAGCAGAGCAGAGCAGAGCAGAGGAGTCAATCTACTCTTCCTCCCGCCGCCGCCGCCGCCGCCGCCGCCGCTCGCCGTTTCAAGAGGCCGCCTCCAACCGCAGCGCAGGTGACCCAAAAGCTTCTTTTCAATCGCGTCGATCCGATACAAGGCGGTTAGCTAGGCGCCGGTGTCGATTTGCTCTGCCTTGTCCCGATTTCGCCGCCGGCGAACTCCGGTTCGATCTCTCCGTGTTCTGTGCGGCTGATCTGTTCATGTTCCTCGCGGAGACTCGATCTAGGCGTGGCTAGGGACCCAGCACCAATCGGGTCAAAAAGGAAAGGAAAAAGGGGCACTCTGTGTTGCTGTACACGGGACGGGCGTGCCCCTGAACTCTGTAGCTGGTAGTGTTTAGTTCGAGCAGGGAAAGAAACTACTCTATCTAACATGAATTTTCGCCGGATGAAACGAGCATGCGTGATGTTTCATCCTGTAAGGTCTGATCCGTGGCTTCATCTTGGTAGGCAGCAGGATGAGCGAAGAGGACTCCACGAGCGCCGCCGCGCAGCAGCCGACGAGCCGGCCAGCCCCGAAGCTCAACGAGAGGATCCTGTCGTCGCTGTCGAGGAGGGCGGTGGCCGCGCATCCATGGCATGATCTTGAGATTGGTGATTTCTGTCTCCGGCTTTACCAAATGCCTTGATAAAAGATAAATAAGCTCGCTGAATTGCTGATTGGATTTTTGGTGCACAGGCCCTGGGGCTCCAGCGGTGTTCAATGTTGTAAGTACCATCTTCTTGCCTTGCCGGCTGAACATCTTCGTCAGTTAAGATCTTGGATGTTGTGTTGTGTTAAGCCAGTGTGTGGCTTCCTGCACACAACGGGATGCCATTGTTTGCTTTGTTGTTGTTGTCTGTTTAATATGGGATGTCTGCAGGATGCACTTGAGTCTGAAGCACAATCTGGATACTTCATTACACTCTGTACTAGGAGTAGAAAGTAGGCAGCAGTTGGCTTTCACTTTTAGTGAGATTTTGATGAAATTCACTGGATTTCAGTAGACACTGAAATATTTTACCTTCTGTTCAGAATATTTGAATATTTCAGTAATTTCAGTGGTACACATGATTTCAAATGTTTTCCAAATAATTCAAATATTGGATTGTATTCAAGTGAATCTTTCGGCCCTTTGCCAGAGATGCAAACCAAAATCATTGATATTTACTGAATTTCGGTGATTTTGATTGTTGCTGAAACTGAAAGTGAAAACTAGCACATGCCAAATATTTCGGTTCTAGTATAAGGCTGCGCTTGGTAAAAGGTGAATTGGGCTATGTCTGAATTGAAGTAACTGACGTTTGATCAGTATTGCAATTCTTAGGAGTCTGTGGTAACATTTTCTATGTTTTCCTGACCCGTTTCAGTTCAGTATTGGATAGGCACGCCAGGTAAAATGAAACAGTCAGCAGTATTAAATGGCATAAAAATCTACGCACCATACAAAAATACAAATAGCATGATGCATGGAATTCAGCCGCTGGTTCTCACTGCTTTATACTTTTATTGAATGTGCAGTGGTAACTTGGTATCACTGGGTTCAGCATGCCTCTACTGCATTTGATGCTACTGTAGCTATTTAAATTTGCTTGGATGGATTCAATCTATGATTGTGATAACAGTATAGTTGTCACTATGAATTTTTTTGACTTACGAATTATGGCATTAGTTTCTAGCCTTGAAAGTGAAAGAGAGGTGCTTTAATCCAACCATATTTTCTGAAGTACCAAATTTTCATCGAACATTTTAAATTTATTGATCAGTTGATACTTGTGCAACATTAAGATGCGTTAGTTCATTGGTAAGAAAAATTGTTTCTCAGTAACAAATAAGTATATTGAGTATTTAAGATGCTAAAAACTCGATATAAAGTTGGTCCTGGCAGTTCCCTTCAACTCATGAACTTAACGGGTTGTATGTAATACGTATATAACACCACAGGTTGTTGAGATCACAAAGGGAAGCAAAGTGAAATATGAGCTTGACAAGAAAACTGGACTCATTAAGGTAAGATATCTTGCTAATTGATCACCACTTTCTATGTCAAGATCATGAATAGCTTTAATATTTATTTACTGTACTTGTGTAAGGGATGATCGCTTGAAAAGCATCCATCAGCATAATAGTTCTGATGAGTTGATTGAGTCCTGCACTCATGCATTGGAACTTATTTTGCTACTTTTTGTCAATGTGACAGGTTGATAGAGTTCTGTACTCATCCGTTGTATATCCTCATAACTATGGTTTCATTCCAAGGACACTTTGTGAAGACAACGATCCAATGGATGTATTGGTCCTGATGCAGGTTAGTCTTAACATGTAGGTTATGCACTCCTTGCATTCAATGGTGTCTTGTAAGTATATTAAATTTTGATTATCCTTTGGCATTGAAACTCCCACACTAGTACCAGTAGCATTTTAGTTGTGTCGTTTACACCAGCTATCTGCAGCGAAGGAATGCACCTTCTGTAAACCATGTTATTATGTAGTGATGATTGCATAATTATTCTATATTTCACAGGAGCCTGTTATTCCTGGTTCTTTTCTCCGAGCTAGAGCAATTGGCCTTATGCCCATGATTGATCAGGTATTCCTTGTTCATTCTCTGCGCGGTAATGGGAGATGAACGAAAATAGCCTTACCTTGTTTTACTGAGGATGGCGGTTGGTTGTCATCAGGGCGAAAAGGATGACAAGATCATAGCAGTCTGTGCTGATGATCCTGAATACCGTCACTACAACGACATCAGTGAGCTGTCTCCTCACCGCCTCCAAGAGATCAAGCGCTTCTTTGAAGACTGTATCCTGCATAATCCAATTTATTTGTTTTCCTTGTTACATGCCGTAGCTAGCAGAGTATCTTATATACCGTATATAATTTAGAGGTACATTTATTCGCATCCTTAGCCGTAACTTCTAGACAAGAAGAACGAGAACAAGGAGGTCGCTGTCGATGCGTTCTTACCTGCGACCACTGCCCGCGATGCCATTCAGTATTCAATGTAAGTACACTTTCGTGTTGATCTCTACCAAGATGACGGTGAAGGTGTATTTTGGTTTACACTCACGCTTCATTTCTTTTTTCACTGCAGGGACCTGTATGCGCAGTATATTCTGCAAAGCTTAAGGCAGTAGCATGTCGGTGGTTGTTCTATCGCGGAAATCTTCTATTAATAACAAGTGGGGAAGAGCTGAGACTATGTGTGTTATAAATAAATAAATGCCCAACAATGTGTACTCGCACTGTTTATGAAGATTAAGTGATGCTTTATGGTTGGAAAAATTTGTTGTGCCTGTTAGCAAATTGCTTGCCTAATTCATATATCCAAATTGTAGTGTATTTTAATCCTGATTGTAGCGTACTCCCTCCGTTCCTCTATATAAGGTGTATTATTTTTTCAAAAAGTCAAACTTCTATAAGTTTGACCAAGTTTATAGACAAAAATATCAATATCTAGAATACCAAATCATTATCACTAGATTCATCATGAACTATATTTTTACATTCTATATATTTAGTATTATAAATCTTTATATATTTTGCTGTAAAGTTGGTCAAACATAGACAACAGTTGATTTTTTGAAAAACTAATACACCTTATATTTAGGAACGGAGGGAGTATTTTAGATTGGCCTGTTTGGTTTTTTTTTAGCACACCTGTTTGATTATTGTCCTGGCCAACTCGATTGGGCCAGGCAGTAATTGTCGGCGTCCATTTAGGAGGGCTGGAGTTGAATGTGATCTGGGCCTGGGCCAGGGCACTAACCTTCCAAAAGTAAACTAATTAGGCCTGGGGCGTGTCGATAGTGAAGACCTGGTCCAACTCTGACATCTCCAGGACTTTTTAACTCCACGATGTGTTCTTCCAATAAAAGCATAATAACCCACGGGGTCAAAATATTCATGGCGTCGTCCGAAACTGCACAGCGCCCTCCGGCCATTGCTGCCCTCGGCTCCGACGACGTGATTGCACAGTGGTCATCTCTCCCCACAGATTTGGTCTGCCTTGTCGGCTGGCGGGTGTTGGCCGGAGACCTGCTGGACTACGCCCGCTTTCGGGCCGTGTGCGTGCACTGGCGGTCCAGCACCGTCTGTCCGCACGGACGTGGCATCGTCGATCCACGCTTTCACCCGCGGCGGTGGATGATTTTGCCCGAGGGTCACGGCATTCACCCTCGCATCGACAAGAGACGGTTCGTGAATCTCGCGGCCGGAGTCTTCGCTTGCGTCTCGCTGCATCTCTTCATGGACCATCGTGTCCTTGATTCGGTCGACGGCCTCCTTGTCCTCTACAAAGCTAACGCCAAGACCTTGATCCTAAACCCCTTGACCGGCGACGTTGTGAAGCTCCCGCCGCTCATGAAATCCCACTGGAACCTAGGTATAGGCGGACGGTATGATTCAGTGCAGCTCAAGTTCATCACATCCTTGAAAGTGAGCGCGGATGGAGTCATCACAGTCATGATCGTGCATCAATATATGCGCCGTGTACTTTTTGCTACCACCAATGACCAGCTGTGGAGGGTCTCGAATTGGAGCCTCTCACCCTTGTCCATACACATATCATTCCAAGGAAAGTTTTATATACGAGGACTTTTACAGTACCCTGAAATGATTAAGGACCGTCCATTTTCATTAATCTGATGGTCCTTACGATGTGGTACTCCACAACTAATCTTACGGAGTACTAACCCAAAAGCGCGTGGAGTACCTCGACTTGAAGGGTATTTAGGTCTTTCATTTTTATATTTATTCCCAGATGAAAACGAGTCAAGTTGCATCGATCTAACCCTAAATGATTCGTACCGCGCTCGTCCCTCCGGCGCCGGCCTCTCCCTCACCCACGCGACCAACGGCGCGGCAACGACCAGCGAAGGTGGCGCCCCCTTCTCTGCCGACCTCTCCCTCCACCACACGACCAATAGAGAGAAGCGGGACAGGCGGAGGCGGGGTCCACGGCTGCTGTCGTTGGCGAGGCGCACATCTCCTCCTCCACCTCGGGCGCTGGCCTCTCCCTCAACCACGCGGCCAGGCTCACGTCTCCCTAATCATCCCCTCCTTCTCCAGAGGGGAGGACGCAGGCCGGCACCCTCACAGCTATACAAGCGGCCTCAGCCAGTGTTCGTCCATGTCTATGGCCTTTGAAGTTTTAGTCCGCGGACGTCGTCAATCACGTAGATTCCCACTCAGAGCAGCTCGTTTCTGAATCAATCTCCCGACGTTTATGAACTATCAGGTTTTTGGTTTTCTTTTTTACCAACGAATCTAGAGGAATGAAAATGTCTAGAAATTGAACATGCGCAAAATGGTCTCAAATAATGGTTGGATGTGATGGTCCGCGTGACTGCAATTGTGGCCTCATTTATCACATATACGATTGCTGCCATTGTATTCACATGAGGGTCCAAGTGTAATTGTTTCTCAGTTGAGACTTAATTTTGTGCTATGTACCGTGAACTTGTTTGTTTAGTTCCGGGCTACAGATAAGTAGTTAGCTTTTCGTGATATGGTACTGCACGGCAAAAAAAAAGGGGGTGATATAGTACTATGCATGGTTCTCGTTCGAATTCAGCACTAGATCAGCCTTCACAACGGCTGATTAGCTACATTACATAATGATGAAGTATGGGTTCTTATTGAAAACATATACTGGCATTTATTTCAGATTTTTTTCCTCTCTCCGCCCTGGCATAGCTTCTGTCTTGTGCGATTTTTTTTCCGGGCGTATTGTGTTTGTGTGTCTGTGTGTGTGTTCGTTTTGGCTATGTGCATCCTAATCATGCAGATGCCGGATAGATGCTCATCATGGTTGTATTCCCTTGATGCTACATTATGAGTGAATAAAACGCCCTTTATCGAACAAATTTGTTTTTTGCCGATCTCCTCATTTTCAATCATCTCAATAAGATCAATCATCACCGCACTGTATCAGATCAAATCATAGATTACCCGCAAAAAAAAGCATAGATAATGAGCACATCCATGTTGAATTGTCTTAAAAAACACTGGTGCATTGGGGAGCCATCGCCTACATTACACGTACACAAGTTATGAAAAAAAAACAGAGTAGTTTTATGTGTACATATTTTATTTGTGAGAATAAATTAAATACTATACTTTATTATTCAGAAAAGTGAGACGGCAACAGTGGTTTTTCTAGTTTTATGTGACATGCACTCAATGCGGGTTGTGTGGATGTCGACCCGTGTCAGTGGGAGGGCTCCGTTTTTAGATGTATCTTTGACTTTTGCTAGGATTTGTATTCTGCTCAGAAAACTGAGACGGCAACAGCTCCCTGAAGATGGAATAAACTTCTTCCCGCCTAGCCCCGTGTTGGTGGTGTGTCTAGCATCGTCGGTGTGCGTGTTGATGTGTGTTTTCGTTGGATCCGTCTTTGGTGGATTTGCTCAGACGCGATTATCATTCGCCTATATTCGTGTGTCTTCGGTTTGGATCCTTCCGAACTACGTTACTCTTCATCGACGGCGGTTCCATTTTGGTGCGCTGGTCTTATGGGCACTTAGCACGACGACTTCCCGATTATCTAATATAATAAGTTCTGGCGGCTCCGGTGAGGGAGGGGCGATGATGGCGGCGCGTGTTCGGCTCGTTTCAGTGTTTGTAGTCGTAACTGGATGGTTTAGGATTTGAATGTAATTTTTATTATTTCTGATGGGTTTGCACATTTAAATGTAATTTTTTTTGAGGTAATAAATTGTTTGCCACGTAGTTGCGATCTAGTTTTTTTTTTGAGACACTCTGGCCAAGCTTTATTCAAAAGTCTGAAATATTTGCGATCTAGCTAACGGAGTCCAACTCTAGCATATACGGCCGGGCTGGGCCAATTTAATATTCTTTTTTTTTTGAGCATCAAGATGATACAAGCGCTATATACACGCCGCATACACTCACCCTTTGAACGCACACACGCACACCCTACCCCTATGAGCACCTCCGAAAGATCGAGCGGCATATCATCTTGAGATTTACGAAGTCACAGAGGCGCCTCGTCGTCGACGGAACGTCTCCTCCCATCGAAAGCGATCGCGGAAACTGAAATAAATCCAGGAATAATGCGAGCACCAGGATTTGAACCCTGGTGGGTTGGGGATACCACTGTCCACCTAACCAACTCAACCACAGGTTGATTCGCGCCAATTTAATATTCTACCGAGTTGAGCTCCGGCTCTCTTCCATCGGACCGGTTTAAAATTCCTGTCGCTCAGCGTCCCGATCAGCACAAGAAAACAGATCGCTCTTTCTAAAAAAAGAAAACAGATCGCTCGATGTCGACGTCCTCGGCGGCGAATCACTTGCGCCCTCCGGCTGTAGCGGCTGCCTCCGCCACAGTCCCCGACGAGGCATCTCCATGGGCGTCCCTCCCAGCGGATCTGGTTCGCTGGTCATTTGGCGAAAGTCTTGGCGGGAGATCGCCGACTACGTCGCTTCGCGCGATCTGCACACACTGGCGGTCCAGCACGATCTGTCCTCACGGCCGTGGAATCGTCGACCCGCGTTTTCACCCGCGTCGATGGATGGTGCTGCCCGAGGGACATGGATTAGACCCCGACGACAAGGGCAAGGGCAAGAGACGCCTATTCAGCCTCTCCACCGGAGTTTCCGTTTGCCCTCGACTTCCAGACGATTATCGCATCCTTGATTCGGTCGACGGGATCCTCCTACTGCAGCAGCGGCAGCGACAAGACCATCAAGGTAGCATCCGTCTTTTCAACCCCTTCACCAGCGACATTGTGGAGCTCCCGCCGCTTGGGTCCATCGTGTCAGAGTCGAAACTCCACTTCAGTTCCGATCAGATATCTAGTCATGCGGTACCTAGCGGCGTGGTCACCTCCTTGTCAGTGAGCTCGGATGGCGCCGCCGCAGTCATGATTTGGCTTGTAGAATTATCACGTGTCATCTTTGCTACCACCAAGGACAAGCAATGGAGCCTGTCGACGCAGAGGTTCTTTTGGACCAGGAGGCCTGTATCATTTCAAGGAAAACTATACATCTTATCTTATGACATACCTAGCCATGCACATCAGGTTCTCCAGATGGGCCCGCCCATGCATGAGCATGGGACAACCTCGGGGTTAGGTTCACCTTTCTTATCGCCATCAAAGTTGATTGCCACATGTCCAACGATGAAAATCTTCGACGGTATTGGCCTAGCAGAATGTGACTCAGAGATTTTGGTCATAGCCTACAAAGATTCTACACACACGCATATGGTGGTTTATAGAGTAACTGATCTTACCGTCGGCAAGGTTATCCCGGTGACAATCATCGGAGGCAAATCTGTCTTCTTTGATACCGAAACAAGTATGCAAACTGCAAATAATGGGGTGATTCCTACGATCACGAGCGACACCATTGTGCTTCGCCGGCATCACGAGAAATGTCACCCTTGGCAGTACCACCTTGATAGCGGCACTTGGTCGCCAACAACACACCCCATGAGCCATTGTGGCCTCATTTGCCATATATACGACTGTTGTGGTTGTACACTGCGCGCCCATGCCGGCTGGTGAGCTCTGGATGTGAATTGATACTACTAAACATGTACAATTATTTTCTGATTTGGATGTGCTAACTTGTTTTTCGGTTTATGCATGTACTCAGGACTGTCAGGGGTAGTATGGCCAAAGGATCGAAGCAGCTGTAGCAAGAGAGGAGGCTCAACCTGGATTGAAAAGTGAAGAAGTGGTCGTCACTACTCTTAATACTCTTAATAGTAGTGATGACTTCTCTTTGAAAGCCTTCTCAAAACGAAATTCTATGGCAGCAGCGTTGTTTACCTATCCGACACTTGCTTTTCTTTTTATGGGCCTCTAGCTACTGGGGATGATTCTTATGGATGCTTGGGGCCAGTTCTTTCGGGCAGTGGCTTTTGCATAAGCTGCCATGAGAATAAGCATCATATAAGCTGTTCTGGAAATAAGTCCATGAGAATAAGCCATCTTTTGTCTGTGCTTATTTGCTACTCCCTCTGTCCCATAATATAAGAACGTTTTTGTCACTAATATAGTTTCAAAAATGTTCTTATATTATGGGACGGAGGGAGTATGTTCTATGATGAAAAGTACCCACGTTTTCACCCGCGTCGATGGATGGTGCTGCCCGAGGGACATGGATTAGACCCCGACGACAAGGGCAAGGGCAAGGGACGCCTATTCAGCCTCTCACCGGAGTTTCCGTTTGCCCTCGACTTCCAGACGATTATCGCATCCTTGATTCGGTCGACGGGATCCTCCTACTTCAGCCCTCTCCACCGGAGCCGCCTGCTCGCCTTGGCCCGTGATGATGACATGGGTGGATCCATCGCAGACGGCGTATCTTCTCTCTTGTCTCGAACAGTAGAAGATCGATCTGGTCTTTCAACCCTAGGCCCCTAGCTCTACGTACCGAGGGACAGCTGAGACGCAGACTGCGTACGACTCCGCTACGAGGAGATGAAACCGACTCGATCGGCAAACATTAGTTACTGGGCCGGCCGGGTCGTAGGTCGGCAGAAACGAGCGAGCGCGCGTTCATGTCAACGGGAGGCACGATGCACTCGGCCAGCCAAGACGACTGTAGGTACTACATGAGCCTCCATCATTCTTTTTTTTTTCTTTTTGATTTGATGAAGACGTGCACTTGGTTTTTCTTTTTTGATGGATGGAATTTGGGTACGAACGTGCCCTAGCTACCTATATACTATTCCCTTCGTAAATACGGAGTATGTATAACGGCGTTTTCCTAGTTTCAATTGAACTACCACACATTTACACACGCATGGAGTATTTAGCACTACTAATAATCCTCAATAAAAAAAACGGGGGGAAAGCTACTACTACCATCTATCTAGAACGGGCCACAACCCATCCTCTCCCCCAATCAGCTTCTCTCTGGTCCGCCACGGCTGCCATGCTTCCGCGCTCAGCGACAACGCCACACCAACACGGACCTCCGAATCATGTGCTCACGGCGACCCATCTAGCCTCGACCCCCATTGATCTACGCGCGACGACGTCGGATGAGCTCAACTCAGTCTAGCGGATGCGGACGTACCTAGGTCGCTAAATGAAACGGCATCGCACCTTAGACCTCTCGTCTCCCCCACCATGTACTCTACCCCGCCCATCGCAAAAAGAAAAAGAAACACTCTACCCCACCACCATCTCGTCCTTTTTCACAGGGAGGGAGCCCTAGAACGCATCGACAGAGAAGAGCGACCCGCATGTCACAAGTTGGCGGCCATCGGATATAAGAGAACATGAATGAATGGCTGTGATCGACCCAAGGAAGGCCATCGATCCGTGGGAGTCTAGCCTGGCCAATCAGTTCGGGCCCATGATCGCAGGCCACCGGATCTAGAAGAAAGTATCTGACGGGGAAGGTCCGGATTGATCAATGAGAGCACAAGAATTTTTGGCGGTGGTCCGTATGAGGCCAGGCACGGAGATCTGACGGGGAAGCCAAGTTCTTAAGGAGGGCGGTGGTAAGAGGTCCACTAGAGTTGTAGGAGGCCAAGCCTCGTAGAGTTGAGCGGGGAGCGTGGCACGATACATGGATTGCATGTACGTCCTTGTGGGGGCGCTTGTCGGTGTTGTGGCATTGTCGACTCAACGGCCGGTTCGATGATATGCACGATTGGAATTTTGGTGCACGGGAGGAAAAAAAGGCAGAACCATTGATGAGTGGGTCCCACGTGACGGGATTTTTTTTCTAGAGGTTGCAATTATTATTATAAAAAATCATTTCAACATTTTTTAGATTCGTGTATATAAAATATTTATTATATTGAAGTTGGTTTTTAATGGATTTTTTTTCAGTTTTATTTATGATAAACCATCAAGAGACTTAGGCCGGGGTGGGTGGAAGCGTTGAAAAACTTTAACATGCTTAATTAAATAGGCGTGATCCGCGTGACATGTGGTCTTTATCGTTGGATCTAGAAGGAATGAGCGGATGAGATTGGGTTGACAGGAGCAATCCGTGGGAGGTTCACGTTGACCAATGAAAGTAGTACGAGAATTTTGGCGGTTGGAAACGGAGAAAAAGTTAATTAAGCTGAGCCACAGCACAGCACACCACGCCCCACCCAACGCAGCCGCCGCCCAAATCTTCTCGTCTCCCGAATCCCATTCCCACATCGCCGCCGCCGCCGCCGGCGCACTTCCTCCTCGCGCCGGAAGGAAGGATCCACCCTGGAAGGAAACGAGTGCAGATCGGCACCACCATGCCATGCGCTTCCCCAACCTCCGCTCTCCGGCCGCCCCGCAGCCGCCACAACCGGCGACCTCCCCTCCCCGCCCCTCCCCTCATCAGGCGAGGATGAGGGTGAGGGAGATCGGTCAGGTCAGGCGGCGGCCTTACCTGGTCTCCTCACGGACCAGGGAGATCGATCGACCACACGGTCGCCGGCGGATCCACGACGGAGGATGCGGCCTCCTTGTGCCTCTGCTCTGCTCTGCTTGTGCCTCCTCCTCCTCTGCCTAGGCTAGGTCCGACGCCGTCAAAGGTTTCGATTTGCTCTTCTCCCCTCCCTGCTTGGTACAGTATCTTTCTTCCCTCATGCGCTCCTACTCCGCAACCGCAGGAACGATTGGGGTGGTCGACGAGGCGAGCAGAACAAGCCAGCCCAGGAGGAGGTCTGTCATCATATCATCAGCAGCGAAGCGCATGGACCAACATGTCTGTACCTTAATTTGCTGTTGTTCCTCACTCCGGTTCTTCACTGCACTGCATACATGCGCACGGATTGATTGTGATTCCAACAATCACTGTAGCTATTACTTTCAATTACATTAGATGCTTTCAAGAGACCAAAGTGTTTGATCATGCTTGATTCATTCAATTCAGTAGAACGTTATCTCTGCATGCTGCTTTGACGGCAATTAGTTTGCTGTCTTTCAGTTATATTGATGATGGAAAAAATAAACACTTTCTGAACATGCATCGATTCCTTTGCTTCATTTTTTCTGTTCCTGATGTGTTTGAGTTTCTACTAATTAGGCTTGATGGCAACATCAGATTGGGTTTGAGCATTCTCATCGACTCGGACGACGGCGAGGGCGACGGGAGCGCCTCCTGTGTCATCCTCAAGTCGGAAGCAGGTAGAGCTTGCCGCCAAACTGAACCTCCTTTTGTCCCTGTGCGACTACACTAGCACTATAAGAAGAAAACCCATGTGATGTGCTGCAGGTGACTGTCCATGTGCTGCAGGTGGTGCTGGTAGTGGAGGCTCTGGAGACCCTGCGGCGGACGCGGTAGCGGTGGCGGAGGGAGGCCAACACCATTGTGGTCATACAGCAACGTGATCCAACGGCAGCGTGTGGCTCGACAGCCAGTGTTTCAACAGAGCTAGAAATTTACACAGCAAGGGGAAGTTTACAAAACAGAGCCTCCTTCCTTTCTTGCTCATGGATCATGCATATTTGAGTACTATGTATGTACGAATGTCAGAGGATCCGTGACAGAGGACGGAGCCTCTGCTTCCTCGGCCATGTGCAGACGACATGGACCTTCCTCTTCCCGCTCGTCAAGGTCCAACCCTAGGCCCGACGCTGTCAAAGGTTTCGATTTGCTCTTCTCCCCTCCCATGGTTTCCTATCCTCGTGCGACGCCTAGCTCTTACTCACTCCACAACCATAGGGACGGCGGTGACGAGCCATCGGGTGTGGTCGACGGGCGAGCAGGTCGGGCTTACAAGCCAAGGAGGAGGAGGAGGTCCATCATCATCATCATCAGCAGCAGCAGCTCATGGAGGAACAAGTCTGAATCTTTGGTGCTTGCTTCACGGCATAGCTGGTTCAGTTTCTCTCCTCTCCTCTGCTCTGCTCTGCTCTCTCCCCTCCTCGCGCTCACGTGCATGTGCAGAGATTGATTCCATCAAATAACTCTAGCTGCTATCAATTAGATTAGATTAGATTAGATTAGATGATACGTACTAGTACCTGATTAGATGGTTTCAAGAGACAAAAGTGTTGATCACACTCGATTGGTTCAGGAATTTACGCCCTTCTGGGCACAATCAGCATCAAGTTGCGATTTATTCATATTCCTCAATGCAGAGGATATGCCCAAACCAACAATTATTATGGGAACAACTCTGTTAGGTTCAGGCGTTGTTTGGAATCAAAGTATTTTTTGCAGTATTCGGAGAATACCGTGGTTTCTGAAAAAAATCTACTGTAATGTCTTTGGCATCAATACAGACTGCAGTTTATCAGACTGTAGTATCTCTAAAACTATGGTCTTTTTGTAGTATCTGAAAAGGAGGTCTCAGCCTCTTTTCTAAAAACTGAGAAACGCTTGCTTGTTGGTCTCTCTAAGTCCATCTTCTGGCCGTTGTCGTCTGCGAGTCCTATCTATACTACCTGATCGACCTATCCAGCCAGACGCGCACATACATGTTTCGGCTTTCTGCGGGAGCCCTCAACCTCGGTGTCTTGCTTGTCCTAGCCTGGCTCCGCACCCAGCAAGACAACACTGTCGGCCGCCTAGTGCCACTGCTCCATCTGGACGTGTGAGAAACTAGTCAGCATTTGATCAATTATGAGACATAACTCTACTATATATCCTAGCATCTATAGTCCGTTTTGACCAATTACTGTAGCTACTATCAATTAGATTAGATAATACTTGATTGATGGTTTCGAGAGACAAATTGCTCGATTATACTTGATTCTGGGCACAGTCAGCATGCAGTTACGATTTGTTTATATTCCTCGTTGCAGAGGGAATGCCGAAACCAGCAGTTGTTATGGGAATTAATGTTTCAGTTAGAGCTGCTATGTTTTTTGGTTACATGTACTAGTCACAGAAGGTGGATTCCAATAAAAAAGTTGTAGAAGGTGCATATGTTTGTCTTCTGCCAAATTATAACGTTTATTTTCTTTCCATTGGTGACCACAGATTTGCCTTGCAAGATGAGTCGTCGAGAAGGATGTCTCCATGTCCTGCTAGTTCAGCTTCTTGTGTGCAAACAGAATTGGGCAAACTGAAGGGTGGCATCTTTAGAATTTTTTACAAAGGATATGGAGGTACTACTGCTGAGGTCAACCACTAGCTTTGGTACAACTCTGTTAGGTTCAGTTCTTATTCCGATAACTGGCATGTGCATATAAGTAGTCATCTTGTCTTGCTGATTTACCACTATGTAAAGTTCCTTCTTATGTCCATATGTGTGAGTTCAGTTTCATATAAACATGAAAGCTGCTTCATACCATTTTCTTCCGTATCTTCTTTTTTCAGGAAGCGTCATTGCGTTGTCTATTCATATAAACATAAAAGCTGCTTTGATATGGAGAAGGGTCCAGATCCGATCCAGCACCTCACCGCCGCGCGATGGTGATGGTGACATCCAGTGTGGTCCTGTGCGCTTGCCTGGGGGAGTGCTGCTTCGGTTCGGGGGAGCAGGTCGGGCGGACAAGCCAAGGAGGAGGAGGTCCGTCATCATCATCAGCAGCAGCTCAAGGAGGAACAAGTCTGAATCTTTGGTGCTTCACGGCATAGCTGGTTCGTTTCCTCTCACGTTCGTGTGCATGTGCAGAGATTCATCAATTACCGTAGCTATCTAGGAGTATTAGATTAGATGATACAGTACTTGATTTGATGGTTTCAAGAGATAGAAGTGTTCAATTAGGCGCAGTTTTCAAGAGACGGAAAAGTTGTTCTGTGTTGCTACGCACCTCGAACAGCTAGGCTGTTAAGGGCTCCATGGACTCTTCCTTTCCTGTTCTTGGAGTGAATAAGATGGAACAGCCACCCGCCTTTTTTTTCGGCTCCCTTTTGGCATTCAACTTGTTTGTGGATGACTGCCGGTCGCATCGACCTAACCTTTTGATGTTATACGGCTTGTCGTTTACTCCGGGCCATGGACATGCTTTCAGTTTTGGAATCAGCTTTCTGCTTGATAAGATTGTGTTGTTACTTGAAATCGAAATCATTTCTCGGCCCTTTGTGCTTGTGCTCAAGATGTGTGTGAGACCAGAAACTACATTACGTACATCTTTTCGCTCTTTTTCTCTTTTCATCTAGTGCATATCCTGCCTTGCTGAATTTTACTTGTCACCAAATGCGCCTTGCATGATGTTGCCCGGCTCTCCTGTCTCAATGCAGGTCAAGAGGTTCCATGCTGAGATGGATGGCCACACCCACATAGCGATGGAGTGGAAGGACCAGAACCCAGGGCTGAAGATCAACCACAGGAACGGCGGAGTGGTTGGGGCGGTTGACAAGCGAGCAGTTCGGGGCGAACAGGCCTAGGAGGAGGTCCATCAGCAGCAGCTCATGGAGTTACTTGATTCCTCATCTCTGAATCATTATTGTTGGCGCACACTCCAGTGCTTCACGGCATAGGTGGTTCAGTTCCTCTGCTCTCTCCCCTTTACGTTCATGTGCATGTGTAGGGATTCAATAGACTACTGTAGCTACTATCAATAACTCCCTCCGTCCCATAATATAAGAACCTTTTTTACACTAATGTAGTGTAAAAACACACTTATATTATGGGACGGAGGGAGTAGATTAGATGATACTTGATTAGATGGTTTCAAGAGACAAAAAGTCTTTATCATACTTGATTGAATCTGGAAATTGACACCCTTCTGGGCAGTCACCATGCAGTTACGGTTTATCATATTCATCAATGTAGAGTGAATGCCCATCACCATGAAATCAGTATGTCTCTTTTCTTTCTTCATCTGGCACGAAAACAGTGTCCTCAGTATGTTTTCCTCGTCTTTATTATGCATACCAAGATAACATTTTTCTGCGAATTCAGTACATAATTCATATCAAAACCAAAGTGATATCTCCCAGATTCATTAGTAATGAACTACCCTAATAGTACTTGTACTGCTCATTTTAATAGTAACCACATAAACTGACTTGTTGACAAATAAAATGTATATGGGCACACACATAATTTCAGCAGCATGTGCATGTGATGTTCTAACAGGCTGGAGGTGCAGGGTCATCATAAAGGACTAAACTGCTGCGAAGATGCATCAGGTAGTTCAGTCGAGACCCTCCTCCATGAACTCAAGTACATCACACTCCAATCTTTTCTAATTTGACAACTTGTGCATCAATCTAATTCCACTTTTGGTTCTGGCGCCTCACCAAGATCGCCGCCGTTGTTCGCATGCACGAGGAGGAATCCCGGCGGTTCCAGCAGCCCCATGGAGGTTCCACCGGACACTAGACGCAGCTGCTTTGACTCCAAAGTCGGTAAGCCACTTGGTCCCTCTCCTCTGCCTTCTCTCTTGCTCTGTTCTATTGAGGCGTCATAAATTTTATGGGCGATTTCCTAATAGCTAGGGCTCTGGCTTGTGCTGAAGCAAAACACCTGTGGTGATTATCCTGTTGCATGATAGATAGCTGTCACCGGTTTAGTGCAATTTGTCCTCAAGTTTAGCTCTTGACTTATCTGCTAGCGATGTTATTGTTGTTTGATTTCTAGAATTCCTGTACATCTCTCTGTGAAATCAATCATGGCATGTTTCTTTGCTGCAGTTCCTATATGAACGTTATAGGCTTCAAAAATTAAGAGCCAAACATGCTCATGTGGTCGCTTCATTTTGGTTGCTTTGCAGTTCAAGTCGTTTTCGTGTGATATATAGCATTCAATGCTCACTTATTGACTTGCACCCCTTGTTGCTTTTATACTTCCACATATGGGCATCTATGATCAGATCACAACTCTGTAACTATAATAAAAAGACCATTTTTTGTACACATATACGGAATTAAAATGAGGCCATCCACCATGGGTCTCCTCTGTTTCCAAGAAGATTCTCCATGTCTGTCACATGCAGAATATAACATGTTGTTCTTTTATTCAGTAGGAATGGAAGTCGATGAAAATTAAGCTGTTGCATTGTTTAATCGTGGATTTTTTTTGCCTTTATTGGGATGAATCGTGGAATGTTTCTATCTTGTAGCATGAGAATTAAAATAAAAACCACTTTTTAGACTGAAACATGAAATTTTGACAAGTGTTTCCTGTATGATTTGGTGCTTTTGTTGGCTGTATGACAACGTCTTTGTGTTTTTTGCAGCCCGCCACAGAAGCTGAAATTTAAGCAGAGGAGCACGACCGTGCTCCTTTCACACCGCAACCAGTCTCGGGGTGACTCTCGTTGCGGTGACCAGCAGAATTTGGGAGGGAGCAGTTCCTTTTGCAAGGAGTTCAGCACATTTGATGTCTATTGCAGACTTCAAAAATGAAAGGTTGCTGTGTGGAGGCGCTGCTGGATCCTAGCCGCAGCTGCTTCGACTCCGATGTCGGTAAGCCTCCTCTGCTTTCTCTTATGTTCGGTGCCATTGAGACATCATAAAGTTTCTGCACGACATGGTAGTTTCCTAATAGCTACGGTTCTGGCTGTGTTGAAGCAAAACACTTGTGCTGCTTCTCCTGATGCATGATAGCTAGCTAGTGTCACCGGTTCAGTGGGATTTGCCCTCAAGTTTAGCTCTTAACTTATCTACTAGCGAGGTTATTGTTGTGTGATTCCAAGGGTTCTGGTACCTCTGTTAAATCAATCATACCATGCTTCTTTGCTGCAGTTCCTATATGAACGTTACAGGCTTCTGACATTAAGCGCCCAACATGCTCATGTGGTTGCTTTTTTTGGTTGCTTTGCATTTCATGTCGTTTTATTGTTGCTGAACTCTCAATTGTGCAACTAGAGTAAAAAGCCAATGTTTTTTTGGTACACATGTACGGAATTAAATTAGGCCATCCACCATGGATCTCCTCTGTTTCCAAGTAGCTTCTTCATGTCTGTCGCATACAGAATATATAATGCTCTTCTTTTATGTAGTAGGAATGGAAGTCATGAAGATTAAGTTGCTGTGTTGTTCTAAAGATGCATGATAATTGTGGAATGTTTTTGCCTTTGTTGGGATGAACCATGGATGTTTTCTGTCATGTAGCATGAGAATGAAAATAACCACTATTTTTAGGCTGAAACTGCAAAATTTTAGAAGTGAGCATTGAAGTTAAATTATAGTTTTGGTATGGTGCATCAGCTGTCGATAGTGGACGTGCAGGTATGAGAAGTGAGCATTGCTCCTTGTTGATTCCATCAAGCATGCATCCGAGATTGTCTAAATTGTTTGGTGTCTTTTGGATTCATTGTTCCAAGTGTAGAATGTATTTTATGTATGTTTAGATAGTTGTGGTTCCAGCTATAACTGTAGGGATGATTAAAATTGCTGGTGCATTGTCATTAGTCTGCTGCATCTGCGATTAGAATTGGTGGTGCAAAATTTGATGATTTGGTTGTGTGTTTCCTACCTCATTTTCTTGCTGTATGATCTAATGAGAAAGAACCGATCTTTGAGCATTTCACATTCTCGTGTAATATATTTGAGTCAGGATTACTGATGTTTTATTGGTTCCATCATAACATGCAGGAACTGTTGTTTCCTTTGATTGAAAGGCTTGTCTTTTTGGACGAGTGGGATGACCCAGTGAAGTCATATGTTTTCTTGCTCTGTTTCATCTACATATTTTACAAGTAGAACTCTGAAAGCACAATAGTACCACTTCAATCTTACTAGGCATGTTTTTTTGTGGAACCTGAGAATTATGCAGTATAATTGATGGAAAAGTATTTACACTCGACCTACATATTGTTGAGTTGCTGAATTTATCAAGGCCCTCACATATGTAGAAGATAGCCAATCTGTTGTGCAAGGGTCTAGTGTGGTGTAGGGGGGGATCGTCCTCGTTTGTTCATGTGCCTTCTGGATGCTGTTTGATTTGATTTGATTCGATCTGGATACTGCGATGTTGTTTCTTGATGCCATTCCTGCTTCCCTGTTCGTCAAGTTTGTGCTGATCCCTCTACTTCTGTAGGAGAACATTCCCGTGGAGGAGGTGTTCAACATCCTGAGGTGCAGCCGCAACGGCCTCATCGCCGACCACCACATCCAAATCTTTGGAACGAGGAGAAGGGGGACAACAATCTACTTCGTTCATGGAGGCCGCCGCCATCATGCTAGCCAACCCAACAGATGTTCTGGTTAGGCCCTTGCGCTACTTGTTGGGATTTGTTAATTATGTAAGATGTAGGCAACTTGGCATGCTACTTTGTAAGGTGTAGACCTTGTACTCTTTTTGCCCATGTATTTGGTGGTCTCGCTAAGTCGCTATTAGCTAGTAGTCTCATTGGTGGTCAGGAAACATAGTCATTTCTTTTTTAGCAAAAGAGTTGCTCACATTTCATTGTGTGTGCTTGCTGATTTGGGCATTGTATGATGTCACTGAATCCATCAGTTACACCCACCAATACGATCTCAAGATAGAATTTGTTCCAGTTGATAAATTATTAAACGTGAAGGTTAACAAATAATCTGGAAGATCAAGAGGATTCTAATTGGATGCTTGTACCTCTTTCAAAATGACCAAATATGCAGCCTTTCACTAAATACGAAATGATCCAGCCTAATGTTTTCTTTTCCTATGATTTTTCTAGCGCTTTCTTTCCAAGTGTGTTTTACATCCCTGTAGCTTTTGGTGTGCTTAGCTTTCCAAGTGTGTTTTGACCGAAATAATAATATGTGTGTAGCATCTTACCGTGGATGGTTGTATTTTGCCAATTCACATTTAACTGAAAAAAAATCTTCCACTGGGGATTTCAGAATATAGGTCTTGATGTACTTCTGCCACTATATTGACAGTATTGGTTTGATTTTTCCTCTAAATTTGCAGCCCATTTACAAAACTTTCTTTCGCTGGGGATTCGGCATATTTTATGTCTATCTCAGAGTTCAAAAACCAGAGGATGCTGTGTGGAATGTGTCAAATCTTTCCATGCAAAGGGCTTACATCTTTTCGCAGAAGGTACAAAACTATGATTCAAACTTCCATGAAGGCGGAGTACCATCTAGAACATGATGAATGCTTTACACTTTTCAATAAGCATTCTGTTTTTAGTGTTGGGAAACCCAGTTGTGGAGTTTTGAATCCGTAAATACTAGGAGAGGCATCCAGCTTCTTAGCCATGCCAATTGGAGGCACACTAAAATGATTTGGTGCAGGTGCAGCCTTGTTTGATCAGTTTTTACTGGTTGCATGACTGTAACCCCTTTAGTAAATCAGGCCAGTATGGCCATTTGAATAAATTTCGCCATCTTAAGGGCTACCAAATGATTAGTCAAGTAACCCAGTTCCAATGTACGTAATACAGAGAACCGATGTGGTACATGATATGGAGTGAACCAGCACACCATAATTACTTAGTACCCTTGTTGTAGCGTGGTACCTTGTACCAACATAACAGAAATCTTTTCAGACAATTGTGATATAAACTGTTGGTCCATGTCTTTGGATGAGCATGCACATTTCATCTAGTTCGCATGTTAGCGTTTCTGCTCTGCCAGCTGCATGCTGTTTGTGAAGAGTGAATTTGTGGCTTCTTTCTGTTCTAAGCTGCCCCGAAGGAGGAGCACCAGCAGAGCAAGATGGGGTAATACTACTTTCTGGTGCAGCAAATTCAAAGTCGGGTTCCTCATGGTCTGTAAAGAAGGCATGCTCAGAAAAGTTACTATATATCATGATCAACTAGCTTTAAAGTGCAACATAGACTTTGTGTTTTCCACTTTATGATTTTGATGTTCTGTAATGTACTCAGTTATAGGGTTGGGATCATCCCGTTATTTTGGTTGATGGGCACCCATGACATTTTTAAACTATGCTTATCAGAGATGATGTGGCACTTGGCCAACACGTTCTACTTGTGAAACCAAACAAGTGGTTATGTTTAGAGTTAGCATTTAGTGTTCCGTTCACCACTTTGTTCCTCTAAGCTTCTAACCACACACCGGTAGCCCATTGTGTGCTGTCAGGGTGGATCAAGTGCCACCACATTAGGAGTGAGAAAACTGAAAATTTCTTCAGAGGTCCGGCCTAGCTAGAGTGGATCTGCTGGTGTGCATGTCACAGGGATTTGATCAATCAGTGTAGCCATGTGACAATGCTCTCCTGGAAATTTCCACACAAATCTGTCTTTTATCTTTCCTGAAAAAGAGAACAACATATTTCTTACTGCACATTGATGCCCAATGGGTTGGTGTATATTTTTATGATGGCAACTTGGTAGTATTTTTCGCATTTTTGTGGTAGTTTTAGATTAGTTCTGTCTCATACTCCTAGCATTGTACTTAACTGATCCCACTTAGCTTTGAGAACAGGTTCAATCAGTAGTCAGAGTTCTCTACATAATTTGATTGTTGAATCAATTCATGACTTGAGAGTGTTGTTATGGATCCAGCTGAATTCTGGTGTGGTTGTGGCTGTTGGCCCTGGCGACCGTGACAAGGAAGACAAGCTGATCCTGGTTGTCCTCAAGGAAAGGTGACCATGTCAGCCTGCCCAAGCATGGTGGACTTGATGTCAAGCTTGCTCCTCACAAAGAGTATGTCACTCCTTTCATCATCGTATTACTTCTGTTAGTGATGTTGTGATGTTTCTTCTTTGCCCTTGCGTGATGCAAAACAATGTGCAATATCCTAATTCAGTAGCATAGTAATCATGTTACTTGCATTAAATTGGCATCTTCCCATGTGAATATGTGATGCCATGTCAGATTACCAGCTGTACTGTTTATGCCCATGTAAGTTTATTCGGTGGTCTCGCCAAGTCGCTATTAGTAGTCTCATTGTTGGTCCGGAAACATAGTTGCAGTATTTCTTTTAGCAAAAGAGTTGCTCACATTTCATTGTGCCTGCTTCCCGATTTCCATAGTGCATGATGTCATTGCATCCATCAATTACAACCACCAATACCATCTAAAGATAGGATTTGTTCCAGTTGAATGTAAATTATGAAATGTGAAGGTTAACATATAACACTGGAAGCTAAAGAGGATCCTAATTTGATGTTTCCTCTTTCAAAATGACCAATTGTGCAGTCATTCACTAATATTGATCACCAACAGGCATTGAACTAGATACTAGGCATTTAAGTTTTGTTAGGTATACTTCATTTTGTCTTACTAGGCATTTAAGTTTCCTGGGTTCTACTTCATTTGGTTGATTTTTTTCTACCAAATGAATCTGGGTTCAACTACGCTTGTTCTGCATATGAATATATTGATAAGCATCATTCATTGTTGTAACCAGTAGGGTTTAAAATATCGGGTATCAGTTTGATTACGTTTGATTAGGTTTTCGCCTGCTTGTCTAACATTGAGGTGATGTGGTGCCTGCTTTTTTTCTGCTTGTGCAGGAGGATGAACTAGTTACATATTTTGCTCAGCTTGTTTTTGTCTTTCTACTGAAGTTTGTTATCATAAATTGAAAAAAAAACTTGGTCCAACATCGCTGTCTTGCTTGCTAATCAGGTATGACCACCTGGGACGGATTCGAGATGCGGGTGCACAAGAGGGTCATTGACCTTATCATCTCCCCGATGTCGTAAGAAGATCACCATTGAGAGGTTAAGGTGACCATCAGCGACCAGTAGTCATCGTGAAGGGAGCCAAGAACGTGCAGTTGTTGGTGATTGACCCTCCTGTTTGCAAGACTATGGACTTAAACAAAGAGAAGTATGTCAAGGATGTCAAGCAGAAAGAGCGTCTGGACACCAATGTGTGTGTGGTATATCTTTGGTGAATTTGTCGTCCAATCACTACTGAACCTGCATTGAAATGCTTATAACTAAGCCATTTTTGTAGTTGTGTCAGATCATAGAAGTGTGAACTGAATGTTCCTTTATTTGCATTCTTGCACTAGAAATCTGATTGCACTTCATTTGAAATGCTTAGAGAAAACCCATATTCATAATCATGTCAAATCATTACACTTTGAACTAAAAGTTCCTTGGTTTGCATCTGGTTTTCTGCAGTCTACTATTGCCTGCAAATTTTGTATTGTCTTGAACTTATTATGACCACTTTTGGTTGTCTTGATGTTTGGATTTCTTTATGTTTTGGTGCTTTTGCTGGCGATATGACTCTGCTGTTGTGTCTTTTGCAACCTGGCGCAGAAGCTGAAGCCCGTGGACTCGTCCGCGTGGGCCTCCTGTGGTGTGGCGGCGGCGGCGGTATACGGCCTAGTCAACAACTGTGCTGGTAAGTTCCTGGTTTTCTTGTGTCCACCCCTCTCCTGCTTGCTCTGAGACCTGGCTAGCCTTGAAGCTATGTCTGCTCTGTGTGCCGGTCATCGAGCTGTGGTTTATTATGTGACGGTGGACTCTCTAGCCATTTCCTTACACCAATAGTATTGTTACTGTTGGCATGTTCAAGCTTAGTGATATGCTCTCGGTTAATGATCATGACTTCACTTTGTGAATGGTTAGGGCCTGCTATGGGTGTTATCATCTTTGTTTTTGTGGGCTTGCTAAAGATATTCTACGGGAATTTTTGAAATTCCCACATAGATTCAGATGATACTAGATGGTAGATTAGCTTCTTTTGTTAGTAGATTATACTGGTGCATCGTTTGTTCTGAATTTGATGTAAAGCATTAGTCTTGATATGCAAGGAACAAATTCTTTTAGTATAAGGATGAGATCATCTAGGACGAAGTTTTGCTGAATCCAACTGTTTGCTGTTGTTTAGTCTTAACCATGGATGATGCGATATGGCATGTGTCGTCAAGTGAAGCAATAGGAGCATATATGCACATGGTGATGCTAGATTATTTGCATTTTTTCACCGATGAACTGAAGAACTAGTTGGCAGGCGGCCTAGTCCTTCCAGTAAGCAATGATATGTAGGATCTCTTAAAGAAAATTCTCATCCCATACATACCCAGTGTCTTTCCCCACTCTTTTGTTTTTAGCTTGCCATGGCAAGATTTCTTCCTGTCAAGTCAAATATATGTGAATGTTCATCAACATCCAAACACTGAGTTGTGATCGCAGGATAGTTTCTACGAGATGCAAGCATGATTGTGCTTGTCGCCCAGTTCCAGGACGCCCACGTATGGTGTGCTCCAGAAGGCGAACTCGAGTGGCTCGAGGACAGATTGTTGTGTTGATCTATCTGGGTTGTCTAGAAAAATCACAATTTTGAGTGAAGAGTGGATCCTCTTTGCTGCAATCTTCAGTACTTATTGGATCCCACTTTCGTTTGTTTCTGGGATGATGCATATTTTTTGCATGTCTATAATATAACTTGCTGAGAAGAACCAATACCGTGGGTCAAGGCTAGTTTCTACTCTTCTCCCGAGTCAGATGATCTGGATGAGAAGATGGCGGTGATTGACTCTTCTCCCGAGTCTTTGACGTCCAAGTAGATCCAGGTGAGTCCTTTAGTAACCCAGGCCAGATGATCTGGCGCAACAAGGTGCAACCTTGTCGCACGACATAATTTGGTCATCTCAGTTTTTACTGGTTGCATGACTATAACTCCTTTAGTAACTCAGGCCAATTTGGCCATCTTCAAGGGATACAAAGCGACCACTGAAGTAACCCAGTTCCAGTGCAATACCGTGAACGGACATGGGATAAAGCAGCGGATCATAATTGTTGTAGCGGCCCTTGTTCCAGCTTAGTACCTCGTGCCAACATAACAAACTGTTTTAGGCAGTTGTGATGTAAACTGTCGGAGAGGGAGGAGTGGAAAGGACAGGGGTGTGGCTGGAGCAGCTGACGGCAGGGGCACGCGGCGACGACCCCTGGATTAGTCTTGGTCGGCGTCGGCGGGCGTGGCGTGGCAAGGAAGGAAGGAATGATGAGGGGAGAAAAAAAAGACGCGGTGTTGAACTGAATTTGTGCGACGGTGAGGAACGACCGGCAGCATGCTATGATGGTCTCTGTTGCCGTTGGCGGCGAGTCCGACAATTGACGACGTACGGAGATTAGATGAAGAAGGCAGACGAGCTGGCTTGTTGGATTGAGGGGAGGAGAGGAGAGGAGAGGATGGGGTAGAGGAAAAAGGGGTCAAGTCGTCGGTGGCCGGCGAGGACGCTGAAGCTTAAGCGGAGGAGCACGACCTTGATTCTTTCACACAACAACCTGTGTCGGGGTGGCTGTCGTTGCAGTGAGCAGCAGAGTTTGGGAGGGAGCAGAGGAAGGATGGACAGAGATAGAGACGTTGTGATCTTGTTGTGTTCGTTTACACACCCGTGTGCATGGTTGTATTTTGCGGGTCTAGTTCTTCACCGTTTCAGGTGCATAATCGCTTCTTTATAATTCCATGAGGAGGTCAAGTTTGTTCTTACTTCTGACAAGTATTTTCTTCTTCCAGGCTGAGCTTTCTCTTTCTTTTTCAAAAAGGAAAAAAGAAAAAAAGCGGTTGAGCTTTCTCTTGAAGCTGCAAAGAAATGCCACTCTGGGAATATGATACTCCCTCTGTCTGAAAATACTTGTTATCAAAATGGATAAAAAAGGATGTATCTAGAACTAAAATACGTCCAGATGCATCCCTTTTTATTCATTTTGATGACAAGTATTTCCGGACGAAGGGAGTACCCTTCACCAGGCAAGTTTAGGAAAAATTCAGCACTCCGACATTTGAACTGCCAGCTGTAGTATATCTAACTATGAATGGAGTTACGATGTTGGATTCGAGACTGACAAAATCTTTTACCTTTTGCAGCCATTTTTTGCACCTATGGATCAAATGCTTCAAGATGGCACGAGAGGTCGGCTCCTCCTCCACCATAATGCCGTAGGAGAGGAGCTCCCCTCTGCATGCTCCTGCTTGTGCGACGACACAGCCCGATGGTTCGGCATCAGGAGATGAGAGCATGTGCTCCTCCAACCATGCCCTGCTCATGCAGACGCCATGGAGCCTGTCAAGGTTCCCTCGCCCTCTCTTGGCCCTCTTCTCCTCTCCATTCTTCATTTTCTCTTGTCCTCTTTCCCTGATGTGGTTTCCTTTCACACGCTGGTAGGAGCACAAAGGGACAAGCGGTGGAGGCCTATTACAACTGCAACGGTGAGTGCTCTTCCCCTTTACTTGCCCTGTTCACTTCCACGGTGAGTCTTCATTCAATCTTGCCTAGTTTCTAAGGCCGGAGATGAACAACCCAGCCTCACCACCTCCATAGGTTAACTAATGGCTTTCCATGGAATGTCTTGTGTGCAGGCCCCGTCGACCTCACCACCGCAGGCAGTGGTTCCCTGCAGGTATGAAATCCCTCTCCCTCTAGCCACTCACTTGCTAATTTAAATCCTGTGCCAATGTGTACAAGCTATTATATATCTACTTTCAAGCCAGGATTGTCAATAGGTTCAGACATTTCACGCGTAAACGGGATGAGCTACTGGTCTCAGTTGTACTGTTCCTGCATCTCCTCTGATAGGGAGGACTAATAGGGAGGACCTACTGGTTGTGGAGAAACTAGTCTAGCACTCCAGATTATTGTTTGGTTGTGATATTGCTAACGTGTTCTCTTTGTAAATAAAGGAACTTAGTAGTGGTTAACATGTCTCTACTTTCTCTTCTGTTGTTATCCACACTAGTGATATGGCGTGCAACTAACTGCTGTAATATTATTTGCACTTGTTAAATTTGGCAGCTTATAAGATCATTCATGTTTATCTGGTTCTGTAGGTTTGTTTGGCACATCTCTGTTTTGGAATATAATTGTTAAGCTTACTAATATAACCATAGTCTATACGTTCCCTTGTTTTTACAAATGAATCATAAAAGTATTCATTCTTTACAAAAATATAAGCTCTAATTTTACTTGCTGCCTATAACTGCCAACTTAACTTTGTTAGTTAACTTGTGAACTTTCATATGCAAACTTAGATCATTCCAGTTATATATTGCTTTTAGATATCTCTCGTGTTACCTGTTTGTAATAAGTCTCAATTCGAATAAGAAAGACTTTTGAGGACATGGATGTGCTTTTTGCAGTTCACTTTCTGAATTTGCTATTCTTGGATTTGAATTGGGCAACTCCATGGAGAAACCGACTTCGCCAGTATTCTTGGAAGCTCAGTTTGGTGACTTCTCCAGTGGTGCACAAGTGATGCTTGACCAGTTTTTGAGTAATCGAGTGGCCAAATGGCTGCGCCAAACTGGCCTTGCTGTTCTACTGCCTCATGGTTATGATGGCAAGATCCTGAACACTCCATCTACCGTCTGGACCGCTTCCTTTAGGTAATTTAAGGAACATAGTTTTTCTTGTTTTTTCTGTATCATGTTGTCAATAATCCTGTCTAGTAAGAAGCGGCCTCCTGTTTTCATCTTTGCCGTTGATATTTCTATAACATGCTGTAGTTGTTTATTGGTTTGAGATGTCTTGTCACTATTCAAGGAAATGCGGTTTGTTCTACAACTTCTGATATCTCAAGTTGTTACGGTGATAGATTGGCTTTCATATCATGGTCTTTGATAGCTTGTTTTCATAATCATACTCAAGTGCTTCATGATACTCTCTGTTTTCCATACTACCAGCTGGCAACACTTGGGTGGATGTGACTCCACATGCTTTTTTTTGCTAGCTTACGTACAATGGATGGGGGTAATTTGGTTTCCTTTCCTTTTTGGTTTGAGCAAAGTATGTTGTTTCCTGGTAGCATCAGCCAACACTTGTTTCCAGGTAGTAGCGTCAGCCAACACTTAGTGTGAGATTTTCTACTCTATAACACATTGAGTTTTGTGAAGTTACTCTGTTTTCTGATCCATGCAATGCATTTTGCTGTACAGAAGGAGCAGAGAGAGAAGGGGAAGAAAAAGGAAAAGCCCCTACTGTTCATTTTTCCATTGAGTTGATTTCCTCACTGTCAATCATCATGGTTTCAGTTTATTGGTATAAACTGGCATGAACTTTTATTAATGAATTGGCATGTTTAGTTAATTTCCAGGGAGTATTTTTTAGTTTTGATAAGAACTGGGCTGATTTACTTGGTCTTGGTATAGCTTTATTTATTTTGAGATGGTTCTAGGTCTAATGTTTTTGCTGAAGTGGCATGATATAGCAACCATTGATCATGGTTATGCAATTCTTGGCCATGCTAGGATTCTCGACTTAAATCTTTTTCCGAGTGTTAGTGTTGTGGTTTGTGTTGCTGATAAGTAGCGTGGCATACTTGACCCATTCTCATGTGTGGTCCTGCGTGCAGTGAAGATAGTGATATGATCGTTTGACTGATCAACTTGTCTTGCCAGATTTGCAAGTAGTAATTTATTTACTGCTCTTGACTTGTTTTACATGGGATTTGTGATGTGTTAAAATTGTTGTTGTGCTTCAGATTCTTGTCATTGACAGTCTGGTTGCGTCGAGATCGATGAAGAAGATGTTGGTGCCCATGGAAGTGGCAAGCAGATCACTAGGCAGAAGTTGAGGTGACCATCAGTGACCAGTACTCATCGTGAAGGGAGCCAAGGCCATGCAGCTGTTGGTGATGGGCCCTGTCAGGATGCCCACCAAGGTGCTCAACATCTGCAGCAAGAAGTCCCGCCTGTGGCGCAAGGTGACCTCTCCCGCCTCTCTGCTCGATCCCATTTACTTGGTTGATCCCTGCCAATATTGTGTGGTATATCTTTGGTGAATTTGTCGTCCCATTAGTACTGAAATTGAGTTGAAATGCTTATAATTGAGCCATGCTTGTAACCGTGTCAGATCATACAATGTTGAACTTAATGTTCCTTGGTTTGGATTCTTGCACTAAAAAACCTGATTGCAGTTTAGTTCAAATGCTTAGAGAAGACCCATGTTTGTAATCGTGTGAGATCATTAGATTGTGAGCTAACAGTTCATTGGTTTGCGTTAAGAAGCCCATTTGTTTAACAACGGTTGCTCTCAGCTGCAGAAACTATCACTCTTTCACTGATGGTATCTTGGTTTGCGTCTAGAGACGCATTTGTTAAATAACAGTCAGTCTCGGCTACAGAAACTACCGGTTGATGTACTGTTAGTATCTTTTAAAATACAAATAACTCTTTGGTTTGTACAGAAACAACAACGTCTGGCTATGTTGAGAGCTATAGACATAATGATTCTCATGTAATTAGGATATACAGAAGATGTTGAAAATGACCAGAATCCCACTTCTCACTTTCTGCCTTATTAAGGCACTTGGTTGTGTAACCAAGAGCCCATTTGTGGTTCTAGTTATAATTTACTGTTATGTCATCAGTAGGATGATTTGACTTACTCTTGTGTCTAGATTAGAACCTTGTAATCGTGTGACAGACCATTGCATTGTGAACTAACAGTTCCTTGGTCTGCATTAAGAAACCGTTTGCTAAAAATCCATCCAGTTGGTCTCGCCTACAGAAACTACCACTCGCTTTGGTGTCTGGTGATAGTATATCTGTTAGAAGACACAGATAAGTCTTTGGTCTCTACAAAAATGGAAGCATCTGTTTATGGTGAGAGATATAGACATATTGTGCTCCTATCAATACAATATATGCACGAGATGTTGAAAATGGCCAGAATCAAACTTCTTGCTTTCGGCCATACTAGCGCACTTAATTGTGTAATCAGACCAGATTTCTGGTTGCTATGCTTGTGTGTTCTGTTTGTAAAATCTCTTGCTAACAAATGCTGCTAAGCTAGGTATGTTAATTTTCCTGAGCTGCCTGATAAGAACTTGTGGCATACTCGACCTATTCCAATGTGTTTTGCTGATATGCTTCTTGGATGTGGCAGGATTGTCCTTTGTGGGTTGCTTTCTTGTGATGACCCGTTGTTCATTTGCCATTAATTGATCTTGTTCTCTCTTGATCTTTGCCCAGGATGTTGACGACGGCGAGAAAAAAAAGTATTTGCTGGAGATGGTGCACCCACACCAATCGGGTGATTCTTCGGGAGGGTGAAGTGGGGCGAGAGGACAGGTCAACAGATCTCTATGGGAAGTCCGGTGGTTCTGCTTTATACTTTGATTTTCACATGTGAATGGGACCCTGTTTTGGATGGGGAGTCGTTTTGCTGGGTGCTCATGGTGTATTCAACAGATGTCTATTTGAAAAGCAATTAATGTCATGCTTCTCTATGGGAGACGAGAGGTGCATTTGGGAAGTAGCAAAATAATTGCTTTGTCATGGGATGGTCCGAGTTTCAAACAACGTGATGTTTGTTTGTTGAACCGGAACCAGAATATTAGTATATGATCTTTTTTATGTATTCAATGTATGAACTGATGGATCATCACCCTCTATGTTTTGTGTTGTGAATACTCGAGATCTAATCGTCCTCGTGTTTGGTAAAATAAAAGTTCATCCTTGCTTCAGTTGAATGAATGTTGTTTTTCGTTTGAGGTAAACCAGCGCGCAATGCATCGCTACGATAGGAAATGAATGCAAGCTCTGGTGCCTTTGTTTTTTGTTAGAATTTGAAGGCAAATGAAATGACAGAGCAGCATCGGGAGAGATCAAACAAGAGGACAGGCGAGTGACATGACCCTTGGATTGTTAAGGAACGAAGTACATATATACATAATTGACAAGAGAGTGCAAGTTGATATCTCATTTTGTGGTTGAACATGGCAATCTTACGGAATAAGGCTTCATTTCCAAATAAAAAGCTGAAAAGGAAGAAACTTTTTGGTTACTGCTAGTCCTATCCATGCGAGGTTATCGTTACTGGGCGCCTGCATGCATGCATGCATGCATTGGTAGTGCAGCCAACGTATGTAATAATTTCATTTGCTGAAAATGAAACGAAAGGGGTCATCATTATGTGTCGACTGTCGTGTCATTAAACGAAACGCCCTAGAGATGCCCACCTGCCATCTAAGCTTGCGCCACCTCACCGATCCGCGGCACCGTGTCCTCATTGCTCTGTCCACCATGCCTTGGACCGTCTGTATATATACTAGAAGGAGTCAGCCATCCGCGCGCGGGATGCGCGTGCGACTTGGACTTGGGGCTTGGGCGAGGCGAGGCGAGGCGAGGCGAGGCGAGGGGCGCAGTAGTGGGTCGCTTCGGGCTTTGCTCCATGAAAGGGCAGAGGCGTAGGCGCGGGGCGGTGGCACCCGGAATGGATCCAGGCGCGCGAGGAAGGAATGGATAGGATAGGGGAGTCACCGGAGCAGAGTGGTGGCTTGGGCGACGGGGAGAGGAGAGGAGAGGGGCTTTGCTCCATTGGTGAGCCGTCACCTGTCCGGGCTCGTCGAGAATTGATGCAGGCGCGCGTGAGGAAGGAGTGGAAAGGATAGGGGGTGTCGCTGACGGCAGGCGACGACGAGAGAAGGATTAGATGCATGGTGTCTGTTTTGGTCGTCGGCGGCGTCGGGTGCGTGGCAGGGAAGGAAGGAAAGAGGAGGGGAGAAGGCTTTAATTAATTGAATTTGTGCGATGCGACGGCAGGATCGTATTGGTTGGACATTGAGGAGGGAGATGAGATGAAGGAGACGAGCTCCGTCGGTGGGTCGCAGATTGAGGAGAGGAGAGGAGAGGAGAGGAGGCCTGGGTGTGGAGGAAAAAAAAAAGAAGGAGCGGTGAGGAGTCGGCGGCCGGCGAGGACGGACGTGCGGAGACGAGCCGGCAGGCAGATGCGAAACCTGCTCGTCCTACTTCTACTTGTGCTTCCCCACGCGCGCTCCGGTTCCATCGCTTCGTTCCAACCATTCCATTCCATTTGATGACGTCAAAAGAAAAAAAAAACATTCAATTCGACTCTCCTCCTCAACTCGCATACTCCTTCCTGTCGCAATTGAAAACAGATCGCTCTTTTCTAAAAAAAAGAAAAAAGAAACAGATCGCTTGAAGTCAACGTCCTCGGCGGCGAATCTCCGGCTGTACCGGCTGCCTCCGCCACCGTCCCGACGCGACGCACGTAAAATACACAAGTTGTATATGCACGCACTGTTAATCCGTGAATCCGCCTACTTTGGGCCTACTTGGTTCTGTAATCCTTGCCTTACCGAGTTGAGTTCCGGTCGATCGGTTTGATCTCCTCGTGGCTGTCTCTGCGTGTGCCTCTCTGTTACATTCTATATATCCCTCGGCTCGGTACGTACAGCCAGCTAGGGCAGAAAAACCAGATCGATCTTCTCCTATTTTTCGAGACAAACCACCAATCGATGTCATCGTCCGCCTACGGCGACCACGCATCAGCCATTGCTGATGTTGCCTCATCCGCCGCCAGCTCCGATGACGACGTGTCTCCATCTCCGTGGTCATCTCTGCACGCAGATTTGGTTCGTCTAGTCGGCTGGCAGGTGCTGGCCCGAGATCTACTTGACTATGTCCGATTCCGTGCCGTGTGCGCCCACTGGCAGTCCAGCACCGTCGCGCCGCGGGGGCACGGCATCGTCGACCCACGCTTCCACCCCAAGAGGTGGCTCCTGCTGCCTGAGGGTCACGGCCTTCACCCTGCTGACGGCAAGAAGCGTTTCTTCAATCTCTCCACAGGAGTTTTCGTCCGCGCCTGGCTCCCGTTCTCAAGAGATAGCTATGTCCTTGACTCGGCAGATGGCCTCCTCCTCTTGCAACGGAAAAGCCAAGACAGTATTGATGGAGTCGTCACTTCCATTAGCGTCAGTATTGATGGAGTCGTCACAGTCATGATCAAGCTTTACAACATATCACGTGTATTCTTTGCTACTACTAAGGACCAACAGTGGAGTGTCTCGTCTTGGAATATCGGATGGTACTCCGAGACAATATCATCCCAAGGGGAAATTATTTGTGTTGGATTCTCCCACCACATATCGCCGTGAACAACATATTCTCCAGATCGATCCACCCCGCCTTGATCATGATGGCAAGTCATCTTATTTGTTGCCACCAAGGTTGATTGCCACGTGTCCCACCGACAAAATTTCCAGCATGTTCTACATGGAAGATTGTGTCTCGGAGATCCTAGTGATTGGTCACGATGCTAACCCACTTTTCAAGGGCCGCATGCTCGTCTACAAAGTAGCCGATCTTACCATGGGCAAGGTTGTCCCGGTAACAAGCATCGGAGGTAATACTCTCTTGACTACAATTGACCACGGAATTAGCATCGACGATGATGATATCTCTGTTTATGTGAGGGAGACTATTGCTGTGAGTTACAAGGCCATACCTACTGCTACGGGCGACACCATTGTACGCCGTCGGCGTCTCAAGGATAATTCTCCTTTGTACTACGACCTCTCTAGCGGCGAATGGTCCCAAGGACCGGCCATGGGGTGTGCTGATGGTTACCATGATTGCACCCCTGGCCTTGTTTATCATATCTACGATTGTTGTCATTGTGGTGACTTGCGTACGAGCAAGTTGGTACACCTAAGTTTCTAGAGAAGATTCATCTTAGACGGATGGAATGTTTAAAACATAGATAGCTGTTATGAGATTACTTGGGTATTTTTATATACCTCCTTCGGTTCGGGATGCAATTTCGGCATATATTTGATGTGTTTTGACACCGTGTAGAAGCCGATGATTCCTAATCTTTAACATGTTATGCATGTCTCTGTGTTTGTTACCGCTGCCTCATAGAATTATTTATTTTAGCAATATGTGTATATGTTGTAACAGATCCACTACTTTTCTTTCAGGTTAAAATAGTAGCAAACACGTATGATATATCTTATACCCCTAGACCAATTATACACACAACCAAATGAAGCATCTAGTTAGTTCTCTTCTAGGCATGAAGGTTAATCATTAGAAAACAAACCCGTCGTTAATTATTTTAAAAATGCAAGGTCAATGGCTCAAATTTGTCATGAACCATACACTAAAATTACCATGGTGAATTACTTAAATTTGCAAAGATACATGCACTAAAATTTGCCATGGTTCATACCAAAAATAATTTCCTTGGTCAAATACTAAAACTTCATGGTCAAACTACTAAAATTTCCATGATCTATAAACTAAAGTTGCCATGATTTTTAAACTAAATTTTCCATGATGAATTACTAAAAATTGCCATGATCCATGAATTAATTTCACCGTGGTTAATTACTAAAAATTTCCACGATCCATTCATAAAATTTGCCGTGAAAATTAGTTGATATAAAATGGCAGCTTTAAAATCTTGAAGAAGAAAAATAGATGAAACATATCATGGCAACTTTAGTGTAAACACTATGACAATTTCAATGTAAATATCATGGCAACTTTTGGCACAAAAAAATCGTCGAAACATAGCAATATGGGATTTAGGTTTGAATATCTCGTCGAGGCTGATTTAACGATGAAAATAGATTTGTAATCAAATTTATTATTTGGGAGATAATACATTTTGAAGTCTAAAAAACAAAAAAAAAATCTGCTGATGTTATCCATTTGATGTGGCAAAATGGATGATAATTGGGGCGTTAGGACCATGTCGCTTCGTACCACATATGGGCCACTTATCATTTGGATTTAATAAAGATCCACACGTTTCATATTGCTCATATCATACTCAAGTTTCCAAGCACAAGAAAGATAAGTGGTTGTGTGACGAATCAACCCAAATTTTGGCACCAAGATAATAGTTGAAGTATTACTCAAAAAATATCTATGAAATTTGAAGAACAATTTGTATAATTATTACTGCTAGTATTTCCATGATAGAAATCTAGATATATTTTCATACAAAGGTTTAAATGCAGATTTTTACTACCCATAAGGCAAATTATTTTAATTTTGACCATTTTATGGATAAGATATTAGTCACAACTTGTTAGTGGGTGCACTAGTTACTACCTGGCTATGAAATACAACCATCTAGAAAGCATGTATTTAAACGTTTCTAAGTTTAAGTAGGTCAAATTCTTTGGATATGGATCCAATTGATTAAATTTTAAATAAAGTTTGGCCCCTAATAAAAGGTTGTCATAAATGCCATTGTAAATGCCTACTTGGATAAGCATCCAATTAATGGCTGCCCCTTATAACAATGTCTATTTAAGCACACCTATCTCACTTGTTTTGGATCGACTCACATCACCAACTCACCAAAGTCCCACATAACTATCTCAAGATATAGAACCCCATTAGACAATCCAATTGCCATGAGGACATCTAGCTTCCTCCTCATCATCGTTGTTGCGTTCCTCTATGCCATCGGCTCACCCGCCATAGGCTGTGGGGAACGGATGGGCAACCAATTGTGGAACACGGCAATAGAGAATGGATGGGAACCAATTGAAAACATCAACGACCAACACATCCAGGAGCTCGGCCGTTGGGCGTTGTTGGAGTTCGGCAAGCATGTGAACTGCGTGCTCAAGTTCAACAAGGTGGTAAGTGGCAGACAACAACTTGTTTCTGGAATGAACTACGAACTCATCATCGAGGCATCAGACATTGGAGGGAAAGAAGACAAGTACAAGGCAGAGGTGTACGAGCAGACATGGACTCACAAACGCCAGCTCCTCTCATTCGCCAAGGTGAAATAGGCGAGTGGCAATAACTTCGGTAGTAATAATTATGATGTACCAGAATTGTTAGCTGGGTTTATTTATCGACGAATAATTTATCGTCTTGCATTGCCATGCGTGGAACATATCAAATAAGCATACATATACAACTTGACAATGATAAGAGCAGAAAATGGAAAAACTAAATATAACTTGCAATTGAGAAATCTATAACTGTGATATAATGCAATACGAAAAGAGGCATGAAACAAAAATGAGGTTTTAGCACTAGATCGATCACTCCACTATAACCCGTGGGATAGTTTTTGCAAGACCATTCAACTTTTCTAAAGAAAAACACTACTCTCTGACATGGAAATGAAGAAAAAAGAATACATTTATCAATCACGTGAACTGCGTGCTCAAGTTCAACAAGGTGGTGAGTGGAAGGCAACAACTTGTTTCTGGAATGAACTACAAACTCATCATCGACGCATCAGACATTGGCGGGAAAGATGACAAGTACAAGGCAGAGGTGTACGAGCAGGAGTGGACTCACAAACGCCAGCTCCTCTCATTCGCCAAGGTGAAATAAGCGGGTAGCAATAACTTCGGTAGTAATAATTGTGATGTTGCAGATTTGTTAACTGTTATTTTATCGATTAATAATTTATCCTCTTGCGTTGACATGCTTGTAACATATCAGATAGCATAAATCTACAACTTGACAATGATATGAGTAGAAAATGGAACAACTAAATATAACTTGCAATTGCAAAGATCTATAACTGCAATACAATGCAATACCAAAGAGTCATGAAATAAAAACACGGTATTAGCACTAGATCGATCATTCTACTATAAGCAGTGGGATGGTTTCCGGGACACCATTCAACTTTTCCAAGGATAAGTACATCTCTATGACACGGAAATGAAGAAAAAAAATAATACATCTATCAATCTATATACATCTAGTATAAGTTAATTCCGCCCAATGATACCTCCAATCTCCAACCACCGTCACGGTACTGGCGAAATTTTAGAGGTGATGATGCGGAGTGGACATAGTGTGATGGTTACCAGTTAGTGTTTAGGCTTAGTGTTAGAGGGATGTGTGTTATGCTGGGTGACACTAGGGTTGGGTGCATTAGAGGGATGTCTTTCTCTGATGGTAGTAGTCACTGGCCTCAAGAAAGAAATGTTTGGTGGCTGGAGGAGAAAAATACATATGTGCCATTGGAAATCAGGCTATGGATCTTAATCGACCATGTTATTATAAATTTCCTAGCGAGCAATGAGTAGGTGGTTAGTTAATATGCAAAACCATATAATTTAGAAGTACGGACCTCGGTCGAGAAGGAGAGCCACTTTTGCGTCAACGCGTACATGGGTGAGTAAAGATCCAACTATTCAATTTCTGCTTAAAAATGAGCAAACAAACGTCGTACACGGGAAAATCCATAGCCTTCCCCTTGAACAAACAGGAGAACATACCATAAAAATCTTCTCCTATGGTGTGGTTGTCGTCGTCTTCCCCGGATAAGCCCGCATGGGGTGAGCTCAGGGATAGAGAGGTTGGACGTTGCGGCGTAGGAACATGTGCGCCACCTCAACTAGGGTAATCCTGCGGTCCTGGAGGAAGGACAACCTCTTCATAATCCTGCCCAACTCCTTGGAATATGACCAGATAGCATTCTTCTAATAATTAGGAAATAGGGGGAGTTCTGTGGTTGGAAGAAAGCATATCTCACTGTAAAGATGATCAGTAGAAATATCTCTGTATGTGTAGCATTTTAGAGAAACACTTCCGAGTGTGGTGATGTTTTTGACCAAAGATACAATAAATCAGTAGCAATATCCATGTATGTGTAACATTTTTTAGAGAAACTCCCCCGACCATGGCACTGTTTTTGACCAACAAGATGGAGATCGTTAGCAATATCCATGTAGGTGTAGCATTTTTATAGAAACACCCCAAAGCATGGCGATGTTTTTGAGCAACAAGATGAGAGCCGCTAGCACAAGCGTCGCTAGTGCGTGCGATCGCGCATGCAGGTTGCGAGCCAGCCAACGTGCCAAGCTAGTTCATGTGTAGACGTGCTTCTAGGAACTACTTTATAGTGACAACATTGTGTATTAGTACTAGTGTAGGGATAGAACTGTGTAGAACTACTATGTACATAGGGGGAGGAGTGAGTAGGAGTTACTTTGTGCATATATGCAGACAGTAGCTTATAATGTGAGGTCGTTGTCTGGAAGAAGGCTCGACTGAAATGAGCAACTGACCCAAAATAGTTTTTCAGTCCACTGACTTGTAGTCACTTCCTCATTTCTGCACAACATTGTTATGTTTGGCAATGATACGTCTCCAACATATCTATAATTTTTTATTGTTCCATTCAATTATATTATCTGTTTTGGATGTTTTGTATGCATTAATATGCTATTTTATATTATTTTTGGGACTAACCTATTAACCTAGGCCCGGTGTCAGGTTCTGTTTTTTCCTTATTTTGAGTTTAACAGAAAAGGAATATTGAACGGAGTCCAAACGAAATGAAACTTTACGATGATTTTTCTTGGACCAGAAGGCACCCAGGAGACTTGGAGTGCAAGTCAGAAGAGCCAGGAGGCGGATGCAAGGGTGGAGGGCGCACCCTAGGGCGGTGGGCGCGCCCCCTACCTTGTGGGCCCCTTGTGACTTCACCGACCTACTTCTTCGTCCTATAAATTCACAAATATTCTGAAACCCTCAGAAGCATCCACGAAAACACTTTTCCACCGCCACAACCTTTTGTTCCCGTGAGAACCCATCTTGGGGCTTTTTTGGCATCCTGCCGGAGGGGGATTCGATCACGAAGGGCATCTACATCAACTCTATTGCCCTGCCGGTGAAGCATGACTAGTTTGCCACAGACCTACGGGTCCATTGCTAGTGACTAGATGGCTTCTTCTCTCTCTTTGATTCTCAATACCATGTTCTCCTCGATATTCTTGGAGATCTATCCAATGTAATCTTCTTTTGCGGTGTGTTTGTCAAGATCCGATGAATTGTGGATTTATGATCAACTTAGCTATGAATATTATTTGAATCTTCTCTGAATTCTTATATACATGATTTGATATCCTTATAGTTCTCTTCAAATTATCGGTTTGGTTTGTCCAACTAGATTGGTTTTTATTGCAATGGGAGAAGTGCTTGGCTTTGGGTTCAATCTTGCGGTGTCCTCACCTAGTGACAAAGTAGGGGTAGCGAGGCACGTATTTTATTGTTGCCATCGAGGATAAAATAGATGGGGTTTACATCATATTGCTTGAGTTTATTCCTCTACATCATGTCATCTTACTTAATGCGTTACTCTATTTTTTATGAAGTTAATACTCTAGATGCAGGCAGGAGTCGGTCGATGGGTGGAGTAATAGTAGTAGATATAGGCAGGAGTCGGTCTACTTGATAGGACGTGATGCCTATATCACATAATCATTGCCTTGGATATCGTCATAACTTTGAGCTTATTGCTCGACAATAATTTGTTCACCCACCGTATTATTTGCCTTCATGAGAGAAGCCTCTAGTGAAACCTATGGCCCCTGGTTCTATTTCCATCATATGAGTTTCCGATCTACTATTTTGCAATCTTTTACTTTCAGATCTATAAATGAAAAACCCAAAAATGTTTTATATTTTGTTTAGTTTTATTTATCTATGTCTATCAGATCTCACTTTTGCAAGTGACCGTGAAGGGATTGACAACCCCTTTATCGCGTTGGGTGCAAGTTTTTGATTGTTTGTGCATGTATTGGTGATTTGCGCGTTCTTCTCCTACTGGATTGATACCTTGGTTATTAACTGAGGGAAATAGTTATCTCTACCTTGCTGCATCACCCTTTCCTCTCAGGGAAAAAACCAATGGAAGATCAAGAAGTAGCAGGAAGAATTTCTGAAGCCGTTGCCGGGGAGATCTACGCCAAGTCAAGATCTAGATCAAGCCTACCAAGTACCAATCATAAACTCTCATCTCTTGCATTACATTATTCGTCATTCGCCTCTCATTTTCCTCTCCCCCACTTCAAAAACGTTTTCAGAAAAACACAAAAATATTTGCCTTTTTATTCGCCCTTCTTCCATTTGTCTTTTTCGTTTATTTTTGGTTCATTTGTTTGCTAGACAGATTTGTTGGCATCATGTCTGAATCTGGGGAGGTTATCGTTAAAAAAGATTGTAGTAATAATGAGGAAAACCTGGATAATTTTGCTAATATTGATCCTCATGAAGAATCTACTATCTTGCACACTAAAAAGCTTCGCATAGGTAGCAACAATATTATTGGAAAAGGGGTTATTCAAGATTTATTTACTTGTGTGGGTGCGCTACCCATGTTAGGTGAATCTATTCCCCATAAAACTAATAGTCTCGTGGACGCTATAACTTCGCTTGTAATTGAACTTGAAAGAAAATTTGTTCAAATGCATCCGTGCATACAAAGGATTTTTCTAGAGTACTCTAATATTGAGCATTCTTCTGTTAAACGCGCCGCTACCATATTTCTAGCTCATGAGTTTATATTCATTATGAAGGAAGCTAGTGAAATTTTTGCACATTATAAAATAGATGGTAGTCGTCCTCCCATAGAGGGGATTCTCTTTAATCAAGAAGAAATAATGCGTTTACGATCTCTTGATCATGTTGCTTATAACGAAAATTTTAAAAAAAAGGTCCCTACCGATGTTTTAGTTGAGAGAATTTCTGAACTTAATGATAATTTTGCTATACGAAATAACGGATTAGGTTTCTCTCTAGAAAATGAGCTCATGAGTTTTTGCCAAAAGAACGCTTACAATGATGAGCTGGCCATACAATACGAGGGGCCGAAGGAGGAGCGAATTCCTCCAGAACTTGATCTTAGGGATACTTATCCTATTAAATTTAGCTCTTTTGATTACTTTTGCTTACCACAAAGAAAGCTTGCTGCTGAACCAAGGGAGTATGAGATGACCATACATGATATGCCTTATTATTGTTATTATGGAAATATCTAGATTTATGTTTTTGCCTCGCTAAGGGCGTTAAAGAATAGCGCTTGTTGGGAGGCAACCCAATTTTACTTTTGTTCTTGCTTTCTTTGTTCTGTTTTTCAATAAATTTTTCATCTAACCTCTGGTTAGATTTTTTTGAGTTTTAATTTAGTATTTGTGCCAAGTAAGACCTTTGGGATGATTTGAAATGTAGTAGATTGGTTTTGCTGAAAAACAGAAACTTTTGCATCCAGTATCAGAATTGTTTCTGGTTAGCGGAGCACGATAAATTCTTGAATTTTTTACACGTTTCTGATCTACAAATTGCCCACGTTGTCCTAATTTTCAGAATTTTTAGAGATGCAGAAGTTTTACATCAATTCGCATCTTTACAGACTGTTCTGTTTTTGACAGATTATGTTTTCTTTGTGTTGTTTGCTTATTTTGATGCATCTATGGCTAGTATCGGGGGGTATGAACCATGGAAAAGTTGGAATATAGTAGATATTACACCAATATAAAATAAGAATGAGTTCAGAACAGTACCTACATGCAAGAATTGGATTTTGTTTTACTAACGGATCTAACGAGTTTTCTGTTGAGTTTGGTGTTGTGAAGTTTTCACGTTTTGAGTAAAGATTTGATGGACTATGGAATAAGGAGTGGCAAGAGACTAAGCTTGGGGATGCCCAAGGCACCCCAAGGTAATATTCAATGACAACCAAGAGCCTAAGCTTGGGGATGCCCCGGACGGCATCCCTCTTTCGTCTTCATCTATCGGTAACTTTACTTGAGCCTATATTTTTATTTGCCACATGATATGTATTTTGCTTGGAGCGTCTTGTATGATATGAGTCTTTGCTTTTTAGTTTGCCACAATCATCCTTGTTGTACACACCTTTTGAGAGGGACACACATGAATCATGATTTATTAGAATACTCTATGTGCTTTACTTATATCTTTTAAGCTAGGCAATTTTGCTCTAGTGCTTCACTTATATCTTTTTAGAGCATAGCGGTGGCTTTATTTTACAGAAATCATTGAACTCTCTTGCTTCACTTATATAATTTGATAGTCTCTAAACAACATGGTAATTTGGATAGGTTATGAATTTAGTCCTAATATGATGGGCATCCAAGGGAGATATAATAAATTTTTAATATACAGAGCATTGAATACTATGAGAAGTTTGATTCCTTATGATTGTTTTGAGATATGAAGAAGGTGATATTAGAGTCATGTTAGTGAGTAATTTTGGATTGGTAGAAATACTTGTGTTAAAGTTTGTGATTGTTGTAGCATGCACGTATGGTGAACCGTTATGTGATGAAGCCGGAGCATGATTTATTTATTGATTGTCATCCTTTGTGTGGAGGTCGGGATCGCGCGATGGTTAACTCCTACCAACCCTTCCCCTAGGAGCATGCATCTAATAATTTGTTTCGATAGCTAATAAATTTTTGCAATAAGTATGCGAGTTCGTTATGACTAATGTTGAGTCCATGGATTATACGCACTCTCACCCTTCCATCATTGCTAGCCACTCTAGTACCGTGCAACTTTCGCCGGTGCATCTAGACCCACCATTTATCCGTCCTCAAAACAACCACCATACCTACCTATTATGGAATTTCCATAGCCATTCCGAGATATATTTCCATGCAACCTCCACCATTCCGTCATTATGAGTATTTACCTTGAGTTGTAAGTAAAGAAAAGTGTGATTATCATCATTATTAGAGCATTGTCCCATGTGAGGAAAGGATGATGGAAGCTATGATTCCCTGACAAGTTGGGATGAGTCTCCGGACTTTATTGAAAATAAAAGAGGCCAAAGAAGCCCAAATAAAATAAAACAGGCCAAAGAAGCCCACCAAAAAAATTACTGAGAGAAAAGAGAGAAGGGACAATGTGACTATCCTTTTCCACACTTGTGCTTCGAAGTAGCACCATTATCTTCATGATAGAGTCTCCTATGTTGTCACTTTCATATACTAGTGGGAATTTTTCATTATATAACTTGGCTTGTATATTCCAATGATGGGCTTCCTCAAATTGCCCTAGGTCTTCGTGAGCAAGTGAGTTGGATGGACACCCACTTAGTTTCTTTGTGAGTTTTCATAAACTTATAGCTCTAGTGCATCCGTTGCATGGAAATCCCTACTCACTCACATTGATATCTATTGATGGGCATCTCCATAGCCCGTTGATACGCCTAGTTTATGTGAGACTACCTTCTTTTTGTCTTCTCCACAACCACCATATTCTACCACCTATATGCTATATCCATGGCTCATGCTCATGTATTGCAGGAAAGTTGAAAAAGTTTGAGAATACTAAAGTGTGAAACAATTGCTTGACTAATACCGGGGTTGTGCATGATTTAATACTTTGTGTGATGAAGATGGAGCATAGCCAGACTATATGATTTTGTAGGGATAACTTTCTTTGGCCATGTTATTTTGAGAAGACATGATTGCTTTATTAGTATGCTTGACATATTATTGTTTTTATGTCAACATTAAACTTTTGTTTTGAATCTTGTGGATCTGAACATTCATGCCACAATAAAGAAAATTACATGGATAAATATGTTAGGTAGCATTCCACATCAAAATTTCTATTTTTATCATTTACCTACTCGAGGACGAGGAGGAATTAAGCTCGGGGATGCTTGATACGTCTCCAACGTATCTATAATTTTTGATTGTTCCATGCTATTATGTTATCTGTTTGGATGTTCTATATGCATTAATATGCTATTTGATATTATTTTTGGGACTAACCTATTAACCTAGGGCCCAGTGCCAGTTTCTGTTTTTTCCTTGTTTTTGAGTTTCGCAGAAAAGGAATACCAAACGGAGTTTAAACGGAATGAAACTTTACGATGATTTTTCTTGGACCAGAAGACATCCAATGGACTTGGAGTGCAAGTCAGAAGAGCCACGATGCGGCGGCAAGGGTGGAGGGCAAGCCCTAGGGGGGTGGGCGCGCCCCTACCTTGTGGGCCCCTCGTGACTCCACCAACCTACTTCTTCATCCTATAAATTCACAAATATTCTGAAACCCTCAGAAGCATCAATGAAAACACTTTTCCACCTCCACAACCTTCTGTTCCCATGAGATCCCATCTTCGGGCCTTTTCCGGCATCTTGTCGGAGGGAGATTTGATCACGGAGGGCATCTACATCAACTCTATTGCCCTTGCGATGAAGCGTGAGTAGTTTACCATAGACCTACGGGTCCATAGCTAGTAGCTAGATGAGTTCTTCTCTCTCTTTGATTCTCAATACCATGTCCTCCTCGATGTTCTTGGAGATCTATCCGATGTAATCTTCTTTTGCGGTGTGCTTGTCGAGATCCGATGAATTGTGGATTTATGATCAGCTTATCTATGAATATTATTTGAATCTTCTCCGAATTCTTATATTCATGATTTGATATCCTTGTAATTCTCTTTGAATTATTGGTTTGGTTTGGCCAACTAGATTGGTTTTTCTTGCAATGAGAGAAGTGCTTGGCTTCGGGTTCAATCTTGCGGTGTCCTCACCCAGTGAAAAAGTAGGGGTAGAGAGGCACATATTGTATTGTTGCCATCGAGGATAAAAAGATGGGGTTTACATCATATTGCTTGAGTTTATTCCTCTATATCATGTCATCTTACTTAAAGCGTTACTCTGTTCTTTATGAACTTAATACTCTAGATGCAGGCAGGAGTCTGTCAATGTGTGAAGTAATAGTAGTAGATGCAGCCAGGAGTCGTTCTACTTGATATGGACGTGATGCCTATATTACATAATCATTGCCTTGGATATCGTCATAACTTTGCGCTTTTCTATCGGTACGCGACAGTAATTTTTTCACCCACCGTATTATTTGTCTTCATGAGAGAAGCCTCTAGTGAAACCTATGGCCCCGGGTCTATTTTGCATCATATTATTTTCCTATCTACTATTTTGCAATCTTTTATTTTTAGATCTCACTTTTGCAAGTGACCGTGAAGGGATTGACAACCCATTTATCGCGTTGGGTGCAAGTGTTTGATTGTTTTTGCAGGTATTGGTGATTTGCGCGTTCTTCTCCCACTGGATTGATACCTTGGTTCTTAACTGGGGAAAATACTTATCTCTACTTTGCTGCATCACCCTTTGCTCTTCAAGGAAAAAACCAACGCAAGCTCAAGAAGTAGCAGGCAATTGCCAAACATGGCAAGGAATGTGTCCCCTCAATTGATTTTGTGCAAGAGAGACTACCACTACTCCCTCAATCCCGGTACATAAGGCATCAAAGCTGGTGTTGAACTCATGCAGCGTGCGCTCCCTGATATTTTGTATTTACAAGGATTGGCTCATGTTATGATTAATGGAGCGCACACTCCCTGTGGCAAATAATTGGCCTGACATTATTTCCACTCTTTCTTACATATTTGCCGCAGGCCACAAACTGCTATGCTATTTTACTTTAATGCCTACTATGTTCCCAGCAGACACACCTCTAAGGTTAGTCTCCTCGTTCTATTACTGCTCACATGAGAAACTAATGATTGATTCTCTTTGATCCACGTCATAAAATAGATGGTTACTGCTACCTAGCTGCCACTCTTCAATTGCCATATTTTTATGAGATAATAGAATTTGATGCATGCAGTATACTTTCAAATTTCAAAAGCATGAAATAATCTAATTACGCCATGTTTTGGTCTGATAATTTATTATTCATTCAATGCAATCTATCGGTGTTACTTCATGCCCTTTTTTCTACGTGGAACAAGAGATTCAAAGTCCTTTATATATGGATTCGATATTGTTGCTGCTCTCCTATGCTATATTTATTCTTTAGCACCTTCTATGATCCCGTAATTTTTTTATGACTAATAATAATAGTTGTGGATGCTTGCGAGAGGGGGTAATCACAAGTGGGTTGCTTGTTCAAGTAAGAACGGCACCCTAGCACCGGTCCACCAACATATGAAATTATCAAAGTTGTGAACGCGAATCAACTAAACATAATGAACGTGACTAGACGAGACTTCCCATGTGTCCTTAAGAATGATTTGCTCATTACAAGAAGAACTTTCGGCTTGTATGTTGATATAAGAAGAATTATGCCACCTTGCTGCACTCTTGTTACTATTGTTACTTGTTACTTATAATGAATTATATTTCTACAAAACTATCTGTTATTACTACTTACGACACTTGCAGAAAATACCTTTCTAAAAAACACTTATCATTTCCTTCTGCTTCTCATTAGGTTCGATGCTCTTAATTATCGAAAGGACTATTATTGATCCCCTATACTAGTAGGTCATCACCAGCATGGTCCTAACAGGCCATGCCATAGCAAAGTATAGTCCAAAAAAAACTCAGAAAACATCAATGTCGTGCTAAAATAATTCAACGCCAACACTAAGGGTATATCGATGTCCTACCAAATTTGCCAACCCTGCCACTATTTGGAAAAAATAGTGGTGGTGCTTGTTGGATATTGCGCACCACAAACAAAAGTTCTAGCTAGCCATTTCCGTACTAGTGTATTTTCATACAAAGGTTTACATACATGCTTTCTACTACCTTTTGTGAGTTTATAATGCCTATCTTCTTTATCTTAGGCCAATTCATTTAAGTTTCGACCATTTTATGGAGAAGATATTACTCAAAACTTGTTAGTGGGTGCACTAGTTATTACCTTTGTATGAAATACAACCATCTAAAAAGCATGTATTTAAACCTTTCTAAATTTAAGTAGGTCAAAGCCTTCGGATATGGATCCAATTGATTAACTTTTGAATAAAGTTTGCCCCCGTATAAAAGGTTGTCATAAATGCCATTGTAAATTCCTACTTGGATAAGCATCCAATTAATGTTTGCCTCTTATAACAATGTCTATTTAAGCACCGCTACCTCAATTGTTTTGGATCCACTCACATCACCAATTCACCAAAGTCCCACATAACTATCTCAAGATCAAGAACCCCACTAGACAATCCAATAGCCATGAGGACATCTAGCTTCCTCCTCATCATCGTTGTTGCGTTCCTCTATGCCATCGGCTCACCCGCCATAGGCTGTGGGGAACGGATGGGCAACCAATTGTGGAACACGGCAATAGAGAATGGATGGGAACCAATCGGAAACATCAACGAGCAACACATCCAGGAGCTCGGCCGTTGGGCGGTGTTGGAGTTCGGCAAGCATGTGAACTGCGTGCTCAAGTTCAACAAGGTGGTAAGTGGCAGGCAACAACTTGTTTCTGGAATGAACTACGAACTCATCATCGACGCATCAGACATCGGCGGGAAAGAAGACAAGTACAAGGCAGAGGTGTATGAGCAGACATGGACTCACAAACGCCAGCTCCTCTCATTCGCCAAGGTGAAATAGGCGAGTGGCAATAACTTCGGTAGTAATAATTATGATGTACCAGATTTGTTAGTTGGGTTTATTTATCAACGAATAATTTATCGTCTTGCATTGCCATGCGTGGAACATATCAAATAGCATACATCTACAAATTGACAATGATAAGAGTGGAAAATGGAAAAACTAAATATAACTTGCAATTGAGAAATCTATAACTGTAATATAATGCAATACCAAAAGAGGCATGAAACAAAAATGAGGTTTTAGCACTAGATAGATCACTCCACTATAACCCGTGGGATAGTTTTCGCAAGACCATTCAACTTTTCTAAAGAAAAACACTACTCTCTGACATGGAAATGAAGAAAAAAGAATGCATTTATCAATCTATATATAGATGTACTATACGTTAATTCTGCTTGAATATATCTCCAATATCCAACAACTCATGGTACTCGTGAAATTTCGAAGGTGATGATGCAGAGTGGAGCTCATGTGACGGCGACAACGAGGAGTAATTAGATGTTACCAATTAGTGTTGAGGTTGCGTGTTAGGCTGGGTGACACTAGGGTAGGGTGCTTTAGAGGGATGGTTTTCTCCCGTGGCAGTAGTCATTGGCCTTAAGAAAGAAAGCTTGGTGGCTGGAGGAGAAAAATACATATGTACCATTCGAAATCAAACTATGGATCTGAATCGACTATATTATAAAAAAATCTTGACGAGCAAATAGTAGGTAGTTTTTTTGCGGGGGGTAGGTAGTTAGTTCATCTGCAAAACCATATAATTTAGAAGTAATGGACCACGGTCCTGAAGGAGAGCCACTTATGCGTCAATAAGTACATGGGTGTGTAAAGACCCAACTATTCGGTTTCTTCTTAAGAAATGACAAGTGGCTAGCCAGCCAACATGCCAAGCTAGCTCATGTGTAGACATGCTTCTAGGAACTACTTTGTAGTGACAGGGTTGTGTACTATTGTAGGGATAGAACTGTGTAGTACTATGTACATAGGGGCAGGACTGAGTAGAAATTCCTATATGTGCATATATGCATACGGTAGCTTATAATGTGAGGTCAAAAATGCTAGACATACAAGATCTTACAGGAAATTACAGGCTCCTTCTAAACTAACTAAACATGGCCCCCCTGATTTTCAGGTAGGTGGGCCCTTGTTCCCCCTAATATCCAATTAAAAACTGCCTAATCACCCTGTAAAACTTCCCATCCCGTAATTGCCTGTAGATGTAGCAAAGCCCATGTGAGGTCGTCATCCAGTTGCAGGCTTGACTGCAACAAGCAACTGACCCAATTTTTTTTCATCGACTGACATGTAGTAGCTCCCTTTCGATTAGGCACAACACTGTTATGTTTGGCAATTGCCAAATATGGTAGAGAATTTGTCCCCGCAATTGATTTTGTGCAAGAAGTCAATCAATATGACAAAACCCCGTCATTTTATCCTTAGTGACAACAATAAAATACATGGCCCTTATTGTTACTGGGTTAGATCACCGCAAGATTGAACCCCCTACAAGGCACATCTCCATTGAAGATAAATAGATCAAACTTGGCAAACAAAGATAATCGGAGAGAAATACAAAGGTATTTAATTGTGCAATAAGGAAAACCAAATAAGTTCAGTCAAAAATCTGATCATATAGTCACAATTCATCATGCATGTCCCAACAAACACACCACCGATCAAGAACGAGAACATGGTATTGAAGATCCAAGAGAGAGAGAGAGAGAGAGAGAGAGAGAGAGAGAGAGAGAGAGAGAGAGAGAGAGAGAGAGAGAGAGAGAGAGAGAGAGAGAGAGAGAGAGAGAGAGAACCATGTAGCTACGACTATGCACCTGTATAGGTTCTAAAGGAATTACTCACACATGGTCATGGAGACAACAAGGTTGATGAAGTGGCCTCTGGCAATGGCTTCCCCCTCCGGCTGTGCTCTGTAACAGGGCTCCAGATGAAATCTCTTCGGGACAGAGACTTGTGGCGGCGATAAAATTCTTCTGGAGGCATGATGAATGGTTTCTGTATTATTAGGGATTTCTGCAGTGAAATCGGATCAATGCGGTACCTGTGGACCTGACATGAATGAGGGGGAGACCACCCCCTGGCCGTGCTTGCTTTCCATGTGGGCCCCTCGTGGCTTGTCTCGACTCCTCATGAAGGTTCCAGTGTTTTTGTGGACCAAAAAATCGTGTTAAATCAGCAACATATTTTGACCTCCATAGATATTGATTTTCTATGAAACCAAGAGCAAGCAGAAAACAAGAACCGGCACCGGTCACTACATTAATAAGTTGGTGCATAATAATAATAATATAAATTGATATAAAAGGTATATAAAAATGATAATATAATAACATTAAACAATAAAAAGTCGTAGATAGGTTTGAGACGTGTCAGTTGCATCGTCTCCTACAAAGGCGATAATCCAAGATCTCCGACCAGCCAGTTACTCATTTAACCTGGCTGGTCTTCTAAATGGCAGCATAGATGTTCAGCATTGCCGGGTAGGCAGCCGGATTCCATGGCGTGCAGCCAGCGTCGTGGGACCTCTGGACGATCAATGCACAAAGTCGCCAAAACAGAGATAGTGAGCCAGCTGACGGTGAACCGCATGCCTATTAAGGCTGGAGAAAACGAAACGCTGCACATCCATGCAAGAAGGGAGACGTCGGAGATGCGTTCGATCATCTCCATCGGCAACATGCAAAGAGCGCTAAGGAGCAGAAGGCGCAAGGCAAAACGAGGGGGAGGCCAAACGCATACGGCCATCCGAGTGCGGCATAAAATTGTAAACTTATAGCAAGACACAACCGCTTTAAGAAAAAAGACCAAGCTACTCTAGGGGCTGCACCCAGATACAGCTGGGCGATAGCCAGCCAGCTGGGTCACCGCCGCACCCCTATTCGGATGGCCCTCTCTGACCACCCGTCTCGCGGGTGGTGAGAGGGACGCGACCCGGCAAGATGCAACGGGAACTGACAGGCGGACCCAGCCTTGATAATTGTGCGCCATGGTGACTCTGGACGGACGACCCTCTCGAACCACATACACCAGCAGGGGCGACCTCGCGCACCCGCCTTGCACGAAGCAAAAACGTTGGTTGGCGCGCGCAAAACAGCCCCTCATAGGTAGGCCCGGCCTAACCCTCGCGCCAACTATTGAGGACCTAGACACATGCGTGACTTGGCGCCCCGGGCGGTACGCAGGCTCTGCCTGTCGCGACCGAACTAGCCAGACATGGGGCGAGGAGGGAGACAGGCGGGTCCAGCCTTCCCATCGCCCGCGGGATAGTGCACGGGGACTCGCTCGCGAAAGCCCCCCATGACGATTGCCCGGGGCACACCTGCGGTCCACCTGTCAATTGTCAAGGACCGACTAGGCGGGTCACTCGGGCGCGCGCCGTCTAGGCAGTTCAGACGGTGCTGACATCCACCGAGAGGTCCCATGGCACGCCCGCTGGGAACGGAGGACGCGGAGGCACTCTTCACCCTCAAGGCCTCAACGCCCCCTGGAGGCGGGTACTACTCTTTCCTCTACCCCCATGAATCAGCAACGATGCACCAGCTCATTTTGGAGGCAAGGGTGCTAGCCAAAGTCAGAATATTCGGCCAGCTCCCAACCTGGACAGACTAAATTCAAAGCAGAATCAGCACTATTTTTTCATTGCCTTGCTGCTTCCAGGATATATATATGGTCGAAGATCGGCATACAGCCGACATCAGCACCCTACGCTATCTCGACAAGTTCGTTGTACTCATTGTTGTGTGGAAAATCTGGGACCGGAAACTCAAAAATCTGCAGACAGACAGACCTCTCCCCAAATGATGTACTTGCCAACATAATTAGCAGACTAAGGTACGTTCTGCCTTACACATTAATGTTTTGTCTCCCTCTATATTTTTCATTGCCAAATTTAAGTTACGTTTTGACATGCGCTGAAATGCTTTGTCTCCCTCTATATTTTTCATTTCCAAATTTAAGTTACATTTTGACATGCGCTGAAATGCTTTGTCCCCTTGTACATTTTTCCCATTAGCAAATTTAAGTTACTTTTTGCCATGCACATCAATATTTTTTCTACATTCAAGTATTATTTTTGTTTATCACTTTCTTGTTGACTCAAAGTTGGTGAGTTTTTTCCATCGCTAACGCGTGTGTCATAGGATTTTGTCCTCATGGGAAATTCTTTGTACAATGCTCCTAACAAATATCTTAGCATTTTTGTCCCGTCCACATTTTGCCATGTCAAACTAGTTGCCATGGTTACTGTGAATTTTCCGTATGTTTTACAAAACAATATATAACCAAAACTCCTTTTTTTGACATGTTCAAATGACTAAGCTAGCATACCACTTCCATTTGTTAGACCATTGCATTATTATTAATTAGACCACGGTAGTTTTAGTGTAGGTAGCTTGGCATTTTTATTATTTACTCTATGGAAAACAATTATTTAATTGACGGTATTTCTGTTTTTAGACCGTGGCATCTTTTGAGAGCATGGCAGTTTAATTATTTATAGCATGGTGTTTTTACCGTTAAGCCTAGAATTGTTATGGGCTTGGCATTTTTTAAACTATGACGATGGTAAATTTATTTTAAATGGCATGGAAATTTTAATTCTCGAATCATGGTATTTCCTTTTTGTGTGCGTTTTATATTTTGACAAAGGAAATACACAGTACGACTATTTTATTTTACTTATCCATCATAATTTATTTTATTTTACCATCGCAATTTTATTGTTTAAGGGTATGTCACATTAAATATTAATAGCATGTCTTTTCCCTTAAAAAGAGCATGGAATTTTTAATATTAATAGCATGACATTTTTACTGTTAAGAGCATGACATTTTTATTATTAATAGCATGACATTTTCACTATTAAGAGCATGACATTTTAAATCTTAATAGCATGACATTTTTACTATTAGGAGGATGACATTTATCCATTCAAAGAAAAGCATGGCATTTTTTATGTTAACAACATGAAATTTTTACTCATAGGAGCATGATATTTTTAATATTAATAGCATAGAATTTTATATATTGAACGCAGGGCATTTTTTGCATGATTTTTATATGCCTCCAAGAAAATTCTAGATTTTTGTTTTCAGAAGAAGGTGATTACAACGAGGTGAAATTATTCCAACAAGTTGCCATGTGATCATTTTTGACCATTTTGTGTGCTTCCCATAAATGAGGTCAAAAACAACAAACATAAGAGCATCTCTAGCAGACCCCGCGTAATGCCCCGACCCGCAAATAACCGCCAAAATACGGGTCCGCAGGGAAAATGATGTCCGATCTGACCCCGTAAACGCGTCGGGCCCGTAAAAAAATTTGTGGGGCGTGGTATAATTCCCACCCCAACCCGCGAAAACGGGGGTTCCCTCCCTTGCCCCGCTAGTGACCTGTATATAGCGGTACCGGTTGGCGGGGATGACATTTCAGCCCGCGCTTTTCCCCACCCACCGCCACCCCTCTCCCCCTCACCACGCGCTTTTCCCCACCCCCCGTCGTCGGGTCGTCGCCATCGATTCCGGCCATACTAGCCGGCGGGATCATGCCGGAGGACTGCCACAAGCCCGAGATTGTCCTCCGCCACTTCCTCCGGCCTCGGAGGGCCTGAAAGTTGCAGCTCGGCGGTTGTTTGTCGCGGCGGCCAGATTTGGCGTTTCCGGCCATCGGTGGCTACGCCAGGCCATGGATTGGTCGGGGAGCACCCCGACCAGCCCCGGCAAAGCCCTAGTGTCGCATGCGGGTACTGGTTCCTCCTCTAGCCGCCGTCGTCGGTGTGCCGACAAGGACTCGGCCGGCCGTTTCCCGGGCTCAGCGCTCTCCCAACGGCTCGTCGGGTCGCCGATGCCGCTCATACTATGCAACAACTGCACGCATACAGTGCTGTGGCTAACATCTAGCATTCCGAAACACCCCGGATTGGTATTCTTCAAATGCGAAAACGACGGGGTATGTTCTTGTTTCATTCGGCTTTGCCAACCTATTCGGTTCAAATTCGATAGCTTATTGAGATGGTCATGTGTGTAGGAGGGTGGATGCTCATTTTGGTTTTGGGAAGAAGATTACATCAATTTATTGATAGAAAGAACTTAATAGATGTCCGTCCACTCGTTGGTAGAATTGAGGCTAATGGTGCGGCCGCATGTTCAATTAGAGAAGAAACTAGAGGGGAAGCAACCTCTACTTCTTTAGAATCAAAGAAGAAGAATGAAGAATGCAAGATCAAGAATCCGCATATCAACAATGAAGGCATGGAGAAAATAATGGTCCAACTAGTTGGAGCAGTTATGGAAGTTGGATATCTTCTAAAATGCCTAATTGTGGTTTTTGTTTTATTTGGTCTTGGTATTCTAGCAAAGATGTGGCGAATTACTATGTATCCAATGCCGTGGAAGAAAATAAAGAAGCAAAGAAATGTATTTTCATGTCGGCGCGGGCGGGGGCCGAGCAGAGCCCGCAAAGCGGCCCACAAATACGGTTTTCCGTGAACTATAAACGCATTTTACGGGTCGGCACTATACGGGGTCTGCTAGAGATGCTCTAAGGGCATCTTCAACGCTGACCCTGAAAATTGACACATTATTTGTCCACGGACTAGTGTAGAGTCATCGTAGACACGGATATAGGGGCTAGCCAACCAACCCTGTCACCTAAACGTTCAGCCCTGTTTTTGAAGTCGGGAATGCTTAAAATAATAGCACATCAAATCTTCGATGAGGGAAAATATCCAAATGTGATAGTAGTTCAAATTTAAATATGACAATCCAACTAGTTTTGAAATAAAATAGTTCAAATGTGAATTCAACTCACACATATGTTCTAGTTGTCCTCTTTAACCGTCCACAGATGCTCAATCGGATCATTCTTGAGATGCTCATAAATTGCTCAACCTCGAATTTATTGACACATTTGGACAAACTCATCAAACGCGGCCGGATTCTGATTTGGAAGTAGGATAAGATCACCCATGTGGTCAAATTTCAGACCTCTGGCATCACCTTCACCCTCATCCTCCATGATCATGTTATACACGATCACAGAATATGTCATCACCTTCCACAAGGTCTTCGGATCCCATTTGTTTAGCAGGTCCACGAACAACTGCAAAATAGGCTTGGAGCACTCCAAATGTTCTCTCCACATCCTTTCTAGATCCTTCTTATCATTGGGCAAAGTGAGCTTTTTTATGACCAGCTAGCTAAGTGATGGTCTTCATGAAGACCACACACACAGGATAGGTATCATGAATAGATAATAGCCCATATTGTAGTCATGCCCACTGATAGCATAGTTGCATGGAGGAGGTCGTCCTCTAGTCAACCTCGGAAACAATGAAGACTGTTGCAGCACACTATTGTCATTGTGAAACTCGAGTATGCCAAAGAAAGTGTACCAAATCCACAGGTCTTGTGATGCAACTGCTTCAAGAATGTTGGTGGGCTTCTTAACATGGCCCATATATTGCCCATGTAGAGCTTTTGGGTAGTTCTTTCATCTCCAATTCATGCAATCAAGAGATCTGAACATACCTAGACATCCTCTTGCTTTCAAGAGTGTCATGAGCCTTTCAGTGTCTCTGCAACAGTTGATTCTCTAAAGTACTATGGTCCAAACACCTCGACCAATGCAGTAGCAAATTTAATCACGGCATCTCCACATGTGCTCTTAGACATCGAAGGTTCTCGTCCCACGAATCTGCGGCCGTGCAATATGCAAGCATCTTGCATGCAACTGTGCACAAAATCCAATTCTTCGTATGGCATCCTTCTTCAAGATGAAGTAGCAGTCATCATAGGCCCGAGCGCCATTGTAGAAGCGACCAAACATATTTTTCCGCATCCGACAGCGCCGGTGAAACTTGTCCGAGAATAAATTCTCAAGGGCAAAATAGTCATCCATCAATGGCAAATGCCCGTGTGCCGGCCTTTTTCGATTCAGCACCTCGAGGACTCTTGATCATTCCCTAGAAATTGAGAACATGCTCTTCTGCATGCTCCGTATCTGTAAGGACCGTCTACATGATCGCCATTTCATCCACATAATCCTCGTCATCGGACGAGCCATGCGATGACTCAACGCAGTGCTGGTAGATATACACCATGTTAGAATCCATTGGTTCAAAGAAGGGAGTAAAATTGTCCAAAATTTAGCATAGGCATTTCACCAAACACTAGTCGGGCGTGATGATCCCATGGACGGCGTAGGGGCGGATGGTACCTGCATGCCGGACAAATGAGGGCTGTGGAATGGCGGCGTTGGCAAAGCAACATGGCGGCCAGGTGGAGCGACGGAGGTGACAGAGATCCGGCAAGGGCTTGGCGGGTGGCCAGGGTGGTGCGTGTGATTTTGGATGGGTCAGAGTCCTACGTGATGGATGTTTGTTTCTGGTTAGTGGAAAAATGGGCGCGCGGACTGGTCCACGGACCGGTACGAGACAACTATGGATGGAAACTGCATCCGGATGCCTCTGTTCGGTCTGATTTGGAGATCCGCTAAGACAGCAAATAAAGGTTGACATATTACAAGATGCGACCAAGAAACACCTAATACGAAATCGCCATGTTCCATGGAAGGCTCATTATAAAGTTAGAAAAGAGAGTATAAAGCATGTATTTCAAAAAAAATTAAAACATTATTATTTGGATTATTAACATGTAAATACTACTACTGCTGCTACTGCCGAAGATTCTTCTTCCTATTGTTTCATTATATTGCCAATCTGATTCATTTGCAGGGTACTTTTCCCATGTCTTGATCCACACTTCCGTCGTGAACTTATGATCTGGCTCACTCTGGTTCCGATCGCTCGACATCAAGCTAACCCCACTCCACATCCTTCAAAAGGAAAGAAAAACTCTAGCAAACTGCTCTCTCAGTGGTATGTCTCTCGCCTTGACCGACCTGCTTTGTCCCCTCCTTCATGCTCGCCTCTATCATTGGCCACATCAAGCCATGTGGGGATTAGGCCCTGTACAGTGGCAGGTGCTTGCATGGGTGCTGGAGAAAAAAAACCTGATTTTTTTCCTGTGATTAGTTTGAACAGGTGCTTGGGAAAGGAGACAGAAGCAAAGATTTGCTTCCAGTGCCAGTGGTGCTTGGGTAAAATAACTGTTTCCTTGAGTCACGCTGAAGGCAGATAGAAGCAACGGAAGCACCTCTGCCTAGCACCTTTGCATTGCGAGACCACATTTATTTGCGACGTTACGCTGCTCCTTTTTCTTAAGCACCCGTGTGTAAGCACCTACCATTGTACAAGGCCTAAGGGCATGTTCGGTAGTGCTCCACGGTCACGAAGTCCCTGACTCCATCGCCAGCAGCCAGCACCTGGCTTCTCCCCAGAAATCCTGGAGCGAGCGAACAGTACAGTTCGATAGCTTCTGCTCCAGAGCGATCCTGCCAGGATGAAAAGCGCAATCACAGGGATTTGGTCCATTCGTGCAGGCCTAATTTGTCTGTGACTTGGGGAAACCATGGGGCAAATCCCAAAGTTTAAAATCACGGACGAAAAGTGCGCTATGGCAGCGCAATAGCGGCTGGGGAGCCTCCCTGCGACGAGAAGCCCAATTTCCCGCGATCTGATGCTATGACCGCGATTGTGGCGCGAAACAGCGCTAAATTGGTTAGTTGTCGCTGCATTTTCCCCCGATCAGCTGAGATTCCATTTTAACGGTCCGAAATAGAGGCCCAGCCAGATCTGAGCACATATTAATCCGGAAAACCTGGCGTCATTCAGTCATTCTGTCAGATCTCGTCCCTTTGTCTTCCTCTCCTCCCAAAAGTTGTGGCGGCTGGGCGGCTCTTCATAGCTGTGCTCGGCGCCCCGGAGGCAGCGACGAGCAAGGTGGCGACCAACGCTCCAGGAAAAAGGCTGCAACCAAGGCTCCTCGAGACGGCTCGAAGCCTACATAAATGATCCCACATCCGTTATCTGTTTTCAACTCTCGGTTCGTCGTAAACAAAGGTTCCCCACCATGATATTCCGGAGCTCCATCTACAATTCTAACATCAATGGTCTGGTTGCAAGATTCTAGTACTGTTACTGTCAAAGACTCATCCCAAAATAGTGCCAATCAACTACTTCTGCCACCACTACTCATACCATGGAAACCCTTCGGACCAAGTTCCATCTCATTTTTTTTTCAACTTTCACATACTCTTGTCTAGTCTCACAAAGGAAGACTGGCTTGGGATTATTGGCTTTTGAGAGGGCCAACACCTCACGAACTTTCCGGCGGTCCCCTCCCCCTCCTGGGCAGTTCCACGATAAGATATTCACTGAGACGGGCGGTCCTCCTCGAAGAAGGACACCAAATTTTGTGGGTTCTCGCTATCATTGGAAACTCTTGCCCTCTTGCTACTAGAGCTACTTGTAGGAGAGTTATTCTCCTTCAAATCCTTGCCAGAACCATCAGTGATAGCCAGCAAGGATTGTGGGGTACCAGAGGCTGCCTTGAGCGCCCCTTCTGCCTCATCCATGTTCAGTCTCTTTCTGGGGACCTTATCCTGCACTATGCTGCACCCTCGGATCTTCACGGGCCTCATGGACGTGTCCATCATATCAGGATCAACCACTTTCTTCCCCAGCCCAGCCGATGCATTCGTTGCCAGAGATTTAACATGCACATTCTTGGAACGATCAGTCGTATGTTCCTCTGCTAACTAAGAGTCCCCTCGAGGTTTGTTGGGTGTGTCCGCGTACAGCCACACGCCCAACTTCATATCCTTCTCCTCGTGTATACCCATTCCGCACTCCTTGAATTCATGTCCTGCAAGGCCACACATTCTGCAAAATCTTGCCAACTTTTCATATCGAACAAGGTAAACATGGCATTCTCTCCCACGGACAATACTCACATATTTCGTCAGGGGCATTCTGATGTCATGCTTAACCCCCACTCTTACATAGTCCCACCTGACATTACCATCCAAGCACATCTCCATGATCTCTCCTGCACCCTTCAAAAGCTTCTCAACTATGTTCTTCTTATAGTAAACATCTGGAAGCTTATGGATTTGCAGCTAAATAGGCATATGAACAATGCTAACCTCCTCTGTTTTAGTAAAACAATCATATGGGCATAATAACACTGCCCAGTTGCGAAACAACCACGGTCCCTGTAGCATAATTCGCTCCCAATCCCCCAAGCATGACGCCTGCACGACGAAGCGATTGGGGCCGACCGGCCCGAATCTTACCCGCTGCATCGGATTCCACGCAGCTCTCATGTCCTTGTAAAATGTCGATTGACTAAAGGTTTTCTCAGTATGAGGCTATGAGCCCTTGCTAGGGCAAGCCATCGAGTACTTTCCTAGAATTATGGGTCTTCCTCGTCAATCACAACGTCCTCGAACTCCTCTTCATTCAGATCAAGTTGATTAAAGAAGCCCTCCAGATCGGACTTGGCGGCAGACACGGACCCGCCGCCGCTGCTCGTGGCAGAGTGGGCGTCCGAGTGGGGCGCCATCCAGACTGATTAGCGGATCACCTGGGAACTAGCTCGCACCGTAGCCTGGGGCCTGCCATCAACGGGGAGAACTCACGGGTAACCTAGATCGCCCGAGAGGAGGAAAACCCTAGCATGGAGCGTAGGCGAAAAAACTAGGGTACCGCTGGTTTTCTATGGCAACTCCATATATCCGACTCATGGCTATATTATGAACCATGCTCTTAGTGTGTGCTTGTACGGGTTCAGTACTATGTACTATTTCGTGATATGAAAACAAGCATATACTTTATCAAAAAGAAAGCATGTATACTTTGCACAAAGAAAGTTAATGCCTGAGATGTAGAAACAAATGCGTATAACTTCAAGACTGGAAATCAATCGTTGTTATTGCATCGTGAAGACAATACAATCAGCAGGCGCGATCGGTACATATGTCACTGGATGGATCAGTTGAAAGAGTCGAGCCGTTGCGTGTTGGTCCAGTACTGCACGAAGATGAGGGCGGAGTGCGTGCTGGCCGTGCCGTCGACGTTCGTCGCGTCAATGGCAAGCAGGTAGTTGAGCGCCGGCGCCACAATCTGGAACTGCCCGCCGTTCACTCTGGTGAACGTCAGGCGGTCGCCCGTCTGATCATTGTGCTGCTGCACGGCCCATCGGCCGAGCTCCTGGATGCGCGGGACGGAGAGGTCAGGGATCGGCTTGAACGGCGTGTGATCCTGATCGAACGCCGCCGTGCAATCAACGGCGGCGGCAACGACGACGAGCGCCAGGAGCAGATGGCTGCAGGTCGCCATGGCTGGTCTCCGCTGGCTGGTCGTCGTGGTCATCGAATTGGTGACGGCGGTGGTGGTCGTGGTTGCAGTAGATCGAGGTGAACGAGTAGATTGTTGGTTTATATAGACTTCAATCACATCAATATCAATCACTCGCTAGGGCTTGGCACCATTCATGTTTGTATGTATGGCAAATATCATGATTGCATAGATATATGGTAGGACAACACACGGGAAGATTATTTGTTTCCATGCATGAATAGTTTCCCAACTGCCAAAATTAAGGATTATTGCCAGATCATCATATAAATATTTACTAGTAGTATGGTATATTAATTAAGATTGCACACATATATAGCATGCACTAATCAATCCTGAGGCGCGCACGAATACTCACCTGATTATTTCTTTCCAGGATTTGTTGCCAAATTGCCAAAAGAATGATTAGTTTCCATTTTTTATTTTTGCGGCGTGGATTAGTTTCCAGTTAACCGCTACTCCCTCCGTTCGGAATTACTTGTCTCGGATATGGATGTATCTAGAACTAAAATACATCTAGATACATCCATTTTTACGACGAGTAATTCCGAACGGAGGGAGTAGATCCTTTGAATTTCGAGAGTTCCGTCTAAAAAAATCATATGTTTTCCTTTATAAAGAAAATAATAATCATCCCTACATAATTTTTTTGAGGTAGACAGATATTTTTGATTGGACCCCAATAACCGGGGAAAGTCAATTTTGTAGCCTCCTTGTAAAAGCAGACTAGAAATGGCCCAGGTTCTAGATCCAAAAAAGTACTACCGTGGCCAAATCATATTTGACGTTGCAGGCGCTTGTTACTGTGTATATTAATATGAAGAAAAAAACAATGGCGGTCGATGCGAATCAAATAGGGAACAACTAGTTTAACGAGCGCATCTTCAGGAGTCTCGCAACAATCACTTGTGGTGGGGCTGAGAGCGCGTCACTTGACGTGCTCTCAGCCGCCGCCATGTGTCGCACCTTGAGCGCTTCCTCTGGATTATTTTTATTTGTTCGCGCACGTTCTCTGCTTTTTAGATGTTTTTTTCCTGGTTTTTAACTTTCCGGTTTTCACAGGTTTTTCCTAGCTTTTCGACAATTGGGAAAACAATTTTGCGTGAAAAAACACGTTTTTCATTTTCCTTTCGCGAGAGACACGTTTTTGCTTAACAGAAAAAAGTGTTTCTCTTTTTTTCTTTTGCCTTTCATGAGAGACACGCTTGGAAACGAAAAAACGTGTTTTCTTTTATTTATTTTCCTTTTGTGAGAGGCATGATTTTGATTCCACGAGAGGCACGGCCGTTATCAATGTGGAATTTAGTTTTGAAGATCTCGATGCGAGGAAACCAATGATAAAAATGGTTCAAGATTTCGACGCTCCGCTGAAGAGATAAAACATTTTGAATAAACAGATCTACGAAAAAGGAAAAAAATTCAGGTTGCAACAAGTGGCGCACATGTAATGCGCCACTTTTCACAACCTAGGGAGGTGAGAGTGATCTTTGAAAGGATTACTCCTCAATTAGTGATTTCGATCAAACAGACAGCCTCACACATTGAGGTTCGTTCGTAAACCCAACGCATCGCGGAGTAGGATCTGCTAAGCTTCAACTATTCCTTTCTTTTATTCCTTCCTTCTCTTTTTTTTTATTTTTCCTATTTTCCATTTTCGTTTTTTTTTTCATTTTTTCTTCTTCAGTTTCATCCATCATCGATTTTCAGTTTTTATTTTCTTAAATGCATGAATTTTTCCAATTCGATGATGCTTTTTTTTAAAAAAAAAAATCATGAACTTTTGTTTTAATTTTAGTGAACTATTGTTAACAATTGATGATTTTTTTAATTCGATGAACTTTTTTTTTTCAAGTACAATGAACTTTTTCAAAATTTGATGATCTTTTTTTAAAATTGATGATCTTTTTCTAAAATTAGATGAACTTATTTTACAATTGGATGAACTTTTTTCTAAGTTGGTAAACTTTTTTTTAAATGGTAAATTTTCTTTTCAATTTTTTTATGAACGTTATTTACTTTTTTAAAAACTGTTTTTTAAATTGATGAACTTTTGTTTAGTAGGGCAACTATTTTTGCATGTTGAGGATTTTTTTCTGAAATTTGTGACGTATGAGCGGCTCCGAAAGTTGTTAAAGTTTTAGCGCTGCAATTTATCACTTGCGACCACACGTCCTAGTGGTTAGCCGAAGTCCTATTAGCAGTGTAGGGCACAGGTTCGATACTCCATGAGAGCGCTCTTATATTAGTTTACGGAGGGAGTAATGCACCATTTTATTGCAGCCCACTTTCGTGGGCCGGCGCCGATTAGGAGCTCCCACTACCATGCCTTACAGAAAAATGGGCGAAACAAATAGAAAATGGGCCAAAAACAGCCATGGCGAATAACACTAAATAGTGTCAGGAAAAATATTAATAAAACAAAATTACCATGGATTTGAAAAAAAAATCCATGCATTGATTTCATATGGTTTTCACCTTTTTTGCGAAAAATATTCAATCTATTCATCTTCAATCATGGCAGTATAATGAACACCAGAAGATTCGTAGATCACCTAGCAATGACTACAAGCACTGAAGCGAGCCGAAAGCGCGCCGTCCTTATCACCCCTCCCTCGCCGGAGCCGAGCACAACTTATTATAGTAGATAATCGGGTAGTCATTGTGCTAATGCCTCATACGATTTTCTCTTCTATAGACCGATTTAATTATCAGCACAAAAAAAAGACCCGTTAATTATCGGGCATGGATTTGGGAGACCTCGACCCGACTGCCCGGTTGACTCTACTGTGACTGTGATAGGTTTAGGAGAGGAGGTCGTTCCAGACGCCCAGTCGCGCACAGTCTCTCTTCTCCCGCACCCAAGCGAAACTCACCGCCTCGCCCGCCCAACCCGGAATCCAGACCGCCATGGCGAGGTGGCCGCCGGCGATGCTGCTGGTGCTGGTACTGGCAGTGGCGCTGGTGGCGGCGGCCACCGAAACCGGCGAGTGCATCCACGAGTTGGTGCCCTACGAGGGTGGCTTCACGTCGGGGAATTTCGTCGTTGTTGACCATGACATCTTCTGGAGCTCCGACCGCCCCGACCCAGGCATCGACTTCACGGTACTCGTCCGATTCATCTCCCTCCCCCTCATCACATTCTTCCTGCTGAGTTGATCTGATTTGGATGCGAGGATCGATCGATCTGGTTGATTTGTACGTGCTAGTCGATTATGGGTTGTTTTGGTACGGATCTGTGGGGTGCTGTCGGCTTGAAAATTGAAATTGGTCCCGCATCAAATCCCGGGGATCTGCGCTGGGGCTTGCGATCTGGCGATTAGTAACAAGGCGCAACTACTAGTGCGTAACATATATTAATCTATCTAATATATAGGGGAGTGCGAAATCCAGACCATTGAGGGAAATTTGGTTTGGTATCTGTGGCTTGGCATGCGTGTACCGCTGATGATTCAGATTCTAGTCATTGACAACACTACTGATTTCATGGAAATTTGCTTCATAAAAGTATCGGATCGGGATCCTTAACTTCACTTGAGCACACATTTTGTCTGCCCGGCCCCTTTCACAATTGGGATTCTGCATTCTCACTTTCTCGCTCTAGGTAGAGAAATTGATACAACTGGCGTACCTTATTTGTTTTCTTAATCACAGCTAAAGACAAAAGTATATATGTGGTTATTGGGCTACTCAACTTTATTTTTTGCCCTATTACATTTCAGTGCTTTGCTCCTTCCTGACATGTTCTCTTATCATTGAGGCCAATCGGTGGAGTTTCAGGTATCATCGCAATAATCAGGCGGTTTTTCTGCAATGCATATGACTGACGAGTGGAATATATGACGACTCTGTGTTATTCTAGTTGCACTCCATTGGTCGGGTGTCAACAAGAGCCATCAATCAAAAGGGATGAAAGGAAACAAAGTACTCCATTCTATTAAAGAAGTAAAGGATGATGCATATTGCATCTATTTTATGCAACAAGTAAAATATTGAGTATTAAGCACACAAATATATCAAGTATACTAAGAGCTTCAGATTTGGCTGACTACCAAGGAAGCTTTGATCGGTGGTCGATATACATGGTCAATTACAAAGATTTTCTCTTGTTTGGAGTGCATGCTCTATCAAGTCAAAGCGTTAGTTTACTTTTTACATTAATTGTCTGTTGTTGTTGTTTCAGATTTTCAAAACCCTTATACTCCAGGTCCTCATGGGCTATGGCCATTCTCTCCCTAAAGTATGACGACATGGTTGACTGGAACTTGAGGAATACTTTTCCCTCCCATTATGCTTTACCGATACTATACCAAGGAGGTGCAAAACAGAGTAGCTGAGAGCTGACGTCGGTCTCATGCATGCATGCATGTATGTTTCATGTTTGGCTTCGAATAAATGCCGTTTGGAACAAAGGAAACAATATTTTACATGATATAACGTTTATTGAAATTTTCTTTGATTCCATTTGAAAGTTGAAACATAGGCAGATATCTTCCTTTTTAAATTTTAATGAATGGTATATTGTATATAGACATTTGGAACAAAGGCAGCTGTCTTATTCGATAGAATTTCCATCAAAACAATCTTTGATGCCGTTTAGAACAAAGGCAGATGTCTTATATTTCATTTGACATTGCAATAAGTTGCATATAGAAATTTGGAGGGTACCATCCGCAAGTTAAGAGCTCATTAAGGGCATCACAACCTCATCTCAGTCCCCCGCTTCCCCTCACCCCACATATGCTTCCGTCCCTATTGCCGCCGGGCCTTCCATCGCCACCACAACATCATCACTCCCACCCTCTACATGACATGTCGGGGTCTAGTAGGCATGGTGCAATGATCAGGACGTTCGACTTGTTAGTGGTGCCGCCTGCCATGGCCCTCCCTTGGACACATCCATGTCGGTGACCAGACGTGCGATGGAGCGGGCGGTCAGGGACCAACTCTTCGATGAGTCACAGTAGCACAGATCCGCTTCAGCATCATTGCGCTATTGATGTTTGAGGAGAGAACGAGGTTTACCGTTAAGGAAGGGTGCCTCACGATGGACTTCATCTATTCGGCCATGGAAGAGGCAGAATTACCAGATCCAGTTCAAGTGGAGCGCTAATGGTAAGGTTGTCAGAATCAGGATTGAATCGAATGGGAGCTTTGGTTGTAGGATCATAAATCGTAGGATCTTAACAATCATGATCGTAGAAACGTAGATTCTATGAACTAAAAATTAAAGGGGGTTCAGAAGATCAAATTAGAGAAAGTAACTGGCCTAGCTTCATGCAAGATAAGCAAACAATGTCGTGCGGCATTGTGACGGTGTCACGAGGAGGAGCGACCGTAGTCAGGCCACGGGATGTACCCGTATTCGATGAACCTTATTAACAAATCTCGGTGTCGTGCCTCGTCTGATTGCTTGGTCCTCGGTGATTGACTATGCGAATCGGATTTATTCTAACACCTACTTTGATTGGTCTTTTCTTAGTTCCATTAACTAATTATTACTGCTTACAAACGAGTACTACGACTAGTGCAATAGTATGCATACAACTTGGAGAAAGGGAATTGAAGTTGAATTGCCACTTTGTGACGCATGGTTGCAGTGACAGCTGCGACAACACTTGTAGATAGACGAGACAGTGGTCGTTTCCCTTTGAGAAATCTGCTGAACCATGTGCCTTGACAGGGATTTGATGGTTGGGTTCAATTCCGACGAGCTCTATCAATTCAAGGTTTAAAGCAGACTTCACTCCCCTTTGAGAAATCTGCTGAACCATGTGCCTGGCCAGCGGTGAAATGAAACGACGGATCGATCAAGTTGGTCTGCTGGCTGGCTGGCTTTGACAGCTCGGTGGCTGGATCGATAGATCGAAATGGTAACCCTGACACTGATAGACGCATACCCAACTCCATCATTTGCTAGCTACTCCATCTATCTCATAATATAAGAGCGTTTTTTACTCTAGAAGTAGATGATCCAGATAATCCTTACAAGACTTACCAACCAATTCGTACGTGCGTGCTTTTAATGTACAGAGACATGCATGCACATCACTTTATACAGACAGATCGGCCAACTATTTTTGAGGGTAACATGCATGCTTCCTGCTGCTAGGTAGAATATGTCGGTCCGCGGTGCTGACATGACACTGTATATATGTAAAAAACAAGTTTAAGACACAAAAACAAGATATTTTATTTCTTTTTAATTTTTTAAAGAGTCAATTACACCACTAATGCTTAAACTTGGCGAGAAAAGTTATTTTAGTGCTAAAACTTGTGGCGTATATTGAACGAGTGCTAGAACTTGGCTCGGACGTTCATATACGGTGCAAATCCTGCTCATACGCCCGGTGCTGACATGGCACTGTATATATGTACTCTTCCAACATGGCAGTGATTCGGTCCCACTTGTCAGCTAGCAGTATGAATTATTAATAGTTGCATGTGTGGCATCGGCTGGGTCCCACCTGTTAGACAAAGAATACAAATAACAGGAAAAAAAAGTAAAAACACTATACACCGCCAGGGTTCAAACTTGTGAACTTGGCGTTACGAGCGAGCGCCACTAGCCAACCAGCCCAGCAAATTTCATTAATTAACCGAATGCGCATTCTTCTTATCTTTTCGGAATCAAGCGGGCTACTGCCTTTTTTGGCAAAACCTATTCGGCGCTGCAGGCGCCTGCAGCGCAGGCGAGCTGGGCCGGCCCATATTTATTTTTGTAAAAACGTTCAAAAAAGGTGCGTCTGATTTGAGTCGAACTAGCGATCTCTTCCACCATATTCAAGGAAGCTAACCACTACGCCGAAAACCAACTCGTGCATTACATCTTGTTTTGCTTTATCTGTTCTCTTCATTCGCGGGAATCCTCCCGGTTTTGGGAAGGTTCCGGAAGCTTCCCAAACCAGGTTTCCCCGGTTGGTCGTCATTTTCGGGGAAGTTTTTATCTGGGTTTTGTTTTTATTCTTTTTTTACAATATTCGTTTTTTTTAATTGATGATTTTCCATTTTTGTGTTTTGTTTATAAAAAATCGATGATTTTTTAAATTTAACTTGTTTCAAAATCGTTGGTCTTTTTTCAAATTGGACGAAGTTTTTCTGATTTGATGAACTTTCTTAAATTCTATGAGCTTTTCCCCAAATTCGCTGAACTATTTTTAATTTTAATGAACTTTTATATCAAATTCAATGAACTTTTTTCGAGTTGTGGTGAACTATTTTTCAAAATCAATGAACTTTTTCCAAATGTGATGATTTTTTTTCAAATCCAATGAACTTTTTGAAATCCGATGGTTTTTTTTCAAATGTGTGGACTTTTTTTCAAAATCGATGAACTTTTTTCAAATGTAATGAACTTTTTTTCAATTCCGATGAACGTTTTTGAAATCTGATGAACTTCTTTTCAAATGTGTGAACTTTTTTCAAATACCGATTAACTTTTTTTCAGATATATGTGAACTTTTTCAATTTTCGTCGAATTTTTAAAAAGTTCATCAAAAAATGAAAAAATAGCTGATAGGCTGAGTAATAAATAGCACGGCTGCTTTAGTTCTAATACGGTTTCGCGTTGCTTTTGGTCAGTAGCGTTTTGATGGTCTACTGGTTAAGCCAAGCAATTGTAGGGATGTATGCCGTGAGATCGATTCCCCATACCAGCAATTTTTGGCGTGGTTTTTTCGTGAACATATCTGTTCCTGGGCCGAGCTTGAAGCAGCCCATAGAGGACGCGCTGTAGGCGCCAGTTTCAGGTTCAGGCGCCAACAGCGCCGAATAGGGCCTCCCGCCTTTTTTTTGAGAGAGAGAGAAACGGGCTACTGCCATTTCCGCCCATTTGCACTGTTATTTTCTTATAGAAATTTGTAAAATATATATAAATTATGATCGTGTGTTACAAACACTATATACGTAAAATAAAATATATTACATAATAAATATTCATATTAATTTAAAAATTATTCCGTCACATATGAAATATGCATATAATTAAATTATGAATTAAAAAACTTTAACAATTTACATGTTTAATAAAAATATTAAAGTAATTTTAAATTTTTCTATGTATCTAAATAAATTACCATATGAGTTTAAAAATGTTCACTGTTTTAATAAAATAATCATGTAGTGTACAAAGGTGTTCAATCTTTAAGAATATTTTTATGTTGCATTAAAAAGTGTTCGCATATTTTTATAAAGTTAATGTGTTTTTATAAAGAACAATATTTTGTTTAATTGAAAATAAATATGAGCCTAGTGTGCGCACAAATTGAGGATCGTCAATTAAATTTTGTTACCTTTTTATAATTCGTATTTTTCAAGTTAAATGAATATGTTTTCAAATAATATGTGATTATTTTTATTTATGATAGTTCCTTCTTCTTTAGATTACAATTTCAATGTATGCTGTTTGGTTGAAAGGATATAAAACATATGTATGCACTGATATTAAAACATCAAAAGTTATTGGTCATGTAGCTCTCAGAAAAATAGTTATTTGTCTTGTTGGGTAGCCACGCGCACTGGAAAAGTTTTGTTCTGGTTCGAACGCCCGCTACTTCCTTTTCCTTTGGATTAAAATTATAATAATATGTTATTTTAGTTAATGAATATGAACGCTGTGCGTCCAGTTATGATAACTAAAGTCGTTTGCCTAGTTGGCTAGACATAATTGCACGTAAGGCCAAGGTTGCTGGTTCGAAACAGGAGACCACAATATATTTTTTCTTGTTAATTTTATATACGCTCTTTGGCTGAAAGGTAGGACCCAGCCAATGCCACACAGGCAACTACTAATAATTCGTTCTGCTAGCTGACAGATGTGACCAAATCACTGACGTGTGGGAAGAGTACATACAGAGTCATGTCAACGCCACGGGCGTATATGAGCGAGATTTGCATGGTATATGCACGCCCCAGCTAAGTTCTAGCACCCATCCAATGTCTGACGCAAATTTTAGCATTAAAATGATTTTTCGTGTCAAGTTTAAGTATTGGTGATGTAATTGACTCTTTTTTAAAAAAACAAAAAAATCAGGATAGAAGCCGATAACATGCATGCAAGCTGCTGCTATATAGCTCTGCATCTCCCACTCAAAATAAATACCTCCGCATCTTTTCTTGCTTCGAGCAGACTTCAACCATCAAAGAGGACACAGAAAAAACTATCCAAGAAAATGAAAAAATGAGAGTAAAACATCGTTCAAAGCTGCTTTTTTACGGAAAATATTATCGTCCGCAAACAGGCTTACTTTTCTGAATCAGCTGGGCCAAAGGCAAAGGCAGCCCCGGCCTGGTCCGGTAGTTTCTTTGTCAGAGTTGTGATCGGTTTAATTCATCAAGGGTAGAGTCTCAAATCTCAAACGGAGGAATCCATCGAAAGAGGACACGCAACCGACGTTCATCCAGATTGATTTTGCGATCGGTACCACTATGTCATCGGCGGCGAACTGCGAGCGCCCTCCGGCCAACGCTTCCTCCGCTGCCCGTACTAGACTCAAGGACGAGTCCCCGTGGGCTTCTCTCCCTGCAGATTTGGCCCGCCTTGTGGGCTGGCGGGTGTTGGCCGGAGACCTCCTCGACTACGTCCGGTTCCGCGCCGTCTGCTCTCACTGGCGTTCCGCCACGGTCGCCCCGCGCGAACATGGCATCACTGATCCGCGGTTTCATCCCCGCCGGTGGATGCTGCTGCCCGAGGGCCATGGCCTCCACCCTGCGGGAAAGAAACGCTTCTTCAACCTCTCTACTGGAGTCTTCGTGCGACACCGACTTCCTCTACTCGTGGACCACCTTGTTCTCTGCCCGGTGGAAGGGCTTCTCCTGCTGCAGCAGGGGCAACACGGCCATGGGAATGCTTTGCTTCTCCTCCACCCTTTCACCGGCGATGTTGCGGAGCTGCCGTCGGTCGCGTCTCTGAAAAGATGCTTGAGAGCACATCTAAATCCACATGGGACATATGCTTGGCACGTTGACAAGATGGCATCGTTGAGCGTCAGTGCCGATGGAATCCCCAAGATCATGATCGCAATTTTAGATTTTTCATGCGTATTATGTGCTACTACCAAGGATGACCATTGGAGTGTCTTGGCGAGCTGGAGCTTCATACCAAAAGGAAGGCCAATGTCATTCCGCGGAACCATATACATTTTACAGTGTTCCACAGGTGACAGCGAGCTACAAATTCTCAGAATTGACCCAGCTCAGTATGGATCGGGGTTACGTCCACAACCACCAAAACTGATTGCTACATGTCCGGCAGGCACGATCTACCCACCTCTGCATTTAGTAGAATCAAAGTTTTAGATAGCGCGCTAAGCCTCTTAGCGTCGGCCTGACCAAGAGCTATGAAACGCTATAGCGCAGCTATAGCGTGCTAAGCCCCATTTAGCGTTTCAGTATAAATCAATAAAAAATGAAAAAATAAACATAGAATCAGTCATCAACTTGACATATATATACTTGAAAATGGACATATATCAACTACCATACAGCCAAGTTAATAGAAAAATGATACTGTATTATGTAGTTCCTACCATACTCATGCAAACAGCCACATAACATAGTATTATGTAGTTCCTACCATACATAATAAGGGCATATATCAGGAGATGGTTCAATTCATTACATAACAGAGCAAAGTTTGGCATAGCAACTAGCAACATACCACCAGCACACTTTGAATAACAAAAGTGGTACATAAACAACATGAGATGGTCCGGTTTATAAGTTCAGCCAACTAACTTGACATAGCAACATAACAACATACCACCAGCACACTTTGAAACAACAAAAGTGGTACACCCAACCATGCAATTAATCCGAGTCAGCAAGGGCCGAGGGAGACTCATCTTCTGATTCCGACGAAGAAGAATTGGAAGAGGCAGAAAGTATAGCTTCCTCATCGACACTATTAAGGAGAGATTGCAAGCTCTTCTTCCTCTTCTTTCTAGGGGGCGCAGTAGGCCTCTTCTTCTTTTTCCCTTGTTCTTGTGATGTTGAAGCTCTCTCTTGTTGAGTTTGATCTTCATCACCAACATGTTCAACAACATTATCATTTCCAACAATGCCGGTGATGAACTCGTTATCCTCATCCTCAAGAACATCAATGATTGTCTTCTCTATTGGGTCTCTACTCTTGTTCTCTCTCTTATGCTTCATCCTAGAGTTGAACTTGATAAATACAAGATCACTCATCCTATCATGGAGTAGCCTGCTGCGTTTCTTTGTATGAACCTGTGTAAGTGAACAAAATCAAGTATGGAACACATGGCCTCAATGTGAGAAGTGCAAGGAACTATATTTTGTACTTGTGAACCTTGTAATTGTCTTTCTTACTTGTTCAAATGCTGACCAATTTCTCTCACAAGCCGAGGAGCTACATGTCAAACTCAAAATCTTCATTGCCAAGTCCTTCAACAGGGGTGCACATGTGCCATAATTCAGCCACCATTTTGCTGCATTAAGACATTGAAACATTATATTAGTTAGGCAAGTACAAACAGGGGAGACAGAGGAAGTGTTATGAAATAACATCACAAGATTTCAGCAAACACTCACCTGGAGAAAAGTTTTTCCTTTTTCTCTGTCGTACAGCAATGTCCATTCCAAAGGAATCTTCCTCTGCCTCGTATTTGTCGAGTTCATCAATAAGCTCATCTTGAGTTTTTTGATCTCCAATCATCCTTGTGACGCAATGGACCACGGCTGCTCTAAATGATCCATCCCTCTCTATCACAACCTTGTTTGGATAATAATAGTAGGGGTTCAGAAAGTACCCAGCCAAATGTAATGGCGACTTGAGTTTGCTGTCCCATCTCTTGTCAATGATATCAATAACACATTTGAAGCGACTCTCGTCATTATCAAAACTTGCAGCAATTTCCTTTTTTGCATCCAACATACAACCATATAAGAATCCCATTGCGGGCACATCACTATCCATTCTTCTTAGCACATTAGCCATTGGCTCAAAGTAGTTGACAGCAATGCCAACACCTTTCCAGAAGGCTTCCGATTGCACCGTTTTGTGAGCCATCTTCCCCTTGTCCTTCTCTAAGTAACCCATTTCATGTAGCTCATCCAATCTGAATAGTTTAAGCATTTCCTTCTTGTTGTCTTGCAAGCTTTTAAGATTGAGATAAGCCGTGGCAAACCTAGTAATACCTGACCGTACCAAGTCTTTCCCAAGTGTTTTCCTCATCAGAGATAACACCCTTGTGTGAGCATACAAGAACACCGTTACTTGTCTTGCTTGGGTAATTATTTTGTCAACCGATCCAAGCTTCCCTATGTCCTCCAACATGAGATCAATACAATGGGCTGCACATCCATTCCAAAAAATGGAAGGTCGCTTTGCTTTCATTAGACTTGCTGCTGCTACATTGACACTAGCATTGTCGGTCACCACTTGAACGACTTTGTCTGCCCCTATATCTTCAATGCAATTATCAACGAGGTCAAAGATGTATTTGCCATTTTTTTGGACAGATGAACAATCAACTGAATTCAAGAATATGACTCCTTGAGAACTATGCACAACTAGGTTCATTACCCCCCTGCCCTTTTTATCTGTCCATGCATCTGTCATTACGGTACAACCTGTGTGCTCCCATGCTTGCTTATGTGGTTTGAATGAATCTAACACCTTCTTCTTCCTTTTCTGCAAGAATGGTCCACTCATCTCATATGCAGTAGGCCCATCGAAGTTTGTGCCAACATCTCCAATGGCCTGAAGCATACATGCAAAGCTAGGAAGTGTGACAGTGTTATGTGGGATGCTAGCTTCATAGAAAAATTGACATATATATCCACAAGCTCTATCCCTCCTCTGTTGTCTTTCCTGAGTTGACAACTTCGACTGAACCTTTTCGGATTCACAATTTCTTTTTTGCTTCCTCTTGACAGTCTCTTCTATACTAGGCTTGCAGAATTTGTCCATAGGGCCACCTATTGAGCTGCTTGTGCCTGGTTTTGACCTCAAAATCACAACCTGATTGCCATCTTCTTCATCAGTTCCTTCTTCTCCATCGGAGTGATCTAAGTCAACACTAGATCTGAGCGCCTCCAATCCCTCGATCTTTTTTTCCTTCAGCTCAGCACTCTTTAGGAGCAAAGCTATCATCTCCAGCCTGACATCACTAGGAACCTTCTTGCATGGTAAGACACCACAATTCGTTATTTGTGAAAGGTGAAACTTTATCCTTGTAATGCCAGCTGTGCATATCTTGCCACAAAAGTTGCATCGCTGCCAATGCTTCTTGTTCACATCTGGAAGAGTGCAATACTTCCACGCAGGGTCATCCGAATCAACTTGAGGGAGTGCAGGTGCTGCTGCTGAGGCAGTGCTTGAGCCACCAACACCTATGCAGATTAAGGCAATCCAAAGTACGTGATAGAAAAATGTACATCAGTAGCAAATAAACTTTCAATGTATCTGTATTCTGTATATAACTGAAAACTTCAGCAGATTCATTGCTAATCTTGAGCATTCAGCTATTCACCATTTTCCTATAGTGGTACAAGCATCCACAAGAAGAGATAACAAAGGATAGATGAGCTTACCTGCTGACGGGATTTGCTGGCTCATGGTCGCCTGGTGGACACCGTCGCCGCGGGGTGCTCCGTCGCCTTGTGGATGCGGTCGTCGCCGTCAGCAGAGGAAGTGGCCAGGAGGGAGCAGCCGAGAGGAAACGTCCGGGAGCTGCGTCGCCTGGTGGAAGGAACACCCCGTCCCTGGGAGGGAGTGGTGAGGAAGGTCAGTCGCCGGAGTGGCAGCTCGAGGCCGTCGCCATGGTTGGTCGTTGGTCGGCCGCCGCCATGTTCCTGTTTGAGATGAGGACGGGAGTGGGGAACTGGGGATAGGGTTTCACTCGAGAGGAGGGTTGGGGGCATAGTATTCGACTATTGGTAGGCTTGGGCTTTGGCCCGCGTAGCGATTTCATTTTGGGCCGAAAATTTTAGGACAGAGACGCGGGACGCTAACGCTAGAGGCCCAATTTTCAGCGCTAAATGACATCTAGCGCGCTATTAGCACGCTAACTCTTCGTACGTGAAATCGAGCTTCGCGTAGCGCACCACAGTCAGGATGCGTGTAGCGCCGCTATAGCGCGCTATCTAAAACTTTGAGTAGAATGTGACTCGGAGATCCTACTAGTTGGATACACCAATTACACGATTTCCTCGCGCATGCTAGTTTATAGGGTAGCTGATCTTATCCAAGGAAGTGTTGTCCCACTGACTAGCATCCAAGGCAATGCTCTTTTGGTTAGCTTTGGATGGAGCTTGAGTGTTAGCTTCAAGGCAATGCCTACTGTTGTTGGCGACACAATTGTGGGCATGTACCACGATGGTAAACATATTACGTACTACGACCTCCATAGTGGCACTTGGTCAGCAACACCGGCAAGGCTTGTAATGCATGATGGTGGCATCAAGTGTACTTGTAGCCTTATTGACCATATGTATAATGTCTGCCATTGTGATACTACCTGGTGAGCTAGTTATTTTTGCCCATATTTTACTTATTGAGAGTATGTCTGACTAATTGGTTTTCCACCTAAATTTGCAGGTATGAACACATGAGATATAATCTTCTTTTCATAGGCCCGGTCTATGGAGATTGAGCCTATGTGTTGTGAGTGGTGGCATGTATGGGGTAAGTTTCGATATGCAATTCATACCGTGTTTTCCTAGTACATGCCACATGCATTCCCTACTCGCTCGCTTTTGCTGGCGATCCAACAATTAATCAGACATGGTACTTGATACAAGAGTACTCTGCAAAGGAGTATTACCGAAAAAGGGCTTCCCCCCGCTTTGTATTCCAAAGCACCAACACCGATCACAGAGCAAACGCTGTGGCGAGCAGCACAACAAGCCAAAGAAAAAGAAGAAGAAACAATGCCAACACCAGCAGCTTGACAAAGCGCGGATGATCCACTACCGCTGCGCCCTCCGAAATCCACCCACTACGATCCTAGGCTCCGATCCTCCACGTACCAAGCAGCACCTCCAGGAAGGAGTGCGACACCGACGACGCTGCTGTCCGGACGTGTCCTAGGGTTTCCCCCGGCATGCGCAGGGTAGACGGAATGAAGACCACAGACACCCTCCAGGGAGGAATAATGGCACCCGCAGGCGTCACCGCATCGGAGCAGGAAGACCCGGCCAGGATTTCTCCCAACTCCAAACCCACCGCCCAACCGGATCGGAGCCAACCAGCCAGCTCGTCGTCCACCCACGCGCCACCGCGGTCGCAACGCCACCCACGCCGCCTCACTGAGATCATCACCACGAGGCCAAGAGACGAGGAGAGGAGGCGTTGGTCGACGGGAGCAGCAGTGCCGTAGCCGCGCGGGAGGGAACCACCTCCTCCGCCGTCGTGCAGGAGGCTCGTGCCTGCGGCACCATCGCGGTCGGCGTCCGGACGTAGCAGCAGGGCATACCGAGCCACCCCTGGCCCGGCCAGGCCCGAATCGAGCCCGCTAAGCCCCGCCGACCACGCTGCAGCAGGGCGGCGCCAGCACCGCCAGCACCCCAATGCCCATCGCCGCTCCCCCGCCTCCTGGAAGCCATGCCGCCGACCCGCCCCACCGTCGGCCCGCCCAGACCCAGATGGGGCCCGAAGGGCCTAGATCTGGGCTGAGCGGGCGTCGCCTGGCCTCGCCACCCCGCCGCCAACGGCGACGCCGCCGTCCAGCCGATCTCCCGCGCCGCACCAGGAAGCCCCGCCACCATGCCGGACCGCCGCCGCCTAGGGAGCACCCCTCGGCGCCCTCCGCCCCGCGACGGAGAGCAACCGAGAGGGGAATGGCCGAGGGCCGCCGCCACCAGCGTCGCCCGGGCCAGGCCCGGCGGCGAACGCCGGCAACGGCGGCGGGGAGGGGGGAGAGATGGAGAGCTGGCGGAAGGGGAATCGGGGCGCGATCGGTCGCGAGAGGGGGAGGATGTTCTCCTTTCGTCGGTTAGGAGAGCTGGCAAAGGAGTATTTAGTGTCCAGCTAGATTGTTCTTTGTTGTGCATGTGGGTTTTTTTTCAAAAAAAAAATCTATTGTTGACATGTGCTTTTCTACTTCTCTTATTTTGCTATAAGCGCCATGGTTTTTGTGCCATATATATATATATGGAGGTGAATGGTGGCCGGCTGGTTTACTTTGCATCTCTTGGACACAGCAAAATCAGAGGCTTCTTCCCAGTGTATCTGGGACTATAATGCTGTGGCAGCACTTAATAATACTTATTAATAGACGGCAGTGTTCATTCCTTTGAGAAATTTGCAATCCCTAGAGCTTAGGTCTCACGTGGCTTTGATAGCTCGCTGTATTGATGGTTCGAAATGGTAAGCCTAGCTGACTCAGATGGACGCGTGCCGAGCTCCATCTGCAACCGGATAGATGCATATGAACTCCATCTACATATCTATCTAATTTATAGGGCAACGCTAGGCAAGCTAAGTCGAGCCCAAAGCTGCCTTGCTTTGGCACCGCACCTTGCTCTGTCTAGAACTACTCCTAGCCAGTGCATGCTTAATGCATCAGATCGATCGTGCGGTTTGTAGCTTGCTTGATGCTCAGTCTAGTAGTGCTGGCATCTTTCTTCCACTCAGGCCTATCACTGAGCGAGTATCTTGCATGTCTGAAGTTCCTTGAAAATTGAAATGCTAGCTAGTACCACCTGCTCTGATCTGAATGATATGATGTAGACTTGTCAGACGCACATGTGAAACACGAATGACGTGACATTTGCAACAAGCCATCCAAGCATCTTCCGTCTTCTACTCTCTGATGTGCGTTGTTGCCTTTTCGTTATTTTGTGAAGAAGAATAAAATAAAGTGCATGACATATTTCAGGGAGCTAGCCACACGTCGATCAAAATAGGAGAAAAACTAAAGGGGGTTGAAATGATCAAATTAGGGAAAGTGACTAGATTAGATGCAAGATAAGCAGACAACGTTGTGCTTTTATTTAGATTAGGCATCCAATTTAATTAGCTAGCTTGCTAGCTTTGCATGCAACAACAGCACGAGATCTCGTCTCATCTTCTCATTTGGGCATCTGGCGTTTGCTTTTTCGGTAACTTGGAATGAGACAGCTGCAATGCATGACTCAATCAAACTAGTTAATTATTTAGCTAGGAGGAAAACTAAAGAAAGTGATAGGGCTTGAAGCAGACAATTAGCTCACTCGACCGATCCTTATACTAGTCCAAATTAAACGTCTTATATTAGTGGAACTAGTGCTTCACAATTAGCTGGCACATTTGATTTCAGTTAATTACTCCCTACAAAAATGTCTTATATTAGTGTACAGAGGTAGTGGTTAGCAGGGAATTTTCTTGTTAATTAGGTTATCCCCCCGAGGATGCAACTAGTGCTTCATGTATCATCGCAGTAATCAGGCCCTTTTCCGCAATGCATATGATGGACGAACGGAATATATGACAACTCCGTGTTATTCTAGGTGCACTCCATGGGCCTGGTGTCAACAAGAGCCATCAATCAAAAGGTGAAAGGAAACAAAGTACTCAATTCTATTAAAAAAAGTAAAGGATGATGCATATTGCATCTATTTATGTAACAAGTGCAAGACTGAGTATTAAGCAAACAAATACATAAAGTATATTATGAGCTTCAGATTTGGTTGACTACCTAGGAAGCTACGGTCGGTGACCGATATGCACGGTCAACTACTATGATTTTCCCTGTTTGGATGCATGCTCTATCAATTCAAAGCGTTAGTTTACTTTTTTACTTTAATTATCTTATGTTGTTTCATATTTTGAAAACTCTTATACTGCAGGTCCTCATGGGCTATGGCCATTCTCTCTCAAAAGTATGACGACATGGTTGACTGGAACTTGAGGAGTACTTTTTCCTTCCATTGTGCTTTACTGATACTATACCGAGGAGGTGCAAAACAGAGCAGCCGGACTTGAGGAATACTTTTCCCTTCCATTGTGCTTTACTGATGCTATACCGAAATATTTTTTTTTCTTAGATGCCATTTGGAAGTTGAAACATAGATCGATATCTTTTTTAATTTTATTGAATGATATATCTTACGTAGATATTTTGGAGGAAACCAAACATAATGTAAGAGCTCGGGGGCGTTGTTTTCGCTCCTGGGTGAACAATACCCTGAAAAAAATGTTTTCAAAAAATTCTGAAATTTTTTATAGATGATCAGGTTGATGTCGCAAGCATGCTTGACAATTTTCATGCGGAACGGAGCAGCTGGTTTCGTTGGTAAAAAAAATTGGGGTGACATTTGGTCTTTAATTTGTTTTTTTCGTAGGCCAAAATGCTTAATCTTTTTTGCCTCCAAATTTGCAGGTACCATTTGTATGTGACAAAGATCACAAAAAAAAATTGTCTCAATTTTGTTGACATTTGAAAAAAATTTGGGCCCAGGAGCATGTGCTCCCGGAGCCAAATTGACTTTCGGTAACAGCTCATGCTTTCTAGTTCTAATTTTGGACCTATAATTCTTGTGTGGTATCCAACGATACTTCTAAAAATTTATGTTTGGCTTAACTTAAATCTCGCTTGGAATAAAGAGACAAAGCAAATAGATCTAGATGATAGAATTTCCATAAATACCCCCATCATTTTTTTTGCTGCAAGATAGTTTGACAAATATTTAATTCGTTCTCTTTTAGCAATTCTTGCAGCCATTCATCTATGGGGGGATGTTTGCTCATCTTGTGCAACCTTCTTCTTCATCCTTCCGCGGATCCTGCAATAAATTTTACTTCTCCCAAGGTGGGTGTTATCTGATCTTGTTCATTGATCACTAGTGGGTTATCGTAGAAAACATTTAAGCAGAAAAAAGTATGAATAAGTTGCAACTTCATGTAAATCAGAATGACTAGATCATCATTATTCTCCATACCTAAGGTACGATGTAGAACATCAAAGACACCCTCAAGAAGTACAAATTGTAAGAACGCCAATATGGCATTCAATTTATCACTGGAATTATAGCTCACCAGTACGGGTCAATATTACACTTACATTGATATCTCAGGTGCTCTTCGGCTCAACAGTCTATGCGTGGTAATGGTTATGAACACATATAAGGGGCGCACTTTTCTTTACCAATTGTAACCATCCATTTAGTGTTGCTTCATCAGTAGCTGAAAACAGTTTCTCTTTCTAGCTCCTCTCCTCCATTGCAGATTTCTGTTGTTCCTAAATAGACATCTCACAAGACAGGATGAGCATATTTTTTATAATTGTTGGATTTATAGCAACAAAAAAATAAGCTATGTGTGAACAGGAAAGTAATAGTCAAGCACTATGCTCCGAGGAAACGACACCAGAAAAAGCTTTGCAAAAACGACGTTTTCATCGTGCCAAGTACATGGGAAGTCCTCATAACCTAACAAACACACAAATACAATGAAAACTAATAGAAAGTAACAAAGAATAAATATTGTGCAATGCTCATGGTGAAAAGTGCAAAAACTGGAAATCATGCATATGGACATGTAATTGGCTCAATGGGACATGATATACGGACATAATGTGCAAAAATGAGCTCTAAATATTCGTAAAATATGGAGCCATAAACCCCTATTCATAAGTACAACACGAGCAGGAGTAGGATTTTACCTCCACCGTGAGGGCCTGAACTTGGGTAATCCTGTCTCTCATGTTTTCCCTCTGATCTACTCCCCTAGCTGATACCCTATCGAGTGATCTGCCAAAAAATAACTCTGACAAATGGAGATTCAATCTAGGTGGAACATGGATAAGTTTTGACATGTAACTTTGTATGATTTTGTTATTTTAGCAAGCTTGTGTTCCAACAATTAATCGCCCTACTATTTTTCTTGTGAAGTATGTATGTTTTATTGGCAACATAGACATTAACCAAGATATGTTTTCTAAAATCAAAGTTTGACCACATTTATGCCAAAAAAAACTTCAATACATACAATAAGAAATTATATATATCATGAAATGTGTATGCATATTATACATACATTATTATTTTTTGTACGGTAGATGTTGATTTTTTGTGCGTGTATTGTCTACCGGGATTGTCTTTCATAGTGCGTGTATTTCTTTTTCGCTCTTCTTGTTTCTGATAATATGCTCTGGTTGGTGTGGTTACTAATTACCTAGCTATTTGGCATGCGCTTGTCTACTAGCGTTCTTCTGCTAATTGCTAGGCACAGATGGTCTAGTTGGTATGGTTAATCACCTATGTAGAGAGACAGAATATGGGCTGTGCAATCGTGATGTATTGATCGGTGCACCAGGCACGTATATATAAGTACAGAGGTGGGCCACAACCTCATCTATACAGGGAAAACAGGAGGTGGGCCCTACACACACATATACACGCACACAATATACTCAACACCCCGCAGTCGAAGCGGCGCCCGGTGAGACTGGAACGAAACTCCTCAAAGGTGGAAGTCGGCAGTCCTTCGTCATCACATCAGCGAACTGCTGAGCGATCGGCACATGGAGAACCCGCATGCGTCCAAGAGCCACCTGCTCGCGCCGAAGTGAATGTCCAGCTCGATGTGTTTCGTCCGGCGATGATGAACGGGTTGGCGGAGAGGTACACCGCAGAGCGTTGTCGCGATGACAACCGTAGCTCGGGAGACATCGTGATGTAGCTCTGAAGTAATCGAAGCCTGGTGCACTCGGCGACAGCGTTAGCCACAGCTCGGTACTCAGCCTCGGCGCTAGAGAGCGAAACCGTGGGTTGTCGCGGGCGACCACGAGACGAGGGAAGGACCGAGGTAGACGCATTAGCCAGAGGTGGACCGGCGAGTGTCGGGGCAGCCGACCCAGTCTGCATCGGAGTAGGCTACCATCTCCAAAGAAGCGGACGCCGTGAGTGTCAACCCAAGGGACATCGTGCCGCGGATGTAGCGAAGGATCCGCTTCACGAGAGTCCAGTGAGAGTCACGAGGGGCGTGCATGTGGAGACACACCTGCTGGACAGCATACTGAAGATCCGGTCTGGTGAGAGTCAAGTACTGAAGAGCGCCGACAATAGACCGATAGAATGGAGCATCCTGAAGGAAATATGCCCTAGAGGCAATAATAAAGTTATTATTTATTTCCTTATCTCATGATAAATGTTTATCATTCATGCTAGAATTGTATTAATCGGAAACATGATACATGTGTGAATGCATAGACAAACAATATGTCACTAGTATGCCTCTACTAGACTAGCTTGTTAATCAAAGATGGTTATGTTTCCTAACCATGAACAAAGAGTTGCTATTTGATTAACAAGGTCACATCATTAGTTGAATGATCTGATTGACATGACCCATCCCATTAGCTTAGCACACAATCGTTTAGTATGTTGCTACTGCTTTTATCCATGACTTATACATGTTCCTGTAACTATGAGATTATGCAACTCCCGTTTACCGGAGTAACACTTTGGGTGCTACCAAACGTCACAACGTAACTGGGTGATTATAAAGGAGTACTACAGGTGTCTCCAAAGGCAGATGTTGGGTTGGCGTATTTCGAGATTAGGTTTTGTCACTCCAATTGTCGGAGAGGTATCTCTGGGCCCTCTCGGTAATGCACATCACTTAAGCCTTGCAAGCATTACAACTAATGAGTTAGTTGCGAGATGATGTATTACGGAACGAGTAAAGAGACTTGCCGGTAACGAGATTGAACTAGGTATTGGATACCGACGATCGAATCTCGGGCAAGTAACATACCCATGACAAAGGGAACAACGTATGTTGTTATGCGGTCTGACCGATAAAGATCTTCGTAGAATATGTAGGAGCCAATATGGGCATCCAGGTCCCGCTATTGGTTATTGACCGGAGACGTGTCTCGGTCATGTCTACATTGTTCTCGAACCGTAGGGTCCGCACGCTTAAGGTTTCGATGACATTTATATTATGAGTTTATGAGTTTTGATGTACCGAAGGAGTTCGGAGTCCCGGATGAGATCGGGGACATGACGAGGAGTCTCGAAATGGTCGAGGCGTAAAGATCGATATATTGGACGACTATATTCGGAGTTCGGAAAGGTTCGAGTCATTCGGTAATTATCGAGTACCGGAGAGTTACGGGAATTCGCCGGGAGAAGTATTGGGCCTTATGGGCCATACGGGAAAGAGAGAGGGCTGCCCTAGGCAGGCGCGCCCCCCTTTCCTAGTCCGAATTGGGCTAAGGGAGGCCGCACCCCTCCTTCCTTTCCTTCTCTCTTCCCTTCCTAGTCTCCTACTCCTAATACATGGAAGGATCCCTAGTTGGACTAGGAAAGGGGGAATCCTACTCTCGGTGGGAGTAGGACTCCCTATGGCGCGCCTCCTCCTAGGCCGGCCTCCTCCTCCCTCCCTCCTTTATATACGGGGGCAGGGGGCACCTCATGGACACACAAGTTTAATCTACGGATCGTTCCTTAGCCGTGTGCGGTGCCCCCTCCACCATATTCCACCTCGGTCATACCGTCGCGAAGCTTAGGCGAAGCCCTGCGCCGGTGAAACATCAAGATCGTCCACCACGTCGTCTTGCCGACGTAACTCTCCCTCGACACTCGGCTGGATCGAGTCGAGGGGCGTCATCGAGCTGTACGTGTGTCAAGAACTCGGGGCGCCGAGTGTGGCGCGGGATCGGTCGGATCGCGAGGAGAACGTCGACTACTTCCTCTACGTTGTGATCGCTTCCGCCGGGTTCACGAGGGTACGTAGACAACACTCTCCCTCTCGTTGCTATACATCACCATGATCTTGCGTGTGCGTGGAAATTTTTGAAATTACTACGTTCCCCAACATGGCATCCGAGCCTAGGTTTTTATGGTTTGATGTTTTGCACGAGTAGAACACAAGTGAGTTGTGGGCGATACAAGTCATACTACCTACCAGCATGTCATACTTTGGTTCAGCGGTATTGTGAGATGAAGCGGCCCGGACCGACATTACGCGTACGCTTACGCGAGACTGGTTTCACCGCTACGAGCACTCGTTGCTTAAAGGTGACTGGCGGGTGTCTCTCTCTCACTTTAGTTGAACTGAGTGTGCTACGCCCGGTCCTTGAGAAGGTTAAAGCGGAGTCTATTTGACGAAATATCGTTGTGGTTTTGATGCGAGGTGAGATTGGTTCTTGCTTAAGCCCGTAGCAGCCACGTAAAATTTGCAACAACAAAGTAGAGGACGTCTAACTTGTTTTTGCAGGGCATGTTGTGATGTGATATGGCCAAGGCGTGATGCTATATTTTATTGTATGAGATGATCATGTTTTGTAACGAAGTTATCGGCAATGGCAGGAGCCATATGGTTGTCGCTTTATTGTATGAAATGCAACGCATACTGTAATTGCTTTACTTTATCACTAAGCGGTAGCGATAGTCGTAGAAGCAATAGGTGGCGTGAGCGACAACGATGCTATGATGGAGATCAAGGTGTCGCGCCGGTGGCGATGGTGATCACGACGGTGCCGGAGATGGAGATCACAAGCACAAGATGATGATGGCCATATCATATCACTTATATTGATTGCATGTGATGTTTATCCTTTATGCATCTTATCTTGCTTTGATTGACGGTAGCATTTTAAGATGATCTCTCACTAAAATTATCAAGAAGTGTTCTCCCGAGTATGCACCGTTGCCAAAGTTCGTCGTGCCCGCACACCACGTGATGATCGGGTGTGATAAGCTCTCGTCCATCTACAACGGGTGCAAGCCAGTTTTGCACACGCAGAATACTCAGGTTATACTTGACGAGCCTAGCATATGCAGATATGGCCTTGGAACACGGAGACCGAAAGGTCGGCGTGAATCATATAGTAGATATGATCAACATAAGATGTTCACCATTGAAAACTACTCCATCTCACGTGATGATCGGTTATGGTTTAGTTGATTTGGATCACGTGATCACTTAGATGACTAGAGATGTCTGTCTAAGTGGGAGTTCTTAAGTAATATGATTAATTGAACTTAAATTTATCATGAACTTAGTCCTGGTAGTATTTTGCAAATTATGTTGTAGATCAATAGCTCGCGTTGTTGCTTTCATATGTTTGTTTTGATATGTTCCTAGAAAATTATGTTGAAAAATGTTAGTAGCAATGATGCGGATTCGATCCGTGATCGGAGGTTTATCCTCATTGCTGCACGTAAGAATTATGTCCTTAATGCACCGCTAGGTGACAGACCTATTGCAGGAGCAGATGCAGACGTTATGAACGTTTGGCTAGCTCAATATGATGACTACTTGATAGTTTTGTGCACCATGCTTTATGGCTTAGAATCGGGACTTCAAAGATGTTTTGAACATCATGGACCATATGAGATGTTCCAGGAAATGAAGTTAATATTTCAAGCAAATACCCGAGTTGAGAGATATGAAGTCTCCAACAAGTTCTATAGCTAAAAGATGGAGGAGAATCGCTCAACTAGTGAGCAAGTGCTCAGATTGTTTGGGTACTACAATCGCTTGAATCAAGTGGGAGTTAATCTTCCAGATAAGATAGTGATTGATGAATTCTCTAGTCACCATCACCAAGTTAGTAGAACTTCGTGATGAACTATAGTATGCAAGGGATGATGAAAATGATTCCGAGTTTTTCATGATGATGAAATTGATGAAGGTAGAAATCAAGAAAGAACATCAAGTGTTGATGGTTAACAAGACCACTAGTTTCAAGAAAAGGGCAAAGGAATAGAAAGGAACTTCAAGAAGAGCGGCAAGCAAGTTGCTGCTCAAGTGAAGAAGCCCAAGTCAGGACCTAAGCACGAGACTAAGTGCTTCTACTGCAAAGGAACTGATTTTTGGAAGCGAACTACCCCAAGTATTTGGCGGATAAGAAGGATGGCAAAGTAAACAAAGGTATATTTGATATACATGTTATGAATGTGTACTTTACTAGTGTTTATAGCAACCCCTCGGTATTTGGTACTGGTTCGGTTGCTAAAGAGTAGTAACTCAAGCACGGAGTTGCGAATAAGCGAAACTAGTTAAGAGTGAAGTGACGATGTGTGTTGAAAGTAGTTTCAAGATTGATATAATCATCATCGCACACTCCCTATACTTTCGGGATTAGTGTTGAACCTAAATAAATGTTATTTGGTGTTTGCGTTGAGCATGAATATGATTTGATCATGTTTATTGCAATACGGTTATTCATTTAAGTAAGAGAATAAACTGTTATTCTGTTTACATGAATAAAACCTTATATGGTTACACACCCAATGAAAATGGTTCATGGGATCTCAATCATAGTGATACACATATTCATAATATTGAAACCAAAAGATGCAAAGTTAATAATGATAGTGCAACTTATTTGTGGCACTGCCGTTTAGGTCATATTGGTGTAAAGCGCATAAAGAAACTCCATGATGATGGGATTTTGGAATCACTTGATTATGAATCACTTGATGCTTGCGAACCATGCCTTTTGGGCAAGATGACTAAAACTCCGTTCTCTGGAACAATGGAACAAGCTACTGACTTATTGGAAATAATACATACCGATGTATGCGATCCAATGAGTGTTGATGCTCGTGGCAAGTATCGTTATTTTCTGACCTTCACAAGATGATTTGAGCAGATATGGGTATATCTACTTGATGAAACATAAGTCTGAAATAGTTGAAATGTTCAAAGAATTTCAGAGTGAAGTGGAAAATCATCGTGACAAGAAAATAAAGTTTCTGCGATCTGATCGTGGAGATGAATATTTGAGTTACGAGTTTGGTCTTCAATTAAAACAATGTGGAATAGTTTCACAAATTCATGCCACGGAACACCACATCATAATGGTGTGTCCGAACGTCATAATCGTACTTTATTGGATATAGTACAATCTATGATGTTTCTTACCGATTTACCAATATCGTTTTGGGATCATGCATTAGAGACAGCTGCATTCACATTAAATAGGGCACCATCTAAATCCGTTGAGGCGACACTATCTGAACTGTGGTTTAGCAAGAAACCAAAGTTGTCGTTTCTTAAAGTTTGGGGCTGCGATGCTTATGTGAAAAGTTTCATCTGATAAGCTCAAACCCAAATCGGAGAATGCGTCTTCATAGAATACCCAAAGGAAACTGTTGGGTACACCTTCTATCACAGATCCTAAAGCAAGATTTTCGTTGCTGAAAATGGATCCTTTCTAGAGAAGGAGTTTCTCTCGAAAGAAGTGAGTGGGAGGAAAGTAGAACTTGATGAGGTAATTGTACCTTCTCCCTTATTGGAAAGTAGTTCATCACAGAAATTTGTTCCTGTGACTACTACACCAATTAGTGAGGAAGCTAATGATGATGATCATGTAACTTCAGATCAAGTTACTACCGAATCTCGTAGGTAAACCAGAGTGATATCCGCACCAGAGTGGTACGGTAATCCTGTTCTGGAAGTCATGGAACTAGACCATGATGAACCTACGAACTATGAGGAAGCGATGATGAGCCCAGATTCCGCGAAATGGCTTGAGGCCATGAAATCTGAGATGAGATCCATGTATGAGAACAAAGTGTGGACTTTGGTGGAGTTGCCCGATGATCGGCAAGCCATAGAAAATAAATGGATCTTCAAGAGGAAGACGGACGCTGATAGTAGTGTTACTATCTACAAAGCTAGACTTGTCGAAAAAGGTTTTTGACAAAGTTCAAGATGTTGACTACAATGAGATTTTCTCAACTGTAGCGATGCTTAAGTCTGTCCAAAACATGTTAGCAATTGCCACAATTTATGAAATTTGGCAAATGGATGTAAAAAAAACTGCATTCCTGAATGGGTTTACGGAGGAAGAGTTGTATATGATGCAACCGAAGTTTTTTTCGATCCAAAGGAGCTAACAAAGTGTGCAAGCTCCAGCGATCCATCTATGGACTGGTGCAAGCATCTCGGAGTTGGAATATACGCTTTGATGAGTTGATCAAAGCATATAGTTTTATCATGACTTATGGTGAAGCCTGTATTTACTAGAAAGTGAGTGGGAGCACTACAACATTTCGATAAGTATATGTGAATGACATATTGTAGATCGGAAATAATGTAGAATTATTCGCAAAGCATAAAGGAGTGTTTGAAAGAAGTTTTTCAAATAAAGACCTCGGTGAAGCTGCTTACATATTGAGCATCAAGATCTATTGAGATAGATCAAGATGTTTGATAAGTTTTTCAATGAGTATATACCTTGACAAGATTTTGAAGTAGTTCAAAATGGAGCAGTCAAAGAAAGAGTTCTTGCTGTGTTACAAGGTGTGAAATTGAGTAAGACTCAAAACCCGACCACGGCGAGAAGATAGAAAGAGAATGAAAGTCATTCCCTATGCCTTGGCCATAGGTTCTATAAAGTATGTCATCTTGTGTACCAGATCTATTGTATACCCTGCTTTGAGTTTGGCAAGGGGTACAATAGTGATCTAGGAGTAGATCATCGGACAGCGGTCAAAATTATCCTTAGTGGAATAAGGATATGTTTCTCGATTATGGAAGTGACAAAAGGTTAGGTCGTAAAGGTTACGTCGATGCAAGTTTTGACACGATCTGGATGACTCTAAGTCTCGATCTAGATACATATTGAAAGTGGGAGCAATTAGCTAGGGTAGCTTCATGCAGAGCATTGTAGACATAGAAAAATTGCAAAATACATAACGGATCTGAATGTGAAAGACCCGTTGACTAAGACTCTCTCACAAGCAAAACATGATCACACCCTAGTACTCTTTGGGTGTTAATCACATAGCGATGTGAACTAGATTACTGAATCTAGTAAACCCTTTGGGTGTTGGTCACATGACGATGTGAACTATGGGTGTTAATCACATGATGATGTGAACTATCGATGTTAATCACATGGTGATGTGATCTAGATTATTGACTCTAGTGCAAGTGGGAGACTGAAGGAAATATGCCCTAGAGGCAATAATAAAGTTATTATTTATTTCCTTATCTCATGATAAATGTTTATCATTCATGCTAGAATTGTATTAACCGGAAACATGATACATGTGTGAATGCATAGACAAACAATATGTCACTAGTATGCCTCTACTAGACTAGCTTGTTAATCAAAGATGGTTATGTTTCCTAACCATGAACAAAGAGTTGTTATTTGATTAACAAGGTCACATCATTAGTTGAATGATCTGATTGACATGACCCATCCCATTAGCTTAGCACACGATCGTTTAGTATGTTGCTACTGCTTTTATCCATGACTTATACACGTTCCTGTAACTATGAGATTATGCAACTCCCGTTTACGGAGGAACACTTTGGTGCTACCAAAGCGTCACAACGTAACTGGGTGATTATAAAGGAGTACTACAGGTGTCTCCAAAGGCAGATGTTGGGTTGGCGTATTTCGAGATTAGGTTTTGTCACTCCAATTGTCGGAGAGGTATCTCTGGGCCCTCTCGGTAATGCACATCACTTAAGCCTTGCAAGCATTACAACTAATGAGTTAGTTGCGAGATGATGTATTACGGAACGAGTAAAGAGACTTGCCGGTAACGAGATTGAACTAGGTATTGGATACCGACGATCGAATCTCGGGCAAGTAACATACCGATGACAAAGGGAACAACGTATGTTGTTATGCGGTCTGACCGATAAAGATCTTCGTAGAATATGTAGGAGCCAATATGGGCATCCAGGTCCGCTATTGGTTATTGACCGGAGGCGTGTCTCGGTCATGTCTACATTGTTCTCGAACCGTAGGGTCCGCACGCTTAAGGTTTCGATGACATTTATATTATGAGTTTATGAGTTTTGATGTACCGAAGGAGTTCGAGTCCCGGATGAGATCGGGGACATGACGAGGAGTCTCTAAATGGTCGAGACGTAAAGATCGATATATTGGACGACTATATTCGGAGTTCGAAAGGTTCCGAGTCATTCGGTAATTATCGAGTACCGGAGAGTTACGGAATTCGCAGGGAGAAGTATTGGGCCTTATGGGCCATACGGGAAAGAGAGAGGGCTGCCCTAGGCAGGCGCCCCTGCCCTAGTCCGAATTGGGCTAAGGGAGGGCCGCACCCTCCTTCCTTTCCTTCTCTCTTCCCTTCCTAGTCTCCTACTCCTAATACATGGAAGGATCCTAGTTGGACTAGGAAGGGGAATCCTACTCCGGTGGGAGTAGGACTCCCTATGGCGCGCCTCCTCCTAGGCCGGCCTCCTCCTCCCTCCCTCCTTTATATACGGGGGCAGGGGGCACCCCATGGACACACAAGTTTGATCTACGGATCGTTCCTTAGCCGTGTGCGGTGCCCCCCTCCACCATATTCCACCTCGGTCATACCGTCGCGAAGCTTAGGCGAATTCTGCGCGGTGAAACATCAAGATCGTCACCACGCCGTCGTCTTGTCGACGTAACTCTCCTCGTCACTCGGCTGGATCGGAGTACGAGGGACGTCATCGAGCTGTACGTGTGTCAAGAACTCGGGGGCGCCGGAGTAACGGCGCCGGGATCGGTCGGATCGCGAGGAGAACGTACGACTACTTCCTCTACGTTGTGATCGCTTCCGCTTCGAGTCTACGAGGGTACGTAGACAACACTCTCCCCTCTCGTTGCTATACATCACCATGATCTTGCGTGTGCGTAGGAAAATTTTTGAAATTACTACGTTCCCCAACACATCCGACGCAGGCGAACCCTCAAGAGCAGAAACCTTGGCCTTCGTGTCAACAGGAGTAGCAACCGGATGGCAGTTGAGCATGCCAGCGCGCTCAAGAAGCTCATGGGCATACTTCTATTGATGAAGAAAGAAACCTTCCGGGCGCCGAACGACCTCAATGCCAAGGAAGTAATGGAGAGCACCCAAGTCCTTGATAGCGAACTCGTCACGCAGCCGCAGAATGATCTGCTGAAGAACGGCTGCGGAGGAGGCTGTCAGGATGATGTCGTCGACGTAGAGCAGCAAATATGCAGTCGTGTCACCGTGGCGATAGACAAACAGTGAGGCGTCCGAGCGAGTGACGCTGAAGCCCAATGTCTGAAGAAACCCGGCGATCCGCTGGTACGGTAGCGCAGGTGCTGCTTGAGCCCGTAAAGAGAGCGCGACAGCAGGCACACGTGGCGGGCAATGAGGCGTCGACGAAACCGGTGGGTTGCTCACAAAACACCTGCTCCTCAAGATGGCCGTGGAGGAAGGCGTTGGAGACATCCATCGGTGAGCGGGCCAGCCGCGAGAGACGGCGAGCTGGAGGACAGTCGCGGATCGTGCCGGTTTGACAACCGGGCAAGCGTCTCCGTGAAGTCGACTCCGCGCTATTTGGCGAAAACCGCGGACCACCAGCGAGCCTTATGGCGCTCAAGTGAACCGTCTGGCGGGTCTTATGATGGAAGACCCACTTGCGGTGATAGCGTTGGCGCGAGGAGGCCGGGCACCAAAGTCAGTGCGGTTCGGCTGGAGAGCGTCGAACTCTTCTGCATCGCCGCAAGCGGTGAGGATCACGAGGGCGGCGCGGCGACGCAGAATGGGTGACGGCTCCGCAGCGAGGCGGCGAGGCGTACTCGTCATGCGAGTACCGGAGGCTCGGCGATGAATGCCAGACGAGCTCGGGTGATAGGGCAGACGGGGCCACCGGGCCGGGCGAGGCGGCGGCGAGGTGGCCACCGGCGAGGTGGCGGCGTCGAGGTGGCCGACCTGGCGCCGAGGCGGGCGAGGCGGCCGACGAGGCGATCGTGACGGGCCGCGGCGGCGGCGGCGAGGAGGCGGCCAACCCAGCGGCGCTGAGGCCGGGCGCGGCGGCGAAGGCGGGGCAGCGGGTGGCGGCGGCGAGGCCGTCGAAGCGGCGGTGAGGCGGCAGCGATGGCGCTGGCGAAGAGGCGCCGACCCGTGGCGCCGAAGTCGGGGGCGGCGGGTGAAGGCGGGGCGCCGGCCGTGGAGGGCGCCGGCAGTAGGGCTCGTGGACCGCCAAAGCCCGGAGGCGGTCCACGAACTAGGCGGGCTCATCCACCTGACAAGGTCGTCGATGAGCCGCCGGTGGCCGGCGGTGACGAGACGACGAGGGGTGCCTGCTGCTGAAACGGGAAGACCATCTCATCAAAGTAAACGTGTCGGGAGGTGAAAACACGGTGAGAGACTGGATCGTAGCAGCGGTAACCCTTAGTGTTAGGTGGGTAGCCGAGAAAGATGCAGGCGACGGAGCGGGGTGCGAGCTTATGAGGCGCAGTGGCAGCGATGCTAGGGTAGCACAGGCAGCCGAAGATGCGAAGCCCTTCATAAGAGGGGGGTGCACCGAATAGAAGATGGTGAGGTGTAAAGTTCCCGCGAGTACGACATGGACGGATGTTTATGAGAAGAGAAGCGGTGGCAAGAGCGTCAGGCCAAAAGCGCGGGGGCACATTGGCGTGAAAGAGAAGAGTCCGAACGCAGTCATTAAGAGTGCGAAGGATGCGCTCAGCACGACCGTTCTGCTGCGAGGTGTACGGGCAAGTGAGACGAAAAATCGTGCCATGTGTGGCGAGAAGATCGCGGACAGCGGTGTTGTTAAACTCCTTCCGTTGTCATGCGCAACGCAAGAATGGGCCGCCAAACTGCGTGCGGACATAAGAGTAGAAACCGACAAGAGTGGAGATGGCGTCCGACTTGCGGCGCAGCGGGAAGGTCCACACATAATGCAAAAAATCATCAAGGATAACAAGGTAATAAAGAAAGCCCGTGTTACCGGCAGCAGGAGATGTCCAAACATCACTATGAATTAACTCGAGCAGTGCGATGCAACAAAGGAAGAAGGTCTAAATGGAAGGCGAGCATGTTTGCCAAGGCGGCATGCATGACACGAGTGATCCTCGTTCTTATTACACGTGAAAGAAAAACTCCGAAGTATGTGGCGAAGGGTGGCATGATTGGGATGACCCAAGCGAGCGTGCCAAAGATCCACTCAGGTGGCGAGAGCAACAGGGGCGGCGGAAGTGGTGGAGGCGGCGGAGTGAACTGGGTAGAGCTCGTCGAGGCTGTCACATCGGTGGAGCACCATCCGCGTGCGAGCGTCCTTAACAGAAAAACCACAATCGTCAAATTCAATGGTCACCGAATTTTCACGTGTAAGAGAATGAACGGAAACAAGATTTTTAATAAGATCAGGAGAAACAAGAATATTAGACATGGATATAGGAGTGGAGTTAGACGGAAAATATGTATATCCAATATGGGTGATAGGAAGAGAAGAACCGTCACCGGCGGTGATGCGCGTTGGAGGTGTGGACGGGGTGAGCAGTATGGAGGTTACGAGTGCGCCGCCATATGAGCGATGGCGCCACCGTCCATATACTGTCGCCGCCGCCGGTGTAGCTGGACGGAGAGGCGGTGTGGAGAGCCGCCAGAGAGCCGGGTCCCACGGCGCCGGTGGGAGGGACAGCGCAGAGCGTCGGGCAAGCAATGGCGGCCCGCTGGCGGCGGCTGCTGCCGTAAAGGGCGCCGCATAGAGGCTGCGGCGCGTAGTACGCCTGGTGTGACGGAGGCCGAGTGCCGAAGACCGGAGCAGAGCCCGTGGAACCGGCATGGAATAGGCGTGGGCGACGCCGGTCCACGAGTTCGACCGGCGTACCGCAGGGCCGCCGGTGAGCCGGCTGCTGCCTGGCGGCGCTCCTCCGAGCACCGCCACCGCCACCGCCGCCCCGCTTGCAGCCACCCGGCGGCCGCCGCGACCTCCTCCTTTGGCCGCCCGCTGGGCGGGCGGGAAGGGCTGGTGGGGCGGGCGGAAGCCCAGCGGAAGGCGGCGCCGCCGCTGGGCGGCGTCTGGCGAGGCTGGGCGGGCGAACCCCGCGGTGCCGCAACAAGGGTCGTGTGGGTGGCGCGCGTCCGAGCCGCCCGCATCCGGCGTTCCTCCAGCTTGAGGTACGCGACCACCTTGCCAAAGGTGGGCTCCGGGATGAGGGTGAGGTTGGAGGCGGCGTTCCCGAAGTCCTCGTTGAGGCCGCCGGAGAGGGTGCTGATGAGGAGCTCGTCGCCAATCTTCTCCCCAGATCACGGAGCTCATCGGCGAGCTTCTTGAGGCGCATGCAAAAATCATCGATGGACGAGTCAAGTTGCTGGCACCCGTAAAACTCACCATAGAGGAGGACCTTGCGCTGCAGCCGATTGTCGGTGAAGAGGCCGTTGAGCTTGGTCCAGACCGCGTGGGCATCGTCCTCGTCGTTCACCACAGTGTGGAAGATGTCGCTGGAGATGGTGAGGTAGAACCAGCGGATGATGGTGGCGTCGAGGATCATCCACTCCTCGTCGTGGATCATGAGCGCGGAGTCCGCGGTGCCGTCCACGTGACCGTGAAGGAGGTACTCGCGGAACACGAGCGAAAAATACCGCTTCCACGCGGAGTAGGAGGCGGTGGTGTGATCAAGCTTGACCGGGACGCGCTCATGGATGTTGAGATCGCGGACGAGGGTGACATCGGGACCGGCGAACGGGTTGGAGACGGTGGAGGAGGAGGAACTCATGGTGACGGCGGGATCGGGTGAGGGGCGCGGCGCGGGTGGTGGGGAGAGGTGGTGCGGCGCTGGTGGGAGAGGCAGAGAGAAGCGGCGGGAGGGAGGGTGCGACGCGGGAGGAAGAGGTGGTGGCTTGGTGGGGCGGCGCGGCCTCGGAAGGGAGGCGGCGGCTAAGCTAGCGGATAGAGGCGAGAGGCGGAGCAGCGGCGGCGGCTTCGGAGGGAGGCGGCGGCGGCTAAGCGGGCGGGTGGGGAGCGGCGGCGGACGGAGCGGCGGCGGGCGAAGGAGGTTGGCGGCGGCGGCGGCTGGTGACGACGGCGGCGGGAGGCGGCGGCGGCGGCGGCTAGGGTTAGGACCTTACTGCGATAGATACCATGTAGAGAGACATAATATGGGCTGTGCAATCGCGATGTATTGATCGGTGCACCAGGCACGTATATATAAGTACAGAGGTGGGCCACAACCTCATCTATACAGGGAAAACAGGAGATGGGCCCTACACATATACACGTACTTGCGGACCTGTGTTTTTGCTGCTTTGGTCTCTGATCAGATTAGTTTAGCTGGTATGGTGAACTATTATTCGGTTTGCTCTGCATCTTTGAGACGGCGAAAAGTAGAGGATTCTTGATTATTATGCCGTCCTAGCTAGTGGCCCTGATGTGACCGGTCTTTTCTTTCTTCCATTAACTAATTATTACTGATTGCACATACAGACACTACGAGCTACTAGTAGTGCATCAGAATATGCATTACAGAGACAGTGGTCGTTTCCCTTTGAGAAATTTTCTTGCCGTTGCTGAGCCACGTACCTCGCCCGTGGTGAAATGAAACGATGGATCGATCAAGTTGGTCTGCTGGCTGGATCGAAATGGTAACCTTGACACTGGTAGACGCATACCCAACTCCATCACTTGCTAGCTAGCTAGATGGTGTATACTGCATATATCTTGCATGCATGCGATTTCTGATCCAGATAATCGGTACAAGACTTACCAACCAATTTGTACGTGCATGCTTTTCAATGCACAGAGACATGCATGCGTGTCACTTTATACAGAGTTACAGACAGATCGGCCAACTATTTTGAGGGTAACATGCATCTGCATGCATGCTTCATGCTGCTAGGTAGCATAATGCAGCTGCAAATCTTTCAGTTGCAGCATCTAATCGGCCATCCCACACAAGAAAAAGACGCGTGCAGATTAAGCTCTTGCAAGCAAGCACAGATCACTGACCAGACCCATCGGCCGCTCTATTCTAGCATAGTACGCTACAACGCCGCCCACCCAGTTTCGTCCGTCCGTCAGGTGGCATGGTTTATGCCATATATCTAGTAGCAGAGACAAACTATTGTTATGACCAGTCCTTAAATTTGGGAATAGCGTGTGTTGCTGCTACTGCTTTGCTTTCCTTTTCTTTTATTTTCTTTCAGCAACCAAAGGGATCTACCTGTCTATCTAGCTAATTTGTAGGGCATCCGAAGCCAAGCTAAACTGAGCCCAAAGCTGCATCGCTTTGGCCACGCACCTTGCTCAGACTAGTGCTTGCTTGATGCATCACATCAAGCCTGGAAATTCGGCAGCACTAGGGCTAGTTTATTTGTACTACTCTACTATATATCTCTTAGGCATGCAGCTCTCAGCTTAATTAGCTTACTTGATGTACTCCTACTGGATGTGGAATTGTCAAGCACACATGTGAAACACGATGTGACATTTGCAGCCAAAGACTCTCGCTCGTCTGGCACGTTGTTGCCTTTTCGTTAAATTTGAAAATAATAATATAAAGTGCATGCAAGCTGCAATATAATGCACTGAATTATTTTGGGGAAACTGATCAAAGTAGCCACAAGTCACTCAAATTAGGAGAAAGATTAAAGGGGGTTGAAAAAAGATCAATTAAAGATCATGCGAGATAAGCAGACAACGTTGTGCTTCTATTTTGATTAGGCCTCCAAATTAAATAGCCAGCTTTGCATGCAACAACAGCACGAGATCAGAGTCGTCTCGTCTTCTCATTTGGGCATCTGGCGGGTTGCTTTTTTCGTTAAGTTGGAAAGAGCCAGCAGCACTGCAATGCATGGCCGGCCACAAGTCAATCAAACTAGTTAATTAATTAGCTAGGAGAAAAAATTAAGGAACGTGATTGGGCTGGAAGCAGACAAGGTTGAGCTTTTACAGTTAGCTGACTCGACTCAACCATATACTAGTCCAAGATATAGACTGCTTTGCATGTACGGTGGCACATTTGATTTTAATTAGTTAATTATCATTAGCAGGGAACCTTCTTGTTAATTAGGTAATCCCACTAAGGATGCATTAAAGCATGCATGTGGGCATTGCTTAAAGCGGGATAGTATCACCTAGAGCTTCACGTACCATCGCAATAATCAGGCCCTTTTCTGCGATGCATGACTAGTGGAATATATGATGACTAGAAATATGTTAGCTGAGCTCAATGGTCCGGGTATCAACAAGAGCCATCGATCAAAAGGGGTTAAAGAAAACAAAGTACTCCATTCTAAATAAAAAGGGTAAAGGAGCTTGCATATTGCATATATTCCATTTTTAACTAGTGCAAGATTGAGTATTAAGCACACAAATATCTTAAGTATACTATGAGCTTCAGATTGGGCTGAGACGTTGAGTGCCTAGGAAGCTTCGGTCGGTGGTCTATATGCCTGGTCAATTACTAAGATTTTTCCCTTGTTTGGAGTGCATGCTCTATCAATTCAAAGTGCTTAGTTTTTTTTACTTTAAGTATATTTATGTTGTTTCAGATTGTCAAAACTCTTATACTCTAGGTCCTCATGGGCTATGGCCCTTCTCTCTCTAAAGTATGACGACACGGTTGACTGGAACTTGAGGAATACTTTTTCCTTCCAATTTGCTTTACCGATACTATATGGAGGAGGTGCAAAGTGCAAACAGAGCAGCTGGCGTCGTTCGCATGCATGTATCTTTGTCTTAGAAAAATAAGTATCATTTGGAAAAATGTAAATTTTACAGGGTTTCGCTTTTATAGAAATTTTTCTTTGATGCCATTTTGGAAGTTGGAACATAGGAATATATCTTATATTTCTTTTGAATTCCAATGAATAATATATTGTACATAGATACTTCGGAAGTAACCAAAATATAAGGTAAGAGCTCATGCTTTCTTCTTTACAATTTGGACCTATGATCCATGTGTAACATCTGAATGACACCTTTCAAGATTTATGTTTCGCTCAACTTAAGTCTCGTTTGGAATAAAGAAAATGCACATAAATTTAGATGATAGAATTTCCGTTTGGAAAAAAAATTTGATGCCATTTGGAACAAAGGCAGATATCTTATACTGAATTGCATTTAGGAATCTTGGAGGGTAGCAAACCCAAGTTAAAATTATGATTCATTCTTTTAATTTGGGAATACAACTCCCGCCACGTTGCGGGTCTACTAGATCGGTTGGTGCTCTCGGCTTACCATGGGATGGATTGCTGAGGACACCAGATTAGATCATGTGTGTTGGCGTGAGATCAGGGCACATCATCAAACGACTATGTGTAGCAACATAGATCGCCGTGAAGGTGGCCCTGGGTTGACCCATGTATTGGTTTTGTCACACTTTGTTGAATAATATAATAAAAGATGACTGTGTGCATTGCTTGATGCAGAGGTTGGGGTCATCCTCCTTTTCAGAAAAAGACACCCGCGGCACATCTGAAATTTTCATGTGCTTTTGCGTCCTATGGGAATCAGTTCCTATGTTTCACGCATTATTAGCAGTATTTAAATACTCTAATAATGAAAGTCTCCTACCAGTTTTACTAGACACTCAATCGACGTGCTCCAGGAGATGTAGTTTCAAAATTTGGCACGGCCATTGGGTACAAGATTCTGGAGTATTTCAGTGGCTGCGGCCATGCATTTGCATTGGGAACGAGCAGGCTGGTGGCTAGGAGGGCTTGCACACCGCTTCAACTACAAGGCAGGACTTATCACGTCTGCGTATGCATGCTCATCCCAGCTGCCCCCTATAGCTTCTATTAGATCCACGCGTGGCAAACTTGGATGTACGCATGAAAAAGAAGGAACACAAATGCATTTCCTTCTTTCCATAATATATATCTTGGCATTTCTTTCTATATGATCACTAGAATTTCAAGGATGCTAGATTGCATCGAGCTACCTGAATTTCATACTTAAACAGGGATTGTGACCATACAGGTGATTATCAACGAATGTCCACCGAAATCCTATAGGTCGCGTCCATTGCAACATAAACAAACAAACCAAGAGTTTGAATAGGTTTGGATCAATAAAAATATATAGTGCAAATGAAACAAAAATCACAAGTTCATAAATTCAGTCATACAAATCAAACAACCTACGTATAAATGGACAACTTTTCTTCCTCTCCTTCCAGCAGCATGGTATGCGCGCCGCGCAACTCAATTCCGCATGCATAAGAAAAAGGCGAAGCGAACAAGCGTGATTCGTTCTTCCACTTTTGTGCCACGTGTGCGTACGTTATGGTGGGAGGCGCACCGAGATCAGCTATGTATTTTCCAGATCCTTCCGGAGTACATGTATAGGTGGCAGAAATTTCTTTAAGAGTTTCTTGATGGTTTTAGCTGTCTCATATGATGTAGATTCCTCCCGTCCACACGAGAATCTCGACATGGAGACATCACAGGGATTAGCGAGAGTCTTAGATGACTTATATTTATCGAAAGTTCTTTAAATCAAAATATGATAGTTATCACCTCTCTGTCTCTCCCATTGCCACCCCCCCCCCCCTCCCGTCTCTCCCATTGCCACCCCCCCCCCACCCCCTTCCCCGTGCTTGTTTCAACAGTCACCATCGCCACCGCACCATAAATATAATATCTCTATATTGGTCTCAGACATGGAGGCACAAGTTTCTTTTGAGGCGCAGATGTCCCCACCCCTCACTAGCATCAATCCCTAACCAATCCTTTGATCAATTTCGTGAACTTTGGCTCCACCATAATCTCCAATCCCATATAGCTAAAATGGCAGAGAGCTGCCTCGGTTCTACCTCACAACATTGAACATGTTGCCAGCGTATGCCATATATGACGAAGAGTTTGCAAATTATGATGTCATGCAATCGAATCTACAAGGCATTGTAGTTTGAAAATATTTGAGGCAATTATACCCATGTAGCCAAGTGCTAGAGTTTTTTTTTCTATTTTTCTATGAAAAGACAAAACTCGTACGTAGTGGATACTTCATTCAAACAAAGAAATTTGTAAGGTGTAAATAATTCGTGGTCGATTGATATTTTCTTAAGTCTAGGTCAATTTCTGAAAAGTGAACTTGCAGTTTTTTGAAAGCGCAAGTTTCCAACTCTCACTAAACCGAAGTCGCACTTTGTAGGATTGGTAAAACTTGAGACAAAATCTCGACTGACTGAGAGACATAATCAAGCCTAGGGATGCATGCAGACGTGTATTTGCCTTTTTCTTTCGAGGGGAAGAGTGCATCCATCTTCTTGGATCATTTTGGTATCAACACCTTTATTAAAGAAGCAGCGATTAGTTTATTTTGTTTGTTTGAATTCAATGCTGAGGAGAAAATCTCAGGGGTATAGAAGAAATGAGCCGGTTTATATGGAAAACCGGGTCGAAAACCATGATCCAGTTTACATGTGAAACTGACAAGGCGGACCGAAAACCATGATCCCATAGATATTCATTCATTCAAAAGTGCCGGTGCATGGAGTTAAAACATGCTCTGCTGACGTGGCGGCGTGCTGACGTCAGCGATTACTGTAGCTCGCGCGGTTTGAGGGAGAAGCTTCTTGAGATGCCAGCTGCACACAACGCAGGCACGAGAAAGGAAGAGAGACAATCGTGGTGTGCTTCCTCCCCTCCTGTTTCCACTCGAGAGAATCGCCCCTCCGTTAGCTCGCTCTCAGCTCCTCCCTGCCGCCTATATATGTACCTGCGGCATGCACTTGCTCCTCCACCGCCACCGCCTACGCCCACCTCGCCCGCCTCTCCGGCCCCAAACCACACACCAACAGCCAAACGCGTCAGCTAGCTAACCGGGCCGTCGTCGTCGACCGGCCGGCATCTCCCTTCACCTCGCCCCATCTCCGTCCGCCCGCCGGCCTCTTCCACCGAGCGCCCACCTCACCTCCATCCAATCAATCGCCCCCGGCCGGCATCCCGGCTTCTCCCGTCGATCAATCGAGGGGATTAAGCAGACAAAAGCAGAGAATGGGCGTGATGGAGGGGATGAAGCCGGTGGCGGCGATGGTGGTGGTGCAGTTCGTGTTCGCCGGCGTCAACATCTTCTACAAGCTGGCCGTGTCCGACGGCATGGACATGCGGGTCCTCGTCGCCTACCGCTTCCTCTTCGCCTCCGCCGTCCTCTCGCCCATCGCATACTTCGTCGAGAGGTACCTTACCTAGCTAGCTCCTCCGTCCATTCGATCCTTTCCCAAGATTAAAATCCCCCTTGCACTAAATTTGATCGCACACATATGCATGCTTGCATGCATTATATTCCGAAGCATCTAGTGCACACAAATCATCACGATGCTTATTTTTCAATCGGTTGTTAGTACTTAGTAGTACTACTAACTATTGGAGTATGCTGAACTGTAAATATAGTAGTAGTTTGAGGTGAGCTTCTTTTACTAAAAATCATTAGAGCATCAAGGAATCATTAGTGTTCTTGCCCTTTTTGTGTGTGTTGGGTCAAGTAGTTTCATTCTCTGAAGAAACCAATTAGTTGAGCCAGTGCATGCATGCATGCATGTCCTTGTCTCGCTCTTTCTCCATGTTTTCCGATGTTCCCTCCCCTTTGTGTTGACCCGGCCGGACGCCCCATTGTTTCTAGTCTAGCAAAAAAAGTAGAGCTTTGTGAAAAAGCTACGGTCTATATAGCTTCCTTCACCTATTATATTCCGTCGTTGGAAAAAGAATTCAGAAAGTAGGGTACAATATATTGATATGTGCTTCCGGAGTATGTTATGAGTACGTACGTACGTGTGCAGATGCTTCACTTTATTATCATCATTCGATAAGTACTCTCCATATGCATGCATGCTACTCCCTCCGTAAAGAAATATAAGAGCATTTAGATCACTAAAGTATTGATCTAAACGTTTTTATATTTGTTTACAGAGGGAGTACCTATTAACGAGTAGAGTGGTTTGCAAAAAAAAGATTAACGAGTAGAGTACATGAATTTTTTTTTTGATACTCAAAGGAAAACTACATGTTTTTTTACAAACTATATATACTTGCATGCCAGTGAATTGGATTAATTAATTCCCTGGCGCTTTAATTGTTTTGAGCAGGAAGAAAAGAACCAAGGTGACGTGGCGAGTGCTGCTGCTCTCCTTCGTCTGCGGACTCTGTGGGTAAGCTCCAATTTAATTAAATTGTTGTTGTTGTTTCATTTTACTATGATTTTCACTGCACTTCCCACGACGATTGGGAAGGAGAGCAAAAGGTTAAGCCCGATTGGGCATGGCTGCCGGAATTTAGGCGCGACGCCGTTTTTGCAGTGATGCATCATGCATGTAGCTAGCTAGGGGGCTCAATGCAACGGTGCACAATACCCTCCGAATGCAAGGTCAACCGGGCGCCCGGCCGGTGGATGCGTCACGGGGTGCTCGCCGGCGACCAACACTTTACCTTCCTTTTCCATCTATCCAGCACATGCATGCTGCTTCCAACCACTTGATGTGTGATTAGTTAGGCGCAACCAACTGATCGATCCGGCCCGATGGAATCCTCTGCCGCTAGCTTTAGTTTGCCTGCCAAACAAAGTAGAGTACGAACTCCACGTACGTCCAGTCCACTCGCTTTAGGCCCTTCCCAGTGCTCCACAGTGTACAGGTGCTAAGGATGCCACATAAGCAGAAAAATGATGTGGCAAAGCAATTAATGAGGAGAGAGAGGATTATGGTGACCCCAACAAGAACCAATGCTAAGCACGTGAACCTAGACAAAAAGACTACCAACCAATACATGAAGGAGTTTTATTACTAAACAATTAAATAGAGAAAGCTTAGCTACAAAACCTAAGCACCGATGCATTGGGGACATTAGTTGCTAAGCATTTTAATGCACCTAGCACCCCACTTTAGCACCAATGCATTGGGAGAGGTCTTACAAACCGTGCATGGAGCTACTGGTCTGTGAACATCATCGTCCTTGTGCTGCCCCTGATGCTCGCTTTGTCAACTCCATCGGTCACTGTACTCACGCATGCGTGCTCGACTGCTTAGAGGGTGTTTGTTTCCAGGGACTTATTGGTTTAGGGACTTAAAAAAGTCCCTATAAGTCCCACCTAAACCAAACACAAGGGACTTATTGGGACTTATTGTGGTGATTTGGGACTTATCAAATAACACTCTCAGAGAGGAGCTTATTGGGACTTATTCGCTCCAGGCTCGTTCCCCGCACGCCCCGTCGCCGCCCCGCCTCTTAACCCGTCGCCGCCCGCCTCGGTTCGCCGCCCGCCTCTCGCCCGTCGCCGCCCGCCTCGGTTCGCCGCCCGTGGCCGCCCGCCTCGGTTCGCCGCCCGTCGCCGCCCGCCTCTCGCCCGTCGCCGCCCGCCTCGGTTCGCCGCCCCGTCGCCGCCCCGCCTCTCGCACCGTCGCCGCCCCGTCTCGGTTTGTTCTGCCTCGATTCGTTGCAACGATGCTTCCAATCGCCGGACAGGCCCTCTCCTGAGCCTCGTTGCAGCGGTGCAACATGGACTTATAAGTCTTTGTAAACAAACAGGTAGGGACTCGGGACTTATAAGTCCCTGTAAACAAACATGTAGGGACTTATGACTTATAAGTTGGGACTTAAAAAAGTCCTAGGACTTATGAAACAAACAGGGCCTTAGTACAATTGCACCGATGGAGCCACCTATCGGTCTACATGCAGCCACGTACGCCCTCCCGCCCCGCGCGCGCATTTATGCCCTCCTTGACTTGCGTATCCATGCATGCATGCTTGCACGCCTATGCCTAGCTAGCACCGCATTGGATGTATACATCGTCGTCGTGTCGAATATCCACACCACGTCCGTATATACACGTCACCTTCTTTGCCAATGGAGTGATATGGATCGATATATGGACATGGTGTATGTACGTCAGATTACATTCTATCGTCATGTTTCTTGGACTACTTTTTCTGCATATTGCCAGCTTCATCGCCCAGCTCGTCGTCGTCCACGTTGCACGTCCCTAGCTAGATATAGGCTCCGCCATTAATGGAGTACGTCTAGCTGTGGAACTTGGTCACCATGAAGAAGATTGACACGTGTATGTACGTATCGACGTGTGTCATCGTGCAGCTACCGTAGTACGTGCGACAAAAATATGTATACGTGTGATCGATTACGTTGCCTTGAATGTTGATGTGACATTGCATTTGCATATGCATGACGCGATCGAGCACATAAGATGGATCGATACCTTCTCAACATGCATATGTACACTACACGTGTGTATGGACTGACTGGTTGCAAAATGCTTCATGCAGGGGCTCGCTGGCGCAGAACCTCTACATCTCCGGCATGAAGCTCACCTCCGCCACCTTCGCCTCCGCCATGACCAACCTCATCCCGGCCATCACCTTCGTGCTCGCCGTGCTCTTCCGCTACGAGCGCCTCGCCATCCGCACCCTGGCCGGCCTGGCCAAGGTCACCGGCACGCTGCTTGGCGTCGGCGGCGCCATGCTGCTCACGTTCTACAAGGGCGCCCAGGTCACCCCGTGGCCCCCTACCCACATCAACCTCGCCGCCCAGCTTGCCGCCCGGCACCAACACGACGAACATGCCTCCTCCTCCCTTCACCCGGATAGTGGCAACCGTGCCATGGGCTGCCTGCTCTGCACCGGCAGCTGCTTCTTCTACGCGCTCTGGCTCATCCTGCAGGCCAGGCTCAGCCGGGAGTACCCATTCCACTACTCCACCACCGCGCTCATGTGCGGCATGAGCGCGCTCCAGTCCGCCGCCTTTGCTCTCTGCTTCGACCGGGACCTCATCCAGTGGCGTCTCTCCTCCGGCATCCGCCTACTCGCCGTCCTCTACACCGGCGTGGTCGCCTCGGGGGTCATGCTCGTGGTGCTCTCCTGGTGCGTCAAGCGCCGGGGCCCCCTCTTCGCGTCCGTCTTCAACCCCATGATGCTGGTGGTGGTGGCCGTGTTGAGCTCACTCCTGCTCGGCGAGGAGCTGCATCTCGGCAGCGTGCTCGGCGCCGTGCTCATCGTGCTGGGCCTCTACTCCGTGCTCTGGGGAAAAGGTCGCGAGGCTGCGGAGAATGAGCCGGCCAAGGCCCGCGCCGCCGGCACAGAGCTGCCGCACATCGACATCGTCGTGCATCGTCATGACCCCCCTCCTACGCCGCAGGAGCAGCAACAAGACAGCATGGCGGAGGCGCCGGCACGGTGACCATCGGAGCAGGCATGAAGAGGACCAGCGATCGAAGAGATGAACTGGTCCAAGATTTGTTACTGCCTTATTTGTCACGATGGAGATAGAGTTTACCGGTGGAACTAGTAGTGATTGGGAGGAGAGTCGTAGTTGCGCTCGTTTGTTGGGTGGTTAGGACTTGGTTAAATCTCTAGTTTAGAAGGAGGAGAAATGTTGAGGACCAGAGAATCAGAATTCAGAACTGCATGCAACAATAGTGGAGAGAAGGATGTAGTACGAGGAAAACTATAGCAGGATGAGATGAATGGACCAACCAATAAATTTCACGCACAATATCTTTTGACACGAGATGAATCAACTCCATTTTACAACTTGGTACTCCCTCCTTCCATCTATATAGGGCCTAATGCATTTTTTAAGACCGCCTTTGACTATTGACAAGATTAATAGTACATGGCATGCACAATGTGAAAATTATATCATTGAAAGCTCCTTTCACACACGATTTTAACGGTGTGCTTTGTATAAGTTGCATGTCATATATTATTGTTCTAATATTTGGTCAAAGTTAGCCTCGAAAAACGTATTAGGCCCTATATAGATGGAAGGAGGGAGTAGAATGTACTACCCCTGTCTCATAATATAATATAAGATGTTACTCCCTCTGTCCCCAAATTCATGGCATATAAATGGAGTCAAAAAAGTCAATGCTTCCTAAGTTTAACCAAACATATATACTCCCTCCGTTTTTATTTACTCTGCATATTAGAGTTGACTGAAGTCAAACTTCATAAAGTTTGACCAAGTTTATAGAAAACAATATAGACATTTATCATAATAAATCTATACGATGTGAAAGTACATTCAATAATGAATCTAATATTGTTGATTTGTTATTGTATATCTTAATATTTTTGTTTATAAACTTGGTCAAAGTTTGCAAATCTTGACTTTGACCAAAGCTAATATGCGAACTAAATAAAAATGGAGGGAGTACAAAATAGTTTTGCTAAAGCACATCTCGCTGCGCCCTAAGTGTTGCACATCTAAGTTCTATGCCATTGATTTTACGCGAAGATTCGTGCAAGCATTTTCATTACTCTATTTATTCCTTTGTTCCAAATGACACTTATTCTAAGCCAAACATACATGCATGCATGCCAACGACGTCAGCCGCTCTGGTTTGCTCTATTTGCACCTCCTGTGTATAGTATCGGTAAAGCACAATGCAATGGAAAAGTATTCCTTAAGCACCTCCTGTGTATAGTGTCGGTAAGGCACAACGATGTCATACTTTACAGAGAGAATGGCCATATCCCATGAGGACCTGGAGTATAAGAGGTTTGAAAATCTGAAACAACATAAGGTAATTAAAGTAAAAGGTAAACTTACCCTTTGAATTGATGTGAGCATGCACTCCAAACAAGGGAAAATGTTAATAATTGACCACCGACCGAAGCTTCCTAGGCACTCGACGTCTCAACCAAATCTGAAGCTCATATAGCACACTTAAGATATTTATGTGCTTAATACTCAATCTTGCACTAGTTAAAAATGGAATAGATGCAATATGCATGCCCTTTTACCTTTTTATTAGAATGGATTATTTTATTTCTTTCAATCACTCTTGATTGATGGCTCTTGTTGACACCCGGCCCATTGGGCTCAGCTAAAATAACAGAGAGTCATCATATATTCCACTAGTCATATGTATTGCAGAAAAGGGATTGATTATTGCGATGGTACGTGCAGCACTAGTTGATACTAGCCCCCTTTTAGCAATGCCCACATGCATGCATTGCATGCATCCTGAGTGCGATTACCTAATTAACAAGAAGGTTCCCTGCTAACGATTAACTAAAGTCAAATGTGTTACCTTACATGCAAATCAGTCTATCTTGGACTAGTATAAGGACGAGGCGATTCAGCTAATTGTAAAAGCTCAACCTAGTCTGCTTCCAGCCAATTAGTTTTCCACCTAGCTAATTAGTTTAATTGACTTGTGGCCGGCCATGCACTGCAGTTCAGCTGGCTCTTTCCAACTTGGCAAGAAAAGCAACACGCCAGATGCCTAAATGAGAAGACGAGACGAGTCTTACCGTGCTGTTGTTGCATATGCACAGCTGTATATTTAATATGGATTTGGAGGCCTAATCTAAAGCACAACCTTGTCAGCTTATCTTGCATGAAGGCCAGTCACTTTCTTTAATTGATCTTTTTTAACCCCCTTTAATCTTTCTCCTAATTTGAGTGACTTAGAGCATCTACAGCCGGGCACCTCAAAGCCGTCTCATACGCCCGGGCGGCCCACCCGGTCACTGACCGGTCACGTTTTTCTTTTACCCAGACAGACGCTTCAAACGCCCGGACTAACCGGCACCCCTCATATCCAGCCCATATATGGGGCAGATATGGGCGCCCGGGCGCGCCCGCCACGTCGGACCCGGCCCATGCTGGCCCACCCGACCCAACTTATATTCGTCGTCATCCGGTCGCCGGGGCAAACCCTAGCCACTTCACTCCGCTCCCCTCCGCCACCCGAGCACACCTCCGACGGTTTCCGGCCTTCTCCGTCATGGCAGGCAACGGATCGGGCACCGACCAGTCCAGATCCGTCAACTGGGGTGTCATCCCGTGTGGGTTGGAGGAGGCAATATCGGTCCGCATTGCACTCTGCCGCTCCCTTGAGGACATCGCCAGGCCGATGGACGGATCCGTCCATCGCGACACCATAGTGTCAGCTCACTGGGTGCTCGGGTCCTCTGGTGCTGGATCCTCACGGTCCCGGCAGCCGGAACACCTCTCCTTTCCCATCACAGGTCGGGCAGACTATGAGTCCCACCAGGAACGGGCGGCCCGCAATGGGAAGGAGAGGATAAGGGCCGCCGAGGCCCGTATTGCGGCGGAAATGGCGGCGGAGGCGGCTGATGCGGCGGCACGGGCGGCCGCAGAGGAGGAAGTCATCCGCGCCCGCACTATGAAGAAACGACAGCGGAGGAACACGCGCACCCTCGCGTGACAGCAGAATAGGGTGGTCCGTGCCATGGCTGGACTGCCACCGAAGGAGGACAACGACGACTAGGATAGCTCCAGCCACGAGCAGATCCGACTCGATCAGTACTGCGTCTTTGACCGGTACTTCCGTGAGAAGGACGGCAAGGGCGCCGAGAAGGGCAAGGGCAGTCGTGGATGAACTCCACCATAGCCAAACATGCCAAATTTTGATAGTCCGATGGCATGTTAGTTTGTTTTTTTTGACACCTGGCATGTTAGTTTGTTGTGATGGAGTAGTCGGACGATGTGTGTGCATCGATGTTTGCATGAGTTTGTATGAATTTTAGATATGGTAATTGAGGTGTCCGGATATGGATTATATTATTTAAAGGGGGCCCGCGTCCGGGCACGTCCGCATGCGTTTGAGGGGCCGGTTGTGCTGAGTCCGGTTGTAGGTCCTCTTTTGGCCTACTCTGACCCCCCCCCCCCCCCACACACAAAATCTATGCATTATATTGCAGCTTGCATGCACTTTATATTATTATTTTCAAATCTAAAAAAAGGAAATGACAAATGCCTAGTCGTGTTTCACATGTGTGCTTGACTAGTCCACATTCTGTAGGAGCACTAGTAGAAAACAGGGCTTTGGTTCAGGCCGGGCCAGCCCATTAGTCCCAGTTCAGCCCAGAACCAGGACCCATGGGGGCATAGGTCCCGGTTCGTGAGCCCATGGGGCCGGCTAGGCCATCGTGGGGCGTTGTTCCCGGTTCATCTGGCACCTTTGGTCCCGGTTCGAGGCTCGAACTAGGACTAATGTGCCTCTTTCCTAGCCCACCACCATTGGTCCCGGTTCCAGCCACGAACCAAGACCAATGATATGCCTATATATACCCCCTCGCCGGCGAGTAGAGCACTCCACACTGCTCTGTTTTTTCTGGCCGGCGAGGGGAGGGCTTTGTGGTGCTCTAGCTGACCTCCTATGCACATGAGGTGTTCGATGAAATGCCCGAGCCACACTACTTAAGCTTTCTCCTCTCCAAGCTCTACCTCCAAGCTCCATTTTCCTCAATATTTGTCTAGGTTTAGCGGTCTGTCACATCCCGTCCCCCGTCTTCATCGTTGTTGATCGCCCGCGCCGATCTCGTCGCCAGCACCACCATGGTGAGCCTCATGTTCTTATCTTCTTTCTGAAAGGAAAAAAAATTCTTACTTGTATGTTTAGATAGATACTTATATAATTTTCTTACTTTTATTATTGCTTCTTATTATATAGTGCGATGGTTTTGGTAACCGCGCCCGCCGGCCCTCGTCCTATCTACGATTCGGATGTGGTATATATTATCTTTTATAACTATTTGGTTCATTTATTGTTTATGACAATTATGCCGACCAACATGACATAGATTTTATTTATCTAGGAGGTATGTGAACGGGAAATTCCAACTTACCCTATTGTCGAGAGGTTAAATTTAGTTGAAGAAGAAAAAGCAATAACTTGAAGGGAAAAATAAAAAAATTGAGTATGAGAAGATGAAATTGGAGTTGCATGTTGCGGATGTCGTCGATCATCACAAGATCAAGATGGATGCAATGCGCTTGAAGATTAGAAGGATTAGAAAATATGCCTTTCATAACGAGCCTTGGTATCATTATGCCGTTGGATCAATTGTTACCATGGTTGCGATTATGATCGCATTTGTTGTTGCATTGAAATGTTTTACATAGTTTTAATGTATGGTTTATTTAGATGCTCTGGAGAGCTATATGTTGTTCAATGAGAACTATGTATGTACTTTGGTTTTAATGTGATGATGAACTTCTATTAATTTGGTCATTTATCTATTCATGATGTTCTGTAATGGTTTTTGACGCACTTAATTATATATAATGCACACAGATGAACCGACAATGGTTGTACGGTGACAGACACACCTCTGAGTACATTAAGGGCGTGCATAATTTTCTCGAAGTGGCTGAGGCAAACAAGCAGAATGGTTTTATGTGTTGTCCATGCCCTATATGTGGGAATACGATGTCTTACTCCGACTCGAAAACCCTTCACACCAACCTGCTTTATAGGGGTTTCATGCCACACTATAATATTTGGACCAAGCATGGAGAAATAGGGGTTATGATGGAAGAAAACAAAGAAGAAGAGGACGATGAAAACTATGTGCCCCCTGAATACGGTGATGCTGCAACGGGGGAAGCTGTTGAAGATCAAGAGGAACCAGGCAATGTGCCCGATGATGATCTCCGCCGGGTCATTGTTGATGCAAGGAGACAGTGCGAAAGTCAAAAGGAAGCTGAAGTTCGATCGCATGTTAGAGGATCACAAAAAAGATTTGTACCCCAATTGCGAAGATGGCAACACAAAGCTCGGTACTGTACTGGAATTGCTGCAATGGAAGGCAGAGAATGGTGTGCCTGACAAAGGATTTGTGAAGCTACTGAAAATATTGAAGAAGAAGCTTCCAAAGGATAACGAATTGCCGACAATATGCATGCAGCAAAGAAGGTTGTATGCCCTCTAGGATTGGAGGTGTAGAAGATACATGCATGCCCTAATGACTGCATCCTCTATCGCGGTGCGTACAAGGATTTGAACGCATGCCCGGTATGCGGTGCATTGCGGTATAAGATCAGACGAGATGACCGTGGTGATGTTGATGGCGAGCGCCCCAGGAAGAGGGATCCTGCCAAGGTGATGTGGTATGCTCCTATAATACCATGGTTGAAATGCCTGTTCAGAAACAAAGAGCATGCCAAGTTGATGTGATGGCACAGAGAGGACCGTAAGAAAGACGGGAAGTTGAGAGCACCCGCTGACGGGTCGCAGTGGAGAAAAATCAAGATAAAGTACTGGGAGGAGTTTGCACGTGACGCAAGGAACGTATGGTTTGGTTTTAGCGCAGATGGCATTAATCCTTTTGGGGAGCAGACCAACAATCACAACACCTGTCCCGTGACTCTATGTATCTATAACCTTCCTCCTTGGTTGTGCATGAAGCGGAAGTTCATTATGATGCCAGTTCTCATCCAAGGCCCTAAGCAACCCGGCAACGACATTGATATGTATCTAAGACCATTATTTGAAGAACTTTTACAGCTGTGGATTGAAAATGGTGTATGTGTGTGGGATGAGCACAAACAGGAGAATTTGACCTGCATGCGTTGCTGTTTGTAACCATCAATGATTGGTCTGCTCTCAGTAACCTTTCAGGACAGACAAACAAGGATACCATGCATGCATGCACTGCTTAGATGACACCGAAAGTATATACCTAGACAAATGCAGGAAAAATGTGTACCTGGGGCATCATCGATTTCTTCCGACTAACCATCAATGTCGAAAAAAAGGCAAGGCAGATCATCGGAAGAAGCCCGCCATGCGTACCGGTGATCACGTACTTGCTATGGTCAATGATTTAAAAGTAATCTTTGGAAAGGGTCCCGATGGAGTATTTGTTCTGAATGACGCTGAGGGACGCGCACCCATGTGCAAGAAGAAATCTATATTTTGGGACCTACCTGATGTAGGCACGACCTCGAACGCGCCACTGATTCGGCCCGATCTTTTACGATGCAACGAACTCCTCCAAGATCCACGGTAAAATCTCCCAATTAAGCGAACAGTACGCGTAACCTGAAGACGGGGTGACGACGACCAACAGACAATTCCTCGACACACGAGGAACCTCCCCCGTGGTAGACGTAACCAGCGCGTAACCCGTCGGTGACGACGACGAACCTCGAGCCAATAGCTCGAAAATTCTCAGCGTACGCACTAGAATCTTCTTGCCAAAGTAAAATCTTCAATTTGGAAAATTTCACAAAGATAAACGAAACAAACGCCCAAAGGGCCACTTCATACTAGATGTATATAAGCCTCCAAAATTCAACCTCCTCCGAATACAAGACGAGAGCTCCTTTTATATTGGAGACTCCACCGGCCGTAAGCCCTAAAATACTCTAACCGATCTGACCCAAACTAAAACGCTAGATCCTCTCCTTTTACATCTCAAAGAAAAAAAACTAAACTACCTAATAACAAACTTGTACGAGGACAGAGGACCTCTGTCCTGGATAGTACTCTTTTAATTAGAACGCTAATTAATCAATATGGCCATCACCGGCCACGCTGATCACATAATTTAAAATGATAAAATAATAACTTTGCTCGTACGATTGGAACTACTCCACCGGACATAAAAATAGTATCAATATTACTTCAGTTTGGAGGGGTTCTGAAGTTTGGCTTCACTGCATCCTTCTCCGGTTCAGTTGGTGGCACCTCAAAGCTAAAAGAGCCAATTCGTAACATGTTTGGATGATTATCTGTTGCATTTACGGTCACATCATCCTCTCTCCCTTGAAATGAAGCCGTCCTCGGCTTTGTGGTAACTCTAGAGACCTTCTTTACTGAAAGAATATCATCCTCCTTCACTGGAAGAGAAACCGTCTTTGGTTTCATGTTGATCTTGGGAGCCATCTTCTTTCGCACTATCAATATCACATCTGAGCGAATTAATTTCTCATTCATTGATTTAAGTGTCCTTCGCTTTCCATTATGAATAAGAGTGTATGTGTTGGTCCTTCCAGCATGTTGGACACTAGGGTCATACTGCCAAGGTCGGCCTAGTAACAAACCGCAAACTTTCATTGGCAAAAGATCGCATTCCACCTCATCAACATACTGCCCAACAGAAAATGTTACACGTGCCTTATGTGTAATTTTGAGCTTCCCACAATTGTTCAACCACTCCAAATGATATGGTTCATCATATCGCCATGTCGACAAACCAAGCTTCTCCACCAACATCTTGCTGATGCCATTAGTGCAACTACCGCCATCAATTATTAACTTGCACAATGTACCCTTAATGTCACACTGAGTCTGAAATAAACTCGTGCGCTGACCTTCGCTCACTGCCATGCTATCTTCATCATGTACCCTCTTAAGTTGCATATTCAGCCCACTCGTTGGTACTGCTGGTTTCTCTTTGTTCTTCTCATGTGAAGAAATATTTTTAGTTCCAACAAGACTATCCTCAGCCTTTTTCTTTTGTAGCAAGATCTGCTCTACTTCTTTCTTTGCATTAATTGCAGCATGTGCTCGGTCTCTTCTCTTACGTTCTTCCAAATATTGTTCGGAAGAGTATGCTTCAAAATAAATCCATCGACCATTACGAAAAATCTGAAATTTCCTCCACGAAAAATAGCCAGATTTATCAATCTGTAGCTCCCTCTTTTTTGTCCAAGATTTACCAAGTATCAAGCTACACATATACATATGATATGGAAGAACATCACAGAAAACTGAATTTGTAAATCAACAAAATCCAAAAGTCACCTCTACTTGATGCTTTATTGTCACAAATTTTCCCTGCCATCTGAGCTTATATTGGTCTAGATGCTCTATTACTACTAGCTTCAATGCATCAACCAAGGTTGGACTCACCAAATTTATTTCTGAAGAACGATCAAACATTGCAGCACAAGTAGTTGGCCCAACCTTCACTCTTGTGTAGATTTGAAACCATGAAAGGGCTCGTGACGGATCCTTCTCACATTGGGACATCTCACCATCAAAATAATACTCCATCCTCATCGCAGTTTTAGAATCTGTATGAACAAATTAAAGATAAAATTTGCACCGTAATAAACCCAGTAATCTGATACCACTTGATGTAGGCACGACCTCGAACGCGCCACTGATTCGGCACGATCTTTTACGATGCAACGAACTCCTCCAAGATCCACGGTAAAATCTCCCAATTAAGCGAACAGTACGCGTAACCTGAAGACAGGGTGACGACGACCAACGGACAATTCCTCGACACACGAGGAACCTCCCGCCGTGGTAGACGCAACCAACGCGTGACCCGTCGGTGACGACGAACCTCGAGCCAATAGCTAGAAAATTCTCAGTGTACGCACTAGAATCCTCTTGCCAAAGTAAAATCTTCAATTCGGAAAATTTCACAAAGATAAACGAAACGAACGCCCAGAGGGCCACTTCATACTAGATGTATATAAACCACCAAAATTCAACCTCCTCCGAATACAAGAAGAGAGCTCCTTTTATATTGGAGACTCCACCGGCCGTAAGCCCTAAAATACTCTAACCGATCTGACCCAAACTAACACGCTAGATCCTCTCCTTTTACATCTCAAAGAAAAAAAAACTAAACTACCTAATAACAAACTTGTACGAGGACAGAGGACCTCTGTCCTGGATAGTACTCTTTTAATTAGAACGCTAATTAATCAATATGGCCATCACCGGCCACGCTGATCACATAATTTAAAATGATAAAATAATAACTTTGCTCGTACGATTGGAACTACTCCACCGGACATGAAAATAGTATCAATATTACTTCAGTTTGGAGGGGTTCTGAAGTTTGGCTTCACTGCATCCTTCTCCGGTTCAGTTGGTGGCACCTCAAAGCTAAAAGAGCCAATTCGTAACATGTTTGGATGATTATCTGTTGCATTTACGGTCACATCACTACCCTACTGGAAAGACCTAGAGGTCCGCTCTCAATCGACGTGATGCATGTGACGATGAACCTTTGCGTGAACCTGCTAGGCTTCTTGGGCGTGTATGGGAAGACAAAAGATACATCGGAGGCACGGGAGGACCTACAACGTTTGCACGAAAAAGATGGCATGCCTCCAAAGCAGTATGAAGGTCCTGCTAGCTACGCTCTTACCAAAAAGAGAAGGAAATCTTCTTTGAATTGCTCAGTATGAAGGTCCCGTCTAGCTACTCGTCGAATATAAAGCGAATAATAAATATGGCAGCGAAAAAAGTTCCAGAACCTGAAGTCTCATGACTGCCACATGATTATGACGCAACTGCTTCCAGTTGCATTGAGGGGGCTTCTACCGGAAAACGTTCGGTTAGCCATTGTGAAGCTATGTTCATTCCTCAATGCAATCTCTCAGAAGGTGATCGATCCAGAAATCCTGCCAAGGTTAAGGAGTGATGTGGCGCATTGTCTTGTCAGTTTTGAGCTGGTGTTCCCACCATCCTTCTTCAATATCATGACGCACGTCCTAGTTCATCTAGTCGACGAGATTGTCGTTCTGGGCCCTGTATTTCTACACAATATGTTCCCCTTTGAGAGGTTCAAGGGAGTCCTAAAAAAATATGTCCGTAACCGCGCTAGGCCAGAAGGAAGCATCTCCATGGGCCATCAAACAGAGGTTGTTATTGGGTTTTGTGTTGACTTCATTCCTGACCTTAAGAATATAGGTCTCCCTCAATTGCGGTATGAGGGGAGACTAAATGCAAAAGGCACGCTAGGAGGGGACTCAATAATATGTAGGGACGAGCATTCTTGGTCTCAAGCACACTACACAGTTCTACAGTGTTCTACCTAGGTGACCCCGTATGTCGATGAACACAAGAACATTCTGCGCTCCAAACACCCGGACCAGTGTGATGATTGGATTACGTGTGAACAAATCAGGAGTTTTGGCAGTTGGTTGCAAACATGTCTTAGGGGTGACAGCACTGTTTCTGATGACTTGTACTCGTTGGCGAGGGAACCATCTTCGACCGTAATGACTTACAAAGGGTACGAGATAAATGGGAATATATTTTACACGATAGCCCAAGATCAAAAGAGCACCAACCAAAACAGTGGTGTCCGCTGATGCAGCAACCAAGAGGGGAAAGGACACATATTATGGTTACATAGTGGACATATGGGAACTTGACTGTGGACATGATATTAAGGTCCCTTTGTTTAAGTGCACATGGGTCAATCTGTCAGGAGGCGGAGTATAGGTAGACCCATAGTACGGAATGATAACAGTGGATATGAAAAATCTATGGTACACATACGAACCATTCGTCCTAGCCAATGATGTGGCACAGATTTTCTATGTGAAGGACATGTCTACCATACCGAGAAAAAAGATAAGATAAGGAAGCGGATACATCATACGATGAGCCAAAGCGCCACATAGTTCTTTCAGGAAAAAGAGACATCGTGGGATTGGAGGGCAAGACAGACATGTTTGAAGATTATGAAAAGCTTCATCAAATTCCTCCCTTCAAAGTCAAGGCTGACCCAAGCACCCTGTTAAACGATGAAGATTATCCATGGTTACGGTGCAATAAGCAAAGGACACAAGCGAAGAAAAAGCGAAGACTTTCTATCGACAACTATTATGATGATGCCTTTGATCTAGAATATCACTGCAGTTACATGTGAACAAATGAAATCCCTTTGTAATAGATGAGTTTTCGTCCGAAACCCTGATACTACCAAAGAGATTGTCTGTTTTGCACACGAAGTGCATCCAGTTTTTGTCGTAACCCTCTCAACTTTTTAGCACATGTTGTATGGGTGAAATGATGATACCATGCCAACTTTCAACCTTTTCAGAGTTCATTTGTAGTGCTTTTCAATTTAAGGGTCGTTTAGTTGAAAGAATGAACTAATAGCAAAAGAAATGAACTAAAAATAATCAATTAAAATATTCTGTTATGATCAACTAAAATAAAACTATAAAATCCTTCAATAGCAAAAAGAATCAACTAAAAAGCTTTTATAAAACTCCAATAGCAAAACGAATCAACTCAAAAAACTTTTATAGACCTGTAGTATTATTGAAACTAAAATTATACAAAATTTATGCAACCAAAATTATCAAAGTATTTTCTGTTCAAAACATTAAAAGCAAAAAGAATTTTCATAAAGAATTTTTTTGTTAGAAACATTATTAGCAAAAAGAATTATCATAAAGAATTTTTTGTTAGAAACTAAAATACCAAAATTTGTTTTGAAAATAATGGTAAAACACAGTAATATTAAATAACAGGAAAAACAATCACTCAAAAGTCTATCTTTATAGTAAAGTTATTCATAAACTAGTGATTGACACAAATTTTTAAAAATTCAAATTTAAACTATTCAAATTGGAAAACAAATGGCACTAACAGAAAGTTTATTATTTTTATTACCTAAAAGCCAAAAGAATTAAAAATAACGCAAAAAACAAAAGAAAGTAAATAATGCAAAAAACAAAACAAAAAAACTGAAAAAAAGGATAAAAACAAATGCCACCTACTGGGCCACCACGGCCTGAATACGACTAGAAACCCAACCATGGTCCAGGATTCAGGCCCGCAGAAGGCCTAGTAGGCCCATAGGCATAGCAGTGACAGATTAGGCCCGTAAGCCTGCATTGGAGAGGAGCTCGAAGTGGTCAGCGCAGCCGCGCTTATAAACCACTCCGAGCCCCTCTAAACTAGCAAGGTGGGACTAAACATTTTGGCCGGGGGCTGCATAAGACCTTTGGTCCCGGTTGGTGGCACCAACCGGGATTATAGGGGTGCATTGGTGATAACCCACAAGTATAGGGATAGTTGTAGCCTCTTTCGATAAGTAAGAGTGTCAACCCAACGAGGAGCTAAAGATAGAACAAATATTCTCTCAAGTCCTATCGGCCACTGATACGACTCTACGCATGCTTGACGTTCGCTTTACCTAGAACAAGTATGAAACTAGAAGTACTTTGTAGGTGTGATACGATAGGTTTACAAGATAATAAAGAGCACGTAAATATAAACTAGGGGCTGTTTAGATAAAGAAGCAACTAAATTAGTTAAAGTAAAGAGCTTGTTGTCACGAGAAAGTTATTTGTCCCTAGGCAATCGATAACTAGACCAGTAATCATTATTGCAATTTTATTTGAGGGAGAGGCATAGGCTAACATACTTTCTCTACTTGGATCATATGCACTTATGATTGGAACTCTAGCAAGCATCAACTACTAAATATTCATGAAGGTAAAACCCAACCATAGCATTAAAGTATCAAGTCCCCTTTTATCCCATACGCAAACAACCTACTTACTCGGGTCTGTGCTTCTGTCACTCACGCCACCCACCATAAGAGAATCATAAACATATTGCAAACCCTACAGAGGGAATCCCTCACACTTGCGCGACACGAAGGGCACAATAGGACAGCACCAATAATAAAACATGCAACTCAAACCAATCACGATCATCAATTAACCCATAGGACAAAACGGATCTACTCAAATATCATAAGATAACCATACATCATTGGGAAATAATATATAGCGTTGAGCACCATGTTTAAGTAGAGATTACAGCGGGGAAGAGTGAGGTTACACCGCTGCATAGAGGGAGGAAGAGTTGGTGATGAAGGCGGTGAAGTTGTTGGTGAAGATCGCGGTGATGATGACGGCCCCCGGCAGCGCTCCAGCGCCACCGGAAGCAAGGGGGAGAGAGCCCCCCTTCTTCTTCTTCTTCCTTGACCTCCTCCCTAGATGGGAGAAGGGTTTCCCCTCTGGTCCTTGGCTCCCATGGCTTGGGAGGGGCGATAGCCCCTCCGAGATTGGATCTATCTCTTTGTTTCTGCGTTCTCAGATTCTACCCCTTCACCGTTTCTTAAATATCCGGAGATCCGTAACTCCGATTGGGATGAATCTTTCGCCCGGATCTTTCTCATAAAATTAGCTTTCTTGCGCCAGAAGAAGAGCGTCAACCGCCTTACGGGTGGCCCACAAGGGTCCAGGGCGCGCCCAGGGGGGAGGGCGCGTCCCCCCTGTCTCGTGGCCACCCTGGACACCGTTTCGCGTTGATTTTACTTCCAGAAAATCATAAATATTACAAAAAAAATATCCGTCCGTTTTTGTCCCGTTTGGACCCCGTTTGATATTGGGTTTCTGCGAAACAAAAAACATGCAACAGATAGGAACTGGCACTGGGCACTGGATCAATATGTTAGTCCCAAAAAATAGTATAAAAAGTTGCCAAAAGTATATAAAAGTTGAATAATATTGGCATGGAACAATCAAAAATTATAGATACGACGGAGACATATCAGCATCCCCAAGCCTAATTCCTGCTCGTCCTCGAGTAGGTAAATGATAAAAAAGATAATTTTTAATGTGGAATGCTACCTAGCATAATCTTGATCATATGTCTAATCATGGCATGAATATTAAGACACGAGTGATTCAAAGCAATAGTCTATCATTTGACATAGAAACAATAATACTTCAAGCGTACCAATAAAGCAATCATGTATTTTCAAAACAACATGGCCAAAAAAAGTTATCCCTACAAAATCATATAGTCTGGCTGTTGCTATATCTTCATCACACAAAGTATTTAATCATGCACAACCCCGATGACAAGCCAAGCAATTGTTTCATACTTTAATAATCTCAAACTTTTTCAACTTTCACGCAATACATGAGCGTGAGCCATGGGCATAACACTATAGGTGGAATAGAATATGATGGTGGAGGTTATGTGGAGAAGACAAAAAGGGAGAAAGTCTCACATCAACTAGGCGTATCAATGGGCTATGGAGATGCCCATCAATAGATATCAATGTGAGTGAGTAGGGATTGCCATGCAACGGATTCACTAGAGCTATAAGTGTATGAAAGCTCATACTGAAACTAAGTGGGTGTGCATCCAACTTCCTTGCTCATGAAGACCTCGGGCATTTGAGGAAGCCCATCATCGGAATATACAAGCCAAGTTCTATAATGAAAATTCCCACTAGTATATGAAAGTGAAAGCATAGGAGGCTCTCTCTATGAAGAACATGGTGCTACTTTGAAGCAAAAGTGTGGTAAAAGGATAGTAACATTGCCCCTTCTCTCTTTTTCTCTCATTTTTTTATTTTCTTTTATTTTTTATTTTTTTGGTGGGCTTCTTTGGCCTTTTTTTATTTGGGCTTCTTTGGCCTCTTTTTTTGTAAAGTCCGGAGTCTCATCCCGACTTGTGGGGGAATCATTATCTCCATGATCCTTTCCTCACTGGGGCAATGCTATAATAATGATGATCATCAGACTTCTATTTACTTACAACTCAATATTACAACTCGATATCTAGAACAAAGATATGACTCTATATGAATGCCTTCAACGGTGTACCGGGATGTGCAATGATCTAGCATAGCAATGACATCAAAAAAATGGACAAGCCATGAAAACATCATGCTAGCTGTCTTACAATCATGCAAAGCAATATGACAATGAATGCTCAAGTCATGTATATGATGATGAGGATGAAAGTTGCATGGCAATATATCTCGGAATGGCTATGGAAATGCCATGATAGGTATGTATGGTGGCTGTTTTGAGGAAGATATAAGGAGGCTTATGTGTGACAGAGCGTATCATATCACGGGGTTTGGATGCACCGGCGAAGTTTGTTGGAAATATGCCCTAGAGGCAATAATAAATTAGTTATTATTATTATATTTCCTTGTTCATGATAATCGTTTATTATCCATGCTATAATTGTATTGATAGGAAACTCAGATACATGTGTGAATACATAGACAACACCATGTCCCTAGTAAGCCTCTAGTTGACTAGCTCGTTGATCAATAGATGGTTATGGTTTCCTGACCATGGACATTGGATGTCGTTGATAACGTGATCACATCATTAGGAGAATGATGTGATGGACAAGACCCAATCCTAAGCCTAGCACAAAGATCGTGTAGTTCGTATGCTAATGCTTTTTTAATGTCAAGTATCATCTCCTTAGACCATGACATTGTGCAACTCCCAGATACCGTAGGAATGCTTTGGGTGTACCAAACGTCACAACGTAACTGGGTGGCTATAAAGGTACACTACGGGTATCTCCATAAGTGTCTGTTGGGTTGGCACGAATTGATACTGGGATTTGTTACTCCGTGTGACGGAGAGGTATCTCTGGGCCCACTCGGTAGGACATCATCATATGCGCAATGTGATCAAGGATTTGATCACGGGATGATGTGTTACGGAACGAGTAAAGAGACTTGACGGTAACGAGATTGAACAAGGTATCGAGATACCGACGATCAAATCTCGAGCAAGTACTATACTGGTAGACAAAGGGAATTGTATACGGGATTGATTGAATCCTTGGCATCGTGGTTCATCCAATGAGATCATCATGGAACATGTGGGAGCCAACATGGGTATCCAGATCCCACTGTTGGTTATTGGCCGGAGAGTTGCCTCGGTCCTGTCTGCATGGTTCCCGAACCTGTAGGGTCTACACACTTAAGGTTTGATGACGCTAGGGTTATAGGGAATAGATGTACGCAGTTACCGAATGTTGTTCGGAATCCCGGATGAGATCCCGGACATCACGAGGAGTTTGGGAATGGTCCGGAGGTAAAGATCTATATATGGGAAGTCCCGTTTTGGTGACCGGAAATGTTTCGGGTGCTATCGGTAACGTACCGGGACCACTGGGAGGGTCCCGGGGGTCCACCAGGTGGGGCCACCAGCCCCAGAAGGCTGCGTGGGCCAAGTGTGGGAGGGGACCAGCCCTAGGTGGGCTGGTGCGCCCCCCACCAAGGCTCAAGGCGCACGGAGAGTGGGAGGGGGCAAACCCTAGGTCCAGATAGGCCTTAAGGCCCACCCTAGGTGCACCCCCCTCTCTCCCCCCTTGGCCGCACCCTAGATGGGTTTTGGGGGCTGCCGCCTCCCCTGGGGAGGGAACCCTAGATGGGGGTGCAGCCCCTCCCCTTCCCCTATATATACTTGAGGTATTGGGGGCTGCAAAACACGCGAGATGAACTCTCTCTTGGCGCAGCCCTACCTCTCTCCCTCCTCGACTCTCGTAGTGATTGGCGAAGCCCTGCTGGAGTACCGCGCTCCTCCACCACCACCACGCCGTCGTGGTGCTGCTGGAAGGAGTCTTCCCCAACCTCTCCCTCTCCCCTTACTGGATCAAGGCACGGGAGACGTCATCGGGCTGCACGTGTGTTGAACGCGGAGGCGCCGTTGTTCGGCGCTTAGATCGGAATCGACCGTGATCTGAATTGCCACGAGTACGACTACCTCATCCGCGTTCTTGCAACGCTTCCCCTTAGAGATCTACAAGGGTTTGTAGATGCACTCCTCTCTCTCTCTCTCTCTCTCTCTCTCTCTCTCTCTCGTTGCTAGAATCTCCATAGATTGATCTTGGTGATGCGTAGAAATTTTGAATTTCTACTACGTTCCCCAACAGTGGCATCATGAGCTAGGTCTATTGCGTAGATTCCTGGCACGAGTAGAACACAAGTAGTTGTGGGCGATGGTTTGTACAATTTGCTTACCGTTACTAGTCCTATCTTGATTCGGCGGCATTGTGGGATGAAGCGGCCCGGACCGACCTTACACGTACGCTTACGTGAGACAGGTTCCACCGACTAACATGCACTTGTTGCATAAGGTGGCTAGCGGTGCCGATCTCCCACTTTAGTCGGATCGGATTCGATGAAAAGGGTCCTTATGAAGGGTAAATAGCAATTGGCATATCACCGTTGTGGCTTTGCGTAGGTGAGAAACGTTCTTGCTAGAAACCCATAGCAGCCACGTAAAACATGCAACAACAATTAGAGGACGTCTAACTTGTTTTTGCAGGGTATGCTATGTGATGTGATATGGCCAAAAAGAATGTGATGAATGATATGTGATGTATGAGATTGATCATGTTCTTGTAATAGGAATCATGACTTGCATGTCGATGACTATGACAACCGGCAGGAGCCATAGGAGTTGTCTTAATTTATTGTATGACCTGCGTGTCAATGAACAATGCCATGTAATTACTTTACTTTATTGCTAAACCGTTAGCCATAGTAGTAGAAGTAACAGTTGGCAAGACAACTTCATGGAGACACGATGATGGAGATCATGATGATGAAGATCATGGTGTCATGCCAGTGACGATGATGATCATGGAGCCCCGAAGATGGAGATCAAAAGGAGCAAAATGATATTGGCCATATCATGTCACTATTTGATTGCATGTGATGTTTATCATGTTTTACATCTTATTTGCTTAGAACGACGGTAGCTTAAATAAGATTATCCCTCGCAATAATGTCAAGAAAAGTGTTCCCCCTAACTGTGCACCGTTGCAAAGGTTCGTTGTTTCGAAGCACCACGTGATGATCGGGTGTGATAGATTCTAACGTTCGAATACAACGGGTGTAAGCCAGATTTACACACGCAATACACTTAGGTTGACTTGACGAGCCTAGCACGTACAGACATGGCCTCGGAACACGGAAGACCGAAAGGTCGAACATGAGTCGTATAGAAGATACGATCAACATGAAGATGTTCACCAACAATGACTAGTTCGTCTCACATGATGATTGGACACGGCCTAGTTGACTCGGATCATGTATCACTTAGATGACTAGAGGGATGTCTATCTGAGTGGGAGTTCATAAGATGAACTTAATTATCCTGAACATAGTCAAAAAGGTTTTTGGCAAATTATGTCGTAGCTCGCGCTCTAGTTCTACTGTTTTAGATATGTTCCTAGAGAAAATTCAGTTGAAAGTTGATAGTAGCAATTATGCGGACTAGGTCCGTAAACTGAGGATTGTCCTCGTTGCTTCGTAGAAGGCTTATGCCCTTAATGCACCGCTCGGTGTGCTGAACCTCAAACATCGTCTGTGGATGTTGCGAACATCTAACATACACGTTTTGATAACTACGTGATTGTTCAATAATGTTAAACGGTTTTGAGTTGAGGCACCGAAGACGATTTTGAAACGTCGCGGAACATATGAGATGTTTTGAGGGCTGAAATTGGGATTTCAGGCTCGTGCCCACGTCAAGAGGTATAAGACCTCTGACGAGTTTCTTAGCCTGCAAACTAAGGGAGAAAAGCTCAATCGTTGAGCTTGTACTCATATTGTCTGGGTACAACAATCACTTGAATCGAGTGGGAGTTAATCTTCCAGATGAGATAGTGATGTTTCTCCAAAGTCATTGCCACCAAGCTATTAGAGCTTCGTGATGAACTATAACATATTAGGGATAGATATGATGATCCTTGAAATGTTCACGATGTTTGACACCGCGAAAGTAGAAATCAAGAAGGAGCATCAATCGTTGATGGTTAGTGAAACCACTAGTTTCAAGAAGGGCAAGGGCAAGAAGGGATACTTCATGAAACGGCAAATCAGTTGCTGCTCTAGTGAAGAAACCCAAAGTTTGAACCCACCCGAGACTAAGTGCTTCTGTAATGAGGGGAACAGACATTGAAGCAGAACGACCCTAGATACTTGGTAGATGAGAAGGCTGGCAAGGTCGATAGAAGTATATTGGATATATATTATATTAATGTGTACTTTACTAGTACTCCCAATACCACCAGGTATTAGATACCGGTTCGGTTGCTAAGTGTTAGTAACTCGAAATAAAAGCTACGGAACAAATGGAGTCTAGCTAAAGGTGAGACGATGACATGTGTTGGAAGTGTTTCCAAGCTTGATGTAATCAAGCATCGCATACTCCCTCTACCATCGAGATTGGTGTTAGCCCTAAATAATTGTTATTTGGTGTTTGCGTTGAGCATACACATGATTGGATTATGTCTATCGCAATACGGTCATTCATTTAAGGAGAATAATAGTTACTCTGTTTATTTGAATAATACCTTCAATGGTCTTACACCTAAAATGAATGGTTTATTGAATCTCGATCGTAGTGATACACTTGTTCATGCCAAAAGATATAAGATAGTAATGATAGTACCACATACTTGCGGCACTGCCATTTGAGTCATATTGGTAAAAACACATGAAGAAGCTCCATGTTGATGGATCTTTGGACTCACTCGTTTTTGAAAAGATTGAGACATGCGAACCATGTCTATTGGTGTATACGCATGAAGAAACCCCGTGCAGATGGCTCGTTTGGACTCACTTGATTTTGAATCACATGAGACATGCAAATCATACCACATGGGCAAGATGACTGAAAGCCTCGTTCTCAGTAAAATGGAACAAGAACGCAACTTGTTGGAAGTAATACATTTTGTCCAATGAGTGCTGAGGCACGCAGTGGATATCGTTATGTTCTTACTTCACAAATGATTTGAGTAGATACAAAGTATATTTTCTTGATGAAACACAAGTCTGAATTATTGAATGTTCAAGTAATTTCAGAGTGAAGTTGAAGATCGTCGTGACAAGAGGATAAAATGTCTATGCTATGATCATAGAGATGAATATCTGAGTTGCGAGTTTGGTACACAATTGAGACATTGTGGAAATTGTTTCACAACTAACACCGCCTGGAACACCATAGTGTGATGGTGTGTCCGAACATCATAGCTGCACCCCATTGGATATGGGCATACTATGATGTCTCTTATCGAATTACCACTATCGTTCATGGGTTAGGCATTAGAGACAACCACATTCACTTTAAATAGGGCACCACGTAATTCCGTTGAGATGACACCGTATGAACTATGGTTTAGAGAAACCTAAGCTGTCGTTTCTTAAAAGTTTGGGGCTGCGACGCTTATGTGAAAAGTTTTAGCCTGATAAGCTCGAACCCGAAGCGGATAATGCATCTTCATAGGACACCCAAAACAGTTGGGTATACCTCCTGTCTCAGTTCCGGAAGCAAAAGGGATTGTTTCTAGAATCGGGTCCTTTCTCGAGGAAAAGTTTCTCCTGAAAGAATTGAGTGGGAGGATGGTGGAGACTTGATGAGGTTATTTAACCATCACTTCAACTAGTGTGTAGTAGGGCACAGGAAGTTGTTCCTATGGCGCCTACACCAATTGAAGTGGAAGCTAATGATAATGATCATGAACTTCAGATCAAGTCACTACCAAACCTCGTAGGTCGACAAGGATGCGTACTACTTCAGAGTGGTACTTAATCCTGTCTTGGAGGTCATGTTGCTAGTCAACAATGAACCTATGAGCTATGGAGAAGCGATGGTGGGACCGAATTCCGACGAATGGCTCGAGGCCATAAAATCCGAGAGAGGATCCATGTATGAAAACAAAGTATAGACTTTGGAAGAACTACTCGATGGTCGTAAGGCTGTTGAGTACAGATGGACTTTAAAAGGAAGACATACAATGATGGTAAGTGTCACCATTAATATAGCTCGACTTGTCGCTAAGTTGTTTTCCGACAAGTTCAAGGAGTTGACTACGATGAGACTTTCTCACTCGTAGAGATGCTAAGAGTCTGTTGGAATTATATTAGCAGTTACTGCATTATTTTTGAAATTTTACAGATAGGATGTCAAAACATTGTTTCCTCGACGATTTTCTTGAGGAAAGTTTGTATGTGATACAACCAGAAGTTTTTGTCAATCCTAAAAGATGCTAACAAGTATGCAAAGCTCTAGAAAACCTTCTAAGGACTGGAGTAAGCATCTCGGAGTTGGAATATACGCTTTGATGAGATGATCAAAGATTTTGGGTTTATACAAAGTTTATGAGAAACTTGTATTTCCAAAGAGGTGAGTGGGAGCAGTATATCATTTCTGATGAGTATATGTTGTTGACATATTGTTGATCGGAAATGATGTAGAATTTTTGGAAAGAATATAGGGTTATTTGAAAAGTGTTTTTCAATGAAAACCTGGATTAAGCTGCTTGAACATTAAGCATCAAGATCTATGAGGATAGATCAAAATCGCTTGATAGTACTTTCAAATGAGCACATACCTTGACATGATCTTGAAGGTGTTCAAGATGGATCAGTCAAAGAAGGAGTTCGTGTCTGAGTTGTAAGGTATGAAGTTAAGACTTGAAGCTCGACCACGGCAGAAGAAAGAGGAAGGACGAAGGTCGTCCCCTATGCTTTTGTCATATGCTCTGTACGGTATGCCATGCTGAGTATTGCACCTGATGTGTGCCTTGCCACATGTCTGGCAAGAGGGTACAAAGGTGATCAAGGAGTGGATCACCAGATAGTGGTCAAGATTATCCTCAGAGGAATAAGGATATGTTTCTCAGTTATGGAGGTGATAAAGAGTTCGACGTAAAGAGTTGCGTCGATGCAAGCTTAACACCTATCTGAATAACTCTGAGTAGATATACCGGATACGTATAATGGAGCAACCATTTGGAATAGCTCAGAGTGGAACGTGGTAGCAGCATCTACGATATGACATAAAGTTTTGCGAAATACATAGGGATCTGAATATTGCGGACCCGTTGACTGCAACCTCTCTCACAAGCATAACATGATCAAACCCAGAACTCATTGAGTGTTAATCACATAGTGATGTGAACTAGATTACTGATTCTAGTAAACTGTTTGTATGTTGGTCACATGGCGATGTGACCTGTGAGTGTTAATCACATGGCGATGTGAACTAGATTATTGACTCTAGTGCAAGTGGGAGACTGTTGGAAATATGCCCTAGAGGCAATAATAAATTAGTTATTATTATTATATTTCCTTGTTCATGATAATCGTTTATTATCCATGCTATAATTGTATTGATAGGAAACTCAGATACATGTGTGGATACATAAACAACACCATGTCCCTAGTAAGCCTCTAGTTGACTAGCTCGTTGATCAATAGATGGTTACGGTTTCCTGACCATGGACATTGGATGTCGTTGATAATGGGATCACATCATTAGGAGAATGATGTGATGGACAAGACCCAATCCTAAGCCTAGAACAAAGATTGTGTAGTTCGTATGCTAATGCTTTTTTAGTGTCAAGTATCATCTCCTTACACCATAAGATTGTGCAGCTCCCGGATACTGTAGGAATGCTTTGGGTGTACAAAACGTCACAACGTAACTGGGTGGCTATAAAGGTACACTACGGGTATCTCCGAAAGTGTCTGTTGGGTTGGCACGAATCAATACTGGGATTTGACACTCCGTGTGACGAAGAGGTATCTCTGGGCCCACTCGGTAGGACATCATCATATGCGCAATGTGACCAAGGAGTTGATCACGAGATGATGTGTTACGGAACGAGTAAAGAGACTTGCCGGTAACGAGATTGAACAAGGTATCGAGATACCGACGATCGAATCTCGGGCAAGTACTATACCGGTAGACAAAGGGAATTGTATACGGGATTGATTGAATCCTTGACATTGTGGTTCATCCGATGAGATCATCGTGGAACATGTGGGAGCCAACATGGGTATCCATATCCCGCTGTGGGTTATTGGCCGGAGAGTTGTCTCGGTCATGTCTGCATGGTTCCCGAACCCGTAGGGTCTACACACTTAAGGTTCGATGACGCTAGGGTTATAGGGAATAGATGTACACGGTTACCAAATGTTGTTCGGAGTCCCAGATGATATCCCGGACGTCACGAGGAGTTCCGAAATGGTCTGGAGGTAAAGATCTATATATGGGAAGTCCCGTTTTGGTGACCGGAAAAGTTTCGGGTGCTATCGGTAACGTACCGGGACCACCGGGAGGGTCCCGGGGGTCCACCAGGTGGGGCCACCAGCCCCAGAAGGCTGTGTGGGCCAAGTGTGGGAGGGGACCAGCCCTATGTGGGCTGGTGCGCCCCCCACCAAGGCTCAAGGCGCAGGGAGAGTGGGAGGGGGCAAACCCTAGGTCTAGATGGGCCTTAAGGCCCACCCTAGGTGTGCCCCCTCTCTCCCCCCTTGGCCGCACCCTAGATGGGTTTTGTGGACTGCCGCCACCCCTGGGGAGGGAACCCTAGATGGGGGCGCAGCCCCTCCCCTTCCCCTATATATACTTGAGGTATTGGGGGCTGCAAAACACGCGAGATGAACTCTCTCTTGGCGCAGCCCTACCTCTCTCCCTCCTCGACTCTCATAGTGCTTGGCGAAGCCCTGCTGGAGTACCGCACTCCTCCACCACCACCACGCCGTCGTGCTGCTGCTGGACGGAGTCTTCCCCAACCTCTCCCTCTCCTCTTGCTGGATCAAGGCACGGGAGACGTCATCGGGTTGCACGTGTGTTGAACGCGGAGGCACCGTTGTTCGGCGCTTAGATCGGAATCGACCGCGATCTGAATCGCCATGAGTACGACTACCTCATCCGCGTTCTTGCAACGCTTCCTCTTAGCGATCTACAAGGGTATGTAGATGCACTCCTATCTCTCTCTCGTTGCTAGAATCTCCATAGATTGATCTTGGTAATGCATAGAAAATTTTGAATTTCTGCTACGTTCCCCAACAAAGTTTGCACCGACTCTCGAGGTGAGAAAGGGCAATGCATGGTACCGAAGAGGCTAGCAATGATGGAAGGGTGAGAGTGCGTATAATCCATGGACTCAACATTAGTCATAAAGAACTCATATACTTATTGCAAAAATCTACAAGCCATTGAAAACAAAGTATTACGCGCATGCTCCTAGGGGGATAGATTGGTAGTAAAAGACCATCGCTCGTCCCCGACCGCCACTCATAAGGAAGACAATCAATAAATAAAATTGTGCTCCAATTTCATCACAAAGCGGTTCACCATACGTGCATGCTACGGGAATCACAAACTTCAACACAAGTATTTCTACTAATCCACAATCACCCACTAGCATAACTCTAATATCACCACCTTTATATCGCAAAACTATTGCAAGGAATCAAACATATCATATTCAGCGATCGACAAGTTTATGTAGGATTTTATGACTAACCATGTGAATGACCAAATCCTGTCATCTCTCTAAATAGATATAAGTGAAGCAAGAGAGTTTAATTCTTTCTACAAAAGGTATGCCCATGCTCTATCAAGTATAAGTGAAGAAAAAGAGCATTCTACAAACGGCGGTTTTCTATGTAAAGGGAAACATGCAATCCAAACTTCAAATGATATAAGTGAAGCACATGAAGCATTCTATAAAGCCATACTCAAAAGATTTAAGTGAAGTGCGAGAATTCTATAAATCAACAAAGGATTATCTCATACCATCATGGTGCATAAAATAAAAATAAAAACCTAATTGCAAAAGACGCTCCAAGACTTGCACATCATGCATGAACGAAACGAATACGAAAACATACCGATACTTGTTGAAGAAAGAGGGGATGCCTTCCGGGGCATCCCCAAGATTAGACACTTGAGTCTCCTTGAATATTTATTTGGGGTGCCTTGGGCATCCCCAAGCTTGATCTCTTGCCTCTCTTCCTTCTTCTCATATCGAAAACATCCTCGATTAGACACTACATCCACACAAAACTTCAACAGAAAACTCGGTAAGATCCGTTAGTATAATAAAGCAAATCACCACTCTAAGTACTGTTGCAAACCAATTCATATTTTGTTTTTGCATTGTGTATACTGTAACGTAACTTTTTCATGGCTTCATCCACTGATATAAATTGATAGATTCATCAAAACAAGCAAACTATGCATCAAAAACAGAATCTGTCAAAAACAGAACAGTCTGTAGCAATCTGAACATCCACCATACTTCTGGTGCCCCAAAATTTCTACGAAAATTAGTAAACATAAACAAGTTGTACAGAAAGACAGTGCAAAAGGAATCAGAACCAATTGACGTTCCAGTTAAAAATGTAAAATCGCGCACTACAGCCAAAGTTTCTGTCCTGCACCGTACAAACCAACAAGCATTGTAAACATCCTAAAGGCAAACCTTGGCACATTATTTTTATAATACAATGGAATTGTACAAGGGGATAATTATTTTTATTGAAAAGTTTCTGTAATTAAGATTCACAAAGTTTCCATGGGCATGAACAAAGTTCAAGGACGCCCCCACTTTCACAATGCTCGCTCTCTCACTTTCACTTCTCTTTTGAAAAGTTTTGGGTTCCCTCTTTATTTTTGTCGTTTTTAAACTATATGAAAGCACTCAACAGAAATAAATGACTCTCTAAAACTTCCGGGTTGTCTCCCTGGCAGCGCTTTCTTTAAAGCCATTAAGCTAGGCATATAGTGCTCAAGTAATGGATCCACCCGGATCCCAAGGTATATCAAAGCCAATTTTAATTAACAATGATTTGTAATTTAGCAGTGAGCACAAAGTAACATAAATCATGCAACAATGAAGTCTAACTCTCTTCCTATGCATCGGCATGTCATAAAAGAAAAATTCATGCACACATAGTAAAGGCCAATGCATAGTATAAGCAGTTTCTTGCAATTCTATCATATTGGAAACATAAAGAGGTGGAGATAGAGTTCCTCTCTCATAATTATTGCAAGTAGGAGCAGCAAGCACATGCATATTATATTCATAAAAATCATCATGTGCAATGGTAAAAGGCAACCCATCAATATAATCCTTAATAAGCACAAACTTCTCCGATATAGTGTAGTTGGGAGAATTCAAAAAGATAATAGGACTATCATGTGTGGGTGCAATAGCAACAATTTCATGTTTAACATAAGGAACTATAGCAAGTTCATCTCCATAAGCATAATTCATATTGGCATCTTGGCCACAAGTATAGCAAGCATCATCAAAAAGGGATGTTTCAAGAGAATTAATGGGATCATAATAGTCATCATAGCAATCATCCTTCGGTAAGCATGAAGGGGAATTAAACAATGTATGAGTTGAAGAGTTACTCTCATTAGAAGGTGGGCACGGGTGATCAATCCGCTCTTCCTCCTTTTGTTTTTCGCTCTCCTCATCATCTTTTTCATCCAATGAGCTCATAGTTTCATCAATTTCTTCTTCCATAGCTTCCTGCAAAATATTAGTCTCTTCTTGGACAGCGGAGACTTCCTCAATAAATTGTTTAACATAGGCATTAGAAGCATAATTCTCATAGAAATATTCAAGTATGGCAAAATTTTCAAATTTGTGAAAAGTAGCATCATACGTTTCAATCAAAGAAGCAATTTCATAAGCACCCTTAAAAGCAACAAATTATTCAATTTGTTGAATATCATAGTAACTATAAACACCTTTAGCATACGAAGATACGATTCCATTACCACTAAACTCACATTGATAGGGAAGGTGTTTCTTAGGGTTATCAGAACAACAAGTAACATCATATATTTCACATAAATTCCAAGCACAACATTGCAAATGATGAATTTGACCCAGTAGAATTTTCCCCTTTTCAGATATACGGTGTCGCACATAACAGGCATGCTCATCTAAAGATTTGCCCTCAACTAAGCTAGTTGGGGTTTCAGCACGAGCACATAGGGATCGAAGATGATCCAAGTAATAAGCTTCAGCAGTGTGATAGATTTTGAGTGGTTCTTCAACCATTGGTTCAGCAGGTACAACTATTTTTTTTGGTACTTTGCGTTTCCTACACATAACTAAAGATAGAAAACAACTAAGAATAGCAAATAAAAATTACTTAGTGATAAAGTAAACAAGCACACACGAGAATATTCACCCCACACTATTGCTCCCCGGCAACGGCGCCAGAAAAAGGTCTTGATAACCCACAAGTATAGGGGATAGTTGTAGCCTCTTATAAGTAAGAGTGTCGAACCCAACGAGGAGCTAAAAGTATAACAAATATTCTCTCAAGTCCTATCGGCCATTGATACGACTCTACGCACGCTTGACGTTCGCTTTACCTAGAACAAGTATGAAACTAGAAGTACTTTGTAGGTGCGATAGGATAGGTTTGCAAGATAATAAAGAGCACGTAAATATAAACTAGGAGATGTTTAGATAAAGAAGCAACTAAATTAGTAAAAGTAAATAGCTTGTTGTCACGAGAAAGTTATTTGTCCCTAGGCAATCGATAACTAGACCGGTAATCATTATTGCAATTTTATTTGAGGGAGAGGCATAAGCTAACATACTTTCTCTACTTGGATCATATGCACTTATGATTGGAACTCTAGCAAGCATCAACTACTAAAGATTCATTAAGGTAAAACCCAACCATAGCATTAAAGTATCAAGTCCCCTTTTATCCCATACGCAAACAACCTACTTACTCGGGTCTGTGCTTCTGTCACTCACGCCACCCACCATAAGCAAATCATAAACATATTGCAAACCCTACAGCGGGAATCCCTCACGCTTGCGCGACACGGAGGGCACAATAGGACAGCACCAGTAATAAACATGCAACTCAAACCAATCACGATCATCAATTAACCCATAGGACAAAACGGATCTACTCAAACATCATAAGATAACCATACATCATTGGGAAATAATATATAGCGTTGAGCACCATGTTTAAGTAGAGATTATAGTGGGTAAGAGAGAGGTTACACCGCTGCATAGAGGGAGGAAGAGTTGGTGATGAAGGCGGTGAAGTTGTTGGTGAAGATCACGGTGATGATGACGGCCCCCGGCAGCGCTCCGGCGCCACCGGAAGCAAGGGGGAGAGAGCCCCCCTTCTTCTTATTCTTCCTTGACCTCCTCCCTAGATGGGAGAAGGGTTTACCCTCTGGTCCTTGGCTCCCATGGCTGGGGAGGGGCGAGAGCCCCTCCAAGATTGGATCTATCTCTCTGTTTCTGCATTCTCAGATTCTACCCCTTCACCGTTTCTTAAATATCCGGAGATCCATAACTCCAATGGGGTGAATCTTTCGCCCAGATCTTTCTCATAAAATTAGCTTTCTTGCACCAGAAGAAGAGCGTCAACCGCCTTACGGGTGGCCCATGAGGGTCCAGGGCGCGCCCCCCTGTCTCGTGGCCACCCTGGACACAGTTTCGCATTGATTTTACTTCCAGAAAATAATAAATATTCCAAAAAGAATCTCTGTCCGTTTTTATCCCGTTTGGACTCCGTTTGATATTGGGTTTCTGCGAAACAAAAAACATGCAACTATGACCGCATTATTGAAAGGACATATAAGGAAGCAGAGCGGTCGGGAAGTACTTGTAGTGATCAAAGGTTAGCAGAACGAAGAAGTGGGAAAAATTCCCCAGCTCGGTGAACAAGCGAAGGAATCGTGCCCCCCGCTCAATGTCTCTAGCGATATCTCACTAATATTCCGGGGATGGTGCCCGGTACCAATATAGGAGATTACATGTCCGACGATGCACTTTTTGATACAATGGAGGTGGACACATTCAAATTTCGGCACGGGAAGCCTCTCGTCAAACCTGGCCGTCCTCCTCTAACAACGATGATGTGAAGATTCCATGATTGGTACATGGACATCTGCAGCAAGCCTGGGAAGGATACTTTGACGCTGAGAGTTAAAGAGGAGCACGAACTCGTTGGAATTGATCTGTTGTCTGTTCCTGAAAGTGCTAGTTATCGACTAGAGGGGGGGTGAATAGGAGATTTTTATGGAAGTCTTCAAAACATGGAAGTTTCGAAGACAAACAATAGAAATGACCTAATTGATATGCAGCGGAAGATAAACTACAACAAGCAAACCATAGTCAAGTATGCTATAATGTGAAAGTACAAGACTAATAGCAGCTTAGTAGTAAGGATCAGGATGGAAGATAGTATGAAGCCAACCAACGATAGTAGTCAAGCAATGAAGTCAAACAGGTACGACAAATAGGCAATGACTTCACGAAGACAAACTCTAAGTAAAGGGAGGGAGAGAATAGAACCAGTCACTTGTTGAAGACACAGGATTTGTTGGACCAGTTCCTGTTGTTGTGACAATGTGACGCCCGTTAGGGAGGCTGAGATTCAACTCAGAAGACCGCGTCTTCACCTTATTCCCTTGAGCTAAGGACACATAGTCCTCGCCCAATCACTCTGGTAAGTCTTCAAGGTAGACTTCCGAACCTTCACAGACTTTGTTCACCGGCGATCCACAATGACTCTTGGATGCTCAGAACGCGACGCCTAACCGGCTGGAGGATTCACAGTCCTCAATTGTAATAAGTCTTCAGGTCACGCAGACAGAAAGACTTCAGTGATGCCTAACACTCTTTGGCTCTGGGTGTTTGGGCTTTGTCCTCGCAAGGATTTCTCTCTCTCAAAGGCTTCGAGGTGGGTTGCTCTCAAACGACAAAAGCCGTGCAGTAACTCTGAGCAGCCACCAATTTATGGTGTAGGGGGTGGGCTATTTATAGCCACTAGGCAACCCGACCTGATATGTCCGGTCACTAAGGAACTGACACGTGTTCCAACGGTCAGATTTCAAACACACACGGCAACTTTACTTGGGCTACAAGCAAAGCTGCCTCATCCAGCTCTGGATAAGATTTGCTCTCATTGTCTTCGCTTGAAGACATAGGATTTGGATTGAGCATCACTTCAGTCATTCTTACTTTGTTCACTTGGACCCCACTTAACAGTACGGTGGTTCCTATGACTCAACAAAGAAGAAAAAGGAAACAACGAAACGACACAGTCTTCGCGCTCCATAGTCTTCACTCGATTTGTTCTCATGTCATAGTCTTCAATATGAATATCTTCACATACCACCATTGTTGTCAATGTCTTCATACATTTTTAGGGGTTAGCTCCGGTAGGTAAACCGAATCAATGAGGGACACTACCTGCGTTATCCTGCAATTCTCACAAACACATTAGTCCCTCAACCAAATTTGTCGTCAATACTCGAAAACCAACTAGGGGTGGCACTAGATGCACTTACAATCTCCCCCCTTTTTGGTGATTGATGACAAACTGGTTGAAATTTTCAACGGTGATAAAGTATGTGAAATTGTAAAGGATAGAGCATTGTCTTCATAAGTGGCAAAGGCTCCCCCTGAAGATGTGCATATAAGTAATTTGCTTTTGGAATGCAAATGCACATGGCAGGTTGTACTTATGGAGATCCCCTTCGGCTTATGAAGATAATTCATCATGCATGAAATGATATAACTAAGAGAATGACATGCATAATGAAAAATGGACGTCTGCAGAATGATCTAAGTGCGGAAGTTATCATCGCACATTCGGAATTTATCATCGCATGACAAAAAAGCAAATAAGTAGCAGACGACCGTCGAGTTTAAGTGTTACAACTCAAGGAACCAAATGTATCAAAAGAGAGAGTTGTAAACACTAGGAAAAATATAAAACAACCGCCCATATCAAACTCATATGCTTCTCCCCCTTTTGTCAGTAAGGAGCAAAAAGGTTTGAAGACATAGAGCATCTACTCGTTCCCATGAGGAGTAGGTGAAGCAGCAGGGTTGTCGTTGTTGTTTGGCGGCGCAGACGAACTTGGTGCAGTGTCGATGCATGCAGAAGTAGGGGGCGGTGAAGTAGCATCGTCTTCATCATCGATCACTTTGGCATTCACAGATGCCGCGGAGGAAGAATAGTCAGAGTCTTCAAGGGATGAAGTTCGACGTAGGACAGCATTCCGTGGAGGAGTGGAGTCAAACTTGGATCTTTTAGTGAAGCCATCGTCTTGAAGATCTGCTTCAGGATTGATGTCGGGGGTTGGATGCGACATATGCCAACGGGTGGCTTATCATGGTGGGGGCGAGTAGAACGTCGCCGGTGCCTGGAAACGGGATGAGGCGAAGACATGCACGCCGGCGAATCTTACCCAGCTTCGGGGCTCTCCGAGGAGATAATACCCCTACTGCTGCTCTGCGGGGTCTCCGCATGATCACTATGGGAAGATAGTACAATGGTGCTCCTCGAGCTGTGCGGGGCAGGAAGGAGCAAGGCTAGCTCTTTTCCTCTCGCTATGTGTCTAAGAACCTACCCAGGGCCGAACCCTTTGCATGGGAGCCCCGGGGGGCTTATATAGGCCTACCCCCCGGGGGTACAAGGGTAATCTGATCTGGTGGGGCCCCACCATCGATCTCTCTTGCCGCCGTCTTCTCCGCCGACTTCTGGGGCCCGCCGACTGGCGGGTCCCGCGGACAGGCTGAGCACTATGCGGCGCTCCTGATGACGTTGGCTTGGTCATGGGGTCGTGGGAACAGTGCCGCCGCCGTCAGCGATCACCGCTACACCCCCGCCCAATCTGGTTTATGGCTTGTGGGGCCCTGGCCAGGAGACGGCCGACTCTGGGGAGGCCGACTCCTGTAGGGCCGTCTTCGAACTCTCCGGCCGAGCTCCTCTATCTCACTGACGGAGGGTTCGGCGATCTCGGGCGTCCGACGCGCCATTGTCGTGGGTACAAAGGCTGCAGATTGTGGCTGAGGTCGGGGTGGCATGGCACAGTACCGCGCCTCACCGGAGATCTCTTGGTGACGCGGCTCATCAGAGCCATGCCCCCTTCCGTGGGTCCGAGGGGACAGCCACGACGGGCTGTACCCTGCGCTGGTCGTCCGGAAGGTCGCGAGCCGACTCTCGAGTCGGCCCCTTGAGAGGTCGCAGCCCGAGTCGGCTTGGCCCGAGTCGCCGCTCTGGGACTCGGTTCCTCCGAAGGTCGCCAGTGGGACTCGCCCTCTCGAAGGTCGCCTGGGACTCGCCCTTCCCAAGGTCGCCCGCTGGGACTCGGCTGAGGGCACGGCCTGCCCGATGTCTTGAAAGATCATGGGTCTGGGCCTGCCTACCCATGGCCCATTACTCGGCAGAGTCCCGGCCTGGCGGCTCGGCGGGCGCCGCCGCTGGGCTTCGCAGTTTCAGATATCGCGCGCCGACTCGAGATTCGGTGTCGTGTTTTCGCCGCTTTTGCGGGGCCGCCCGCCCGCTAGGGGCCGCCTCGCAAGTCATGGCGGGAATCCAGCGCGATCGCCACGCTTCCTCGCCATCTCGTGAGACGGTCGATCACGCCACGCCACGGAGGCGATAGCCTCGCTCGCCCACGCGCGCGGACGGACGGGCCGATAGATGGGGCCCGCCACTACCACGCCGCTCCCCGAGCGGATCCGCTGCGCCGAGGGCGGTTGGTATCCCACGTGGTTACCGCGGGCAGAATTCGTGGGTCTTTAACCGGGCGCCGTGGGGTCGTGGGCGCATTAATACCCACGCCGCCTCGCTTTCAGCCCATGGGGCTATAATAGGCCGAGGGGAGCGCGGCGCAGCATGCGCACTCCTCCTCTCGCCTCTCGCCTTCTTCTTTCTGTTTCGCCGCACCGCTGCTCCGCTGCTCTTTTTCTCTTCATCGGCGATGAGCTCCTCTTCCGCCGCGCCACCGCCCGCGCCCGGCGAATTGACGGTTTCAGACGCGGACGCGGAGGACATCGAGTTCTCCGCCGACCCGCCGCCTTCCGAAGCGCCGACCGGTGTAAGCCCGCCACGGCGCGGGGAATCCGCCCGCCGGAGGCAGGCGAAGGGTCATCTTCCGCCGCACTCATGCGCTGGATGGCCTCCCGGCGAAGCGGGTTCTCCGCTCGCCTCGAGCTGTACCATTTGCAGCCGCACCACCTCACCCCTAACGCGGTGGTGCTCCTCTCCGCCTTCGCCACCTTGTGCGAAGGCTATATCGGAGTTCTCCCCACCATCGAGCTGTGGGAGAGTTCTTCTTCCAAGCTCGCACGCAGGCTGCCGCACGCCGCGCAGCATGTGGCACGCTCATCGCGCCACGGCGCACGACGGCCGACAACCCCTTCCCGCCCATCCGCTGATAAAGTCGGTGAAGATGTGGCGAAGACATACTTACGTGAAGAATGTCGCCACCGACGGCGATCGGGTCAACTTGCCGCCTTCGACCCGAAGCCGCCGATCGGGCCGCCGCCACCTGGTCCTAACGGTCGAAGACGCTGCCTCCGGAGTCGGTGCCGGGCGCGCCCGAAGTCCCGACGCAGATCGGAGGGGCTCGTCGCCTCCGACCTCTGGCCGCCTTTGTGGCGCGCCGGTGCTTCTCTCCAAGGCGGCCCCATCTCATCTCGCCAGATGAGCGGCCGCACGATCCCAGCCGGCTGTGCACCAAGGACATGCCGCGCGTGGAAGTGGCGAACATGGTGAACCTCATCGCCCACTACAAGTTCACCGACGAGTGGCAGTTCGGCAAGGAGCCGTACTCGCGCGACAACCCTCCGCCAGAGGTAAGCTTTCCATCTGTGTTCCGATCTTGCTCGCATCCGACTTCGAGCTCTGATCATGCTAGTTTCTTTGAGCAGAACCCCCTCCTGGCGCCCGCTGCCGGCGCCCAGAGAGAGCCGCGCGTGTACGTCCCTGACCGCGAGGTCAGCGATGTTGACGACCCCGACCTAGGAGCCGCGGCACTGGAGGCCGACGCCGAAGGCGGCAGGGAGGAGGAGGAGGGCGGCCTCAGGCCGTCGGCGACTTTCGCCGACTGGCCCGAAGACGACATCGACGCGGAAGTCGTCCCGCGCCCTCAACCGAGAGCCGGCCCCTCCAACCAGGCCGGGTCGAAGAAGCGCCACGCCGGGCCGAGCGCGCACGGCGGCCGGCCGAAGAGACCCAGGGGAACCGCCGCCGCGACCAAGCGGGAGGAGGCGGCCGCGAAGGCCAACCGCTTCCGGAAGGAAGTGAAGAAGCCGCCGCTTGTCTCTTCGTAAGTTTTTATTCTTTGTTCTTCTCTGACCTTGCTTGAATTGCTCTGACTCTCACCCCCCTCATCTCCAGCGCTCCCCTCTCCCTCGAGAGAGTCGCCGCGCCCTCCGTCATGGGGTCGGGGGCGACGTCCTCCAACACGCGGCGAGTCGACCCCGCCGCCGATCTCCGGGAGGCGACGGAGCGGAACACGCGGGAGAAGCGCGCGGAGGAGGAGACCAGACGCCTGGAGAAGGCGCAGGCCGACAAGGCGGCCGCAGATGCCCAGCGGCATCCGAAGAGGCGCGCCGCGCCGCGCCGCCGCTAAAACGGACGCCGAGGCGGTTGCTCACGCCGCCAGGGCGATGCTTGTCCCCGCTTATCATCGGTGCCGCCACCTCGACTTTACGGGCAGACCGGGGAGGTCGGCACCGCCAACCCTCTCGCCGAGGAAGGCGGCGATGCTTCGGGTTCGGACACTCGCGCGCCGCCTCCGTCTTCGAGGCCGCACGGTAAGCAGCCTGTGGACCCGCAGGACCCGCCGGCTGCGGACGACGCCGACGCGCAGCTGCTTCTGCAGGTCGCAGCGCCGACTCGCCGCCGAGTCGAAAGGACGAGCTCCGCGCCGCGGGCTCGGGAGGCGGACGCCGCTAGCATGGCGAATCTGGACGCCGAGGCCTCCAGTGCCGCGCCCACTGGCTGGGTGCGCGAAGAAGGCGGCAACGGTCCGCTGAACCAGGCGCTCTTGGACGTTCAGTCCAAGTTGCGCAAGGAAGGCGAAGCCCTCCAGCTCTACACCAGGACGCATCTGGCCATGCGGGTCTCAGTCCGGGTACGGTTTGTTTTTTGGTTCTCTTGTTTCTTCCTCGTGGGGGCGCGCTGGCGCACCCACTGGGTGTAGTCCCCGAGTTCGGAGTCGGCTGCTGAGCAGGCGGCTCGGAACTCCCTTTAGCGATCTTCGAAGGCTGACTCTGTTTTTTGCCGGCCTTGCAGGAGTACCACAACCTCCGCGCCACTGCCTTCAACCGCAACGTTGAGGAGCTGAGGAAGCGGACCGCCGATCTGGCGGAGAGTCGAGGTAGGCAGATTTTTCCTTCTTCGCGGGGGCGCGCTGGCGCACCCGCGGGCTGTAGTCCCCGAGATTCGGGCCGACTGCTGCGCAGTCGGGCCGGATCTCCCGGCGACCTTCTTTGCTGATGATGTTTATCTTTCTTTGGGCTTCAGACGCCAATGCCGCCCTTCAAGGGCAGCTGGATGAGGCCAACGCCGCCCGTCGCACTAAGGAGGAAGAGTGCGACAAGCTCGCTCAAGAGCGCGACCTCCTGGCGACACAACCGCCGAAAGGTATGATCTGCCGGAAGGCGCAGGAGGACGCCAAGTCGCGGGAGGATGCCCTTCTGGCCGAGTTCGAGATGGAGCGGGCCGCCTGGACCGACCGCGAGGCGATGCGCGACTCGCTACCACGTGCTCGAGGACGCCGCCGACGGTAACTCCCGCTTCTCTTTTGGTCTTTCGATTCTCGTCGAACTGTCTTCTCGCTTTCCTTGACTGCTTCTTTCTTGTCTTTCGCAGATTTCTTCCGGCCACTCGCAGCCGCCATTCCGCCATCGAGGCGGATCGAGGAGCGGCGGGCGCAGGGCGGCGATCGCCGCCAACGCGCTTCTTGACCGCCGACGAGCGATCTTGAGCATCGGGCTCGCCGCCTGCTCACCGCCCGACGCGCCGTTTTCAACGCGCGGCGCCCAAGTCGCCACCGCCTATGGCCGGAGGTGCCGGCTCTTCGATCGCCACCGGACGGCCGACCGGCCGGAGGTCGCCGGCCGCTTCGAGGCTTGAGGGCTCTCGGCCGCGCCGAGCACGCCAGCCCGGAGTTCGCCAAGGGCTGGTACTCGGATCGACCTGACCGCCTGGCTGCGTTCCGGTCGGAGGCCCAGGCCGAGCTGGGAGCCGTGGAAGGCGCCCTTGTCGAACGCGCGGCGGCCATCGCCGAGTACACGGACACTAGTGTCTTTGTGCCCGAGCGGACCGCAGACGGCGAGGAGGCTCCGCCTGAGTGGTTCGGGATGCACCCAGAGTACGAGGAGGACTCTGCGGAGGTAATCGGCTCCAGCACCGAGGGGGGCGGCGAGTCGGAGGGCGGAGGCGAGGAGGAAGAGGCGCCAGAGCACGAGGAAGGCGACCAGCCTCACCGACCGCGCCCAAAGAACGAGCCCGGAAGGATAAGGCAGTCGCCACCGAGGGCGACCAAGCCGAGATCGCCCAGCCGCCGCCTGACGCCTGAAGCCGCCGCCTCCGGCCCTCCGGCCCCGGAGGCCGCCCCCTAGGATGCATCAGCCTTTCCTGTTCTTTTGTTTTTGCTCAAAAAACTTGTTAGTTGCAAACAATTCCACCCGGGAGGTGTATTCGGCCAAGGGCCTTATGTAAATATTTATCAAGTTTCCGCCTTTTGCTTGCTTTGGCTCTTTTTAGACTGTTTTCCTTTGCCGCCTCCCTTTGGTTGCCGCCTTGCCATCTGGGCAGCCGCTCTGCGGACTGCCACTGGGTCAAGAGCTCAGCTACCTTGGGAGGCAAGTACTTAGTCGTTTAAAGTGTCGTAGCAAGTTTGGTTGAATCGCCGCCGACCTCAAAGTCAGCCGTTCTAATAAAGGTTAACTATGAGCCGATCGTCATGAAGTCGGCTTAGTGGGGGGAACTGGGAGCCGGTTTGGGCTATGCGTAGCTCTTAAGTCCTTAGCCGTTTCTCATGTGTGCGCTTGCTTTCCGCCTCCTGCTTTATCGGCTAGCCGCTCATGAAGCTGTGGCTTTCTGTAGGAGACGGCTTTGAGCGCGGCACATTACTTATCCGACCTCAGTGAGCGTTTCATAGCACAAGGCGGCGAGTCCCCGGGCCGACTTGTCGGACCCGGTGCCGGACGGTATGATAAAAATGGGGGAAGCATTTCAGAAACGGAATTCATATCATACAGATAATCAAAAAGGCAGTCCCCGAGCTCGGCTCGGGGGGCCCAAGGTCTTGGTGCTTAATACAGAAAAGGGGAGTAGCGCGATACATACTGTATCAGCTGTAAAATCTTCGAAGAAGATTTGCATTCCACGGGCGCCTGCCTCCTTGCCGAGTCGCTCTCGCTACGCGCCCGAGGCTTCGAGCATCTATCGTAGTAGGCGCTGCTTCCCAAGACCTTGCCGATGATGAAGGACCCTCCCAAAGGCGCCGACAACTTAGCTGGCCGGCTGTTCTCTGAATCAGCGGAGCACAAGGTCGCCTCTTGAATGATCGTGGCTTGACCTTGCGGTTGTAGTATCGCCGCAGACTCTGCTGGTAGATGCTGGACCGGCTGAGTGCCAACAGCCGGCCCTCTTCCAGCAGGTCGACGCCGTCTTGGCGCGCTTCTTCAGCCTCCTCCTTGGTGTACATGGGGACTCGTGGAGAGTCAAATTGTATATCCGTCGGGATGACGGCTTTGGCACCGTAGACGAGGAAGAACGGCGTGAAGCCGGTTGTTCTGTTCGGAGTCGTGCGCAGACTCCAGAGGACGGCAGGCAGCTCTTCCACCCAACAGCCGGCCGAGCGCTCGAGTGGTTCGACCAATCGAGGCTTGATGCCGGATAGGATGAGGCCATTGGCTCGCTCTACCTGGCCGTTTGACTGTGGATGGGCAACGGACGCTAAGTCCAGTCGGATGCCCTGCGTCGCGCAGAAACGAGCCAAGGCGCCCTTGGCGAAGTTGGTGCCGTTGTCCGTGATGATGCTGTGTGGTATGCCATACCGCACTGTGATGTCGGCAATGAAAGTCACTGCTGTGGGCCCATTTAGTTTCTTGATGGGCTTTGCTTCCACCCACTTGGTGAACTTGTCCACTGCAACGAGTAAATGAGTCAGGCCACCTCGAGCCGTTTTGAAAGGTCCCACCATGTCCAGGCCCCAAACTGCAAAGGGCCAGGCGATGGGGATTGTCTTCAGTGCAGAAGCCGGCTGAAGGGGCTTGGAGCGGAACACCTGGCACCCCTTGCACTTCTTGACTAATTCTTTAGCTTCTTCCGTAGGCGGTCGGCCAAAGAAGCCGCGGCCGAAGGCTTTGGCCACGAAGCGCCTCGAGGCCGCGTGGTGACCACACTCGCCTCGATGGATGTCCTTGAGGATCGCTGCCTTGTTCGACTCCACGCAGCGCCGGTGGACACCAAGTGACGCTGCTACCGACTAATTCTCCGCTGACTATTGTGTAGGCTGCCGCTCGGCGTTGTACTTGCCGAGCCAGAATCTAATCTGTAGGCAACTCCTTGTTGACTAAGAACTTGAGGATGGGCTGAGCCCATGAGGGTGCTGCTATCTCTTCGACTGCTACCACAGCGACTTGGACGAGGGCGGCTGGGCTGGGAGGCGGCGGGTTGGACTCTGCTGCCGCTTGCTGAATCGAGGGTATCTCTGGGCCGACTGGCGCAGTCCCCGGCCGACCGGGCGTAGCCTCGGCCGACCGGGCGCAGTCCTCGGCCGATCATGCGGCTGTCTTGAGGTCGTCATTGGGTCTTGGGGTCGGATCCGACTATCTCGGGGAGCGGCACGAAAATAGAGTCGGACTCGTGAAGGCTTGATAGACGGCTTGTGGAGGCGCCAAGGGCGACACCAGAGGGAATCGCCATGCAGTAGAGCCGACTCGTGCCAAAGCATCCGCTTGGTTGTTGTCGCTTGGCACGTGGAGGAACTCGCATCCTTCAAAATATCTCGCTGAGCTGCTGCACTAAGAAGCGGTAGCTTGCCATGTTGGCGCCCTTGGCGTCCCTGGGGCCGGGTGATCGCTGTACCACCAAGTCGGAGTCGCCAGAGCACGTGATCCGGCGGATGCCGAGTTCCTTGGCAAGCCGGAGCCCGTGGACGAGCGCTTCATATTCGGGCGACGTTGTTGGAGGCGCGAAGTGGATTTGCAGCACGATTTGAGCTTGTCGCCCTTGGGGAGGTGAGGACGACGCCGCCCGAGGCCGAGCGCATCTTTGAGCCGCCAAGTGTAGTCGCCAATGAGTAGAATCAGCGAAGCGGCAAGTATTGGGTCTCGACCCAATCGACGAGGAAGTCGGCTACCGCGATTTGATGGCAGGCGCGAGGTTGGTAGTAGATCGTAGGAGCCAGTCGATATTCACTTGGCCACTCGGCCGACGATCTCGGCTCCGATGATCTCGGCGAGTGGGGCAGTGCAAACCACGGTGATTGGATGCTCTTGGAAGTAGGGCTTCAGCTTCTTGGCGGCAAAATGCACACCAGAGCACATCTTACGGTAGTGAGGGTAGTTTTGCTTGGAGGTCGACAAGACTCGCTCAAATAATATACCGTCTCGGATCGAGCGCCTTTGCCTTCCTCCTTATGCTCGATTACTACAATAACTGTGGCTGACTACCCGACCGGTGGCGGCGATGTACAAAAGCATGGGCTCTTTGGGAGTCGGAGCCGCCAAAGACAGGGGAGTCACAAGATCTTCTTCAGCTTGGAGAAATGCCTCATCTCGCTTTGTGGTTCCACTCAAAAAGTGGTCTTCTTCATTAGTTGATACAATGGCGAGCTTTTCGCCAAATGATCGATGAATCGGCCGATGGAAGCCAAGCAGCCGTGAACTTCAGACGCCCAGCAGTCGGCTGGGTACCTCCATCCTCTCGATGGCCTTGATCTTCACAGGTTGCACTCTATGCGCGCTCGGAGACCAGAAAACCAAGGAGCTGGCCGGCTGGGACCAACACGCATTTTTTCCGGGTTGAGCTTGATCCGAATCGCGCAGATTCTCAAAGGTCTCCTTCAGATCCTCTAGCAGCGCCCTCGCTTCTCCGCCTTTACTACCACATCATCCACATAAACTTGGGCATTCTCGCCGAAGTTGCTTGAGGAGGCACTTCGCATGCAACGCTGAAAGGTGGCGCCGCATTTCTTAAACCGAACGCCATCGCTGTAGCGAAGGCTCCAAACGGCGTGATGAATGCGCTTCACCGTCTCGCGGATTCAGCTTGATCCGGTGATATCCCGAGTATGCATCCAAGAAGCTCAACAGCTCGATCCGGTGTGGAGTCTATCACCGATCAATCCTTGGTAGAGCAAATGGATCCTTCGGCAGGCTTTGTTGAGGCTGGTGTAGTCGATGCACATCCGCCATCGCTTGTTTTTCTTCAATACTAGCATGTGGTTAGCCAACCACCCGGAAAGAACACCTCCATGATGAAGCCGCTGCCGAGCCGGGCCATCTCTTCTCCAACTACTCTTCTCTTCTCTTCTGATAGGCGGCGCAAGGGCTGCCTGTCTGGCTTCACATCTGGCCTGACATGTAACTTGTGCTCGGCGAATTCCGTCGGCACACGTGGCATGTCCTTGGGGGACCATGCGAAGATGTCCCGATTCTCACGGAGGAAATCGACGAGCTCGCTTTTCCTATTTGCTGTCTAGGCCAAGGCCTATGACAGCAGCACTTCTCCGGTGCTCCGGTCCAAGGGTATCTTCTTGGTCTCTTTGGCCGGCTTGAATGATCCTTCCGCTCCGACTCCTTGGGGTCCGGGCGACATCTCCTGCTGCTTCCCAGCCATCGCCACGACACGGTCAAGGAGCCGCTTCGCCGCGATCACTGGGGACTCGCCAGCCGATCGCTGCCGCAGCAGCGGACGACTTCTTGTAGTCGCCAAGACGGTCAGATCCCTTCAAGTCGGCATCTTTATCTTGAGATAGGCGAGGGGAACCGCCATGAACTTGGCCAGGCAGGCCGGCCTAGCGAGAGCGTGGTATGGGCTTTCCAAATCCACCACCAACCAGATCGGTTCTCGGCGGAAGTGATCTTTATCTCCAAGAGGACATCTATATCGATCTTGCCAATCGGGCGAGCAGAGAGAGGCCGGTACGATCCCATGGAAAAATAAAGGCGGTTGCTCCGCAGCTGCCTCCGCCTCGATTCCGAAGCTTCTCCATGGTATCCTTGTACAAAATGTTTATGCTGCTGCCTCCGCTCTATCAGACTCGCGAGAAGCGGGCGGCCCGCTTATCAAGGGCAAGGTCGCCCAAGAACCAAGGCGAAGAGCCCGACTCGCATCACCTCGGGTGATCCGCCCGACCACCGATAGGCTTTTGACCAATGCATGAACATGTGGGCTTCGCTGCCACCGCTAACTTCTTGTTGCTGCTGGCGCGCCGCCGCGCCGGTCGTCTGTTCGACCGGTGAACACTACGTATGCTCCGTGTTTTTTCGGGAACTCGTCTTGACCGCGCCGATCGCCGTGCCGCCGCTGCGGAGGCGGCGGCGGCGGGCGTTTCGCAGCGGCGGAGGGCGAGGCCATCTCCTTGGCGATCCCGACGAGCCAGTGGCACTTTCTAGTGGTATGGTTCGACGGCTTGGCGCCATTGTGGAACTTGCAAGGACCATCCAGAGTCGCTTTCAGAGGAGAAAGCCGGCAACCAGCTTGACTTGCCACCCTTCGCCGCTTGGCGAGGCTGCCCTCAGCTGCTGGTCTTCATCGCCGCCACCGCCGGCTGTTGGAAGTCGGCCGGGGCTTTGGCGCTTGTTGTCGTTTCGCTGCTGCTGCCGTCGGCGGCGTCTCCGCCGGCGCCTGGGAGCCTGGGGGATCACCTTGCCAGCCGCATTGACTTGGATCTCCGTCTTCATAGAGGAGTCGGTTGTGGCGTATTTGTCTGCTATGACCAGCAGCTCGTCGAGGGTTTCGGGCTCGTCGCAAAGGAGCTTGTGCTTGAGGAGGGTGCCCTCTCGGCACCCGGCCGAAGTACTCGATGGCCTGCACCTCGTGCACGCCGCAGAGAGTTTCGAGTCGCCCAAATAGCGTGAGATAGTCGCCGATTCCTCGGGCCTTGCACGCACAAGGAGAGCTGGCGCGGCTTCGAGGTCGCTTGTACGCGCCGGTGAAGGCGAATGAAGGCTTCGTGAAGTCGACCCAGCTGTTGATGCTGCAGGCTTCAGTTGTTCAGCCATGTCCGGCCGTGCCTCGAGCATGAGGGGAACATACTTGACGGCGACTTCGCTTGTTGCCGTTAGCGGCGCCGACGTCAGAGAGTAATCTATCACCAATCTTCCGCTTCACGGAGCCGCAGTATTTGGGCGTGTCTCGAGGGAGCGGAACCCTTTGGGGAAGGGCTCGTCTCGGCGCGGGCCCGGCAAGGCGGCCCACCTGCCTTCTTCTTCTAGCGCCAGGATCCGTGGAGTCGGTCGATCCGGTGGCGGGCGCCGTTTCTCCGACTCCCTCTCGGCGACCAAGGCGATCTCCGAGAGTCGGATGCTCGACAGTAGCGGGAGACTTCGCCGTTTTCTCCGAGGCGGGAGGCAGATAATCATCTCGCCGCTTCCATCGCCTGGGCGGCCATCTTGGTCTCGCCGATGGAGAAGCGAGTCCGACTATGGCTCGCAGCGGCTCTCTCTCCTCCTCCCGCGGACTCCGCCACCGGTCGGCCCGGAGGTCGCGCTTGATCTCGGCGAGGGGTAAGTCGTCATTCTTCTGCTGCTGCTGCGCGGCCGCCGCCGCTGCTTCTGCGCAAAGAACCGCATCGAGGAGCTGCTGGACTCGCCCGTCATCACACGGCGCTTCGCCGCCGAGGTCCTCGCCTCGCCGCCGCTGGCGGCGCGGATGTTCTCCGCAGGGTGGCGAGACGGGCGCTTCGCTCAACAGGTCGGCGATGGTCGCGCCGCTTCTCGACCGCACCGAGATGGCTCGCCTCGCCGGAGCCGGGCGAGCCGCCATAACGCGATCCACTCTCGCTGGTACGCTTCGGACAAGCGCCTCATGCTCGCCAACTTCTTGGCGCCTTCAATGAGCTGAAGGCGGCGTTTTTCCAAAGATCTCTGCGCCCGCTGCCTCCGGAGAGGCGCGACAGGTCTCGCAGGCCGCAGCAACGGGTCTGGCGTTTTCTCCGGAACGCTCGCCATGGCTGATGACGAGCACCTCCGTGACGGCGCTTCCGTCGCTCTCCTCGTACGGAAGCGGCTCGTCGTAGACCACCACGCCGGTGGGGAAGGTATCAAGCGACACGGCGCCGAGTCGACCAAAGATCGGGTCGGAGGAGTTTACGGACTCCAAGTCTCACGGCGGCTCGCCGCCGACTTGAAGTTGGTCAAGGAGGCCCGCGAGGAGGTTCTCGGGGCCACCCGCGCCGGTGCTCAGCGGGCTCGTCGGTGAGGTGCACCTCACCGAGGAGTTCGGCGAGGCCGCTCGCTGCGCAGACGGCTTCGACGCCGCAGCAGCTGCCGACGCAGAATTTATCAGCGAAGCCGGGCTGGCTGCGCTTCGGGAGGAAGAGGGTTCCCGTCCAGAACAGATCTCCGGACGACGGTGCACCTCGCCCCACGGTGGGCGCCAAATGTCGGGGGTTGGATGCGACATATGCCAACGGGTGGCTTATCATGGTGGGGGCGAGTAGAACGTCGCCGGTGCCTGGAAACGGGATGAGGCGAAGACATGCACGCCGGCGAATCTTACCCAGCTTCGGGGCTCTCCGAGGAGATAATACCCCTACTGCTGCTCTGCGGGGTCTCCGCATGATCACTATGGGAAGATAGTACAATGGTGCTCCTCGAGCTGTGCGGGGCAGGAAGGAGCAAGGCTAGCTCTTTTCCTCTCGCTATGTTCTAAGAACCTACCCAAGGCCGAACCCTTTGCATGGGAGCCCCGGGGGGCTTATATAGGCCTACCCCCGGGGTACAGGTAATCTGATCGCGCGCGCCCCCAGCCGTCGATCTCTCTTGCCGCCTTTCTCCGCTGATTGGGCCCGCCGACCGGGCGGGTCCATGGACAGGCTGAGCACTATGCAGCGCCTCGATGACGTTGGCTTTGTCATGGGGTCGGGAAGCAGTGCCGCCACCGTCAGCGATCACTGTTGCCACTCCCCGTCCAATCTGGTTTATGGCTTGTGGGGCCCTCGCCGAGACGGCCGACTGGGAGGCCGACTCTGAGGGCCGTCTTCGAACTCTCCGCCGAGCTCCTCTATCTCATCGACGGAGGGCCCGGCGATCTCCGGCCAGACGCCATTGCTGTGGGTACAAAGGTGCTGCGCACTGTGGCTGAGGTCAGGTGGCATGGCAACAGAGCGCTACCACCGAGATCTCTTGGTGACGCGCTCATCAGAGCCATGCCCTTCCCGTGGGTCCGAGGGGACAGCCACGACGGGCTGTACCCTGCGTTGGTCGTCGTGGAAGGTCGCGGGCCGACTCTCAGAGTCGGCCCCTTGAGAGGTCGCAAGCCCGGAGTCGGCTTGGCTCGAGTCGCTGCTCTGGGACTCGGTTCCTCCAAGGTCGCCACTGGGACTCGCCCCTCAAGGTCGCCACTGGGACTCGCCTTCCCAAGGTCGCCTCTGGGACTCGGCTGAGGGGCACGGCCTGCCCCGATGTCTTGAAAGATCATGGGTCCTGGGTCTGCCTACCCATGGCCCATTACTCCGACAATTGAGCAGTGTCAAACTCTTCCATGATCGCCGACAGGTCTCGTGAGTGACAAAAGCATTCTTGGTGGCAAGATTTCGAATGCGATTGATGTCCACCAAGAGGCTTTGCATCTGTCGCTTGAGCCAGAAGTGATGCTTGTCTTGTTTCTGATGCAGTGCCACAAGAAGTTCTCGGTCATTTAGGACGCGAGAGCGCTTCTTAGGCCTTTGGGCAATTGTGCTCTTAGTAGCTTCAGCTTATGACGGTGAGGCGCATTTAGTGTTCCCAGCCATTGGATAGACACGAGTTCTTTGCTTGACTCCTTCCATGGGTTGATCAAGCTTTGGTGCTCAAAGATATTGAAGACAAAGAGGCTTCTTGGCGGTGCTCGGGGTATATGGCTTCAATCGACATATCAACCTCTGGTAGAAAGATCAGATGATTGCAAGCAGAGGGCTGATAGTTGATAGCAGAGTGTAGCTTGATGAGGCGCATGACCCATGGAGCATAGAATTTCAGGCCAAAAAGGTCAGATCCAGACACAGCCAGTTGTCGGATGAAGAATTCTTGTGTATTGAAGCTGATGCCATTGAGGATGTAAGCTCAATGTCTTCATGGCTCCTTCAAGTTTTGCAGCTGAAGAATGCCCTTTGATAGTGTTGGGGAACGTAGTAATTTCAAAAAATTTCCTACGCACACGCAAGATCATGGTGATGAATAGCAACGAGAGGGAAGAGTGTCGCCCACGCACTCGAGACCCGGCGAAGCGATCACAACGTAGAGGAAGTAGTCGACGCTCTCCTCGCGATCCGACCGATCCCGGCCCAGCATTCGGCGCCCCAGTTCTTGACACACGACAGCTCGATGACGCCCTCAGATACTCGATCCAGCCGAGTGTCGAGGAGAGTTTCACAAGACGACGGCATGGTGACGATCTTGATGTTTCACGGCGCAGGCTTCGCTTAAGCTTCATGACGGTATGATCGAGGTGGAATATGGTGGAGGGGGCACCGCACACGGCTAAGGAACGATCCAGAGATCAACTTGTGTGTCCTAGGGTGCCCCTGCCTCAGATATAAAGGAGCAGGGGGGGGGCTGGCCGGCCAAGGAGGCGCGGCCAGGAGTCCTACTCCCTCTGGGAGTAGGATTCCCCCTCCAATCCTAGTTGGAATAGGATTCACCGGAGGGGGAAAGAGAGAGAGGGGGCCGGCCCACCTTTCCTAGTCCTAGTAGGACTAGGGGAAGGGGGGGAGGCGCGCGGCCACCTAGGGCTGGCCCTTTCTCCTTTCCACCAAGGCCCACTATGGCCCATTTACTTCCCGGGGGGTTCCGGTAACCTCCCGGTACTCCGGTAAATTCCTGTTTTCACCCGGAACCATTCCGAACTCCAAATATAGGCTTCCAATATATCAATCTTTATGTCTCGACCATTTCGAGACTCCTCGTCATGTCCGTGATCACATCCGGACTCAACTTCTTCGTACATCAAAATACATAAACTCATAATAACCGCCATCGAAACCTTGCGCAGCGGACCCTACGGTTCGAGAACAATGTAGACATGACCTAGAACTATTCTCGTCAATAACCAATAGCGGACCTGATGCCCATATTGGTTCCTACATATTCTACGAAGATCTTTATCGGTCGATCAAGATAACAACATACGTTGTTCCTTTGTCATCGGTATGTTACTTGCCCGAGATTCGATCGTCGGTATCCAATACCTAGTTCAATCTCGCTATCGCAAGTCTCTTTACTCGCTCCGTAATACATCATCTCACAACTAACTCATTAGTTGTAGTGCTTGCAAGGCTTCAAAGTGATGTGCATTACCGAGAGGGCCCAGAGATACCTCTCCGACAATCGGAGTGACAAAACCTAATCTCAAATACGCCAACTCAACATCGCCTTTGGAGACACCTGTAGTACTCCTTTATAATCACCCATTCACGTTGCCAGACGCTTGGTAGCACCCAAAGTGTTCCTCCGTAAACGGAGTTGCATAATCTCATAGTTACAGGAACATGTATATGTTATGGATAAAAGTAGTAGCAACATACTAAACGATCGTGGTGCTAAGCTAATGGAATGGGTCATGTCAATCGATCATTCTACTAATGATGTGACCTTGTTAATCAAATAACAACTCTTTGTTCATGGTAGGAAACATAACCATCTTTGATTAACAAGCTAGTCTTGTAGAGGCATACTAGTGACATGTTTGTTTGTTTATTCATTCACACATGTATCATGTTTCCGGTTAATACAATTCTAGCATGAATGATAAACATTTATCATGAAATAAGGAAATAAATAATAACTTTATTATTGCCTCTAGGCATATTTCCTTCAGCCTCCCACTTGCACTAGAGTCAATAATCTAGTTCACATCGCCATGTGATTGAACACCAATAATCATATCTCAGATATGATTAACACCCATAGTTCACATCGTCATGTGACCAACACCCAAAGGGTTTACTAGAGTCAATAATCTAGTTCACATCGCTATGTGATTAACACCCAAAGAGTTCAAAGGTATGATCATGTTTTGCTCGTGAGAGAAGTTTAGTCAACGGGTCTTTCACATTCAGATCCGTTTATGTATTTTGCAATTTTCTATGTCTACAATGCTCTGCACGAAGCTACTCTAGCTAATTGCTCCCACTTTCAATATGTATCTAGATCGAGACTTAGAGTCATCTAGATCAGTGTCAAAACTTGCATCGACGTAACCCTTACTTACCTAACCTTTTGTCACTTCCATAATCGAGAAACATATCCTTATTCTACTAAGGATAATTTTGACCGCTGTCCAGTGATCTACTCCTAGATCACTATTGTACTCCCTTGCCAAAATCAGTGCAGGGTATACAATAGATCTGGTATACAGCATGGCATACTTTATAGAACCTATGGCCAAGGCATAGGGAATGACTTTCATTCTCTTTCTATCTTCTGCCGTGGTCGGGTTTTGAGTCTTACTCAATTTCACACCTTGTAACACAGTCAAGAACTCTTTCTTTGACTGTTCCATTTTGAACTACTTCAAAATCTTGTCAAGGTATGCACTCATTGAAAAAAAACTTATCAAGCCGCCTTGATCTATCTCTATAGATCTTAATGCTCAATATGCAAGCAGCTTCACCGAGGTCTTTCTTTGAAAAACTCCTTTCAAACACTCCTTTATGCTTTGCGAATAATTCTACATTATTTCCGATCAACAATATGTCATTCACATATACTTATCGAAATGTTGTAGTGCTCCCACTCACTTTCTTGTAAATACAGGCTTCACCGCAAGTCTCAGATAAAACTATATGCTTTGATCAACTTATCAAAGCGCAGTATTCCAACTCCGAGATGCTTGCACCAGCCCATAGATGGATCGCTGGAGCTTGCACACTTTGTTAGCTCCTTTGGATCGAAAAAAACTTCGTTGCATCATATACAACTCTTCTTCCGTAAATCCATTCAGAATGCAGTCTTTACATCCATTTGCCAAATTTCATAATCATAAATGCGGCAATTGCTAACATGATTCGGACGGACTTAAGCATCGCTACGGTGAGAAGGTCTCATCGTAGTCAATCCCTTGAACTTGTCGAAAACCTTTTGCACAAGTCGAGCTTTATAGATAGAACATTACCGTCGGCGTCCGCCTTCTTCTTGAAGATCCACTTGTTTTCTATTGCTTGCCTACCCTCGGGCAAGTCAACCAAAGTCCATACTTTGTTTTCATACATGGATCCCATCTCAGATTTCATGGCCTCAAGCCATTTTATGGAATCTGGGCTCACCATCGCTTCTTCATAGTTCGTAGGTTCATCATGATCTAGTAGCATGATTTCCGAACAGGATTACCGTATCACTCGTGCGGATCTTACTCGTTGATCTACGAGGTTCTGCAGTAACTTGATCTCAAGTTTCATGATCAACATCATCAACTTCCTCACTACTTTGTGTAGATGTCTCGTAAACCGTTTCGCGATTTAACTACTTTCAAGTAAGGGAGAAGGTACTATTACCTCATCAAGTTCTACTTTCCTCCCACTCACTTCTTTCGAGAGAAACTCCTTTCTAGAAAGGATCCATCTTAAGAAACTAATATCTTGCCTTCGGATCTGTGATAGAAGGTGTACCCAACAATTTCCTTTGGGTATTCTATGAAGACGCACTTCTCCGATTTGGGTTCGAGCTTATCAGATGAAACTTTTTCACATAAGCATCGCAGCCCCAAACTTTAAGAAACGACAACTTAGGTTTCTTGCTAAACCACAGTTCATATAATGTCGCCTCAACGGATTTAGATGGTGCCCTTTTAATGTGAATGCAGCTGTCTCTAATGCATGATCCCAAAACGATATTGGTAAATCGGTAAGAAACATCATAGATTGTACTATATCCAATAAAGTACGGTTATGATGTTCGACACACCATAACGCTGTGGTGTTCCGTGGCGTGAGCTGTGAAACTATTCCACATTGTTTAAATTGAAGACCAAACTCAGAACTCAAATATTCAGATTCTGCGATCAAATCATCGAAACTATATTTTCTTGTTACGATGATTTTTCACTTCACTCTGAAATTCTTTGAACCTTTCAACTATTTCAGACTTATGTTTCATCAAGTAGATATACTCATATCTTCTTCAAATCAACTGTGAAGGTCGAAAATAATGATACTTGTCGCGAGCCTTAATATTCATCGGACTACATACATCAAGATGTATGATTTCCAACAAATATGTTGCTTGCTCCATTGTTCCGGGAACGGAGTTTTAGTCATCTTGCCCAAAAGGCACGGTTCGCAAGCATCAAGTGATTCATAATCAAGTGATTCCAAAATCCCATCAAGATGGAGTTTCTTTCATGCGCTTTACACCAATATGACCTAAACGGCAAGTGCCACAAATAAGTTGCACTATCATTATTAACTTTGCATCTTTTGGTTTCAATATTATGAATATGTGTATCACTACGATCAAGATCCAATGAACCATTTTCATTGGGTGTGTAACCATATAAGGTTTTATTCATGTAAATGTAACAACAGTTTATTCTCTTACTTAAATGAATAACCGTATTGCAATAAACATGATCAAATCATATTCATGCTCAACGCAAACACCAAATAACATTTATTTAGGTTCAACACTAATCCCGAAAGTATAGGGAGTGTGCGATGATGATCATATCAATCTTGAAACTACTTTCAACACACATCGTCACTTCACCCTTAACTAGTTCTCATTTATTCTCGCAACTCCGCTTCGAAGTTACTACTCTTAGCAACCTAACAAGTATCAAATACTGTGGGCTACTATAAACACTAGTAAGGCACACATCAATAACTCAGATATCAAATATACCCTTGTTCACTTTGCCATCCTTCTTATCCACCAAATACTTGGGGTAGTTCTCGCCCAAAGGACCAGTCCCTTTGCAAGAGAAGCACTTAGTCTCGTGCTTAGGTCCGACTTGGGCTTCTTCACTTGAGCAGCAACTTGCTTGCCGCTCTTCTTGAAGTTCCCTTCTATCCCTTTGCCCTTTTCTTGAAACTAGTGGTCTTGTTAACCATCAACACTTGATGTTCTTTCTTGATTTCTACCTTCATCGATTTCATCATCATGAAAAACTCGGAATCATTTTCATCATCCCTTGCATACTATAGTTCATCACGAAGTTCTACTAACTTGGTGATGGTGACTAGAGAATTCTGTCAATCACTATCTTATCTCGAAGATTAACTCCCACTTGATTCAAGCGATTGTAGTACCTGCATAATCTGAGCACATGCTCACTAGTTGAGCGATTCTCCTCCATCTTTTAGCTATAGAACTTGTTGGAGACTTCATATCTCTCAACTCGGTATTTGCTTGAAATATTAACTTCAATTCTCGAACATCTCATATGGTCCATGATGTTCAAAACATCTTTGAAGTCCCGATTCTAAGCCATAAAGCATGGTGCACAAAACTATCAAGTAGTCATCATATTGAGCTAGCCAAACGCTCATAACGCTCGCGATATGCTCCTGCAATAGGTCTGTCACCTAGCGTGCATCAAGGACATAATTCTTCAGGCAGCAATGAGGATAAACCTCGATCACGGATCAAATCCGCATCATTGCTACTAACATTTTTCAACACAATTTTCTAGGAACATATCAAAATAAACATATGAAAGCAACAACGCAAGCTATTGATCTTACAACATAATTTGCAAAATACTACCAGACTAAGTTCATGATAAATTTAAGTTCAATTAATCATATTACTTAAGAACTCCCACTTAGAAAGACATCTCTAGTCATCTAAGTGATCACGTGATCCAAATCAACTAAACCATAACCGATCATCACGTGAAATGGAGTAGTTTTCAATGGTGAACATCTTATGTTGATCATATCTACTATATGATTCACGCCGACCTTTCGGTCTCCGTGTTCCGAGGCCATATCCGCATATGCTAGGCTCGCCAAGTATAACCCGAGTATTCTGCAGTGCAAAACTGGCTTGCACCCGCTGTAGATGGACGAGAGCTTATCACACCGATCATCACGTGGTGTCCGGGCACGATTTAACTTTGGCAACGGTGCATACTGGGAGAACACACTTGATAATTTAGTGAGAGATCATCTTATAATGCTACCGTCAATCAAAGCAAGATAAGATGCATAAAGGATAAACATCACATGCAAATCAATATAAGTGATATGATATGGTCATCATCATCTTGTGCTTCGTGATCTTCATCTCCGCAGCACCGCCATGATCACCATCGCCACCGGCGCGACACCTTGATCTCCATCGTAGCATCGTTGTCGCCTCGCCAATCTTATGCTTCTACGACTATCTCTACCGCTTAGTGATAAAGTAAAGCATTACAGTATGATTGCATTGCATACAATAAAGCGACAACCATATGGCTCCTGCCATTGTCGATAACTTCGGTTAAAAACATGATCATCTCATACAATAAAATATAGCATCACGCCTTGACCATATCACATCACAACATGCCCTGCAAAAACAAGTTAGACGCCCTCTACTTTGTTGTTGCAAATTTTACGTGGCTGCTACGGGCTTAAGCAAGAACCAGTCTCACCTACGCATCAAAACCACAACGATATTTCGTCAAATAGACTCGCTTTTAACCTTCTCAAGGACCGGGCGAGCCACACTCTGTTCAACTAAAGTGAGAGAGACAGCACCCACCAGTCACCTTTAAGCAACGAGTGCTCGAGCGGTGAAACCAGTCTCGCGAAGCGCACGCGTAATGTCGGTCCGGGCCGCTTCATCTCACAATACCGCTGAACCAAAGTATGACATGCTGGTAGGTAGTATGACTTGTATCGCCCACAACTCACTTGTGTTCTACTCGTGCAAAACATCAAACCATAAAAACCTAGGCTCGGATGCCATGCTGGGGAACGAGTAATTTCAAAAATTTCCTACGCACACGCAAGATCATGGTGATGAATAGCAACGAGAGGGAAGAGTGTCGCCTCACGCACTCGAGACCCGGCGAAGCGATCACAACGTAGAGGAAGTAGTCGACGTTCTCCTCGCAATCCGACCGATCCCGCCGTTACTTCGGCGCCCAGTTCTTGACACACGATAGCTCGATGACGCCCTCAGACTCGATCCAGCCGAGTGTCGAGGGAGAGTTTCACAAGACGACGGCGTGCAGGACGATCTTGATGTTTCACCGCGCAGCAGGCTTCGCCTAAGCTTCGCGACGGTATGATCGAGGTGGAATATGGTGGAGGGGGCACCGACACGGCTAAGGAACGATCCGAGATCAACTTGTGTGTCCTAGGGTGCCCCTGCCCCAGATATAAAGGAGCAAGGGGGAGGGGCTGGCGGCCAAGGGAGGCGCGCCAGGAGTCCTACTCCCCGGGAGTAGGATTCCCTCCAATCCTAGTTGGAATAGGATTCACCGGAGGGGAAAGAGAGAGAGGGGGTTGCCCACCTTTCCTAGTCCTAGTAGGACTAGGGAAAGGGGAGGCACGCGCCACCCAGGGCTGGCCCTTTCTCCTTTCCACCAAGGCCCACTATGGCCCATTTACTTCCCCGGGGTTCCAGTAACCTCCCAGATCTCAGAATTCCTGTTTTCACCCGAACCATTCCAACTCCAAATATAGGCTTCCAATATATCAATCTTTATGTCTCGACCATTTCGAGACTCCTCGTCATGTCCGTGATCACATCCGGACCAACTTCTTCGGTACATCAAAATACATAAACTCATAATAAGCGCCATCGAAACCTTGCGTGCGGACCCTACGGTTCGAGAACAATGTAGACATGACCTAGAACTATTCTCGGTCAATAACCAATAGCGGACCTGGATGCCCATATTGGTTCCTACATATTCTACGAAGATCTTTATCGGTCGACCGCATAACAACATACGTTGTTCCCTTTGTCATCGGTATGTTACTTGCCCGAGATTCGATCGTCGGTATCCAATACCTAGTTCAATCTCATTACCGCAAGTCTCTTTACTCGTTCCGTAATACATCATCTCACAACTAACTCATTAGTTGTAGTGCTTGCAAGGCTTCAGTGATGTGCATTACCGAGAGGGCCCAGAGATACCTCTCCGACAATCGGAGTGACAAAACCTAATCTCAAATACGCCAACTCAACATCTGCCTTTGGAGACACCTGTAGTACTCCTTTATAATCACCCGATACGTTAGACGTTTGGTAGCACCAAAGTGTTCCTCCGTAAACGGAGTTGCATAATCTCATAGTTACAGGAACATGTATATGTTATGGATAAAAGCAGTAGCAACATACTAAACGATCGTGTGCTAAGCTAATGGAATGGGTCATGTCAATCAGATCATTCTACTAATGATGTGACCTTGTTAATCAAATAACAACTCTTTGTTCATGGTCAGGAAACATAACCATCTTTGATTAACAAGCTAGTCTTGTAGAGGCATACTAGTGACATGTTTGTTTGTTTATTCATTCACACATGTATCATGTTTCCGGTTAATACAATTCTAGCATGAATGATAAACATTTATCATGAAATAAGGAAATAAATAATAACTTTATTATTGCCTCTAGGGCATATTTCCTTCAGATAGGCCATAGAGTTTGCCTGATGATATGATATATTGTGCGAGGCAGATACTCAAGGTCATCAACAAAGAACTCCTTTGGGTATTCAGCGTCAGGTGGTAGAGGCTTCATCATGCTCAACATCTGGCTCATGTTGGGCTCTGGCTTATGGAAGATGCTCTCCAGTGCATTGTGATGGAGTTGACAATCAGGTTCGAACAGCTCTCCGGGAGTGGGTAGGCCTGTAAGCTCAATGACGTCAAGAGCTTTGGCTTCCTGATGAACATTTCCTGTCATCCACTCGAGAACCCATGTCTTTGTATCCCTGTAGTAGCCGCGAATGTGGAGGGTAGCATAGAATTGAAGCAAAAGTTCCTCATTCCAATGTTCTTTGTCTGTCACAAAGCTGAGCAGACCTGCATCACGAAAGCAGTCAAGTGCTTCTTCTAAGCATGGCAGTCCGACAATGGCTTCAGTGTCGAGGCGCATATGAGGGAAAATGCGCCCTTGATCATACAGAACGCAGGAGTAATAGGTTCGCTGCTGATAGCTCCAGAAACAATCAGATGATATTCTTGGCCTTGAGTAGGGGTTCTTTGCTCTGTCAAAGAAGGTGTTGTGGGCTTTGAAGCCACTTGCATTGAAGGACCCTGTAGAGGTGGCAGTACCTGGGAACCTTGGTAGTCTTGGCTTTGGTTTCTGGACCAGAGGCCTATGCTCAATATGATAATCAAACTGAGGACCAGAGGCATTAGGCGGAGGGACCAGAATGGGCCATTTTACAATGATGAGCTGACCATAGTTGTATGCTTGCTCAATTGTATGAGGCCTTGGTGGCGGAACAGGAGTAGTGGCAACAACAGAGGCGTCAGGCTGCACAACAGATGCTTCAGGAGCAGTTGCATCACTGGCTTCTGGCACATTGGTTGGTGCAGGCTCCACATTTGCTTCAACCATGACTATGTCATTGGCTTCATTTGTGTTGGTGGTGGCAGCCTCAAGATTTTCAACCTCCACTTGATGAGATGGAGGGTCGAGCACTGGTACGTTCACTTCAGGAACAACTTCTTCAGTAATGTGGGGAGTGGGGACACGTTCTTCTTCTTGGTTGTCATCGGCTGATGCAGCCGGATTGTCTGCAGCAGCTTTGGCTTCAGACATGGAGACATTCACAGTCGGAGTGGCTTCTGGAAACACTTGACGTGCAGCAGATTGGTGGTCCACTTCTCCTTCTGGAACGCTTGAAAGAGGGACTTGAGGCCTTGGTCCTTTGCGAAGCATGCGTAATGCTGGCGACGCCTTTGGAGATGGAGTTGGCTGGGCCTCAAAGTCATCCTCTTCTTCTTGCACAGGTGGTGTGACTTGTTGTTGTTGTTGGGGAGTACTAGGGGAGTATTGTTATTGTGGGTGATCAACCCATGAAGCATCCTGAGCAATCGGCGTCAGAGGACGACCAATGCTGATGAGTTCGCTGTTCGTGAGAACAGGCGATGATACCAAATTGTGTTCGATCTGAGGAAGAACTTCATCATCTCCTACATTGTCATTGTGACCAATGTCTTCAGCAGTGGTGGATCAATCGCTGAATGTCTTCACTTCATGAGCCTCTGGAAGGTGCTCATGAACTATCATCCGTCGTTCTTGGTGTTCAAATGCAGGGCGAACCATTGAGATAGGTTCAACAACTAAGGGCTCTGTGGGAGCAGCCCGATACTTCTTGGTTTTGCGCTTCTTCTTGGAGGGAGCAACATCAGAGGCTTCAGGATTTTTCCTTTTTCTGGCTTCAGCCTCGGCAGTCCTCGTCTTCTTCAGTTCTGAAGCGGTTGACCTGACCTTTGGCTTCGAGCCAGTCATGCTGCTTGGGAAGACTGTGCGAGGTTCTTCCTGCCTTGAAGGTGCAGATTGGTTAGTTGATGGCTTCTTCTTCTTTGCAGTCATTCTGGGGTCAATGCCAGGACGACCAAGAGCCTTGTACTTCTCAGCCTCATTGTAGGCTTGCACACACTTGTCAGCCAGATTTTCCATGCGCTCACGAGAGCCTTTAGCTTTGTCGCGCTTCTTGAGGAAGGCTTCTTTGAGCTCGTGCAGCATGATCTTGAAGTTTTTGACATCTTGCACGCTGAGTTTTGCCACATGCTTCTTGAACTGAGCTTTCTCATAGTCGATCTTGTGCTTCAGTTCAATGATGTGCTGAGCAATAGCTAGCTCAGAAGCAATGGCGCCATTGAAGGAGATGCTGAGGCCAATGGGAAGTTGCAGATCTTCAAAGCTGAGATTTGGGGTGTCAAACCACTCATCAATGAAGTTATGGATGATTGCCACATCAAAGAGAGGCAAATCATTGAAGATCTATGCTTCTTCATTGCTCTTGATCAGTTGCTCAAGAGCATCATCTGCAAGATCTTCATCGCTCGACAGATCAATGTACTCTTCTCGCAGAATGGCAGCAGGAGTCAATGTCTGATCAGTATTTTTGATGATTTTCTTTTTCTTCTTCGTCTTCTTGGAGATACGTGATAGATCTTCAGAATGCACACTGTCTTCACGAGGTGCAGTGGTCAGTGGCTTTGCATGTGAAGCTTTTGGAGGAGGAGCTGATCTTGAAACCTTAGCCTTCTTTGGCTTCTGCGGCTTTGGAGTAGGAGCCGGGCTTCATCGATGTCGTCAAGATCATCATCGTAATGATCCACTTTGGCACCTTGGACCGAGATGTGAGTGATGAGGCCATCAAGGTTGTAGAAAGGATCGATGGCATTGGGTTCTCAGATCACGTGAGCCGTCAAGACGGGGAGCAGAGGGACCAGGTTGAAGTCTAATCCCAATGACGCCTTATTTTCCTTGGCCGATGCCTTTGCGTGCTGGAAGTTGCGCTTGAAGAGATTATCGTCACGACACCAGAGCAATGACGATGGGTCGACATTTTCAGGCTGAGGTCCATGGACCATACAAGGATAGAAACCCTGTGCAATAGCTTCAGCTCTGTTCTTGGGTGGAAGGCCTCGAAAGAGAATATCACCCCAAGGACTTTTGATAGCATTCTTCTCAGCGTATTCCTGGGTCACGAACTTGTATTTGAACCATTGTTTAGCCCAATATCATCGAATCCATTGGATTTGTGTCTTACGCTGATGATAATTCTCTTCAGGATCTGTCTTGTAAAGCTCTGAGAGGTCATCAGGCAAATCTCTTGATGTTCCCCCACAACGCTGTCTGCCACCCTTCCTTACTGATTTCTCTGCAGCCATGAACTTCAAACTGAATGGCTTCAACACGTTCAAAGGCTTCAAAGGCTTTCGCTTGCTGGACAAATAGGAACTGGCTTCGGGAGAGTTAATGTGATGTTGTAAGAATTTCGCAAACTAATGCGCATTATGAGAACCAAGGATTCTCCCACGGACATGTACCGTGATAAAGATTAGAGATGCGAGGAAGGGGAAGAGGTCATATGCATTCTCAGAAGATTTTGAAGATAAATCAGTTTGAAGACATTGACCTCATGATACGAAGACATTCACTTATATGTTGAGAGTTGGTTCCAGATTTGTACGAATCCGTGAATAAGTACAAGTGAGGAATCTAACTAGATATGAAGCTTAAGTGAATATACTAGGAAGTATGAGATGCAGACAGAATAGATCTGACATTGTATAGGCATAAACCAATTTTGGTAAATAGGGTGAATCTTTGAGGATCAAAAAGATGGTAAAAATAGAGTTGTATTTACCACACGAAAGAACTGCTAGATAGGATGAGTAGGAGACCGAGCAGTACAATCCACCGTGCCCTAACTTGGCAACGGAGGACACCTACGGCGGCAGCGGAGAGGACGATGTCCGCGGCCGGCGTGAGGACGGCGTCGGAGAAGTCGCGGCAGCTAAGCTCTTCGTCGCCGGCGTCGTCAAGAGCTAGCGGTGGCGCTAGGGTTTTGACGAGGTGGAGAGGTGGAATAAGGTTTTCTTTACCACAGGGGATATGTATTTATAAGGAAGTGTGCGGCACAGCGCAATTACGCAGGTGCCCCTGGCGGTTCACATCTGAGGGGCACGTGGCAAGCATGCAACATACTCAGAGTTGTCCCACGTTCCCACGTCCACCAGGTTTGTCGGATGGTCGTTCCGGCTTCTCCGAATTTCAAATATTGAGGATGAATCATTTAAAACAGACTTAATGTTTGTCTTTGTGTCTTCTGCTGACAAGGACGCATAGAAGACATTCGACAGTTTCAATAGAATGCATATGATTTGGACAGATAGAGTTTGAGATAGAAAGCATAGAGAGATTAGGGTCCGATCACATTCACTTAGTTCAAAAGATTCAACTAGGAAGACATAGCTATAAGTGAATGTTTGTAGAGGATGTAACACTAGAATATATATCGAAAGCAATCAAATCAACATAGTGAAGAAAATCATGAAGATAAGTTGAAATTGAAGACAAACCAAATGCGAAGACATAGCAAAAATAACACCATGAGTGAAACACTTCAAACAGAGAAATTTGGTGGAGGCGTTACCCACGATAGGAAGTATTAGACCTGACACGGCAAGACTATTATCGTGGCGCCCAAGTCAAATTCCACGTTAATGTATTCACACTCAGAATGTAAGTCTTCATTGATTGAAGATATACTTTACTTCGTGTGTTGCACATCTATGTCATCAACATGCATAAGTGTTAGGATGTATGCCTGATCACAGGACATTTGAGTATTCCAAGATATTTAGCTCACACCGTAACTTGCAAAACCTTTTCTCATCCAAGGGCTTTGTGAAGATATCTTCCAGTTGCTCTTCAGTGTTGACGTGAATGATGTCAATATCCTTCTTCATGACATGATCTCTGAGAAAGTGATGACGAATTTCAATGTGCTTTGTCTTCGAGTGCTGGACTGGATTGTTGGCAATCTTTATGGTGCTTTCGTTGTCGCAGAAGAGAGGTACTTGTTTCAGATTGATGCCATAGTCCTTGAGAGTTTGCTTCATCCATAGAAGCTGAGCGCAGCAAGATCCAGCAGCAATGTATTCAGATTCAGCAGTTGAGAGCGATACATAGTTCTGCTTCTTTGAAGACCAACAGACAAGTGATCGTCCCAGAAAGTGACATGTGCCTGATGTAGACTTGCGATCCACCTTGTCACCAGCATAATCAGCATCCGAGAATCCAACCAGATCAAATACTGAGCCCTTTGGATACCATAATCCGAGTGTTGGGGTGTGAGCCAAATATCGAAGAATTCGCTTCACAACTAAGTGATGCGATTCCTTTGGTGCCGCTTGGAATAGAGCACACATGCAAACACTAAGCATAATATCTGGCCTAGATGCACATAGGTAAAGTAAGGAACCAATCATGGAGCGGTATACCTTTTGATCGAACTCTTTACCATTGTCGTCGGGACCCAGATGGTGTTTGGCTGGCATTGGCGTCGTGTAACCTTTGCAATCTTGCATTCCAAACTTCTTCAGACAATCTTTGAGGTATTTTTCTTGAGATATGAAGATGCCATTCCGTTGCTGACGAATTTGAAGACCAAGGAAGAACTTCAGCTCACCCATCATGGACATCTGATATTGCTCTTGCATCATGTATCCAAACTCATCACTATACTTCTGGTTGGTGCAGCCGAAGATAATGTCATCCACATATATTTGGCACACAAACAGTTCACCATCATATGTCTTCGTGAAGAGTGTGGGATCGAGGGATCCAGGTTTGAAGTCTTTGCTCTTTGAAGTCTTTGATCGATCATACCAAGCGAGGAGCTTGTTTGAGGCCATACTGATTGCTTTGTTTAGCTTGTACACCATATCGGGATGTTTTGGATCTTCAAAGCCGTGGTTGAGCGACGTATACTTCTTCTTCAATCTTGCCGTTGAGAAATGCACTCTTCACATCCATTTGATATAGCAAGATGTTGTGGTGGTTAGCATAGGCTAGCAGTATGCGAATAGCTTCAAGCCTAGCCACAAGAGAAAATGTTTCATCGAAGTCAATTCCTTCAACTTGAGTATATCCTCGAGCCACAAGACGTGCTTTGTTTCTGACGACTTGACCATGCTCATCTTGCTTGTTTTGATATATCCATTTTGTGCCAATAATGTTATGCTTGCGAGGGTCAGGACGCTTGACAAGTTCCCAAACATTGTTCAGTTTGAACTGTTGAAGTTCTTCTTGCATAGCTTGTATCCATTCAGGTTCCATAAAGGCTTCAAAGAACTTTCTTGGGTTCGATATTGACACAAAAGAAAAGTGCCCACAGAAATTTTCTAACTGTGTTGCTCTTGAGCGAGTAAGTGGACCAGGTGCATTGATGCTATCAATTATCTTCTCAATTTGTACTTCATTTGCAACTCGAGGATGAACTGGACGAAGACCTTGCTCTTGCTGATCATTGTCATCATTGGAAGGATTGTGTTTAGTCTGAGCATTGTCTTCAGGTTGGTTAGGTCCAGAAATGATAAGTTCCTCTTCAGGCAGTGCTTCAAAAGGCATGATTTCACCAGTTCCCATCAACTTGATAGATTCGCTGGGCGGAGCTTCGTCTAGTGTACTTGGCAGGAGCTCTCTTTGTGAACCATTGGTTTCATCAAATCGCACGTCCACAGTTTCGACGATTTTGTAGAAATAGAGGTTGAAGACTCTGTAAGAGTGCGAGTCCTTTCCGTAACCGAGCATGAATCCGTCGTGAGCCTTAGGTGCAAATTTTGACTTGTGATGGGGATCCTTGATCCAGCACCTAGCTCCAAATACTCTGAAGTAGCTGACATTTGGCTTCTTACCAGTAAGGAGCTCATAGGATGTTTTGTTTAGAAGCTTATGGATGTAAGCACGGTTGATGATGTGACATGCTGTATCAATAGCTTGTGCCGTAACTTTCTTGGTGTCTTGTACTGCCGGCGTTGTTCGAGCCATCTCAATGAGGGTTCTGTTCTTGCGCCCTATGATGCCATTTTGCTGAGGTGTGTATGGAGCAGAGAACTCATGAGTGATTCCCATTGTATCCAGATAAAGATCAAGTCCGGTGTTCTTGAACTCAGTGCCGTTGTCACTTCTGATATGCTTGATCTTGACGCCATAATTGTTCATGGCTCAATTGGCGAAGCGTCTGAAGACATCTTGCACTTCAGTCTTGTAGAGAATTATTTGCACCCATGTATATCTTGAGTAGTCATCAACAATGACGAAGCCATAGAGACAAGCAGTTGTTGTGAGGGTGGAGTAGTGAGTAGGGCCAAATAAGTCCATGTGTAACAACTCGAAGGGTTGAGATGTCGTCATGATTGTCTTCGAGGGGTGCTTTGCCCTAGTCATCTTTCCAGCTTTGCAGGCACCACACAAATGATCCTTCTTGAACTTGACACCCTCGATGCCTATGACATGCTTCTTCTTGGCGAGTGTGTGTAAGTTCCTCAAGCCAGCATGCCCCAGCCTCCGATGCCAGAGCCAGCATTCTGAAGCTGTTGCAAGAAGACATACGGCAAGCTGTGGACCTGCTGAGAAATCTACCATGTATAGATCATCTTTCCAATACCCTTCAAATACTAGAGACTTGTCAGATTCCATTAGTACAAGGCAACGATATTTTCCGAATAGCGCAATCATGTTCAAGTCACAAAGCATCGAGACAGACATTAAGTTGAAACCAAGGGATTCAACAAGCATCACTTTGTCCGTGTGTTGATCCTTTGAGATTGCAACTCTACCTAGACCCAATACCTTGCTTTTACCAGTGTCAGCAAATGTGATGTGACTCTTGTCTGATGGACGTAAGGTTGAGTCCATGAGAAGACTTCGATCACCAGTCATATGGTTAGTGCATCCGCTGTCCATAATCCATTCTGAAGCACGAGGTGTCATACCCTACAGTACAGTTAGGGGGATAGGCTTCACCTTGAGTATTGTGAAGCATAAACATTTGACGGGCAAGAGGATTATTGAAGCTCAGATCAAGATTACGACTGATAGGATGAATGGCAAAATATTCAGGAACAAAATACATAGTGAGACCATTTGGGCATTTGATCTTGCGCCCTACAAGATGTTTTAGGTCCCCAGTAATAGCATCAGACGCCTTTGATTTTCGGCTGGAGACCTTTCCCTGCAAAAGAAAGTTAATTCTTCTTAACCACCCACATCTTCAGGGGTGGCTTAGAAGCAATGAGTCTAAGTGCAGAATCGAGAACTTGGCTTTGGAGCCCTAGCAAATAGCCTTGCGGAGATGAATGATACTCATATGAATAAGGAAAAGTTCTTAGTTCTATGAACATAGCGGTTTGAAGACACACGCTCATATTCATAAGTTTGAGTACGGTTTCCCTGCAAAACATTGGCGTTAGGGTGACTCAGGTGAGTCCTCTGTCTGTATGAAGCCTTTGGCCCATATGACGCCTTAGGTCTGGGGTTTGTCTTCTTCCCATGTGGTGTCATGATCACATTCACTGGAAGATTCTCAAGACAGCTTTTGGGAACCCAGATCTTCTTCATAGGTGGTCCATTCCTGCAGTTAGTACCAATATACCTGGCAAACACTTCACCATTCTGATTCTTGAACAGCTTATAATTTGCATCAAGGGATTCATCAATGATAAGGTGGATGGATCCACTGAAGGTCCGTTTGTAGCAACCCATGTGGTTTTGGGATACTGCTCAGGCTTCCAGTAGGAACCATCAACATTCATTTTCCTCTCGAACCCAACACCCTCTTTCCTAGGGTTTCGGTTCAGAATCTGCTTTTTGAGGACATCGCAAAGTGTCTGATGTCCTTTCAGACTTTTATACATCCCTATTTCAAGCAATGTCTTCAACCTAGCATTTTCATCAGCAATAGTTGAAGACAATGCAACAGTAGCAGCAGTGGAACATTCAGCAACAGAGGTAGCGTTATCACGCTCAAGGCATTTTAGACATGGCGGTTCAAATCCATCCTGAGCGGGACTGATCTGTTGAGCGCGAAGTGACTCATTCTCTTTTTGAAGATTTTCATGAGCCGCTCTCAATTTCTCAAGCTCTTGCTTCCTTTGAAGATAATCATAGGAGAGCTTTTCATAAGTGGTTGAGAGCGTTTCATGACGACTTTCAAGTTCTTGGTACTTAGCATGAAGATTTTGTATGTCTTCAACTAAGGACTGTGAACGTGTCATCTCCGCGTCCAACAGGTCATCGCTTTTGTCTAACAGTTTTTGAGTATGTTCCATAGCTTTTTGTTGTTCAGTTGCAATTTTAGCAAGTGTTTTGTAGCTGGGTTTGGAGTCACAATCAGAGTCATCTTCACTTGATGTTTGAAAGTAAGCATCATGTGATTTTACCTTGGCGCCACGTGCCATGAAGCAGTAGGTGGGAGCAGGGTCGTCCTTGTCATCAGCTTCAGCGTTGGTGTGGAAGCCATTGTCTTCAGTGTTGAAGATGGACTTGGCAATATAGGCTGTGGCTAGAGCCAGACTTGCAACGCCAGGGTCGGACTCCTCTTCAGACTCCACCTCCGCCTCCTCAGAAGCAGACTCCTCCTCTGAATCCATCTCCTTGCCAACAAAAGCACGAGCCTTGCCAGATGAGCTCTTCTTATGAAATGAGGACTTTGATGAGGACTTGGAAGAAGACTTTGAAGATTTCTTCTTCTTCTTCTTGTCATCAGAATCATATTCCTTGCTCTTCTTCTTCTTCTTCTCATTGTCCCACTATGGACACTTAGAGATATAGTGTCCAGGTTTCTGGCACTTGTGACATGTTCTCTTCTTGTAGTCATGAGTGGAAGCTTCATCATTTCTTGAGCTAGATCGTGAAGACTTTCTGAAGCCCTTCTTCTTAGTGAACTTCTGGAACTTCTTCACAAGCATAGCAAGTTCCTTTCCAATGTCTTCAGGATCATCAGAACTGCAGCCAGATTCTTCTTCAGATGAGGAAACAACTTTTGCCTTCAAAGCGCGAGTTCGGCCATAGTTGGGACCATAGATATCTCTTTTCTCAGAAAGTTGGAACTCATGTGTGTTGAGCCTCTCAAGTATATCAGACGGATCGAGTGTCTTGAAGTCAGGGCATTCTTGTATCATGAGAGCAAGGGTGTCAAAGGAGCTGTCAAGTGATCTCAGTAGTGTCTTGACGATTTCATGCTTGGTAATCTCAGTGCCAGCGAGAGCACGAAGCTCATTTGTGATGTCGTCGAGGCGATCAAACATGAGCTGGACATTTTCATTGTCGTTTCTCTTGAAGCGGTTGAAGAGGTTGCGAAGAACACTGATCCTTTGATCTCTCTGGGTTGAGACGCCTTCGTTGACCTTGGATAGCCAGTCCTGCACTAGCTTCGACGCTTCAGAGCACTCACACGGCCATCTCGTCCTTTGGTCAGATGACCACAGATGATGTTCTTGGCAGTAGAGTCCAGTTGAATGAACTTCTTGACATCAGCAGGGGTGACACCTTCACCAGTTTTGGGAACGCCATTCTTGACGACATACGAGAGGTCGACATCAATGGCTTCAAGATGCATGCGCATCTTATTCTTCTAGTAGGGATATTCAGTTCCATCGAACACGGGGCAAGCAGCGGAGACTTTGATTATCCCTGCAGTCGACATAGCTAAAACTCCAGGTGGTTAAACCGAATCACACAGAGCAAAGGAGTACCTTGCTCTGATACCAATTGAAAGTGCTAGTTATCGACTAGAGGGGGGGGGTGAATAGGCGATTTTTATGAAAGTCTTCAAAACGTGGAAGTTTCAAAGACAAACAATAGAAATGACATAATTAATATGCAGCGGAAGATAATCTACAACAAGCAGACCATAGTCAAGTATGCTATAATGTGAAAGTACAAGACTAATAGCAGCTTAGTAGTAAGGATCAGGATGGAAGATAGTATGAAGCCAACCAACGATAGTAGTCAAGCAATGAAGTCAAACAGGTACGACAAATAGGCAATGACTTCATGAAGACAAACTCTAAGTAAAGGGAGGGAGAGGATAGAACCACCACTTGTTGAAGACACAGATTTGTTGGACCAGTTCCAGCTTTGTGACAACTGTGACGTCTGGGTTAGGGAGGCTGAGATTCAACTCAAGACCGCGTCTTCACCTTATTCCCCTTGAGCTAAGGACACACAGTCCTCGCCCAATCACTCTGGTAAGTCTTCAAGGTAGACTTCCGAACCTTCACACACTTCGTTCATCGGCGATCCACAATGACTCTTGGATGCTCGACGCGATGCCTAACCGGTGGAGGATTCACAGTCCTCAAGTGTAATAAGTCTTGAGTCACTTGAGACGAGAAAGACTTCAGTGAGAGCATGGTTAATAGCACAGCCGGCTGCTGGCTATAAGCCATTGCCACATCAGCTAAGCCTTCACCCATACAATAGGCTGGCTCTTAGGTTGGCTACAAAGCTGATTGTAATAAATACAAGAACACTTAATACTTGCATGTGCATATGACCAGCTGTGATCCAATGCAAGCTTACATTAACAAGCAAGCATCAAACGTACATAAGACCATGACAACACAGTTAAACATTACCAACGTCTGAATAGGGAAGCATTAACCAAACATTAAAATAAAAACTCCTGACAAACAAGCCGTTAATTTTTATCTGGACGACAATGATGAACATAACACGTGACACTTAAACATCACACGAGTCTTCATAAGAAAGCATAAACCGAACATAATATTAGGTAAGATCTCTCGCAAACCACCCATTAATTTTGATCTTGATGACGATAGGTTGAAACTGCAACAAAAAGGAACATCTAATCCATTTGCATCGACAACCTCCAGACACTGTATGGAAAAAGGGAAACAAAGGCAGATGATAAATATTTCGCCATTGCAAACTTACAACATGTGCATCAAAGAAGAGGTCCCAAATGAAATACTATTCCAATAGGGAAGGAACAAGCTTAAAAAGAGGACACTCCCCATATAAAAAGGAGTCTGTTTGCAGATCAAATATATGTGCAATGGTACATTCCCATTAACTGAACGGTACAAAAGAGAACTCATTATTAAAAGAACAAGATGTGTAAATTCTGAACCATACAGTACAGCACATTCCTAAATCATTTGCCCAATTTGTCATTTGGATCCTGAATAACAAGTGTATATTTCAGCACATGAGAATTTCAAGTAATAGATACTTATATTTCAGCACATGAGAATTTCAGTCCTTACACAATCAAGCACCGACCTACAATATTACCAAAAGAGGTTTATTGATGTCCGAGTAATGTAACATATGAAGACCAACATGCAAAAAAAAATGCTTACCAATCTAAGATCCTCTTGTTTTGTCCACAACAAGCGCTTTTCAATCCTTACACAATCGGTACTGTTAGTGGCATCTCCTTGCTTGATTTGTTGCGATGAACTCCCTTTTTTCACGGCTTGTGAAAGGCTTGGTGTGCTCTTAAGGAAACTAAGGAACCCACCAGGCGGGTGAGAATCCACTCCCTTGCTTAGACAATAATAGGTGATCAAACAATCGATTTCATACTACAACAGATGTTCGGTACAACTGCTTATTTTTCTCAGTCATGTCGAAGATGCAAAGCAACAAATGCCATCAGTATTAGCTTCTTTTTTTCAGTCATGTGGACACTCTGTAAATAGATTACACACATATATATCAAATTCAGATGGTTACAAGCAGGTATTACTACCTTATGGAGATATAAACGCATAGCTGCACATCATCCAAATAAGCAGGGACAAAATTGTACCAAGTAGCATAGGATGACCATGTTTCTGAATGCATAAACAGGGGAAAACCCGTACCAAATAACAGGTTGTATATCATACAAAAATGTACCATATTAACTAACTGGAGATGCATAAACAGGGGAGCACACATACCATGTTGCTGGATTGAAATCATCAATATTCTCAGGAATATAGCACAAAGGGCGAATAACGAGGTGGTGCAATGGAAGCGCTTCATGTGCTCAAGGGAAGGTTTCAGGTCTGAGAAATGTATGGGCGTTGATGATCCCTCTAGAAAGAGAAAGGTACGGAAGGTAACCAGATGTGGGTGTGGCAAGAACAGGAGAGCTCTTAAGGAGGAAGGGAGCGACATGGCCGTCCTGACCCCTCTCTCCCCTCACGCCGGCCATGGCTGCCGATCGACGGCGACATGCGCCGATGCAGTCACGCCGGAGTCGATGGTCGTGGGGCGAGTTCGTGTACCACTCGGTGCCTCCCGTGTACCGCAGCGGACCGCGGACCCAGGGCTTCTCGGGCCTGCACCCGACACGCGCGACATGGCGGGACCGGGAGGTGGGGCGGGCCAGGTGGGGTCGACAGCTACAGGGTGCGCGACTAGGGTTGTGGAGGGGATAAATCCCACAACGCCGCATCCACACCCTCCTCAGTCCATACCAGATCTCGATCTACTCCTTCTCCACTTCTGGGAGGCGCCTAGGGTTTCGGTGCCTAGGGCTTCCCCGTCGTTTGGCTGGTGGGAGGGGAAGGCGGGGGGCGACTGCAGATCCTTCGCCCAGGTCGCCGCATCGCCACCAAGACCCATGGCGGATCGGGGCGGGGAGAATCGCGGCCAACGGCTCGATGGCTTCGGAGCGGGCCGGACCGGGCGTGGTGCTGGTCGCTTCGGTCGGGGAGCTGGTCGCGGGGGCGGTGGCGGCGGTCGCAACATGGTGTGGACACGCGACATCGAGGAGGGCGGCCAGGCCTCCACCAACATGGAGCAGGGCGCGCGGGCTTCGGATCGTGCAAGGTGGGAGGCGGCGGCCATGGAGACGCAGAGCGACGGCCGCCGGACAGAGAGATGGGGGGACAACAACCAAGGAAAGGCGGCCACGGGAGATCCAGGACAGCGCGACCCTCGTCCCCAACCAGATGCACGTCTACAACAAGATCGTCGCCAAGCAACTCCAGGAAGAAGGAATGCTGCCACACTAGTGGGCGGCGCTGAGGTTTGCTTTACCTGCAAAGAATCAGGGCATGTTCCTATGTGTCGCCCTGTGTGTGGTAGATGTGGTACTAGTGGACATCTTGCTCCGATTTGCAATCTTGTTCTTCCACGGGAATGTGTGGCCCCTATGTGTGGATTCCAAGCCAAAGGAACGGGTTCTTCTATATTCATGATGCTAGCACACCTAAACAGCATCGATAGGAACAGATTCATTGTGATCTTTGTTATTGAGGGACGGGCTAGTGGTAGGCAGTTGGAGGAATTTTTCAATGCTTACATTAACACAAACTGAAATGTTCGCCGGATCGATTGGGCTCAATACTTTTGTTATGAGATTTCCCTCACCCGTGGATGTTGACAAGGCATGCTTTGTGAAACCATGAATATTAAAAGTCGTGGAGCTGTGGTTAGTCTTAAGAAGTGGTCTGAATCTGTTGGTGCCAAGGGTGTACTTAACATTGCTTGGGTCAATGTTAGCAACATCCCTTGGACAAAAGGCACGAAAGGAATATTGCATATGTTGGATCTTTGGTGGGGTGACATTGGAAATTGATAAATCTCGTGAACAGCACTGAATCAAGAAGAATTAAGTTGGGTTGCGAGATGCTGAAAATATTCCAGAAAAGTCGAGGAGTCTTTGGGTGATCACTTCTATGATTTCTTCTACTCTGTTGACAAGATTCTGGTTAAGAATCCTCCAAAAGAAAGTGTTGTTGTGGCCCAGGAATCTGACAAAGGGGTGTCACCAAAAAGAGCTAGGATAAATGAAAATATTCGAGGTGTTGGGCAGGGGGACTCCTCCTTGACTATGGGAAACCTTTCGGTCCCACCAAGTTCTGTTGGAAACGGAGGTAATATGAATACTGTAAGTGAGGGAGTGGAAGAAGAGGAAGAGGATGGGGGGAAACAAAAAGAGAGTGAGGAAAATTTCTCTGAGGAAGAAAGTGAAGAGGTGGATAATGAACTTCTCATTGATACCCTTGCTGCTGAGAACTTGAAGGAGCAGGGGGAAGGAGTGGGATCGCATGGGGAACAACACTATGATAATATTGTGATTAACTCCCTACAAATTATACCCAGTGGTCCAATGATAGGAAGTCTCTATCCTATCTGGATCTGACTTGGGCACTGTGGTTCTTGAAATTTCTCCGATGAGGTGACATGTCAGCAAACTCCTGCGTTGTACTCTATACAATCTCCTGCTGATTCAGGGAAGAAAATATGGAGGTTATCCTACTCCACTGTGGTGAATGAGACCCAAACCAGATCGAGTCGAGGACAGCTGGTGGCAATATTGAGCATGTGGGGGTTCGAAAGGAGAAAATGACCAGAAGAGAAATCTCCAAGGTAATGAAAAAACCCAAACTCCAATTCCTTTGAGATTCTTACAAATCTAGAGATTGTTGATCTGCTGCTAAAATGGGAGTGGACATACCGACAACAATTTTCTTTGTTGTTGATGTAATTAGGGAACTGGAAAAATCTAGAGCTAATTTAGCTGAGAAAACGGAAACTAATGCTCAACAACATGAAAGAATGTTGTTTATAACTAATGGTGCTGGAGATACTTCCCCTCTAAATACTGATTGGTTGAAAGATGGGGAGATTGAGGAGGGAGACTTCACTGTGGTTAAAGCTAGAAGAAAAGAAAAAAAGAAAGTTAATGTAGTCATATCTAAACCTGTGACTAGAAGTCAAAAAAATAGCGTGTGTTCTGATGCTGGTTCGACCATGGCCCCTGGTAAACCTAGCAACAAGAACCACTCCCCCAAAAACAAGAAAAAATGATTAGTTTGTTTTGGAATTGCAGAGGTGTTGGAAAGAGAGGTATGGCAACCTGTATTCTAGACTTGATTAGAGATCATGGTTTGGACTTTGTTGGGATTCAGGAAACGATGAAAAAGGATTTTTCCTCTAAATTCTTGAGGAAAATTGATCCTGGAGAATATTTTGAGTGGAGATGGACTCCCTCAGTGGGCAAGTCTGGGGGGATTCTATGTGGCACTAAGAAAGACACTTTTGATGTTGAAAATTGTGAGGTGGGCAAATACATCATGAAAATGGAGGTGTGGGATAAGAGTAAGAAGTTGAAATATTGTATTCTAGTGGTTTATGGTTCTGCCCATGAGGAATATAAGGTAGAATTCCTAACTGAATTGTCTGACATGTGTGGTAATATTACTTACCCTTACATTGTGGGTGGGGACTTCAATATTTTAAGATATACCAGGGAGAAGAATAAGAGTACCAGAATTAGCCATGCTTCTAATCTGTTTAACTACATCATCAATACCCTCTGCCTTAGGGAGGTGGATATGAATGGAGGTATATATACTTGGTCAAATAAGCACAAAAACCCTACCCTAGAAAAGTTGGACCGAGTTCTTATGTCCAGTTCTTGGGAGAGGCAGTTTCCTTTAACGTTTGTTAGAAAGTTAGTCAAGGAGGTTTCGGATCACAGCCCCCTGATCCTGAATACTGATGATGTTTTACCTAATCCAGGCCATCAGAGAGACTTTAGGTTCGATCTTAACTGGCTCAAAAACCCGGAGTTTATAACCTTAGTTGCTAAGGTGTGGTGGAAACCGGTTAAGTCTAAGAATCCTATTGATGTGATAAACATTAAGTTGAAGAGATTCAAAAAATTCTTTAAAGGATGGGGTGCAAATCGGTTTGGCAAATCGAGAAAAAGGAGAAGAGAGCTAAGGGAGGAGTTAGAACATCTGGAGAGACTGGAAGAAACAGATGTGTTGTCCCCTGAGCTTTATGAAAGAAAAGTTGAGATATTGACAGAATTATATAATCTGTTGGTGGAGGAGGAGGTGGCTTGGATGCAAAAATCACATGAAAACTGGCTCTTGAAAGGGGATAGGAACACTGAATATTTCCATAGGATTGTGAATGGGAGGAGACGGAGAAATACTATTTTTTCTCTTAGTTGTGGGGATGTGATTATTGAAGGAAATAATAATCTCTTGGAACATGCCACTAATTTCTATAAGGACCTTTTTGGGCCAGCAGTGGGAAACTTATGCAAAATGAAAAACGATATGTGGGAAGCTCGAGAAAAAATGTCAGACATCGACAACTTTATCCTTACTAGACCCTTTTCTGAAACCGAAGTCAAGAATGCACTTTTCTCTATGAAACCAAATAAAGCCCCTGGTCCAGATAATATTCCTATTGAGTTCTTCCAACATTGTTGGGTGATAGTGAAACCTGAAGTGATGATGTTATTTGACTGGTTTCATGATAACAAGCTGGATGTGCAACGTCTCAATTATGGGATCATTACTTTATTACCTAAGGTCGTGGGGGCAAATAAGATTCAGCAATTCAGGCCTATATGCTTGCTTAGATGTATTTACAAGCTGATAACCAAAGTTCTTACTATCGGTCGAGCCTTTTGTGGATACTCTTTTCAGTAGACATCAGAATGCTTTCATTAAGAAACGTGACATCATGGATGGGATCATGTCCCTACATGAAATCTTGCACCACACTTATAATAGGAAGCACACTGGTATTGTGTTGAAACTGGACTTTGAAAAGGCGTACGATAAAGTCAACTGGGACTTCCTTTTGGATTGTCACAGAATGAGAGATTTTCATCCGAAATGGGTCGAGTGGGTCAGGAAAATCTTAGTGGGGGGCACAGTTAGTGTGAAGTTGAATGATGAGGTGGGCCCTTATTTTCAAAGCTCGAAAGGGGTGCGCCAAGGGGACCCTTTCTCACCATTTCTTTTCAACTTAGCTGCTGATTGTTTGACAAAAATGATTCTTAAAGCACAACACAACGGCTGCTTAAGGGTTTGGCCTCAGACTTGATTACAAATGGAGTAGCTATTCTCCAAATATCACGGATGACACAATTTTGTGCTTCGAGGATAATATCGGGAATGCTCTAAACATTAAGTTGCTCTTATACCTTTTTGAGGTCATGTCGGTCTTAAAATAAACTTCATGAAGAGTGAGATTTTCTCGTCTGTGCGGATGATGAAACCATGCATAAGTATGCTGAGATGTTTAACGCCAGATAGGTAATTTTCCTATGAAATACCTAGGCATGCCGGTCACTATGCTTTGGGTTGAAATGTGGGGATTGGAGTTTTGTGGAAGACAAATTCAACATGCATGGGGAAAACTGGATTAGTGAAGTTCTGTCTATGGGAGGTAGACTTATTAAAGTAAATGCGGTGTTGTCCCATATTCCAACTTTCTACATGTCCATGTTCCTTTTGAACAAGACTACTCTAGAAAGGTGGGACAAACCGAGAAGGAAGTTCTTCTGGCACAGGAAAGAAAAGAAAAGAGGATATCATATGGTCAAGTGGGACCGCGTTTGTCGATCTAAAAAGAAAGGAGGCCTAGGGGTTAAGGACTTGAGAAAACAAAATATAAGCTTGCTAGTGAAATGGTGGTGGAAGTTAGATAAAAATGAGGGCCTATGGCAGGAGATAGTTAAAGCTAAGTACCTCAAAAAATCCTCGGTGGCCATGGTGGAAGCAAGGAATAATGATTCCCCGTGCTGGAAATCCCTCTTGAGAGTGAAGAATCTATATATGAAGGGCAGAGGTGTTAAATTGAATAAAGGGGATGTAGCCAGATTATGGCATGATGAACTGGGAGGAAGGATACCATTTAAAGAGAAATTTCCAGTACTGTTTGAGATTTGTGTTGAGCAAAACTGTACTGTTGATAGAATAGAAGGGCTTAATCACATCACCTCCTTTAGAAGGAGGATGTCTCCTGAGATGAAAAGTCAATGGGATGATATGAAAAAAGAAGTACTGGCTCTCAAACAAAATGATCTGCCTGATGAAGTGTACTGGAAGTTGGATAATTCTGGTTCATATTCAACCAAATCAATGTATAGATGGTTAGAAAGAGATATTGCTGGTTCCAGTTTTAAATGGATCTGGGATGCTAAGCTCCCCCTGAAAATACAAATTTTCTTATGGCAAGTGGGGCAAAATGCCATTTTGACTAGAGATAATATGAAAAAGAGAGAGTGGCCTGGAAACCCATGTTGTTCCTTTTGCAACCAATTGGAAACAACCACGCACTTGTTGTTCTGTGTCCGGTATCTAGAGTAATTTGGAGAACTCAGGAGCCCTCCTTGGGACGGATTGTTGTCCTAATTCCACTGGCATATACACCGGATGTACACCTTCCTGCCTGGTTTCGATAAAGTTTATATGTGGGCTTGGCAGCGATATGTTGGGCCATTTGGCTAGCCGGAACAAAGCTACTTTTGAGCACAAGTGGATTAACTCTCCTTTGAGATAGTGTTCACAGCTTGTGCCTTTTCGATATATTGGGCAGGTCTTGTAAACCTGGGATGGAAGAGGTGGTGAAGAAAGGAGCGGAGATGCTGAAAGCGAATACTACTCAGATGATGCTTCTGTGTGGACCTCCTCCGACGCCAAACATGGATGGGGCGATCAAGCCGAGATGGGGCTTCTTTGGAACCGGCCTCGTCTACAGAGATCGTACTGCTGGGTCTCGCTGGCATGGGATGTTGTAGTTTCTTTTGGGTAGTTGGTGGTACTTCGGTCTTATCATGATGATGTGCGGATGTAAGATATGCGATACTTCTTTTTTCCCTGTAGGCAGTTTCGGGTGATAGCAGGTTTTCGCCCCATGATCTGTTGTTCCTGATGACAGGCGCAGATAGTGGGTTTCCTGTTATTGCCCCGAGCTCGCTCTTCTTCTTTCCCTAGCCCTTCTAGTTTCAGTTTCCTGAGACAATGTATTTCCGTTATGAAAAGTAATGGAAAGGGGAAAAGCCCGGTTCGAAAAAAAATATAGCACAAAGGGCCTTGCGGCTGGGCGAGCCAGCATGGTGCAGAGGCCGCTGTTGCCTCTGCTGGTCGTGGGGGAATCCAGGCGCCCCGTCCGGGCTGGCGCGGCGGCGAGACAAGATTAGGTACCATCTGCGGGACGACCTGCTGCGCCGACGGCGGGACGAGATGGGGCTACAGCGGCGTGATGAGCTGAGGCGGCGACGGCGGAACGACCTGAGGCGCCGGCGCACGAGTCCTTTTGGACTGCTGACAAATCTCCTTGATGGGCGCCGACAGTGTTCTAGGGTTCAGGGGGGTGGCGATTTGGGGGGAGTTGGATTAAAGCTTCGATTTGGCGCGAGATAGACGATTTGGAGCGACGGAGGAGTGGATTTCCCGCGCGGAGATGGAAGGAGAAGGGCGGGAGGCAGGGGAGGCGCAGGGGATCGGAAGCGGCGGCGCTAGCGCTTGCGTCGGGCTGCAAGCGGGCTGTTGTGTCTCGCGTTCTGTCTATTAGCCGGGCGCTTGACGAAGAGCCCGCTCGCTTCTCTTTCCTTCACTTTTTTCCTCCAGGTCAGAATTTTGTCGACTGGAATCCGTTGCAGCCGGCTGACTAGGACTATTGTACCTGCTCTGATGCCTAACACTCTTTGGCTCTGGGTGTTTGGGCTTTGTCCTCGCAAGGATTTCTCTCTCTCAAAGGCTTCGAGGTGGGTTGCTCTCAAACGACAAAAGCCGTGCACTAACTCTGAGCAGCCACCAATTTATAATGTAGGGGGTGGGCTATTTATAGCCACTAGGAAACCCGACCTGATATGTCCAAAATGACCCTGGGTCACTAAGAAACTGACACGTGTTCCAACGGTCAGATTTCAAACACACACGGCAACTTTACTTGGGCTACAAGCAAAGCTGACTCATCCAGCTCTGGATAAAATTTGCTCTCATTATCTTCGCTTGAAGACATAGGTATTGGGTTGAGCATCACTTCAGTCATTCTGACTTTGTTCACTTGGACCCCACTTAACAGTACGGTGGTTCCTATGACTCAACAAAGAAGAAAAAGGAAACAACGAAACGACACAGTCTTCACGCTCCATAGTCTTCACTCAATGTCTTCTCATGTCATAGTCTTCAATATGAATATCTTCACATACCACCATTGTCGTCAATGTCTTCATACATTTTTAGGGGTCATCTCCGGTAGCTAAGCCGAATCAATGAGGAACACTACCTGTGTTATCCTGCAATTCTCACAAACGCATTAGTCCCTCAACCAAATTTGTCGTCAATACTCCAAAACCAACTAGGGGTGGCACTAGATGCACTTACAATTTCATATGAGGAGTTCTTCCAGTTTTTCAATCAAAAGGCCCTCTACAAAGTAATCATCACTTGCTACTGCCTGTAAGCACTACTTCTGTAATTAAGTCTCTATATATAGCTCAACTCTTTCATTGCATGTATATATAATTATCCTCATTATATTATGCAGATTGAAGTTCGCCGAATTGAAGAAAACGCAAATCGGTGATATTGGGCTCATTAACACAAATCTCATAGATGAATGGAATATTAAACATGATGCCAAACAAACTGAGGCCCAACTTGCTACAATCGTTACTTCGAAATCAAAACAAAGATACAATAGTCTTTCCTTACGAATTCAAGTGAGTGTTACTGTCTTGTGCATATTCAGTTTCCCTTATTATTGCAGGTTATAGTAATGTAATTAATGAGTTATGCATGTGTGCGTAGCTTCCACTTTATTCTGCCGGAGATCAAGCTTGAGCAGGGACTAGTAACCGTCATAGACTCGAAACGAAAAAATCCCGAGGAGTATGCCACCATGAATAAAATGCTCGAGAAGTAAGTTCAATCGATCATTATCGCACCATATCGGCAACTTTGTTCATTCCTGATATCAAGTAATTGTTTTCTTTGTCTGGCAGGGTTTGAAAAAAGTTCACCGCAGAAGCTCCGGGACTGCCGGCGGAGCTGCGATTTAAACACCCAAAAGTAAGTACTACTAGCTAGTTCCGCGCATCTCCCATTGATTCTAGCTAGTTTCATCAATACAATTTAGCACGCTTGCTTATCAGTTTGATTAACCTCTATTTCTTGTAAAGTGGTTATGGCAGGAACCCGAGAATAATTACTGTGGATACTACATTTGCGAGTTCATCCGCCACACGACCTGTGAGCGGGGCTACTCTAAAAAACAATATGAAGTGTGTAAGCAATAATATTCACAATTTTATTTTATTACCATCATTTGTGTTGAGTTTTATTCATATATATGTATTGACCCCCTTCTTCAAGTTAGATGTTTCAGATGCGGGATGAACTCCTACCATAAGATCGCATGCGAGCAATTCAAGAGGAATTGGCGGGATTCTTTCTTGACCACGTCATCGACAAAGATGGAGAATACCATGTGGAACTTGAGTTCAGATGTTAGGAGATTGTAAGAGATCTTATATCGTATATATGTAGCCAGTAGCGTCGGATAGATATACGAAAACTTGATGTTCGACAAATCTCTCGAAGGAGAGGTCGATCACTTCTCTCTGTATATGTTCATGACGATCTTCTGTACTTAATGGTTTCCTTCATTTCCTTACTATCTAGCTAGCGTGTCGAGTCCTCTCTATACGTATAGTACGTAGCGTCCACCAAGCATGGAGATAAGAGAGGACACTTCTCTCTATTAGCTAGCTACCACAATATATAGTGTTGGGGAACGTTGCAGAAAATTAAAATTTTTCCTACGGCTTCACCAAGATCCATCTATGAGTTCATCTAAGCAACGAGTAACGGGAGAGAGTTTGCATCTACATACCACTTGTAGATCGCGTGCGGAAGCTTGCAAGGTGATGATGGAGTCGTACTCGAACGTGATTCAGATCACCGATGCCAAGTGCTGAACGGACAGCACCTCCGCGCTCAACACACGACGGGACGATCGACGTCTCCTCCTTCTTGATCCAGCAAGGGGAAGGAGAGGTTGAGGAAGACAGCTCCACCGGCAAGACGACGGCGTGATGATGGTGGAGAAGCAAGATCTCGGCAGTGGCTTCACTGAGCTCTACGGAGGAGGAGATGTGTTGGGAGGGAGGGCTGCGCCTTGTGAGTTGTGTACAGCAGCCCCCTCCCCCCCTTTATATAGGCCCCCTGGGTGGCCCCGGAGATCCAATCTCCGAGGGGGCGGCCAAGGGGTGGAGTACCCCCCTGCCGGTGGGCGCCCCACCCCTAGGGTTTCAACCCTAGGCGCAGGGGGTGGACCCTAGGGGGGCGCACCAGCCCCTTGTGGGCTGGTTCCCTTCCCCTCTCAGCCCATGGGGCCCTCCGGGATAGGTGGCCCCACCGGTGGACCCGGGACCCTTCCGTGGTCCGGTGATTTTGCCCAGTAACCCGAAACTTTCCCGATGGTCAAACACCACTTCCTATATATTATTCTTTACCTCCGGACCCTTCCGAACTCCTCGTGACGTCCGGGATCTCATCCGGACTCGAACAACATTCGTGGTCACATACTTGACTTCCTACTAACCCTAGCGCCACCGAACCTTAAGTGTGTAGACCCTACAGGTTCGGGAGACACGCAGACATGACCGAGACGACTCTCGGGCAATAACCAACAGCGGGTCTGGATATCCATGTTGGCTCCTACATGCTCCTCGATGATTTCATCGGTTGAACCACGATGTCGAGGATTCGATCAAACCTCTGTATACAATTCCCTTTGTCAATCGGTGCGTTACTTGCCCGAGACTCGATCGTCGGTATCCCAATACCTTGTTCAGTCTCGTTACGGTAAGTCACTTTACTGCATCGTAATGCATGATCCCGTACAACACCTTGGTCACATTGAGCTCATTATGATGATGCATTACCGAGTGGGCCCAGAGATACCTCTCCGTCATACGGAGTGACAAATCCCGCCTCGATCCGTGTCAACCCAATGATACTTTCGGAGATACCGTAATGCACCTTTATAGTCACCCGATTCGTTGTGACGTTTGATACACCCAAGGCACTCCTACGGTAACCGGAGTTACACGATCTCATGGTCGAAGGAATAGATACTTGACATTGGCAAAGCTTCTAGCAAACGAACTATCCGATCTTTTATGCTATGCTTATGATTGGTCTTGTCCATCACATCATTCTCCTAATGATGTGATCCCGTTATCAACGACATCCAATGTCCATAGTCGAAACCATGACTATCTATTGATCACAACGAGCTAGTCAACTAGAGGCTCACTAGGGACTCATTGGGTCTAAGTGTTCACACGTGTATTACGATTTCCGGATAATACAGCTTATAGCATGAACAAATGACAATTATCATGAACATTGAAATATAATAATCCTTTTATTATTGCCTCTAGGGCATATTTCCAACAGTCTCCCACTTGCACTAGAGTCACCAATCTAGTTACATTGTGATGAATCGAACACCCATAGAGTTACGGTGTTGATCATGTTTTGCACGCGAGAGAGGTTTGGTCAACGGATCTGCGACATTCAGATCCGTGTGCACTTTGCAAATCTCTATGTCTCCATCTTGAACATTTTCGCGGATGGAGTTGAAACGACGCTTGATGTGCTGGTCTTCTTGTGAAACCTGGGCTCCTTGGCTAGGGCAATAGCTCGGTGTTGTCACAGAAGAGTTTGATCGGCCCCGACGCATTGGGTATGACTCTAGGTCGGTGATGAACTCCTTCATCCAAATCGCTTCATGCGCTGCCTCCGAGGCCGCCATGTACTCCGCTTCACACGTAGATCCCGCCACGACGCTCGCTTGCACTGCACCAGCTCATCGCTCCACCATTCAACATATACACGTATCCGGTTTGTGACTTAGAGTCATCCAGATCTGAGTCGAAGCTAGCGCCGACGTAACCCTTCTGACGAGCTCTTCGTCTCCTCCATAAACGAAACATGTCCTTTGTCCTTTTCGTGTACTTCAGATATTCTTGACCGCTGTCGGTGTTCCTTGCGGGTTACTTTGGTATCTTGCAACCAAACTTACGGCAAGGTTTACATCGGTCTGGTACACAGCATGGCATACATAATAGATCCTATGGCTGAAGCATAGGGATGACACTCATCTCTTCTTTATCTTTTGTCGTGGTGGGTGATCGAGCTGAGCTCGTTTCACACCTTGTAACATAGGCAAGAACCCTTCTTGGACTGATCCATTTTGAACCTCTTCAAAATCTTATCAAGGTATGTGCTTTGTGAAAGACCTATGAGGCGCCTCGATCTATCTCTATAGATCTTAATGCCTAATATATAAGCAGCTTCTCCAAGGTCCTTCATTGAAAAACACTTGTTCAAATAGGCCTTAATGCTGTCCAGAGTGTCGTATCATTTCCCATCAAGAGTATGTCATCTACATATAACAGGAGAAATGCTACGGAGCTCCCACTCACTTTCTTGTAAACGCAGCTTCTCCATAAGTCTCAAGATAAACCCAAACGCTTTGATCATCTCATCAAAGCGAATGTTCCAACTCGAGATGCTTGCACCAGTCCATAAATGGATCGCTGGAGCTTGCATACTTTGTTAGCGTTTCGAGGATCGACAAAACCTTCCGGCTGCATCATATACAGCTCTTCCTTAAGATGCCCGTTAAGGAATGCCGTTTTGACGTCCATCGCCATATCTCATAATCATAGTATGCGGCAATTGCTAACATGATTCGGACGGACTTAAGCTTCGCCACGGAGAGAATGTCTCGTCAGTAGTCAATCCCTTGAACTTGTCGATAACCCTTAGCGACAAGTCGAGCTTTATAGATGGTAACATTACCATCCGCGTCCGTCTTCTTCTTAAAAATCCATTTATTTTCTATCGCTCGCCGATCATCGGGCAAGTCTGTCAAAGTCCATACTTTGTTTTCATACATGGATTCTATCTCGGATTTCATGGCCTCAAGCCATTTGTTGGAATCCGGCCCGCCATTGCTTCTTCATAGTTCGAAGGTTCATTGTTGTCTAGCAACATGATTTCCATGACAGGTTGCCGTACCACTCAGTGCGGAACGTGTCCTCGTGGACCTTGAAGTTCAAGAGTAACTTGATCCAAGTACCTTGATCATCATCAATGATTTCCTCTTGATTGGTGTGGGCATTACAGAACGGTTTCTGCGCCGCACCACTTTCCGCTCGAGAGGTAGTACTTCATCGAGTTCTACTTTCCTCCCACTTACTTCTTTCGAGAGAAACTCTTTCTCTAGAAAGCATCCGTTCTTGGCAACAAAGATCTTGCCTTAGGATCTTAAGTAGAAGGTATACCCGACAGTTTCCTTAGGGTATCCTATGAATACGCATTTTTCCGACTTGGGTTCGAGCTTTTCAGGTTGAAGTTTCTTGACATAAGCATCGCATCCCCAAACTTTTAGAAACGACAGCTTAGGTTTCTTCCCAAACCATAATTCATACGGTGTCGTCTCAACGGATTTAGACGGTGCCCTATTTAAAGTGAATGTAGCTGTCTCTAGAGCGTATCCCCAAAATGATAGCGTAAATCGGTAAGAGACATCATAGACCGCACCATATCCAATAGAGTGCGACACGACGTTCGGACACACCGTTTCGTTGAGGTGTTCCAGGCGGCGTGAGTTGTGAAACGATTCCACATTTTCTTAAGTGTGTACCAAATTCGTGACTTAAGTATTCTCCCCCACGATCTGATCGTAGGAACTTTATCTTACGGTCACGTTGATTCTCTACCTCACTCTGAAATTCCTTGAACTTTTCAAAGGTCTCAGACTTGTGTTTCATTAAGTAGACATACCCATATCTACTCAAGTCATCAGTGAGAGTGAGAACATAACGATATCCTCCGCGAGCCTCAACGCTCATTGGACCGCTTTTACATCGGTATGTATGATTTCCAACAAGTTGGTTGCTCGCTCCATTGTTCCGGAGAACGGAGTCTTGGTCATTTTGCCTAAGAGGCAAGGTTCGCATGTGTCAAACGATTCATAATCAAGAGACTCTAAAAGTCCATCAGCATGGAGCTTCTTCATGCGCTTTACACCAATGTGACCAAGGCGGCAGTGCCACAAGTATGTGGGACTATCGTTATCAACTTTACATCTTTTGGCATCCACACTATGAACATGTGTAATATTACGCTCGAGATTCATCAAGAATAAACCATTGACCATCGGAGCATGACCATAAAACATATCTCTCATATAAATCGAACAACCATTATTCTCGGACTTAAATGAGTAGCCATCTCGTATCAAACGAGATCCAGATACAATGTTCATGCTCAAACTTGGCACTAAATAACAATTATTGAGGTTTAAAACTAATCCCGTGAGGTAAATGTAGAGGCAGCGTGTCGACGGCGATCACATCGACTCGAACCATTCCCGACGCAAGATCGTCACCTCGCCCTTCGCCAGATCTCCGTTTATTCCGCAGCTCTGCTGTGAGTTACATATGTGAGCAACGGCACCGTATCAAATACCCGGGAGTTACTACGAGTAATGGTAAGGTACACATCAATTACATGTATATCAAATATACCTTTGGTGTTGCGGCCTTCTTATCCGCTAAGTATTTGGGGCAGTTCCGCTTCAAAGTGCCCTTCCCTTGCAATAAAAGCACTACCTCGTGCTTGGGTCCATTCTTTGACTTCTTCCCGCAAGCGGCTTACGGTAGCGGCAACATCCTTGCCGTCCTTCTTGAAGTTCTTCTTACCCTTGCCCTTCTTGAACTTAGTGGTCTTATTGACCATCAACACTTGATGTTCTTTCTTGATTTCAGCCTCTGCTGACTTCAGATTGAGAACACTTCAGAATGGTCTTTACCATCCCCGCATGTTGTAGTTCATCACAAAGCTCTTGTAGCTTGGTGGGAGCGATCGGAGGATTCTGTCAATGACCGCCTCATCGGGAGGTTAATGTTCAACTGGGTCATACGTGCGTGCAACCCGGACATCTTCGAGGATGTGTTCATCGACGTAACTGTTCTCCTCCATCTTACAATCTGTAGAACTTGTCGGAGACATCATATCTCTCGACCGGGCATGAGCTTGGAAAACTAGTTTCAGCTCTTGAACATCTCATATGCTCCGTGATGCTCAAAACGCTTTTGGAGCCCGGTTCTAAGTTGTAGAGCATGCCGCACCGAACGAGGGAGTAATCATCGCATGAAGTTTGCCAGCGCTCATAACATCTTGGTTCTCTCGGGACGGAGCGGCACCTAGCGGTCCTTCTAGGACATATTGCTTCTGGCAGCTATGAGGATGATCTCGGGTTCGGACCCGATCCGTATAGTTGCTGCCATCATCTTTCAGCTTGGTTTTCTAGGAACGCGTTAAAGTTCATGTTGACATTAGCGTTGGCCATTGATCTACAAGACATATTTGCAAAGGTTTTAGACTAAGTTCATGATAATAAAGTTCTTAATCAAAATTATGAACTCCCACTTAGATTAGACATCCTCTAGTCATCTAAGTGTTACACGATCCGAGTCGACTAGCCCGTGTCCGATCATCACGTGAGACGGACTAGTCATCGTCGGTGAACATCTTCATGTTGATCGTATCTTCCATACGACTCGTGTTCGACCTTCGGTCTCCGTGTTCCGAGGCCATGTCCGCACATGCTAGGCTCGTCAAGTTAACCCTAAGTGTTTTCGCTGTGTAAAACTGTCTTACACCCGTTGTATGTGAACGTAAGGATCCATCACACCCGATCATCACGTGGTGCTTAGAAACGATTTAACTGTAGCAACGGTGCACGTTAGGGAGAACACTTCTTGAAATTTTGTAAGGGATCATCTTATTTACTACCGTCGTCCTAAGTAAACAAGATGCATAAACATAATAAACATCACATGCAATTATATAGTTGTGACATGATATGGCCAATATCATCAAGCTCCATCGATCTCCATCTTCGGGGCTCCATGATCACCTTGTCACCGGCTTGACACCATGATCTCCATCATCATGATCTCCATCATCGTGTCTTCATGAAGTTGTCACGCCTAACGACTACTTCTACTTCTATGACTAACGCGTTTAGTAATGAAGTAAAGTGGTTTACATGGCGTTCTTCAATGACACGCAGGTCATACAAAAATAAAGACAACTCCTATGGCTCCTGCCGTTGTCATACTCATCGACATGCAAGTCGTGAATCCTATTACAAGAACATGATCTCATACATCAGAATTCATCATTCATCACAACTTCGGCCATATCACATCACATGATCAATCGCTGCAAAAACAAGTTAGACGTCCTCTAATTGTTGTTTGCATCTTTTACGTGGCTGCGATTGGGTTCTAGCAAGAACGTTTTCTTAGCTACGAATCACCACAACGTGATTTTGTCAACTTCTATTTACCCTTCATAAGGGCCCTGTTCATCGATTCCGCTCCAACTAAAGTGGGAGAGACAGACACCCGCCAGCCACCTTATGCAACTAGTGCATGTCGATCGGTGGAACCGGTCTCACGAAGCGCGTGTAAGGTTGGTCCGAGCCGCTTCATCCCACAATACCGTTGAGCAAGAAAAGACTAGTAGAGGCAAGTAAGATGACAAGATCAACGCCCACAACAAATTGTGTTCTACTCGTGCATTAGAGAACTACGATAGACCTAGCTCATGATGCCCTTTTGGGGAACGTTGCAGAAAATTAAAATTTTTCCCACGGCTTCACCAAGATCCATCTATGAGTTCATCTAAGCAACGAGTAACGGAGAGAGTTTGCATCTACATACCACTTGTAGATCGCGTGCGAAGCTTGCAAGGTGATGATGGAGTCGTACTCGAACGTGATTCAGATCACCGATGCCAAGTGCTGAACGGACAGCACCTCCGCGCTCAACACACGTGCGGGACGATCGACGTCTCCTCCTTCTTGATCCAGCAAGGGGAAGGAGAGGTTGAGGAAGACAGCTCCACCGGCAAGACGACGGCGTGATGATGGTGGAGAAGCAAGACTCGGCTGTGGCTTCACTGAGCTCTACGGAGGAGGAGATGTGTTGGGAGGGAGGGCTGCGCCTTGTGAGTTGTGTACAGCAGCCCCCCTCCCTCCCCCCCTTTATATAGGCCCCCCTGGGGGGGTGGCCGGCCCCTGGAGATCCAATCTCCAGGGGGGGCGGCGGCCAAGGGGGTGGAGTACCCCCAAGCCGGTGGGCACTTCACCCCTAGGGTTTCAACCCTAGGCGCGGGGTGGACCCTAGGGGGGCGCACCAGCCCCTTGTGGGCTGGTTCCCTTCCCCTCTCAGCCCATGGGGCCCTCCGGGATAGGTGGCCCCACCCGGTGGACCCCCGGGACCCTTCCGGTGGTCCCAGATTTTGCCAGAACCCCAAACTTTCCCGATGGCAAACACCACTTCCTATATATTATTCTTTACCTCCGGACCCTTCCGAACTCCTCGTGACGTCCGGGATCTCATCCGGACTCGAACAACATTCGGTGGTCACATACTTGACTTCCTACTAACCCTAGCGCCACCGAACCTTAAGTGTGTAGACCCTACGGGTTCGGGAGACACGCAGACATGACCGAGACGACTCTCGGGCAATAACCAACAGCGGGGTCTGGATATCCATGTTGGCTCCCACATGCTCCTCGATGATTTCATCGGTTGAACCACGATGTCGAGGATTCGATCAAACCTCAGTATACAATTCCCTTTGTCAATCGATGCGTTACTTGCCCGAGACTCGATCGTCGGTATCCCAATACCTTGTTCGGTCTCGTTACGGTAAGTCACTTTACTCGCACCGTAATGCATGATCCGTGTACAACACCTTGGTCACATTGAGCTCATTATGATGATGCATTACCGAGTGGGCCCAGAGATACCTCTCCGTCATACGGAGTGACAAATCCCAGTCTCGATCCGTGTCAACCCAACAGATACTTTCGGAGATACCTGTAATGCACCTTTATAGTCACCCGATTCGTTGTGACGTTTGATACACCCAAGGCACTCCTACGGTAACCGGAGTTACACGATCTCATGGTCGAAGGAATAGATACTTGACATTGGCAAAGCTTCTAGCAAACGAACTATCCGATCTTTTATGCTATGCTTATGATTGGGTCTTGTCCATCACATCATTCTCCTAATGATGTGATCCCGTTATCAACTACATCCAATGTCCATAGTCAGGAAACCATGACTATCTATTGATCACAACGAGCTAGTCAACGAGAGGCTCACTAGGGACTCATTGGGTCTAAGTGTTCACACGTGTATTACGATTTCCGGATAATACAGTTATAGCATGAACAAATGACAATTATCATGAACATTGAAATATAATAATCCTTTTATTGTTGCCTCTAGGGCATATTTCCAACATATAGAACCCCTAACTTAACCCTACAAAACCCCCAAAACCCCCAACCCCCCCCCCCCTTTAAAAAAAACAAAAACCCCAGCCCCTGAACTTCTGACGCCTGAATGCCTTTTGGTCCCGGTTGGTGCCACCAACCGGGACAAAAGGCCCTCCTGTCTGGGCAAGTTGCAGCAGCCACGTGGAGCCCCATCTGTCCCGGTTCGTAGGCGAACCGGGACTAAAGGTTGGGCTTTAGTACCGACACTTTAGTCCCGGTTTGGGAACCGGGACAAATGGGCCTTATGAACCAGAACAAATGGGCCCTTTTCTACTAGTGAAGTACAAGTAAGCTAATTAAGCTGGGAGCTGCATGCCTAAGAGATACTCCCTTAGTCCGAAATTACTTGTTGCAGAAATGAATAGAAATAAATGTATCTAGAACTAAAATACTTCTAGATACATCCATCCCTCTGACAAGTATTATAGACGGAGCGAGTATATAAAGTAGTACAAATAGGCTAGCCCTAGTGCTGCCGAATTTCCAGGCTTCATGAGTGGAAGAAAGATGCAAGGCTACTTACAAGTCACTCGATGGATGTGATGCAACAAGCAAGCACTAGACTGAGCAAGGTGCGTGGCCAAAGCAAATGCAGCTTTGAGCTCAACTTAGCTTGCCTTCGGATGCCCTATAAATTAGCTAGATAGGCAGATCCCTTTGCTTGCTCAAAGAAAAAAAAAGAAAAGCAAGAGCAGCACATGCTATTCCCAAATTTTACGACCAACATTATGAACAATATTTTGTCTCTGCTACTATCTATATGCCACTTATTATATATGGCATAAACTGTGACACCTGACGAACGGACCAAACTGGGTGGGCGGCGTTGTAGCGTACTATGCTAGCTAGAGGGACCGATCGGTCTGCTCAGTGATCTGTGCTTGCTTGCAAGAGCTTAATCTGCACGCGTCTTTTCCTTGTCTGGGATAGCTGATTAGATGCTGCAACTGAAAGATTTGCAGCTGCATTATTCTACCTAGCAGCATGAAGCATGCATGCAGAATTGCAGATGCATGTTACCCTCAAAATAGTTGGCCAATCTGTCTGTATAAAGTGATATGCATGCATGTCTCTGTGCATTAAAGAGAATGCACGTACAAATTGGTTGGTAAGTCTTGTACCGATTATCTGGATCAGAAAGCGCATGCATGCAAGATAAATACAGTATACACCATCTAGCTAGCTAGCAAGTGATGGAGTTGGGTATGCGTCTATCAGTGTCAAGGTTACCATTTCGATCCAGCCAGCAGACCAACTTGATCGATCCATCGTTTCATTTCACCGCCGGCAAAGCACGTGGTTCAGTAGATTTCTCGAAGGGAAACAACCACTGTCTCGTCTATCTATAAGTATTGTCGCAGCTGCCACTGCAACCATGCGTCACAAAGTGGCAATTCAACTTCAATTCCCTTTCTCCAAGATGTATGCATACAATTGCACTAGTCTTAGTATTTGTATGTACAAGCAGTAATAATTAGTTAATGGAAGTAAGAAAAGACCGATCACAATAGGTGTTAGAATAAATCTGAGGCACATAGTCGATCATCCGAGAACCAATCAATCACACAAGGCACGACATCGAGATTTGTTAATGAGGTTCATCGAACACGACTACATCCCGGGGCCTGATTACGGCGCTCCTCCTCATGATACCGTCGCAATACACCGGCCACCCGTGCACTGGCACATGTCGTCGGCTCCCCCTGTGTGCTTGTACTATTATGCTGGCATAGGTTATAACGTGTGTCCACCCCTTGTAATATAAGTGGTCGAGGATACAAGTGTCCTACTAGGATATGACTCTATACCCTGAAAACACAATACAACTCAGCGTCCAACTATAATCTACCATGTACATAATATTCGACACAACTTTAACAAACTTCACCTAGGCGACTATTCTTCACACCACCTTAAATTCGCTCAAGCGACAAACTTCCATGTAGATTGGACTTAATGTTATCCCATTAGTGCCGCTGCTACTCCAAAGACTCCACCTGCTACTCATAGTCCCTTTTTTTTCTTAATCACAATCAACACCCGAGCAAAATTAAGTTTCTCTTTCAGAGTACCTGTACAATGCATCACACACTGACCATTGATCTGTGTGAAAATGAATAACTCACATATTGAATGGCACATGTAAGAGTTATCTGAACTCAACATCACTGCTCTTCCTTAACTGTTTGTCTGAAACTTGAAGGAATTTCACCGTTGCTTGTACTCATCCTGAGTTAAATTCGCAGTTATCTCATCACATGTATGACCATCAGAGCCATGTCCCGTGCATACCGCACACCTCACCGCTATTACCGCGTCGAGCCTCTGCTGTCCCGGTCGAGTCTCAAGTGCCACAGACCCTCAAGAATCAATCCCCACTGCAGAGTACCACCGATCATCGCCGACCGATGGTGATTTTCACGTTTCCATCAGACCACTGGGCTCCAATCCGAACCATGTGTCACTCTCTTTTCCGCCGCTGAAATGGGCTTTGATTATCTGAGCTCTTACGTCGTAGCCCCTTAATTAGCACCGAGTGAAGTTTCCAGACTCCAGCGTCACCTTTAACATGACTCCATGGTGGTTGTACATATCATCCCCGCGCCTGTTTGACTCCAAGCTCTCATGTGCACCGTCTTGAATCAAACCTGCGCCATAGTTTTTTCGAAGCCACACAAACCCTCAGGTATGTGCCACATGTTTCCATGCCCAGAAATCGGTCATCATCAGTATCACGCTTCTAGGTCATCATCGCCGATCCCACCATCGTATTCTGTACCAACCCACATCCATGTCGATCCATGAGACTGTCCAGTCCGACCCAATCAAACATTGTCCGACTGCACGACACGCTCGAGGCTCCCAAATCATCTTCCATGAATTTCCCTCCATCACATGATAATTTCATCTTAGCTGACATGACTTCCCGCAACGCCTTCAACCATCCCTATTGTGCCAACAATTTTTTCACTCTTGTCTGCCATAATTCAAGGTTTTCAGTTTCTTGAACTTCTCAACCTCAAACCTGATACCCGTTGGAGCCCTGGTTCTGCGTATGGCTGACCCTGCGAAAAATTAATTGAGCTCTATTCACGTGATGCCAGTACACCGAGTATGCTAGTTGCATATTCAAAAGCATTTCTTTGGTGTTCACGTCATTGCTCCTGGCTCAACACCGGATGCTAGCTTTGCTTTATCTTTCTGCCCTTGCCTTGCAATGGACTATCCCTTGCGACTTGTCCTATTCACCAGTCATATGCATTCCAGAAAAGGGCCTGGTTATTGCGATGATACGTGAAGCACTAGTTGCATCCCTGGTGGGATAACCTAATTAACATGAAGGTTCCCTGCTAACTACTATCTTTGTACACTAATGTAAGATGTTTTTGCAGTTAATTTGAACTGCAAAAATGTCTTACATTATTACTAGTGTACATAGGGAGTAATTAACGAACATCAAATGTGCCACCGTACATGCAGAGTAGTCTAGTTTAGACTAGTATAAGGACAGGTCGAGTCAGCTAATTGTTAAAGCTCAACCTTGTCTGCTTCCAGCCAAATCACTTTCTTTAGTCTTCCTCCTAGCTAAATAATTAACTAGTTTGATTGTTGTGGCCGGCCATGCATTGCAGCTGTCTCATTCCAAGTTAACCAAAAAGAAACGCGCCATATGCCCAAATGAGAAGACGAGACCAGATCTCGTGCTGTTGTTGCATGCAATGCTAGCTAATTAAGCTGGATGCCTAATCTAAATAAAGGCACAACGTTGTCTGCTTATCTTGCATCTGATCCAGTCACTTTCTCTAATTTGATTTTTTTTCAACCCCCTTTAGTTTTTCTCCTATTTTGATCGACGTGTGGCTAGCTAGTTTGGTTAGTTCCCTGACAAATGCGATGCACTTTATTTTATTCTTCGCCACAAAATAACGAAAAAACGCACACCGGAGAGTAGAAGACGGAAGATGCTTGAATGGTGCGTTGCAAATGTCACATTATACGTGTTTCACATGTGCATTTGACAAGTCTACATCATATCATGGAGATCAGAGCAGGTGGTACTAGCTAGCATTTCAATTTGCATGTAAGCTAAGTTGGGAACATGATACATTCAAGATACTCTCTCAGTGATAGGCCAGAGTGGAACAAAGATGCCAAGCTACTTATAAGCCACTCGAGCGACCCGATGCATCAATCGACAGCACTAGCTAGGAGTACTAGACTGAGCAAGGTGCGGTGCCAAAGCAAGGCAGCTTTGGGCTCAACTTAGCTTGCCTAGCTTTCGCTATCATATAAATTAGCTAGATAGGTAGATCCCTTTGCTGAAATAAAAGAAAAGAAAAGCAGCACATGTTACTCACAAAACTGAACCTAACGGTATTATAATTTGTCTCTGTTGCAATGCCTCTATATATTACTCCCTCCGTTTCAAAATACTTGTTGTGGTTTTACTCCAAATTTAAACTAAAATCACAACAAGTATTATGGAACCTAGGGGTACCATTTATCCATGCATCATTTCTGCCACGTACCTGACGGACAGAACTTGCTGGGCGGTATTCTAGTGTACTATATGCCACTACTACTTCACGGACAGAATTGGTACGGCAAGTACTAGGTACATAATTAACCTGATCGATATGTCTGATCAGTGATCTGTACTTGCCTTCAAGAGCTTAATGTGCATGTGTCTTTTCCTTCTTTGGGGTGGCCGATTAGATGCTGCAAGAGAGAGATATGCAGCTTTCTATGTTAGCCAAGCATCAATCATGCATGCATGTCAGTCTGCATGAAAATGACATGCATTGATAATACACGCCAGGTAGTATGCATTGCCGTACGAATTGGTTGGTAAGTCTTGCCAATATTTAGATATATTAAAACTGAGCACCCTTCCAGCCCTCTCAGGCCATCAACATTTTTAATCGTTAGATCGTCACTTTTAGTCGTTTCTGGCCGTCGGATTCCCTGTTTTATTCCATGTTTTCTCGCTAAGTGGGCTAGGCAGCTACTCCGGTGGCAATTTCTGAGCACTCTGATTCATTGGGCCTAGCCGCCCTACAAAGCCCACGAAGAAATTTACACGAGAGAAAAGGGCGAGCGACTACTCTCGAGAAACCTAGGTACGCCGCCGTCGCTGCCGTCCACGCTACCCCTCCCGTCACGCGACCTCACGCCACCTCGCTGCCGGCCTCCGCCCCTCCTATCCTCTCTCCCAAAGCCACCGACCTCATCTCCCACCCTCTCCTACTACCTCATTAGAAGGGAAGAGAAGAGAAGAGGGAGATCGACCAGGTCAGGCGCCGACCATGGCGGCGGCCAGATCCGCCACGGCCGCAACCACCTCGCCAAGGATCAAGATCTTGGCCATGACGGAGATCGCGACCAACGACCAGTCCGTCCTGCGTCACCTTCACCGACACCGTGGCTCATCGGCGACGCGACCATGAACCAGGCCGCCACGAACCCCGTCGGCACTGTCTTCGGTGAGAACTGCCAACTAACTGTCACCTGCTAATTTCCCCTTTTTTGTTTTGTTTAGGGGCAGTCTTTGTTTTGCATGGTAAGGGCAGTCCTTCTGTTAGTTAATCAAGTTTCTCAGGTTCATGGGTTTGTGTCACGGCGTTCTGTGCTTGTGTTGCATATATATTTATCACAGTAGTATCGACAATGTAGACATGCCCGAGCCTTGCATCCTTGCCATCTCATTCTTCGCTTGTCAAATGCTCACCAGCTATTCAGATTCCTGCATCTTTTTTTCCAGTTTTTTCCCATATTGATCTATGTGTTATGGTGAATCCTTCAATCCAAGATGCCATAAGACGATATAGAAGTTTGGGATTAATTCTTGGCTGAAACATATAAAAATACAAGTATGTACGAGTTGTTGGATGGAGGGTTGGTCAGAATTCCGCTAGCAGTCAGCACAGGAGAACCAGGACAGTGGCGGTGGAGCCTCGAGTGTCAGAGCACCGCTGTCATCGTTCCCGCTCCATAGACTAACTAGATTCACCGCTGCTGGATGAAAGCAAGGGAACCCATCCAGATTCGTCTGATGTGTTCAAGAAATCAACAGTGTTGTCATACATGACAGGCTGATTAACAAGGTCAGTGGATAAACACCCATCTTGTTAAAGGTAAAATAATATTATGTTGGTACATATTTGTGTATATGATGAGAGATGAAAAAAATCTGAGTTGTCATGCTTGTGCATTAGCATGGTTCATGAGTTTTAGCTGGTGCTTTTCAAGATCAATAAGACGGAGTGTTTGTTCGTTGATCCATTAAGTCCACAATGCACGTGTGTACGAATTTTCTGTTTGTATTGTACAATGAAAATGTCCTTTTTTTTCATTCTAATGTAATTACTATGCAGTCACTCACTCACTCACTCCCACTCTTGTTTTTGGCATATTACTGGGACCCTGGAAATATAAAACACATTGTTTACCATTCTGTAGGAACCATAAGCAATATATGGCAAAGACATCTTCCTAATTGTAGAATCATGCACGCATTTTGGGCGCACAGGTACATATATCGTAATATGTAATACTAACAAACAGATGATTTAACAAGCCAGATCTACTCGAGCAAATGTACCCGCCACTTTCTTGGGACATTTAATTGCCCATAGAATCGTGCCGGCTTTGATAGCCGGGACTGGAAGGGACATTATCTGTCTTGTTAAAAGTCTTGATCGTATATACTAAGGTCATAGGACTCCACATGCTACCAGTTTCATATGAAAAACAATGTTCACAAAACCTGATCCCCACCTACGTCGACTCACATCCAAACCATTGGCATCCAATTACCTCTTATATACAACCTCCACCTGAGCCTAGGACTTTACTTAGACCAGTATTATCCTTTTGTTAGATATATAAATATGTGTGCATAGGTGAATCATTGATGTTGATACTTGGTACACAATATGATTTCTGTTAATACGATAGTGCATTTCCCTCAACAATTTCCCTATTCTTACTGGTCTTTGATCTTCTTTACACAAAACAGAATGGAATTCTTGGATTTGAAGAAATTTCCCTTGCATCTCCTGGCAAGAAAATTGACTGTACATTCAGAAAAGAATCATGGTATTTGCATGGATAGTTTACCTTTAAATATGGCAATAGATTACAGAAAAAATTCTACTATGAAAATGACGCATAATAGAAAAGTCTGCACCATACAGTGGCACTTATACCTTGCATCTCACATACGATAACTTGTAGTATGAATTTCTGCTTAGAGTGATTAGATGGACCTGGAAGAAATGTACAGCCACTGGCACATTTTTGTAGAAGGTTATAAATTTGGAAATAAATTGTAGCACCTGCTTTACTGTTATCTTCCATTTAAATTATAGCTTTTGATCTTGTCATCTGTACATGTTGTTTAACATCCTATGCAGCTTGACTTTGATTCAAAGTGCACGAACCTGAATGCAGGCATCATTTTGACTGGAAGGCCTTTCTTTTTTTCGTTCTTTGGGATCAGCGAACATCGTTGTGTAATTCAATACCTGGATGGTTTTGGGCAGCTTTATAATTTAGTAAACAATACTGACACCATACTTTATTGAAATATTTTGTGTGTTTCTTGTGCTCACCTTGCAAGACCTTAAAAACAAGATGACAAAGAATTTGGTATACATTTCCTAATTAAATGTCTGTCTTATATTGCAATTTATATTATTATCAATGATTGTTTAATGAATTAAAATTTTGTCTTATCAATGATTGTTTGATGAAATATATATTACCTTTTCTAACATAGTAAAGCTATGTTTAGAAGTATCCATTAGTTAACTTGTGAGGAGATCAAAACCATGCTTACTCAATATCATAAATAATGAATGAACCTGTACAATAATCAGTTGGGTACCTTCTTTTAGTTTGAGGGGTTCATGATTTGAATAGTGTTTGTTGATGGTGGTTTAAATCAGTGTCAATTAATTTGGATTGGAGGGTGTATCATGTTTTGTTGTGTCATATATATTATTGAAATCCCTACCACTCTATTGATAAAATGGACGAGCGCGGCAACGCGCGCCATCAATGATCTAGTAGATATCAAAGAGCGGTATATGCTATGCGCTTTGGTACAACCCCCCACCCCACCCAAAACGTACAAGGGGCAGGGGGTCATTTCACACTGCATATTATAATACATGCCCGTCGTCCGCCCGCGTCGCTCTACGCGCCGGTTGCGTACGCCCGCCGGCCCGGTGTACGCCCAAATGCCCGCTCGCCCGCGGCCGTGTTGTTTGAAAAAAAGACACCCGATCGAACGAACCCTATTTTCCCGTCGCCTCTGCCACCGCCTGTTGCGTCGCCGCTGCCATCTCTGGCAGTACCTGGCCGACGGGGAAATAAAGTCGCCAACAGCACCCAGCGCATAGTCCACGCGGGCAACCGCCTAGGTCGGGCAAACGCCGCCGCCTTCTGCCCGGCGTGCTATTCGCCCTAAAGCCTTCGTCACCAGCCAATATCAACGCTATTGTCATGTCTAAGGAAGGCAACGAGGTACGTGAAGCGTTGGCATAGTGATTTTTAAAACGGATTTTACTTGCGACGATGTTACGTGTTGTTTGAATGGATCTTTGATTATATATAAACGTGTATAGATAGAGGTGGAAATCGGATATGATGGTGATGATGGCGGTAGCTAGGACAAATCATTGTCATTGGATGAAGACGAACATGGCAGAGAAAATTATATGAGTATGGATGAGTCTTACAGTGGCAATGTAAGTGGTCTGCATGTTGTCAAGTATATTAAATACAAGCAGTCGCGATTGCACTAACATGTACTTGTTTGACTTTGCACAGGTAGGTGGGGATGATGACAATGAGGATATGGATGTAGATGATTCATACGCTGAAAGCGGTAGCCACGTAAGTTTAAAATTAAGCAGGTTAGATTAAAGTGACATGACAAACGCATCAAATCTTACATATCATATTTTAAAATTTGCGCAGATGGATGTGAAAGGGTACTATGAGTGGAATATACACTACAAAAAAAGACACATCCATGACATTTTGGGCCGAACGAATTTTTTTCCTGTCATGCTTATCACACTTATATGATGATAATTGTGAAAAAAAAAATCCGGTATCATCATAGATGTGGTGGGCTCCTACTTCTATGACAAAAAATCATGACAGAAAATGGGCTTTTCGTTCTGGGCGGGCTGGAGATGCACCTGATAACATTCTTTGGGCCGTCCATAAAGAAAAAAAATCGTGATAGAAGCGAGGGCCAGGGAAATATTGGGGAGTTCTCAGTTACGGTGGGTGGTCGGGGGCCGAGCGATGCGTGTTTCTCTCGTACACGTACACGCGTGGGTTCAAGGCATTGGGCTCTAACTGGACCCGAGCGAGGCGTTCGCCTACTGAACCTGAGCGATTGCACTAGCTACGTTACTGAACCCCGAACGATCCCTTGCTGTTAATTGAACCCGATCGAGTGATTTCTTCGCTACTGCTGTGAACTGAAGCCGATCGAACCTGCTGCCTTTTGATGAACAGTGAGCGTTGTTGGGGGTTGGATAAACAGTTCCCGGTGGGGGCTGGATGAACAGGACCCCGTGGGGGTGTAGAGCACGTTGAACAGGACCCCGATCGAGCCTGTCGGGGCGGGATGAACAGGACGACCCCGTGGAGGGCTGGTTGAACAGTAGCCGGTGGAGGGCTGGATGAACAGTAGCCCATGGAGGGGTGGTTGAATAGGACCCGTGGCGAGGGCTGGTTGAACAGTAGCTGCTGGAGGAGCGGTGGAAGCTGGATGAACAGGAGCCCGTGGCTGAACAGTCGCAGGTGGAGGCTGAAGGAGGTCGACGGTGGATGAACAGTAGCCCGTGGAGGCTGGAGGAGGTCGATGATGGAGATGAACAGTAGCCCGTGGAGTCCCGTTTTGCGGTATGCCACACCCCTTCCGATGAATAGGACCCCCGTTTCGACCGTAGCGCTCCCGTTTTCTCTGTTTTGTGGTACGCCACACCCCTCCCGACCAACAGGACCCCGTTTCGATCGTAGGCATTCGAATACAAGTCTGGTTCCTCCGTTTTCCGGTACGCCAGACCCCTCCCGATGAACATGATCCCGTTTCGACCCTAGGCTGTCGAACACAAGGCTGTTTCCTCCGTTCTGCGGTACGTCAGGCCTCGTTTCAATCGGCTGTTCCATCCAAGTCGGTTGCCTCCCGATGAACACGATCCATTCCGACCTAGTCTGTTGCCTCCCGATGAACAAGACGCGTTCCGACCCAATCACTTGGCTCCCGGTGAACATGACGCTATTTCCTCTATTCCGACCCAGCCGGTTAGCTGAAGATGAACAGGACAACGTCGCTGCCGTCCGTTGCCTCTCCATGTACACGAGCCCTGGCCGTCCGTATGTGCGAGTACGCGTTCCGAGACACCGCTCATATGTACGTACGTGTCCGTATTTTTTGGCGTGTGGCTGTATGTACATGCACACGGTTTAGACGGGACATGTTCCAACTTCCAAGATGGTATCAAAGAAAAATTTCTATAGAAGTGAAACCCTATAAAATTTGCATTTTCCCAAATGATACTTTGCGAACGACGCCAGCTGCTCTGTTTGCACTTTGCACCTCCTCCATATAGTATCGGTAAAGCAAATTGGAAGGAAAAAGTATTCCTCAAGTTCCAGTCAACCGTGTCGTCATACTTTAGAGAGAGATGGACCATAGCCCATGAGGACCTAGAGTAGAAGAGTTTTGAAAATCTGAAACAACATAAAGATACTTAAAGTAAAAAAAAACTAAGTGCTTTGAATTGATAGAGCATGCACTCCAAACAAGGGAAAAATCTTAGTGATTGACCATGCGTATAGACCACCGACCGAAGCTTCCTAGGCACTCAACGTCTCAGCCCAATCTGAAGCTCATAGTGTACCTAAGATATTTGTGTGCTCAATACTCAATCTTGCACTAGTTAAAAATGGAATAGATGTAATATGCAAGCTCCTTTACCCTTTTTTTAGAATGGAGTACTTTGTTTCCTTTAATCCCTTTTGATTGATGGCTCTTGTTGATACCCGGCCCATTGAGCTCAGCTAAAATAACACAATCATCATATATATTCCACTAGTCATGCATCGCAGAAAAGGGCCTGATTATTGCGATGGTACGTGAAGCACTAGTTGATACGATCCCACTTGAAGCAATATGCCCACATGCATGCATTGCATGCATCCTTAGTGGGATTACCTAATTAACAAGAAGGTTCCCTGCTAATAATTAACTAAAATCAAATGTGCCACCGTACATGCAAAGCAGTCTATATCTTGGACTAGTATAAGGATGAGTCGAGTCAGCTAACTGCAAAAGCTCAACCTTGTCTGCTTCCAGCCCAATCACATTCCTTCATTTTTTTTTCTCCTAGGTAATTAATTAACTAGTTTGATTGACTTGTGGCCGGCCATGCATTGCAGTGCTGCTGGCTCTTTCCAACTTAACGAAAAAAGCAACACGCCAGATGCCCAAACGAGTCTGGTCTCGTGCTGTTGGTGCATGCAAAGCTGGCTTTTAATTTGGAGGCCTAATCAAAATAGAAGCACAACGTTGTCTGCTTATCTCGCATGATCTTTAATTGATCTTTTTCAACCCCCTTTAATCTTTCTCCTAATTTGAGTGACTTATGGCCTACTCTGACAGTTTCCCCCGAAAAAGTTCAGTGCATTATATTGCAGCTTGCATGCACTTTATATTATTATTTTCAAATTTATTGAAAAGTCTTTGGCTGCAAATGTCAGATCGTGTTTCACATGTGTGCTTGACAATTCCACATCCAGTAGGAGTACATCAAGTAAGCTAATTAAGCCGAGAGCTGCATGCCTAAGAGATATATAGTAGAGTAGTACAAATAAACTAGCCCTAGTGCTGCCGAATTTCCAGGCTTGATGTGATGCATCAAGCAAGCACTAGTCTGAGCAAGGTGCGTACGTGGCCAAAGCAATGCAGCTTTGGGCTCAGTTTAGCTTGGCCTTGGATGCCCTACAAATTAACTAGACAGGTAGATCCCTTTGCTTGCTGAAAGAAAATAAAAGAAAAGGAAAGCAAAGCAGTAGCAGCAGCACACACGCTATTTCCAAATTTAAGGACTGATCATAACAATAGTTTGCCTCTGCTACTAGATATATATGCCACTAATATGGCATAAACCGTGCCACCTGACGGACGGACGAAACTGGGTGGGCGGCGTTGTAGCGTACTATGCTAGAATAGAGCGGCCGATGGGTCTGGTCAGTGATCTGTGCTTGCTTGCAAGACCTTAATCTGCACGCGTCTTTTCCTTGTGTGGGATGGCCGATTAGATGCTGCAACTGAAAGATTTGCAGCTGCATTATTCTACCTAGCAGCGTGAAGCATGAATGCATGTTACCCTCAAAATAGTTGGCCGATCTGTCTGTATAAAGTGACACGCATGCGGGTATGCGTCTATCAGGGTCTACCATCCTCCCATCTTTTTTTTCCGTACATCCATAGTTTTTCATGCGATCATCTGGCATCCTGAAATAACAACACTTATTAGAAAGAAGAAACATCATTCATATAACCGCACCGTGTCGACGGGCGCGGCGTGCCGCCACGCGGAGGTAAGCTAGTTGGTTGCTAAGTCTTACCGATTATCTGGATCAGAAAAGCGCATGCATGCATGCAAGATATATACTGCATCATCCAGCTAGCTAGTGATGGTGTTGGGTATGCGTCTATCAGCGCCAGGGTTACCATCTCGATCCATAGATCCAGCTAGCCATCGAGCTGTCAAAGCCAGCCGGCAGATCAACTCGATCGATCCATCGTTTCACTTCACCACCGGCGAGGTACGTGGCTCAGCAACGGCAAGAAAATTTCTCAAAGGGAAACGACCATTGTCTCTGTAATGCATACTCTGATGTACTGTACTACTAGTTCGTATTGTCTGTATGTGCAATCAGTAATAATTTCTTAATAGAAGAAAGAAAAGACCGGTCACATCAGTGCCACTAACTAGGACGGCATAATAATCAAGAATCCTCTACTTTTCACCGTCTCAAAGATGCGGAGCAAACCGAGGCACAACGCAATGCACTTCCACATATATATGGCACACGAACCACCTGCACCATAAATCACACAAAGTAGGAAAGGCACTTGTCGAATAATACTTCATCATACCAGCTGACCAAAGCAGCAAAAACACAGGTCCGCAAGCACATGTGAAAATAGCTAGGTGATTAACCATACCAACTAGACCATCTGTGCCTAGCAATTAGCAGAAGAACGCTAGTAGACAAGTGCATGCCAAATACCAAAATAGTAGGGCGATTAATTGTTGGAACACAAGCATGCTAGAATAACAAAATCATACAAAGTTACATGTCAAAACTTATCCATGTTCCACCTAGATCGAATCTCCATTTGTCAGAGTTATTTTTTGGCAGATCACTCGATAGGGTATCAGCTAGGGGAGTAGATCAGAGGGAAAACTTGAGAGACCTGATTACCCAAGTTCAGGCCCTCACGGTGGAGGTAAAATCCTACTCCTGCTCGTGTTGTACTTATGAATAGGGGTTTATGGCTCCATATTTTACGAATATTTAGAGCTCATTTGTTGTACATTATGTCCGTATATCATGTCCCATTGAGCCAATTACATGTCCATATGCATGATTTCCAGTTTTTGCACTTTTCACCATGAGCATTGCACAATCTTTATTCTTTGTTACTTTCTATTAGTTTTCATTATCTTTGTGTGTTTGGTAGGTTATGAGGACTTCCCATGCACTTAGCACGTTGAAATGAGTTCAAATGGACGACATTCTGCTCCCAGACTCCATTCAGAGAGTGAAAATGTCATTTTTGCAAAGCTTTTTCTTGTGTCGTTGCCTGGGAGCATAGTGTTTGACTATTACTTTTCTGTTCACACATAGTTTATTTTTTTTGTTGCTATAAATCCAACAATTATAAAAATATATGCTCATCATGTCTTTTTGAGACGTCTACTTAGGAACAACAAAAATCTGCAATGGAGGAGAGGAGCTAGAAAGAGAAATTGTTTTCAGCTACTGATGAAGCAACGCTAAATGGATGTTTACAATTGGTAAAGAAAAGTGCGTCCTTATATGTGTTCATAACTGTTACCATGCATAGACTGTTGAGCCGAAGAGAACCTGAGATATCAATGTAAGTGTAATATCGACCCGTACTATCGAGCTATAATTCCAGTGATAAAATGAATGACATATTGGTCTTCTTACAATTTTTACTTCTTGAGGGTGTCGATGATGTTCTACGTTGTACCTTAGGTATGGAGAATAAGGATGATCCAGTCATTCTGATTAACATGAAGTTGCAACTTATTCATACTTTTTCTGCTTCAATGTTTTCTACGATAACCCACTAGTGATCATTGAACAAGATCAGATAACACCCACCTTGGGAGAAGTAAAAAAATTTGCAGGATCTGCAGAAGGATGAAGAAGAAGGTTGCACAAGAAGAGCAAACAGCCCCCCATAGATGAATGGTTGCAAGAATCGTTCAGATACCACACAGGAATTATAGGTCCAAAATTCAAACTAGAAAGCATGAGCTGTTACGGAAAGTCAATTTGGCTCCGGGAGCACATGCTCCTGGGCCCAAATTTTTTTCAAATGTCAACAAAATTGAGACAATTTCTTTTTGTGATCTTTGTCACATACAAATGCTACCTGCAAATTTTGAGACAAAAAGATTAAGCATTTTGGCCTACGAAAAAAAAAACAAATTGAAGACCAAATGTCACCCCAATTTTGTTTTACTTACTAACGAAACTAGCTGCTCCGTTCCACATGAAAGTTGTCAAGCATGCTTGCGACATCAACCTGATTATCTATAAAAAAATCAGAATTTTTTGAAAACATTTTTTTCAGGGTACTATTCAGCTGGGAGCGAAAATGCCCCCGACCCCGAGCTCTTACATTATGTTTTGGTTTCCTCCAAAATATCTACGTAAAATATATCATTCAATAAAATTAAAAAAGATATCTATCTATGTTTCAACTTCCAAATGGCATCAAAGAAATATTATATATCTGTATAGCATCGGTAAAGCACAATGGAAGGGAAAAGTATTCCTCAAGTTTGGCTGCTCTGTTTTGCACCTCCTCGGTATAGTATCAGTAAAGCACAATGGAAAGGAAAAGTACGCCTCAAGTTCTAGTCAACCATGTCATCATACTTTTGAGAGAGAATGGCCATAGCCCATGAGGACCAGGAGTATAAGAGTTTTGAAAATATGAAACAACATAAGATAATTAAAGTAAAAAAAAGTAAACTAACGCTTTGAATTGATAGAGCATGTACTCCAAACAGGGAAAATCGTACTAGTAGTTAACCGTGCATATCGGTCAGCGATCGAAGCTTCCTAGGTAGTCAACCAAATCTGAAGCTCATAGTATGCTTTATGTATTTGTTTGCTTAATACTCAGTCTTGCACTTGTTACATAAATAGATGCAATATGCATCATCCTTTACTTTTTTTAATAGAATTGAGTACTTTGTTTCCTTTCACCGTTTGATTGATGGCTCTTGTTGACACCCGGCCCATGGAGCGTAACTAGAATAACACGGAGTTATCATATATTCCGCTCGTCCATCATATGCATTGCGGAAAAGGGTCTGATTACTAAGATGACACGTGAAGCACTAGTTGCATCCTCGATGGGATAACCTAATTAACAAGAAGGTTCCCAGCTAAACACTACCTCTGTACACTAATTAATATAAGATGTTTTTGTAATTTACTTTTATAATTGTAAAAACGTCTTATATTAGTGTACATAGGGAGTAATTAACTAAAATCAAATGGGCCACCGTACATGCAAAGCAGTCTAATTTGGACTAGTATAAGGATCGGTCGAGTCAGCTAATTGTCTGCTTCCAGACCTGTCACTTTCTTTAGTTTCCTCCTAGCTAAATAATTAACTAGTTTGGTTGAGTCATGCATTGCAGATATCTCATTCCAAGTTAACGAAAAAGCAAACGCCAGATGACCAAATGAGAAGACGAGACGAGATTTCGTGCTATTGTTGCACGCAAAGCTAGCAAGCTAGCTAATTAAATTCGATGCCTAATCTAAATAAAAGCACAACATTGTCTGCTTATCTTGCATCTAATCCAGTCACTTTCTCTAATTCAGTCAGTTCCCTGAAAAATGTCATGCACTTTATTTTATTCTTCTCCACAAAATAAAGAAAAGGCAACAACGCACACAAGAGAGTAGAAGATGGAAGATGCTTGGATGGCTTCTTGCAAATGTCACATTATTCGTGTTTCACATGTGCGTCTGACAAGTCTACATCATATCATTCAGATCAGAGCAGGTGGTACTAGCTAGCATTTCAATTTTCAAAGTAAGCTAAGTTGGGAACTTCATACATGCAAGATACTCGCTCGTGATAGGCCTGAGTGGAAGAAAGATGCCAACACTACTAGACTGAGCATCAAGCAAGCTACAAGCCGCACGATCGATCTGATGCATCAAGCAAGCACTGGCTAGGAGTAGTTCTAGACTGAGGAAGGTGCGGTGCCAATGCAAGGCAGCTCTGGGCTCAATTTAGCTTGCCTAGCATTGCCCTATAAATTACATAGATAGGTAGATTGCTCAAAAAAATAGCTAGGTAGATCCCTTTGCTGAAAAAAAGGAAAAAAAGAAGCAAAACATGTTACTTTCACAAAACTGAACTTTTTCCTCAAAAAGGAGGAATACCCCCGGCCTCTGCATCTCTTGATGCACACAACCATCTTATTAAAAATCCAGGTTCAACACAAAGTCTTAAACAATAGTACAATGCTCAAAACAAATAAAATTGCCACAACTGGCGAAAATAAAGTAAGATGACTAAACGCCTATCCTATTATTGGACCACCATCCAAACCGGTTGTAAGTATCTCGTGCAACCTTATCACATATCCCATCGATTGCACCATATGCTCCATGTGGTCCACATGGCTGAGTAACAACCACATGCAGATCCAAGTAGACGCCCTCAAGATGACCTGCAAAAAAATGTGATAGTTTATCTGTTCATGGCCACATCATTTCAACAGCTCCATATGGCCCAGAGTCATGCAAACACTCCAACTCAAATATGTGCCACAGTCTTTGGCTCTAATAAATGTGATATCGTACTGGGCAGAACAACGTTAAAAGCAACGTGAATTGTTCTCCACAATCACTAGGCAAGAGGGCATTGGATAAAAAGATGTTCTATTGTTTCATCCTGATCACAAAAGCAACACCTTTTACTTTCTTTCCAACTATGCTTGGCCAAATTATCCTTTGTCAAGATTACTCCCTTATCTACAAACCACATAAACACCTTGATTTTCAAAGGCACCTTAATTTTCCAAATGTGTATCGTCCTCGGGATAGGCACGGTGTTAATCAAATCTGTATACATAGATTTAACCGAGAAAACTCCGGACACTGACAATTTCCAATGTAAGTACTCTGCTGCATCAGAAATGTAAACCTGCATTAACCTACGCACGAGATGTAGCTATCTATCCCATCGATCACCCACTAACAATCGTTGGAACTGGATGTTAAGAGGAGAGGATCCCAACACTATGCCAACAAGAACCTCTTTCCGTTGCACAATGTTGTATAGGGATGGATAATGCAGGGCCAGAGGAGTGTCACCCAACCAGGTATCCTTCCAGGACCTAGTACCCTGTCCATTCCCTACAATTAATTTGCTCTTGTTGAAGAAGGCGACCTCTGTCCTCATAAGCCCCTTCCAAAAAGGAGAATCAGACAGTTGTGCCATTACTTGAGCTAGCATTTTAGAATGTAAATATTTATTACGCAGTAGCTAAATCCATACCCAGTCTCTTTCTACCGCCAAATGGTATAACCATTTGCTAAGCAAGAACTAATTCTTCACCTCTAGATTTTCAATACCCAAGCCACTTTGTTCCTTCGTTCTACATATAATGTTCCATTAATTTGGCCAGTCAATACTTAGTTTTGTTCTCAACAATTTGCTAAAAAATTGAGATCGGTAAAAATCCATTCTTTTTTGCACCCCTACCGGCACTTCAAAGAAGGAAAGGAGGAACACCGGCATGCTCGTGAGTACCGAGTGAATAAGAACCATCATCCCACCATAAGATAAGGAGGAACAGATCTTCGATACACTTCCACTCTTTATTGGTGAGTTTGCGATGATGAATTGGGATCCCCAAATAAGTAATAGGTAATGAACCTAGTTCACACTCAAACAACTGTTTTAAATTATCATGTTCTTCTTTGGCGCGTCCAAAGCAGAATAACTCACTCTTATCAAAATTGATCTTCAGTCCAGACAGTTCTTCAAAGAGGCATATAACTAGTTTCATGGTCCTTGCCTTCGCTATGTCATGTTCCATGAATTTAATGGTGTCATCAGCATATTATAAGATGGAAACCCCACCATCCATGTGATGCCCGGATAATCAAAATACAGTAATTCTCTGCTAATGATGTCATGTCACTTCAATTACTGTTGCTAATTCCGCGTTAGTTCGAAACCGATTCAAAGTCAAAATTCAAAATAAAGTCAAACGGTAAAAGTTTTCAAATGTCAAAACTAAAATGTTCAATCGGTCCCTCGTGAGGCTATAAGGGAGAATCGTTCTTCCCAACCATCTTTTGCCGATGGTGAGCCCGTGGGTCCATGATTTTCTCTAGCTTTGTGAGGGGTTTGGAACCCCGTTATCATCCGCCTTTAAGAAATCCAATAGCCATGAGGACATCGAGCTTCCTTCTCATCGTCGCTGCCGCGTTCCTCTACGCCATCGCCTCACCCGCCACATGCTGTGGGGAAAAATGGGTGGGCAACCAATTGCGGAACACGACAAATAGAGAATGGATTGGAACCAATCGGAAACATCAATGACCAACGCATCCAGGTGCTCGGCAATTGGGCGGTGTTGGAGTTCGGAAAGTACACAAATTGCGTGCTCAAAGTTCAACAAGGTGGTGAGTGGCATACAACAACTTGCGTTTGTTGGGGTGTACTACGAACTCATCATCGATGCATTGGACGTCTGCCGGGTAGACGACAAGTACAAGGCAGGGGTGCTCGTGCAGGAGGGGACTCACAGAGCCAATCTCCTCTCCTTTGCCAAGGTGAACTAGGCGGGTGGCAGTAACAACAGTAGCTATAATTGTGATGCTGCAAATAAGTTTGTTGGGTTTCTAATCGACTAACAAATATTCCTGTTGCATTGCCATGCATTTTGGAACATATCAAATTGCATAAAAAAAATCTGCAACTTGACTATGATAAGACCAGGAGTTTTTTTTCACATGACAACATGCTTAAGTTTTTTCATACAAATTTGCAGGTAGCATTTGCGTGCAACAATGAACACATCTGATAATTTTTTTGAACATACATTTTTGTCGTGCGAGAGCATATAGTCCCTAGAGCCAAAAGCAATACCCGTGAAAGACGATCTTATATTGACGGGAGTATAAGTTTAGCGCTGTTAGTTGCAAAAAAAGTAGCAAGTCTGATTAGTTGTTGGATCACCAGCATATATACTGGAATAACAAAAAGGTACCATTCGCTGATGAAAACTTACCGCATGAAGTATATATACCCATGTCGCACCTACCTAGGCCAAATCTCCATCCACCAATGCAAAGATAGATAATTTTATCCCAGGCTTTATATACCTAGCTAAATAGGAGATCACGTGGGGAGAGGAAGCGGGCCATGCATATATATATATATAGTCTAGCAGGTCGTCTAGGTCTCCGGTCAAACACCCGCCATGCGACGAGGCGCACCAAATCTTGGTCCACGGTCGCCCATGGCCATGGAGGAGTGTGGTCGGAGCTAGTTGTGACGAAGGGCTCTCGCGACTCGCCAATGACAACATTGATTGTATATTAATAACAACATTATTTCAAAAAACTATTTGTCATGTATCAAGATCGAGTGTATGTTGGATAAGGCTGGTCGTAATAGGAGTATCATAGATAGTATCATGCATGCCAACTAAGCAATATTGATGACGTGGCATAGAATTAAATGAAGAAAGAAAGGCTTGAGTATCATATCATGATACCGTATCATATTAAATGATGTGCTACTTTGTGTCATGCATGGCAATAAACATAGCCCTATATGATACTAACATATGATACTATTCATTACGGATGTAGTATCATACACTAGTATCGTATGCATGATACTAGTATATGATACTCCCCATTACAACCAGCCTTATCAGCGGAAGCACTAAAATGAACAAAGGATATACACCTGCGTATGTATAAGAAAAAAAACCATGGTACACCTAGCCTAGATATGCCATGCATTATTGTTGGCAACGAAATGGTTATTATTCGAACTGGCCGGACTGATTATTCTACCACCTTTGTTCCTACATGCATATATAGGAGGAGAACCATAACACGTCAACTAAGTTGTCTGAGCTACGACTCAAAAAAAAAAAATGTGTGAACTAAGCAAGTTAGGGCGGGTGCAACAAGCAGCTCACCACTTAGAAACGCAGCGACAGATATTGCACATATGGTCAATGAGGCTACAAGTACAACACTCGTTGCTACAACCATGTTCTTCACATCCCCCAACTCTTGATGACCAGGTATCGCTGCTGAGGTGGTATTGCAAAATAAATTTAGCAAAGATGCGATCTCCAAACACAATGGTATCACCCGTGATGGCAGGCACCGCCGAGAAACTAAAACTCGGGTTCCTGTTAGTATCAATCAAAAGAGCATTTCCTCCGATGCTTTTTACTGGGACAAACTTTTCTTGGGCAAGATCCACTAATCTGTAAATGTGCATCGACCGTGTAGCTTCTCTATTGCCAAGCACTAGGATCTCGGAGTCGCATTCAACCAGCTCTGGCGCGGGGAACTTATCCGCCGGACATGTGGCAACCAACTTGGGTGACAACGAGGAAGAGGAAGGTAAACCCGATGTCGTTGAATGCTCTTGCCAAGGTGGGTCGAACCGGAGAATATTTAGTTCCGAGCTAGATCTCTGCTCCTGCAACATGTAAAGTTTTCCTTTGAATGATAATGGGCTCGCATGTGGGTGGAAGGGTAAGGCAGATAAACTCCACCGCTTGTGCCTTGTGCTAGCAAGGAGTATGAACGGTGTATTCTGGAACGCGATCATGACCCAGACGACTCCATCCGGACTCGTGCTCACAGCCGCAAACGCATTGGCCGGTAACGAGATTGGTCGCAAGATTTCTGGGAGAGTTATGTCTACTGGGAGAGTTATGTTTTCCGGGAGTTGCACAACGTCCCCAGTGAAAGGGTGGAGGAGGCATACACTGTTGCTGTATTGCCGCCCTGGCACGACGACGAACAGGCCCTCGGCTGGGCAGAGGACGAAGTGGTCTATGAGAAGCAAAAGTCGGGGGCGGACGAAAGCTCCACTGAACAGGTTGAAGAAACGTTTTTTGCTGCGTTCCCGGGGATGGAGCCCGTGCCCTTCGGGCAGCATCATCCAGCGGCGCGGGTGGAACCGCGGATCGACTATTCCACGGCCGCGCGGGCAGACTGTGCTGGACCGCCAGTACCGGCAAACGGCACGGAAGCGGACGTAGTCGAGCAGGTCCCCGGCGAGCACCCGCCATCCGACAACGCGGACCAGATCCCCGTGCAGGGTCGTCCACGGCGAGACGTCGCCGGAGCTGGCGGTGGTAATGGCCGGTGGGCCATTGCGAAGCGAGGAGGAAGACATCGATCGATCTCGAACCCCGATCGATTTCCTAGTTTTCTGTTTTACCCTAGCGTAGCCTACGGGTACCAACGCTCGTACGAGTATCTTCAACAAATTAGCCTGCCTGGGCCTGGCCGGTTTGTTTTTTAACATAAGGCCTGGCCTCGGGATGGTTGAGTTGGGCTTTTGTTCCGATGTCTATTTGCTCACGGGTCTAGAAATATTGAATCCAAAATTCTCCTAAAAAATGTTACGCTAAAAAAAATTAAGCTTTGTTTGCAAGGAAAGAGTTTTATTCCATAAGAATAGGGTTACAATCGAGAGGCAAAAGTTTGTCCATCAACCAGGCAAAGAACAAGGGGATCCGCAAGAAGAGGAACTCGATGGCGACTCCAGTAGAAAGGTTGAAAAAATGTTTCTTGCCGGCAGGGTGAAGGCCATGGCCCTCAGGCAGCATCATCCACCGCCTGGGATGAAACCATGGATCAGTGATGTCACGGCCGCGTGGAGAGGTCGTAGCTGAATGCTAGGCAGAGCAAACGGCGCCGAACCGGACGTAGTCGAGGAGGTCTCTTAAAACACCCTCCAGCCCACAAGGCGGGCCAAATCTGCAAGGGCAGAAGCCCAAGGGGACTCGTCCTCTGGTCTACCGGCAGAGGAGGAAGCATTAGCATGAGGGCACTCGCAATTAGCCACCGCCGACATCGTTGTATTGATCGCAAAATCAATCTGGATGGACGTCGCCAACATGTCCTCTTTCAATGGATTCCTCCGTTTGAGACTCTGCCCTCAAGGAATTAGGTCCAGTGACTAGATGATAATCCTCATGTGTCCTCAAAAACGTTTTGTTTGTTATAAAAGAACATTACGGCCTATCCTTTGCTATAAAAAGGATTGAGCTACGTTGCTGCACCTTTGCTACTACTGTTACTTGTTGCTCGTTACGAATTATGTTGCTACAAAACTATCTATCACTGTTATCTACAGCATTTGCAGAGAATACATTGCTGAAAACCGCTTGTCATTTCCTTCTGCTACTCGTTGGGTTCGACACTCTTACTTATCAAAAGGACTACGATTGATCCCTATACTTGTGGGTCATCAGTTACTTTGTTGAAGAATTCTTGCCGACCTAGTTTATCAATGGGGGTACACTGATATAGATGCGAGTATATATGTGTGTCAGCGAGGAAGCACAAGCTAGATAAAGCGTTGTGTCCCTATAGTTTTCATCAAGCATGCCTCCTTTTGGTGTAGAGGCCGGGGGCATGTCCTCCTTTTCAAAAAAAAAGGTTTTCATCAAGCAATCGTGAATCACAAGCATTTCAACTTTGCTCTGAGGCAAAAACAGAACATAACAGAATAGAACTCTGTTTTAGGACAAGAACAGAGTAGAATTCAGGTGATGCATCAGGTATATTTAAAAGCTACTACACTACTGTTGAAATGATCATGTCAAACACTGAAATTTTGCAACGGGGGTCGCTGGATCGGGTTTGCAGTTTCGTTGGGCTGACGTTCTTGATGAGGTTTCAGTTATAAGCAAGTAAGGTGACGCCTCCTCCCTGATTGCAGAAATAGTTGACTATAGAAAAGGTTCAACAAGAACTATAGCAATAAAGGAGGTTCTCCGATTCCACTGGTCAAGGTAAAATGGTAGAACTTGTCTCCTTGAATAGCTACTTTGGAAAGACAGACCTCTCCCTCACTTACCGAATGGCTGTCTTCCCCCTCTACGAATGCCCAAAATCGGGTCGATTTTGAAAAACAATCCCTCTGGCTATAGGCCAGAACCATGCTCCGCAAAGGACAAAGCAGAAACAAATCCTCTGTCCATGTTGGCAATGTATTAAGCAGTCATGGATGCCAAGTTAGTATTCCTGGTTGGTTGTATATCTGTCAAGTATAGACTTTGTCGAAGCATTCTTGGCTGCCTAGTTTGTCCACCATGTCAGCGAGGAAGCACAAGCTAGATAAAGCGTTGTGTCCCTATAGTTTTCATCAAGCAATCGTGAATCACGCCATTTCAACTTAATTTGTTCCGAGGCAAAAACACATAGAATAGAACTCTGTTTCCGGACAAAAACAGAGTAGAATTCATTCAGGTGTTGAAATGATCAGGTCGTCAAATACTGAAATCTTGCAACGGGGGGTCGCTGGATCGGGAATGGCATTGAATAATCCACCAGGATCTATCCTCGACCATTCTACATGGATCCCTTTGCATACAACTATTTCATGATATACTCTGCTTTATTATTACAACCAATCCCAGTTTTTTGTACTACAATGCAGGTTCATTTAGCTAGCTAGCTTTGGCAGACCACTGGATTGATTACCAGGCTAGCTAGCTAGATGGCTCTTGATGTATCATGTGATGCGTGCTTACTCATCAGGTGAGGTGTACTTGGCAATGGCGGCGGTGATCCTCTCCTTGTCCCTGGTGGCGAAGGAGTCCACCAGGACCCCGGCCTTGTAGAAATGGAAGAGCGGCACCACCTTGATGCGCAGCCGGTCCGCCACCTCCGACTGCTCGTCGTACTCGTCGATCACCTGCAAGCATCCATAGCTTCTCCTTCAGATGCAAATAAGATAATTTTTTGACTAATCAAGATTTGCTGGTGTAAGGAAGGTCGGAGGGTCGGACGTTGTGCTTGAGGAAGATGACGGGGGAGCCGTGGTCGCCGGAGCCCTTGCAGAGCTTCATGAAGCCCTGCTCGATGTACTTGCAGCTGCCGCAGGAGGGCCGGAAGAAGTCCACCACCACCAGCGCGCCCGTCGCCCGCGACCGCTCCAGGAAGCGCGCAAACTCCTCGTCCGTCTTGAACTCCGTCACGCACTCCACCGGGCACGACTCGTCGTCCTCCTCCTCCTCGTCGTCGCCGTTCACGGCGGAAAGCCCCGGCAGCGAGCCGTTGGTGCTCCCCGCGCCCTCCTCGTTGCTCTCCGACGACGACGACGACGACACGGAGACGCGGATCCGACGGCGGCGGCGGAGACGGGGCGGGGTTCTTGGGAAGGGGAGGGTTGTGGTGGTGGCGCGGGGCGGAAGGGGGCGGCCGGAGGTGGTGGTGGTGGTGGTGGGGAGGGGGAGGAAGGAGCCGATCATGGCTGCATTCTCGTGGATTTGTGGTGGCTGGCGTCTTGAGGTCGTGTTGTGGATATTGCGTGGGATTCTTTTCTTTTTTTTCTCTTTAGAAAAAGTCTTATAGGAGAGAAGGTAGAAGAAGATCCACATTTGTGGCAGGGATTGATTTGGTGTGCGCGCGCCAAGTGTTTGATATTTTGCCTCCTTTTTTTGCATGGATATTTTTGCCTTGTACTCTACTCCCCCATCCAGATTTATTTGTTGTAGAAATGGATGTATCTAGATGTATTTTTTTGTTTTAGATACATTTATTTTTATCTATTTTGCGACAAGTAATTCCGGACAGGGGGAGTAGTGTTTTTTTTAATTTAAAAAGTTTTTAAGAGGCAAGTCTGAAATTCAAATCTGATACTAAGGAGTATCACAGTTCACATCCACAATTTAAGTGCCATGCACAAAATCACACACAATTAAATGGCGGGCTCGCTGTTTACGGCTCATGGCTCGCACTTGGGGCGGAAAAACCCTATGTGATGCCCTCTATGTCAAGTGTTACTGATTCGTACAGTTATGGTCGACATATTGAGCAATTGGGCTGACCCCTTTTAGCAGTGTGCACAGCTTCGTTCTGGTTATGAGAACCTCAGCTGGGTTTTATCGGTTTTGGGAATCCTTTAGAAGGTTCGTGAACCATTTTTTAGCTCGTTTTTACTCTTTTTTTCTTTTGGTTTTTTCCCTTTTTCGTTTATCTTTATCATTTTTTACCATCAACTCGCCATATTTGAAAAATGATCAGAACTTCAAAATCTGTTTAAAAATTACAAAATATGTTTTGTTCTTAAAAAAAATACAGAATTTCAATTTTGTTTTCAGGTTATCAATTTTCGGGGAATTTTAAAAATTCAAATCTTTAAAATTTGGTCAAAAATTATAAAATAATTTTGATTTTATAGAATTCTTAGAAGTTTTTTAAAAATCATGTTTTTAGTTATTATTATCAGAATTTCACTTTTTCCAAAAAATGTTTAAAAATTACAAGAATTGTTTGGAATTTCTTTTATTTCATGCTTTTAAAAAGGTTCAAAATTTAAAAAAAATCAATTTTTCAAAAAAAAAATGTACAGAATTTGAAATTTTGTTTGCTTTTCGAAAAAATAAAATTTCAATTTTTAGGAAAAGCTCATAAATGTTTGATCTGCCTCTATTGTCAGTTCATAAAGTCTCCGCGCTATAGACAATCATGAATGCTCACCAGCTTCAGTGGCTAGCAACAAGCAGTCTGGGACGAGCGGTCACGAGTTCGAACCCATGAGAGTGCACTGCTATTTTAGGATTTTTACGCTGCACCGATCAGATTATAGTGTCACTCGCTTGGGTGCCTACCAATGGGCCGACCCAGTTGGGCTTCTATATGCATCGTGTCGCTGTTTTGACACAAAATGTATCGTATAGGAGGTCCCCTTGGGGCGTGTATGGTTGCTCGCAAGCCCCATGCAGGCTCTTGGGAGCAAATTTGTGTTCGGTTAGTTGGGTTGCATCGTCAAAGTGGGCCACACAAACTTTGAAGCACACCTCAGGCTAGCATTCGAGGAATGCCTGAGTCAATTGTTTCCATAGAGCCAAACTCACTACATGCAGGGGAGGGAAAACACGGCGACCGGGCTCGTGCAAGCACGGGGATGGCATGAGCACGCGTGAGTCCCCGGGAAAAATGGCAGGAGTAATTTCATCACCTCCGGTCGATCCTCGTCACCCTATTTAACCCCCTTCGGCTCACCACCCCAACCACGCCACACCCCCATACCTCAAGCTCTTCGTTCCGAGAAGCTTGTTAACCGATGAGCAGGTCGGCAGTGCTATCTTCTCTGGTCGGCGATGGCCGACGGCGTCGATACTTCTTCTTCCTATTCTCCGACTTGTTTCCGTCCGCCTCCCCGCTCCTCCGATGGCTTTAAGTAACATTACACCCTACTTTTTGTAGCTTAGATATGTGATCATTTGGTATATTAGAGTAGATCTAAAGGTAGTATGACATGTGATGCAAGTGCTGCTTCATGATGTTTGGTCAGGAAGTGGTAGATCATATGCTAGTGGTGTTGTGTTGGTACTTGGTAGTATGGTAGGTTTTGCTTGATAGCAGTGATGTTGTTCATAGTGTTGTGGTAAATCGATGCTTATGTGCTAGTATTAAATGTGTTTCCATGTCGGTTTTCATGCTAGTATTGTACATGTGGTAGTGTGTTGAGCTTTATGATCAGTCCATGTGTCGTACAGTAAGTCATAGTGTGTTGAGCTTCATTATCAGTCCATGCCAATATGGTAGATGTGCTAGTGTGATGAGCTTCATGGTTAGTCCATTCTAGTATGTTAGATGTGGTAGTGTGATGAGCTTCATGGTTAGTCCATTCTAGTATGTTAGATGCATTGTTCTTGTACAACTAGTCCTGATGCTAACCATTGTAGGCAATCAATGGCGAAGAGTGTAAGTACAAAATAACATGGAGTTTGCCCTAAAAAAATAAAGAAATGTAAAACTAATTATATATCAAATTTGTTAGTTGTTTGATGTGGATTTTCTAGTGTAATTTACTTACACCCTTCAAATGGGAATACAAATGAAGATCTTACAATTCGTAAATATTCATATGAAAAAGAAGAGAGAACATCAGAACAAGCAACATAATAATAAAAATCAAGTCATATGTTACAATAGTTATAATTACACATAGCTAGCTATCCTTGGCCAATGGTCAACCCGCACAACACTAATAGCTAGAAAAAAAATTAAAAGTTCAGACATGTTTTTCTTTTTGTGGAATAAAAAAATAAGCCAGGACATGTTTTTTTAGAAGTAAAAAAAGTCAGAACATTTGATACTTTGTTTTTGAGAATAGTCAGAAAATTTGATATTTGTTTTTGAGACAAGTCAGAACATTTGATGTGGGCACTAAACGGTGGGCAGGTCCAGTTAAAGCCCAAGAAGGAAAGACGGCCTAAATCACACGAGAGACGCACTCGAATCTTCGCAACAGCCTCGCCCCGCCGCCGCCGCCGCCGCGGCCACGACCGGATCTCGTCCTCCTCCCGGCCCAGCAGACGGCGATGGCGGCGAGGGCTCTTGGGCTCGCCGGCCGAGCGCTCCTTCGGCCGCTCTCCTCACCGGGCGCCCAGCGGCTGCTGTCCACTGACAAGGTACGTTCATCAGCTCCCCATCCCTCACTTCCATTGCATTTCCCCGCAAGAAACTCGATCCAGATCCATCTAACTGGCAATACGATGGTAGCTAGGCAGACTGAATCGAAATCTTGAACTGAAACAGAGAGGCATGATAGATTCGTGAGCTAGGCGAGTCTGCGCATGCTTCCTACCAATTCAACTGCGATGTAATTTCATTTCATGGGGAATGAATAGAAGAAAAAAACAGAGGTGTTCTTGTCATCATAAATTCCTTTTTTTTTACTGGAGTACTCCCTCTGTAAAGAAATATAAGAGCATTTAGATCACTACTTTCTTTACGGGTGCCGGCCCCCTTTGCCATTGCCAACTAACCTACCAAATTAATTAAGTCCAGTGCTGCTGATGCTGCTGACCACAAGTGCTTGCTACTATAGCCATGAATCTTATTGTGTGATCTTTATTCTTACAGCCGCATTGATATATACAGTCATGGTGTCCTGCCTTTTTCCCAGTTTTGCCTGGACACGAACAGAGTGGTCCATCTTGTTATCTGGTGCTTGACACGATTTGTATCTCAATTTGTGCTTTTGCAGGGCCCACTGGAGGGCCTCGTGAACGCCGGTGATCCGATGAGCCGCCTCATCATGCAAACACGGAACCAGACTGGCGGCGGTTTTTCCCCTCAATTTGCTGAGAACGGGTTCACAGCAGGTGGTTTCAGGATAGGTGGTAATGGATTTACAGCAGGTGGTGGCAGGATGAGCGGAAACGGATTCACAGCCGGTGATGGCAGGATGGGCGGAATTGGATTCACAGCCGGTGATAGCAGGATGGGTGGAATTGGATTCACAGCCGGTGGTGCCAGGATGGGTGGAAACGCATTCACAGCCGGTGGTGGCAGGTCGGGCCGGTTTAACATGGAAATGCTGCGGCCAGCAGGGGCTCCGCGAGTAAAGAGGGACGTTCTCCACGTCACGCTCAAGGGGAAGAAGACCTTTGTGACAGTGACGGACGTCAAGGGGAACAGGAAGGCTGGGGCCTCCGCTGGCTGTTTGGAGGATCGAAAGGGGCGGTCTCGTCTTGCTCGGTATGCTGGTGAAGCAACAGGGGAGCACATGGGGCGAGTTGCCAGCAAGATTGGCCTCAAGTCGGTCGTCGTGAAGGTGAAAGGATACTCCTTTTTCAGGAAGAAGAAGAAGGTGATCATGGGATTTGCGGACGGTTTCCGGGGCGAAAGAGTGAGGACCCCGTCTCCTATCATGTACGTCCACGACGTGACCCAGCTCGCGCATAATGGATGCAGGCTGCCCAAAAAGGTAAGGAAGTAAGACTGATAATAGCCCCCAGCAAGAAGTGTGGAGATCAATATCCTGTCCCGAGGAGAAACAAATTAAGAACAATATGTATGTATCGACAGGTTTTGTAATAATGTCATGAGCCTGGAAGTATTTATGAATACTTATTAGACAGTCTTAGATGGCTCTTGTAAGACAAACATTTTTGTCATTTCCTGTAATGTTGCTGAAGTGATGGATTTGTTTTGATATGGCATGGTTGCATTGCATGCAGTTCCCTCTCCTTTTGTGGCGCTCCTATATAATTACAGCACTGCTAGTGTATGTGTAGAGAAGGAGAACGACGTTTTGGCGCTCGAGCGACAGGGAGCTCGCTATCCCGATCCTTCGTAGCGTCTTGGGATCTGAGCGGAAATCCTTTTCCCTTCAAATACGCAACCGAATACAATAACTGTCAACAGTGTCAACGTATGGCCTTGGCCCATCTACGCTGGTCGCTAGAGATCAACATGGGCCGAGTTGTGGTGCACATGCGCATTAATAAAATATGTAGTTACTCAAAAAAATAAATCTGTATGTTCCATTCTGTCGTCGCTGCCGCCCCCCTCCCCCTCCCCCTACCTCTCTATCCACGATGGATGTGCCCTCCGACGGCGACGGCGACGAGGTGACGTTCTGCCGCCGTCTAGCTCTGACCTGCGACGGCAAGGTTTTCTGTCGATAGGTGGCAACATAGGGTTGAGTATTTCTTGCCGAAAGAGATCAGTGGGTTATTTTTTCAAAGATTTTTGTGTCTGTAATGACCAAGAATTGTTTGGCAATCTGATGTAGTTCTCAATCATGGGAAAGATTAATTTGGCCAAAACCAGCTTCAGGTACATGTCTGGATCAACTACTTCTGGGCAAAAAGACTAAGTATTGTTAATTGTGCTGGTAGTTGTGTTTTACCGATTCAGAATTGTGTCGATTGTGCAGTTACGGGATTCGTGATTCTGAATATGGTAGGTGTACACCACGGCAAAGATCTCTGGTGGACAATGTGAGCTTGTCAGACATTATTATTTACTGCTAAGCACGTAAATTCTACTCCCTCTGCTTCAAAAATAAAATATAAGACGATTTTTGACACTATGGCAGTGTGAAAATCCATCTTATATTTTGTAACGGAGGGAGTAATGGGTATGTTTAACTTGTGGATAAACTTACATGTGTTCAACTGTCTAAAGAACCATATAATGTTTTTATTTATTGTGATCCTGGCAACTGTCGGTAAGAAATTTTGTTATGCATCTCCAATTCATAAAATTTTCAGTGTGTGTTATAGTGGATGGTTCAGACAATAGCTGGGGTACATGAATATTCATTTGCAAGATTTAGTGCTTCTTCCAAAAACACACTGTAATCAAGGTTAAGCCAATTTGTTAATTTTTGGTATAAAACCCCCGGTCTGTACTATGCAAAATACTGACGGTTGATTCCATATTTCTATATCTTTGTCCACTGTTAATTACTGGAATGGATAACCAAGGATTTCTGTTTATCCAGTTAATGGAGTAGATAATCTTGCATTTGTATTTCTGCTCACTGTTTGTAACAACGATAGTAATGATTCCGCGCTCATGTTGGCACCAAATGGCCCATATGCATGTGCGTCTGACATCACGAAACAGTGCCAAATTAATGCTGCAGTACAGGCCAAGGTGGGCCAAGACGTGATACCAAATAAGCTTATACATTGGAAATGAATTGAATACATGGTTGTCAGACGCCAGCAAACGGGATCCCAATGCGAGAGGGCGGCCAGGATAAAGAGCTACATGTCGCCCGAGCTCCAAACAGGTTTTTCGGTAGAGAAGCTGCTAATTTCTTGCTTTTCATTTAGTGAAAAAGTTTGAAGTCGCAAGTAATTTCGACGGGTTGCATCCCTCTTGCAAATTAAAATAATGTTCTGCTTTAATGGTTGGCTCTGTCCCCTTTCTTTTTTTAACCGACAAGAAAATATTTTGAGACTTTTATAAAATTAAACTTTGCCTGCGATTCTTTCAAGCAAGACAAAATTCAAACTCTTTATAGGCCAAAATATGCAGAACTCCTTCACATTCCCTCTTCTCCTCTCACTAAAATTTCTCTGTTGAGATCCGCTTTGCAGTTAATTAGACGGGTGAATTAGTGGGTGATTATTTAGAACTTCACTACTAGAATCTCTATGTAGTTAGAAGGAGTGACTTTTCTGATTTTGTTGGTTCAGAGAAGAATGTAGTATTGTGAACTGGGGCAGGATTAGTTGCAGCAAGGAAAACACTGAATCTTGACAGCATCATACACAGACCATGCATGAGATGAGATGAATGATTCCATGATTTTATTAGTTGTAGCACATTATATCAGTTACTCTAGAATTGGTACCAACTGCTTATGTTCATAATAGCAAAGTCACAAACAAAAACATAGACCGAAAGCATAGTTAACCCAGACTACAACCAAAATGCGGACAGCACTAAAGTTTGGTGCACACACTACTGCATCCAATCATTCGGCTTGTACATGAATGCTTCCCTTCTGAGTATTATTATAAATCTTCATAAAGCTCCCGATCAATCTTTTTTCCACCATGCCCATATCCATAAATCGTTGACATATATGAATAGCATCTCCAGCCCCAGCATCGTACTTCACAAAATGGTGACGATATGACGGAACTCCTCACTGCCAAGGATTTGCTCTGCAAACATCCTATTCTGATCGGCGTGGTAATGGTCCCCCTCGATACTACCAGCCTTGCTGACTGAATAGATATCATCGGCGCGAAGAGTGTGGGCATACGCCACTGGATCTACCACCATACGTTGAAGTACACTAGCATTCCCAAGGATGTAGAGCGCCAACTCGGCTAGCCCCAACACATCACAAAATCCAGACATGTGGACACTCTTGAGGTGATGATGCAGAGGCCCTTGCGCAGCCGTCACCATCCTCATAGTAGGAGGGCAAAATCTATCACGACCAACCTGCACACACATATATCCGTTAATTTCACTATAAATATTCTTCAGGGGGGCAGGGGTTAAACAGAAGCAACAGACATAACTATCCTAATTAATGTGTTGAAAAAAATCATAATCAACAGTTAAATTACTTACATGCAGTTCTAATTCTTCTAAGAGAGGTGATAATTGCAAAAGATGAACAAACCCTATTGCCCAACTATCATCATATGGATCCCACCCGATCTCAAGGTTCATGTTCAGATGCCTCAAATTGATGAAGCTAGTCTGGTTTTCACTGAATCTTAGCACCTGGAAGAGAAACAGTGCACAGATACAAAATTAACAATTAAACTTCGTGATAACAAAATTCTAAACAAAGTAAAACAAATCACTACTTTCTAGAGCAGACCTGATCCAAATTCAAAAGTAGAAATAGTTTTTGCACATGAGGAAGAGCAAGCTCGGTGAAGGTGAAGGCCAAATCATCAAAATCATAATCATTGAATTCTTGAGTCCTCATGTTTGATACAAAGGTTGCCTCTGACAACCTCAAGCAATCACTGAGCACAATTTGTGCGAGATCTTCGTCGAACTCAAATTTGGTAAGATTTGGAGCATGCAACTCTAACATTTGCAGTTCAGAATGGCGCACACGCAGGTACTGCAACCTGCACAGTTCCTGCCCTATGCGTAAACTTGACAAGGGGGAGCACCACTCTATGTTTATATGCTCGAGAAGAGCACAACTTAGCAACAGGCACTGGAGATCACCTCCACTGATGGACACCGTTTTTAGTGTAAGTTTCCTAAGGTTTGTGATACCGCAGAAACTGGAGGGCAGCTTTAACCATACATAGCCCAGAACAAGAGATGTGACACAAGAGCCGCTTGGACCACTGAGCTTGCACAGCGGGAAAACATCCTTGTACTGGTCACATCCAGGGCCAACGCAATCGACATCAAACGTGAAATCGAAAGCAATGTGCTTGGCCCTTGACGCAATGGAAAAGCTAACCCATTTATCAATGTAATACTTATGCTTTCTGCGGAGACCAAATTCAACAGCAAACTTGTCCAGCGTAGTCGTAGTTGTAGTAGAAGTAGACCACAGTGGGCGCAATACACTGTCCACATTGAAGATGAATTCAGCAGTCCAGGATGCTCGTTTAGCATCCGTGTCTCTAATGATGGCATTAATGGTTTTGGTGAAGTCCGGATCTGGGTCAGTACTGATGCCAAAGGTGTCTTTGGTGAAGACCAGATCTGGGTGGCATATCCGCTGCTGTCTCCATTCACCAGAAAGTGTGCTCATCCTCACGACATCCTTGATTGACAACCGTGACAGTATGTCGCGCAAAACGTCCTGTAATGAGCATGAGCAGTCAAGTTGTGGCACGAATTCAACAGTCACGCTCCCCTTGCTAAGACTCTGCTTTTTAAAAGAGTCGGTAATACCCGACTTAAATAAGGCGTTGCGATCCTTACATAGGGTAGAAGTTGAAGCTGAATCTCTGCCACCTTAGGTTTCCCCACCCTACTGAAACCAGCGCTCTTGTTTTCGATCGAAAGTTCTTGGCTGCTCTGTTTCTCCATCAGAGTGGATCTGTGTGACAGCAAAGAAGAAGTACAGACCAGATAAATCACACGGCGAATCGTTGCAGCAAGCAATCGTTATCATTGGTTTCAGCAAGCATCGTTATCATTGATTTCAGAGAGAACAAAACAGGTAACATAATTTGGCAACAAACTTGTATCAGGTATCTTGCATCACAAGATTTTCCTCTTCATTTTTGTAACTCCTATCTTCACGTAACATCAGAGGAGTAGGTTACTAGCCTTGGCTGGGAAAAGAATAAATAAACCAGTAACCTGAAGCTACATCATGTTTAAAATCGGCCTGAAGGAACATTACACTACAATGGGGATCGCTCATGCGAAAATTCAAAATTTTGCAATCGGGATCGAATGGTCGGGATTGGAACTGGATAATTAACCAAGATCCTAGCCTCCATTCAGAAACCATCCTCGGGATTGTTTTTCTCCGAGGAATTGAGAAACGCGGCCATCAATTTTTAACGGGGATTCGAACTGACGTACCTACGGATGGAGTAGCGGCGCCGGATGGGGAGGAGCCTCTCCCAACAGGCTCGCCGGAGAAGGGAAAATCCCGCCGGCGAACACGCAGGAGCTCACCGCCGCGCCATTAATCGCCTGGATCGAAGGTCGCCGCCGCGCTAACCCTAGCGGTGCTGGCAGCCGGGACGAAGATGGGGAGAGATTAATCTGGGCCGCACATCCCACATCCAACGTGGGCAATTCTTGTTTCCATTTTTTTTTTGTTTCAGATTTTTTTTCTTTACCGTTCTTCGAAAATAAAGGCTATTTTTTAGGCGGCTGCTACATCGCTTACTACTGTTAATTAAGAGTTATAGCCGCCTCCCTAACCGCCAGATCGATGTGGACGTTCGATTTGCCTACCCCATAGCAACATCGGTTGTGTCGGAAACCTATTGCAGCACTAACCATGTTGTGAACCCCACCCGTCATGCTGTGAGCCCCATCATTCCCTTTGAAGCATCCGTCGCCGACCATGTGAGTGCCTCTCTTCCTCACGTTCGCTTGGGGGAGCGCAGGCCACAAAGTTGGGCATCTAGCTTGTGGGAGATAGAGGCATCCATGACAGCTTCTACAAAGGTGGGAGGAGCCCTCATCGGCGAGGATTCTAGAGGAGGAATCTAATGAAGAAGAGAGATAGGAGCAGAGTGTTGGAAATATGCCCTAGAGGCAATAATAAAATGGTTATTATTATATTTCTTTGTTCATGGTAATTGTCTATTATTCATGCTATAACTGTGTTATCCGGAAATCGTAATACACGTGTGAATACATAGACCACAACATGTCCCTGGTAAGCCTCTAGTTGACTAGCTCGTTGATCAACAGATAGTCATGGTTTCCTAACTATGGGCATTGGATGTCATTGATAACGGGATCACATCATTAGGAGAATGATGTGATGGACAAGACCCAATTCTAAGCATAGCTCAAAGATCGTGTAGTTCGTTTAGCTAGAGCTTTTCCAATTGTTAAGTATCATTTCCTTAGACCATGAGATTGTGCAACTCCCGGATACCATAGGAGTGCTTTGGGTGTGCCAAACGTCACAACGTAACTGGGTGACTATAAAGGTGCACTACGGATATCTCCGAAAGTGTCATTGGGTTGGCACGAATCGAGATCGATTTGTCACTCCGTATGACGGAGAGGTATCTCTGGGCCCACTCGGTAATGCATCATCATAATGAGCTCAATGTGACCAAGTGTCCGTCACGAGATCATGCATTACTGATGAGTAAAGTGACTTGCCGTAACGAGATTAAACGAGGTATTGGGATACCGACGATCGAGTCTCGCAAGTAACGCATCGATTGAGAAAGGGAATTGTATACGGGGTTGATTGAATCCTCGACATCGTGGTTCATCCGATGAGATCATCGAGGAGTATGTGGGAGCCAACATGGGTATCCAGATCCCGCTGTTGGTTATTGACCGGAGAGGCGTCTCGGTCATGTCTGCATGTCTCCCGAACCCGTAGGGTCTACACACTTAAGGTTCGGTGATGCTAGGGTTGTAGAAATATTAGTATGCAGCAAACCGAAAGTTGTTCGGAGTTCCGGATGAGATCCCGGACGTCACGAGGAGTTCCGGAATGGTCCGGAGGTGAAGAATTATATATAGGAAGTGCAGTTTGCCATCGGGAGAGTTTCGGGGTCACAGATTGTCTGGGACCACCGGAAGGGTCCCGGGGGTCCACCGGGTGGGGCCACCTATCCCGGAGGGCCCCATGGGCTGAAGTGGGCAGGGGAACCAGCCCCTGGTGGGCTGGTGCGCCCCCCCCTTGGGCCCCCTGCGCCTAGGGTTGGAAACCCTAGGGGGGCGCCCACTTGCCTTGGGGGCAAGCCTCCCTAGCCGCCCCCGGAGATCTCATCTCAGGCCGGGCGCCCTGGGACCCTATATAAAGAGGGGGGAGGGAGGGCAGCCGCACCCTTGCACTTGGCGCCTCCCTTCCCCCTTGCTACACCTCTCCCTCCCGTAGACGCTTGGCGAAGCCCTGCCGGATCCCTGCTGCATCCACCACCACGCCGTCGTGCTGTTGGATCTTCATCAACCTCTCCTTCCCCCTTGCTGGATCAAGAAGGAGGAGACGTCACGCTGACCGTACGTGTGTTGAACGCGGAGGTGCCGTCTGTTCTTCGCTAGGATCTCCGGTGATTTGGATCACGACGAGTACGACTCCCTCAACCCCGTTCTCTTGAACACTTCCGCTCGCGATCTACAAGGGTATGTAGATGCACTCCTCTCTCTCGTTGCTGGATGAACTCCTAGATTGATCTTGGTGAACGTAGAATTTTTTTTATTTTATGCAACGTTCCCCAACAGTGGCATCATGAGCTAGGTCTATGCGTAGTTCTCTTTGCACGAGTAGAACACAATTTGTTGTGGGCGTAGATGTTGTCAACTTTCTTGCCACTACTAGTCTTATTTTGCTTCAGCGGTATTGTGGGATGAAGGGGCCCGGACCGACCTTACACGTACGCTTACGTGAGACAGGTTCCACCGACTGACATGCACTAGTTGCATAAGGTGGCTAGCGGGTGTCTGTCTCTCCCACTTTAGTTGGAGCGGATTCGATGAAAAGGGTCCTTATGAAGGGTAAATAGAAGTTGGCAAATCACGTTGTGGCTTTCACGTAGGTAAGAAAACGTTCTTGCTAGATCACCTATAGAAGCCATGTAAAAAAAACTTGCAACAACAATTAGAGGACGTCTAACTTGTTTTTGCAGCAAGTGTTTTGTGATGTGATATGGCCAAAAGTTGTGATGAATTATGAATGATATATGTGTGATGTATGAGATCATGTTCTTGTAATAGGAATCATGACTTGCATGTCGATGAGTATGACAACCGGCAGGAGCCATAGGAGTTGTCTTTATTTTTGTATGACCTGCGTGTCATTGAGAAATGCCATGTAAATTACTTTACTTTATTGCTAAATGCGTTAGCCATAGTAGTAGAAGTAATAGTTGGTGAGCAACTTCATGGAGACACGATGATGGAGATCATGATGATGGAGATCATGGTGTCATGCCGGTGACGAAGATGATCATGGAGGCCCGAAGATGGAGATCAAAGGAGCTGTATGATATTGGCCATATCATGTCACTATTTGATTGCATGTGATGTTTATCATGTTTTTCATCTTGTTTACTTAGATCGACGGTAGTAAGTAAGATGATCCCTCGTAATAATTTCAAGAAAAGTGTTCCCCCTAACTGTGCACCGTTGCGAAGGTTCGTTGTTTCGAAGCACCACGTGATGATCGGGTGTGATAGATCCTAACGTTCGAATACAACGGGTGTAAGCCAGATTTACACACGCAATACACTTAGGTTGACTTGACGAGCCTAGCATGTACAGACATGGCCTCGGAACACGGAAGACCGAAAGGTCGAGCATGAGTCGTATAGAAGATACGATCAACATGAAGATGTTCACCGATGTTAACTAGTCCGTCTCACGTGATGATCGGACACGACCTAGTTGACTCGGATCATGTTTCACTTAGATGACTAGAGGGATGTCTGTCTAAGTGGGAGTTCATTAATAATTTGATTAGATGAACTTAATTATCATGAACTTAGTCTAAAATCTTTACAATATGTCTTGTAGATCAAATGGCCAACGCTCATGTCCACCTGAACTTCAACGCATTCCTAGAGAAAACCAAGCTGAAAGACGTTGGCAGCAACTATACAGACTGGGTCCGGAACCTGAGGATCATCCTCATAGCAGCCAAGAAAGATTATGTCCTAGAAGCGCCGCTAGGTGAAGCACCAATCCCAGAGAACCAAGACGCTATGAACGCTTGGCAGTCTCGTGCTGATGATTACTCCCTCGTTCAGTGCGGCATGCTTTACAGCTTAGAACCGGGGCTCCAAAAGAGTTTTGAGCAACACGGAGCATATGAGATGTTCGAGGAGCTGAAAATGGTTTTCCAAGCTCATGCCCGGTGAAGGAAATATGCCCTAGAGGCAATAATAAAGTTATTATTTATTTCCTTATATCATGATAAATGTTTATTATTCATGCTAGAATTGTATTAACCGGAAACATAATACATGTGTGAATATATAGACAAACAGAGTGTCACTAGTATGCCTCTACTTGACTAGCTTGTTAATCAAAGATGGTTATGTTTCCTAACCATGGACAAAGAGTTGTTATTTGATTAACGGGATCACATCATTAGTTGAATGATCTGATTGACATGACCCATTCCGTTAGCTTAGCACCCGATCGTTTAGTATGTTGCTATTGCTTTCTTCATGACTTATACATGTTCCTATGACTATGAGATTATGCAACTCCCGTTTACCGGAGGAACACTTTGTGTGCTACCAAATGCCACAACGTAACTGGGTGATTATAAAGGTGCTCTACAGGTGTCTCCAAAGGTACTTGTTGGGTTGGCGTATTTTGAGATTAGGATTTGTCACTCCGCGGAGAGGTATCTCTGGGCCCTCTCGGTAATGCACATCACTATAAGCCTTGCAAGCAATGTAGCTAATGAGTTAGTTACGGAATGATGCATTACGTAACGAGTAAAGAGACTTGCCAGTAACGAGATTGAACTAGGTATTGAGATACCGACGATCGAATCTCGGGCAAGTAACATACCGATGACAAAGGGAACAACGTATGTTGTTATGCGGTCTGACCGATAAAGATCTTTGTAGAATATGAGCATCCAGGTTCTGCTATTGGTTATTGACCGGAAACGTGTTTCGGTCATGTCTACATTGTTCTCGAACCCGTAGGGTCCGCACGCTTAAGGTTTCGATGACAGTTATATTATGAGTTTACATGTTTTGATGTACCGAAGGAGTTCGGAGTCCCAGATGAGATCGGGGACATGACGAAGAGTCTCGAAATGGTCGAGACGTAAAGATTCATATATTGGATGATATGGTTAGGCCAAGGGGTCAAGCCCATGAGGCTTTAGGTCGGTGCAAAAGGAGTTTTGCGGAGGCCAGGGGGCCAAACGCCGGAGACCCTGGCGTCTGGCCCTGGGCCAGACACCGAGTCCCATGGTGTCTGGGCCAGACGCCGAGTCCCATGGTGTCTGGGCCAGACGCCAAGGATTGTGGCGTTTGGTCCCGGAGTCCGAGTGGGATTCTTGCCTTTCGGGCAAAACCCACTTTAAGGAGGCTTTTGCTCCAAGTTTCGACCCCGGGGCTCAACATATAAATAGAGGGGCAGGGCTAGCACCAAAGACACAACAATTGATCCCTTGGATCTCTTGGCCGTGTGCGGTGTCCCCCTCCACCATAGTCCACCTTGATAATATCGTAGCGGTGCTTAGGCGAAGCCCTGCGACGGTAGAACATCAAGATCGTCACCACGCCGTCGTGCTGACGGAACTCTCCCTCGACACTCGGTTGAATCGGAGTTCGAGGGACGTCATCGAGCTGAACGTGTGCTAGAACTCGGAGGTGCCATAGTTTCGGTGCTTGATCGGTCGGGCCGTGAAGATGTACGATTACATCAACCGCGTTGTGCTAACGCTTCCGCTTACGGTCTACAAGGGTATGTAGACAACACTCTCCCCTCTCGTTGCTATACATCACCATGATCTTGCATGTGCGTAGGAAATTTTTGAAATTACTACGTTCCCCAACAGTGGTATCAGAGCCTAGGTTTTATGGTTTGATGTTATATGCACGAGTAGAACACAAGTGAGTTGTGGGCGATCAAGTCATACTGCTTACCAGCATGTCATACTTTGGTTCGACGGTATTGTTGGATGAAGCGGCTCGGACCGACATTATGCGTACGCTTATGCGAGACTGGTTCTACCGTCGTGCTTTGCACACAGGTGGCTAGCGGGTGTCAGTTTCTCCAACTTTAGTTGAACCGAGTGTGGCTACGCCCGGTCCTTGCGAAGGTTAAAACAGCACCAACTTGACAAACTATCATTGTGGTTTTGATGCGTAGGTGAGATTGGTTCTTGCTTAAGCCCGTAGCAGCCACAAAAACTTGCAACAACAAAGTAGAGGACGTCTAACTTGTTTTTGCAGGGCATGTTGTGATGTGATATGGTCAAGACATGATGCTAAATTTTATTGTATGAGAATGTTTTGTAACCGAGTTATCGGCAACTGGCAGGAGCCATATGGTTGTCGCTTTATTGTATGCAATGCAATCGCCTTGTAATGCTTTACTTTATCACTAAGCAGTAGCGATAGTCGTAGAAGCATAAGATTGGCGAGACGACAACGATGCTACGATGGAGATCAAGGTGTCGCGCCGGTGACGATGGTGATCATGACGGTGCTTCGGAGATGGAGATCACAAGCACAAGATGATGATGGCCATATCATATCACTTATATTGATTGCATGTGATGTTTATCTTTTATGCATCTTATCTTGCTTTGATTGACGGTAGCATTTTAAGATGATCTCTCACTAAATTATCTAGAAGTGTTCTCCCTGAGTATGCACCGTTGCCAAAGTTCGTCGTGCCCAGACACCACGTGATGATCGGGTGTGATAAGCTCTACGTCCATCTACAACGGATGCAAGCCAGTTTTGCACACGCAGAATACTCGGGTTAAACTTGACGAGCCTAGCATATGTAGATATGGCCTCGGAACACGGAGACCGAAAGGTCGAGCGTGAATCATATAGTAGATATGATCAACATGAGATGTTCACCATTGAAAACTAATCCATTTCACGTGATGATCGGTTATGGTTTAGTTGATTTGGATCACGTGATCACTTAAATGACTAGAGAGATGTCTGTCTAAGTGGGAGTTCTTAAGTAATATGATTAATTGAACTTAAATTTATCATGAACTTAGTCCTGGTAGTATTTTGCAAATTATGTTGTAAGATCAATAGCTTGCATTGTTGCTTTCGTATGTTTATTTTGATATGTTCCTAGAGAAAATTGTGTTGAAAGATGTTAGTAGCAATGATGCGGATTGGATTCGTGATCTGAGGTTTATCCTCATTGCTGCACAGAAGAATTATGTCCTGGATGCACCGCTAGGTGACAGACCTATTGCAGGAGCAGATGCAGACGTTATGAACATTTGGCTAGCTCAATATGATGACTACTTGATAGTTTAAGTGCACCATGCTTAACGGCTTAGAATCGGGACTTCAAAGACGTTTTGAACATCATGGACCATATGAGATGTTCCAGGAGTTGAAGTTAATATTTCAAGCAAATACCCGAGTTGAGAGATATGAAGTCTCCAACAAATTCTATAGCTAAAAGATGGAGGAGAATCGCTCAACTAGTGAGCATGTGCTCAGATTGTGCAGGTACTACAATCGCTTGAATCAAGTGGGAGTTAATCTTCCGAGATAAGATAGTGATTGATGAATTCTCTAGTGACCATCACCAAGTTAGTAGAACTTCGTGATGAACTATAGTATGCAGGGGATGATTAAAATGATTCCCGAGTTTTTCATGATGATGAAATCGATGAAGGTAGAAATCAAAAAAGAACATCAAGTGTTGATGGTTAACAAGACCACTAGTTTCAAGAAAAGGGCAAAGGGATAGAAGGGAACTTCAAGAAGAACGGCAAGCAAGTTGTTGCTCAAGTGAAGAAGCCCAAGTCCGGACCTAAGCACGAGACTAAGTGCTTCTACTACAAAGGGACTGGTCACTGGAAGCAGAACTACCCCAAGTATTTGGCGGATAAGAAGGATGGCAAAGTGAACAAAGGTATATTTGATATACATGTTATTGATGTGTACTTTACTAGTGTATATAGCAACCCCTCGGTGTTTGGTACTGGTTCAGTTGCTAAGAGTAGTAACTCGAAACGGGAGTTGCAGAATAAACAGAAATTAGTTAAGGGTGATGTGACGATGTGTGTTGAAAGTAGTTTCAAGATTGATATGATCATCATCGCACACTCCCTATACTTTCGGGATTAGTGTTGAACCTAAAAAAATGTTATTTGGTGTTTGCGTTGAGCATGAATATGATTTGATCGTGTTTATTGCAATACGGTTATTCATTTAAGTAAGAGAATAAACTGTTGTTCTGTTTACATGAATAAAACTTTATATGGTTACACACCCAATGAAAATGGTTCATTGGATCTCGATCGTAGTGATACACATATTCATAATATTGAAACCAAAAGATGCAAAGTTAATAATGATAGTGCAACTTATTTGTGGCACTGCCGTTTAGGTCATATTGGTATAAAGCGCATGAAGAAACTCCATGCTGATGGGATTTTGGAATCACTTGATTATGAATCACTTGATGCTTGCGAACCATGCCTCATGGGAAAGATGACTAAGACTCCGTTCTCCGGAACAGTGGAGCGAGCAACTTACTTATTGGAAATAGTACATACTGATGTATGCGATCCGATGAGTGTTAAGGCTCGCGGCGGGTATCGTTATTTTCTGACCTTCACAGATGATTTGAGCAGATATGGGTATATCTACTTGATGAAACATAAGTCTGAAATAGTTGAACGGTTCAAAGAATTTCAGAGTGAAGTGGAAAAATCATCGTAACAAGAAAAGTAAAGTTTCTATGATCTGATCGCAGAGACAAATATTTGAGTTACGAGTTTGGTCTTTAATTAAAACAATGTGGAATAGTTTCACAAATTCATGCCACCTGGAACACCACATCAGAATGGTGTGTCCGAACGTCATAACCGTACTTTATTGGATATAGTACAATCTATGATGTTTCTTACCGATTTACCAATATCGTTTTGGGATCATGCATTAGAGACAGCTGCATTCACGTTAAATAGGGCACCATCTAAATCCGCTGAGACGACACTATATGAACTGTGGTTTAGCAAGAAACCAAAGTTGTCGTTTCTTAAAGTTTGGGGCTGCGATGCTTATGTGAAAAAGTTTCATCCTGATAAGCTCGAACCCAAATTGGAGAAGTGCGCCTTTTCATGGAATACCCAAAGGAAATTGTTGGGTACACCTTCTATCACAGATCCGAAGGCAAAACATTCGTTGCGAATAATGGATCCTTTCTAGAGAAGGAGTTTCTCTCGAAAGAAGTGAGTGGGAGAAAAGTAGAACTTGATGAGGTAATTGTACCTGTTCCCTTATTGGAAAGTAGTTCATCACAGAAACCTGTTCTTGTGACTACTATACCAATTAGTGAGGAAGCTAATGATGATGATCATGTAACTTCAGATCAAGTTACTATCGAACCTCGTAGGTAAAACAGAGTGAGATCCGCACCAGAGTGGTACGGTAATCCTGTTCTGGAGGTCATGTTACTTGCCATGACAAACCTACGAACTATGAGGAAGCGATGATGAGCCCAGATTCCGCAAAATGGCTTAAGGCCATGAAATCTGAGATGGGATCCATGTATGAGAACAAAGTGTGGACTTTGGTGGAGTTGCCCGATGATCAGCAAGCCATATTGTATAAATGGATCTTCAAGAGGAAGACGGACATTGATAGTAGTGTTACTATCTACAAAGTTCGACTTGTCGCAAAAAGGTTTTTGACAAGTTCAAGGTGTTGACTACAATGAGATTTTCTCAGCTGTAGCGATGCTTAAGTCTGTCCGAATCATGTTAGCAATTGCCACAATTTATGAAATCTGGCAAATGGATGTCAAAACTGCATTCCTTAATGGTTTTCTTAAAGGAGAATTGTATATAATGCAACGAGAAGGTTTTGTCAATCCTAAAGGTGTTAACAAAATGTGCAAGCTCCAGCGATCCATCTATGGACTGGTGCAAGCATCTCGGAGTTGGAATATACGCTTTGATAAGTTGATCAAAGCATATAGTTTATCTGAGACTTGCGGTGAAGCCTCAGATTTACTAGAAAGTGAGTGGGAGCACTACAAGATTTCGATAAGTATATGTGAATGACATATTGTAGATCGAAAATAAAGTAGAATTATTCTGCAAAGCATAAAGGAGTGTTTGAAAGGAGTTTTTCAAAGAAAGACCTCGGTGAAGCTGCTTACATATTGAGCATCAAGATCTATAGAGATAGATCAAGACGCTTGATAAGTTTTTTCAATGAGTACATACCTTGACAAGATTTGAAGTAGTTCAAAATGGAACAGTCAAAGAAAGAGTTCTTGCCTGTGTTACAAGGTGTGAAATTGAGTAAGACTCAAAACCCGACCACGACAGAAGATAGAAAGAGAATGAAAGTCATTCCCTATGCCTTGGCCATAGGTTCTATAAAGTATGCCATGCTGTGTACCAGATCTATTGTATACCCTACACTAAGTTTGGCAAGGGAGTACAATAGTGATCTAGGAGTAGATCACTGGACAGCGGTCAAAATTATCCTTAGTGGAATAAGGATATGTTTCTCGATTATGGAAGTGACAAAAGGTTCGTCGTAAAGGGTTACGTCGATGCAAGTTTTGACACCAATCTGGATGACTCTAAGTCTCGATCTAGATACATATTGAAAGTGGGAGAAATTAGCTAGAGTAGCTCCGTGCAGAGCATTGTAGACATAGAAAATTGCAAAATACATAACGGATCTGATTGTGAAAGACCCGTTGACTAAGATTCTCTCACAAGCAAAACATGATCACACCTTAGTACTCTTTGGGTGTTAATCACATAGCGATGTGAACTAGATTACTGAATCTAGTAAACCCTTTGGGTGTTGGTCACATGGCGATGTGAACTATGGGTGTTAATCACATGATGATGTGAACTATCGATGTTAATCACATGGTGATGTGATCTAGATTATTGACTCTAGTGCAAGTGGGAGCTGAAGGAAATATGCCCTAGAGGCAATAATAAAGTTATTATTTATTTCCTTATATCATGATAAATGTTTATTATTCATGCTAGAATTGTATTAACCGAAAACATAATACATGTGTGAATATATAGACAAGCAGTGTCACTAGTATGCCTCTACTTGACTAGCTTGTTAATCAAAGATGGTTATGTTTCCTAACCATGGGCAAAGAGTTGTTATTTGATTAACGGGATCACATCATTAGTTGAATGATCTGATTGACATGACCCATTCCATTAGCTTAGCACCCGATCGTTTAGTATGTTGCTATTGCTTTCTTCATGACTTATACATGTTCCTATGACTATGAGATTATGCAACTCCGTTTACGGAGGAACACTTTGTGTGCTACCAAAGCGTCACAACGAATCGGGTGATTATAAAGGTGCTCTACAGGTGTCTCCAAAGGTACTTGTTGGGTTGGCATATTTCGAGATTAGGATTTGTCACTCCGAATGTCGGAGAGGTATCTCTGGGCCCTCTCGGTAATGCACATCACTATAAGCCTTGCAAGCAATGTAGCTAATGAGTTAGTTACGGAATGATGCATTACGTAACGAGTAAAGAGACTTGCCGGTAACGATATTGAACTAGGTATTGAGATACCGACGATCGAATCTCGGGCAAGTAACATACCGATGACAAAGGGAACAACGTATGTTGTTATGCGGTCTGACCGATAAAGATCTTCGTAGAATATGTGGGAGCCAATATGAGCATCCAGGTTCCACTATTGGTTATTGACCGGAAACGTGTTTCGGTCATGTCTACATAGTTCTCGAACCCGTAGGGTCCGCACGCTTAAGGTTTCGATGACAGTTTTATTATGAGTTTATGAGTTTTGATGTACTGAAGGAGTTCGGAGTCCCGGATGAGATCGGGGACATGACGAGGAGTCTCGAAATGGTCGAGACGTAAAGATTGATATATTGGACGACTATATTCGGAGTTCGGAAAGGTTCCGAGTCATTCGGGTATTTTTCGGATCTGGGAGAGTTACGGGAATTCGCCGGGGAGTATATGGGCCTTATTGGGCCATACGGGAATAGAGGAGAGAGGCCGAAAGGAAGGAGGAGCGCAGCCCCCCTCTGGTCCGAATTGGACAAGGGGTGCAGCCCCCTTTTCCTTCCTCCTCTCCCCCTCTTTCCTTCTCTCCTACTCTGACAAGGAAGGGGGGGGAGTCCTACTCCCGGTGGGAGGAGGACTCCTCCTGGCGCGCCCCTCCTGGCCGGCCAAACCCCTCCCCCTGGCTCCTTTATATACTGGGGCAGGGGGGCACCTCTAGGCACAACAACACAAGTTGATCTACGGATCGTTCCTTAGCCGTGTGCGGTGCCCCCTCCACCATATTCCACCTCGGTCATATCGTCGAGGAGTTTAGGCGAAGCCCTGCGCCGGTAGAACATCATCATCATCACCACGCCGTCGTGCTGACGGAACTCATCTCCGGAGCTTTGCTGGATCGGAGCCCGGAGATCGTCATGGAGCTGAATGTGTGCTGAACTCGGAGGTGCCGTACGTTCGGTACTTGGATCGGTTGGATCGTGAACACGTACGACTACATCAACCGCGTTGTCATAACGCTTCCGCTTACGGTCTACGAGGGTACGTGGACAACACTCTCCCCTCTCGTTGCTATGCCATCACCATGATCTTGCGTGTGCGTAGGAAATTTTTTGAAATTACTACGTTCCCCAACACTCGAAGCGGTGGAAGAGATCTTCACCAGAGGGTCCTGCGTCTGGGGAGGCCCCAGCCGCACTATCTCCCCTATGGAATCAGCCCTCCAGCGAGCCGTAAGTAGGAAAAGGGGAGTTTTGTAATAAGGGACATCCCTATTTTTGCTTCTGAGGATAACCGAAGTTTTTACCTTGTAGTTCGGATCTCCGTTCTTCTCAGCTGAGCTCGTCTTCGGGGTACCTTCGTCCGGAGATGATGGAGAGCGAGACGCCTCCATCTGCCGCACCGTTAGGCGGGGCGGACGACCCTGAGGTGTCGTCACGGAGGGTGTCCCCGAGTCCGGCAGGGCCGGAAAGTTCGGCACCAACTGGTGTACGGCCGGGGGAGCTGAAGGATCTGCTTGGGAAGGCGTCTATCTCAGAAGGTCACTGAGGGAGTCCTGGACTAGGGGGTGTCCGGATAGTCGGACTATCATTATCCGCCGGACTCCAAGACTACGAAGATAGAAGATTGAAGACTCCGGCTCGTGTCCGGAAGGTACTTTCCTTGGCGTGGAAGGCAAGCTTGGCAATACGGATATGTAGATCTCCTACCATTGTAACCGACTCTGTGTAACCCTAGCCTCTCCGGTGTCTATATAAACCGGAGGGCCTTAGTCCGTAGGACGAACATACATCTCAACAATCATACCATAGGCTAGCTTCTAGGGTTTAGCCTCCTTGATCTCGTGGTAGATCTACTCTTGTACTACCCATATCATCAATATTAATCAAGCGGGGCGTAGGTTTTACCTCCATCGAGAGGGCCCGAACACAGGTAAAAACATTGTGTCCCTCGTCTCTTGTTACCATCCGCCTAGACGCACAGATTCGGGACCCCTACCCGAGATCCGCCGGTTTTGACACCGACATTGGTGCTTTCATTGAGAGTTCCTCTGTGTCGTCACCGATAGGCTCGATGGCATCTTCAACCATCAACGCTGTCCAGGGTGAGACTTTTCTCCCCGGACAGATCTTCGTATTCGACGGCTTTGCACTGCGGGCCAATTCTCTTGGCCATCTGGAGCAGATCGAAAGCTACGCCCCTGGCCGTCAGGTCAGATTCGGAAGCTTAAACTTCACGGCCGATGACCGCGGAGACTTGATCTTCGACGGACTCGAGCCACAGCCAAGCGCCGCCTTTGTGGCGATGGGCATGATCTAGCTCGCCGCAGGCGGTGCTTTGGTGGCCCTTTTCGGATCCGCTTCGGCCACTAGCCCGGAGCCGATTGCCCATATCGAGGACCGGTGGATAGACACCGCCCTGGGGGCTTCAACATCCATGGCGATGGAGCCGAATACCAATCTTGTCCCCTGCGAAACTCGTGATCCCGAGGCGCCGGACTCCGAGCCTCCCGCGCCCCTACCAATTAATCCGGATCGGGCGCCGGTTATGGAATTCACCGCCGCGGACATCTTCCAGCGCTCGCCTTTTGGCGATATCCTGAATTCACTGAAGCATCTCTCGCTATCAAAAGAGTCCTGGCCGGACTGCGGCCAGGATGGTTGGAGTTGGATGACGAAGAAATTCAGAGCCCACCCACCATCCACTTTGTAGCCACTGTCGAGGATTTAACCGACATGCTAGACTACGATTCCGATGACATCGACGCCATGGACGACGATGCCGGAGAAGAACAGGAACCAGCGCCTACAGGGCACTGGAAGGCCACCTCGTCATATGACGTATACATGGTGGACACCCCAAAAGAAGGGGATGGCGAAGAAGTAACGGAGGCAGACTCTTTAAAGAAGCAGCCCAAACGCCGACGTCAGCGGCGCCGCTCTAAATCCCGCCACAGCAAGAATATAGATTCCGGCACAGGAAACAACAATACCCCAGAAAGTGCCGAAGACAACCCCCTCCAGCAAGACTCAGCGCAGGAGGATGCAGAAGCAAGCCCTCACGAAAGGGCGGCAGACGAAAAGGTTGAGGATCATAACTATATACCTCCCTCGGAAGACGAAACAAGCCTCAATGACGATGAACTCGTCGCGCCCGAGGACCCCGTCGAACAAGAGCTTTTTAAGCGCAGGCTCATCGCTTCAAAGAAGAAGCTCAAGAAGGAAAAGCGGAAGCTCAAAACAGCGGAAGACACGCTCCGAATAAGATGGAGCAAAGTACTCAAAACCATGAGATAAATACGGGCAATGGCCACAAATCGAAGAGCTACCCGAGCGTAAGCTGCTTCGAGATTGACGAGGAGGCCATAGAGCCCCCACCGTCAATGGCCCAGCCAGTCCATCTACGGACCCAAAAGAAAGCCCCAAGAAGCAAAGCAACACGTCAAGTGTCCGACGATAGCGGCACATACAAGTCTGGGGCGCCGCACACCCACTATGTTTCACCGACGAGTCTTTGGATCATAATTCCCAGCAGGGTTTAAGCCCATAAACATAGAGGCCTACGATGGAACAACAGACCACGAGTCGGCTAGAAGATTATATCTGCATATACATATGGCCGAGGAGGCGATCTCCACGCCATAAAATATCTACCCTCAAGCTCAAAGGGCGGCCCGTCATTGGCTCAAAAGCCTCCCGTAAAACTCTTGTTGGAAGTTGGGAAGAGCTCGAGGAAGCGTTTAGAGCAAATTTTCAAGGGACCTATGTCCGTCCTCCGGATGCAGATGATTTAAGTCATATAACTCAACAGCCCGGAGAGTCAGCGCGGAAATTCTGGAACAGGTTTCTTACCAAAAAGAACCAAATAGTCGACTGTCCGGACGCTGAAGCCTTAGCAGCTTTCAAGCACAATGTCCGAGACGAATGGCTTGCCAGGCACCTCGGTCAAGAGAAACCAAGGACAATGACCGCATTAACAAGCCTCATGACCCGCTTCTGTGCGGAAGAGGATAGCTGGCTAGCAAGAAGCAGCACTAGCAACCCCAGTACATCCGAGATAAGAGATGGAAACGGAAAATCACGGCGCAGAAAGGAGCAGCGCCGGAATAAAGAGAAAAGCCAAAAGAGCACGACAGTTAACGCCGGATTCAAAAGCTCGCGGCCCAATCATAAAACTCAGCCCCTCAAGGATGACAGTGACGAACTGTCTAACCTACATAAAATTCTGGGTCGGATATGTCAAATCCACAAGTACCCGGAAGGCCGCAAATCACACCCACAGGATTGTTGGGTTTTCAAACAGTCCGCCGATTAAACGCCCGAACACAAAGGGCTCGATCGTCAGCGAAGAAGATAAACCCCGCCAGCAGGGCACCGGAAAACAAAAGACTTTCCCACAAGGGGTCAAAGCAGTAAACTCACTTCATGTGAGGACACGGAAAAACAGTGCGGCACTTTCTAAAAAGAGCTTCGCACGGTCCAACCCAGCAGACCGTAGAGATTGGATATCAAAACCAATCACTTTCGACCACCTGGACTACTCGAAGCGTCAAACAGCGGGGCGGACTCCCGATATTGAATCCGATAATTGACGGATTACAATTCACAAACGTCCTAATGGGCGGAGGCGGTGACTTAAACTGCTATATTCAAACACAATCCGTAGGATGAGGATGAACCCTACCAAAATTCGACACAGCCGCACTTCCTTCAAAGGAGTAGCGCCGGGACCTTACGCCAAGTGCACAGGCTCGATATTACTAGAAGTCGTGTTGGATCGCCGAACAACTTTCGATCTGAAAAATTAATTTTCCATATCGTCCCATTTAAAAGTGAATATCAAGCTTTGTTGGGACGAAGGCTTTTGTCGCTTCAACGCCATACCGCATTACGCGTCTCTTACACTCAAGATGCCCGGTCGACATGGCGCCATTTCAGTGCGAGGGTCACTTAAAGACCCCGTACTCGGATAGACGAATCCGGACTCAGCAGGCTAGGGGCTCCCTAGCCGCATACCCTTTTCATAGGGGGCTGCGTGCACAACTGACCGCGGTTTCATATAAACCTTGCTTTAATTATTTATATTTCTTCTTTTGCATATTTTTCGCACGAACTGTTTCTAAAACTAAACGTTCCTCTCTTTCTACAGATGAACAACGTGCGTACCCGTCCAGGATAATGGCGCAATGGAGACACAGGCGCAGACGTGCAGTAGGGACCCGTTGCAAGGATTCTCTTCAGATTAAGACCCTACGTAGACCTTTTTATCACTGTCTCTTGTTGTTACTCTCCCTTGGCTTCTTCCTATAGCCAAAGCGGAGCCTGACGCTTTGGCATCGGCGCGTCGAAGACCATGCCGTGCACGGACACTAGGGGCTTAGGGCATAATTCTGCCCATTATTATAAAGTCCGAACACCTTCGGGAGTGTTCGGCGTCTCGAGTTAGGCATTATATGCATCAGCTCCGAATCATGTCTTTGGTCAAATGTTGGGTTTGCCCGGCTCCTTTGTTTTGCTGCCTTACGTTCCGTATCATCGGCTAACGCGGCACCAGGAGAACTACTACGATTGTGCCCCAGTTATTTGGCGAGCACCTCGATGAAAGCCAAAACTGGATCGTCATGATACAATGAGAGTCCGCCAGCCACTTGATCGACTATCGGAATGTTTAGAATTTCGCTTTGACGAAGGACCGTTTCCCGGTCAGGCACATACGCACCCCAGATCCGGAGATGTGCGGTGTCATCAGGGGCTATATCGTAGCCCCACCCTCGAGCTCCATTGGCTAAGTGAAAGAGATAAAGCATTATAGTCCGGATTGCCTCGTTCGCTACGCTACCACCTCCTTATAACAGGACCGAGACGTCGGATTAAGTGTGAAAACACGCTATTTTGCGAACACCCCAGCACCTTGTGCGAGGGGGCTGAAGCCAAAGACTGCATCTTTCAGGTTATACACAAGTATACGTAAACGGCCACACAGGAGAAGTTTTACTACTTGGAAGCACAAGTATAAAAAGCATTCATACTATAATCATTGATCTACAAGTTAATGCGTTCAATTGAACGTTACATTTTTTGAGCACTGCGACTCTATTACACGAGCGCCACGCATAACTTCCCCGAAATAATGCTCGGCAGGAAGCCGGTTTCCATCCGAACCCTAGGCAGCAACAGCGGTGGCGTCCATCTCCGGACACTGCGCCTTCACACGGGCCAGAGCCATCCGCGCGCCCTCGATGCAGGCCGACCGTTTCATCTCCTTGATATGCGGCACCGCCCCAAGGAATTGCTGCGATGGGTCAAGTAGCTCGTCGCCTTGGACCTCTCGGCGACATGGGCCACGATGTCGATCATAGCCAGTCCGGACAGTCTATTTAGTTCGCCCATTCGCCAACCTGTCCGTCGGCGGAAGAGGGCGATCCGGACTGTGGAATTGAGACCAATATAACTCTTCCGCCTCGTGATCCCCGGCTCCGGAACTGCTTAATGGCATCAGCCGCTTTTCGCAGCCAAGTCCATATACGGATCCTCCGAACTCCACGGCCGCTCAAATTGGCGTACTTGGCATCCATAAACCGCAACACATCGAAAAGGCTTGCCACCGCGATTTCTCGGCTTGGCGCAGCTCCTCCTTCATAGCCCGCATTGCGAGCGGGCATCCTTAACTTTGGCGGTGGCCTTCTTGAGTCTTCCCGCTCCGATAAGCGCTCCTTTTCAAGAGCCTCATTGCGGTCGGTAGCATCCTTTAATTTCTTGGCCAATTCGCCACCTCCGCCCCGCTTAGGCAAGGCGCAGCCTTTTCGACCTTCAACTCTTGGCCGCATACAGCCGGCAACAGCGTCACTCCCGGGCTTGCTCCTTAGCTAGAGCAAGTTCGCCCGAAAACTCTCCACAGCAAAGAGCATGTCTCGTATAAACAGCATATAACTTATCAGAGGCGGGCTTTGACCCACTCAATAAAGCGGATGCGGAGAATTTATTTACCTTGCGACTCGTCAAGTCGCTGGTTGACAAGTGCGATATCAGAATCTGCCACGTCAAGTTGTCGAATTAATTTGGCAAACTCATTAGTCCGGCTGGCCCCCGGACTATCCGCCACCTGTATCAGAACGGCGGTATTCATTACCTGAGATGTTGAGATTTTGATCCTCGGCACGCTGTCGTTTTCGACAACCTACCGAGTCTCAGGGGCTACTATCTATACAGGGCGCATTTTTTATATGCAAAACTGTTAAAAGACAAAGGGGTGCGCCATTTTCGCATACCTCAAATCCCGCCAAACAAGCTCATGGCGGCATTCATAATCCGCTTTCAGCGGGGCGAAATCCTTCAATCACCATACGCATTAACGCTGCGGTGATCTTCTGAAATGGGCGCCCTCTCAGCGGACTCTTGATTCTCCGGCGGACTCGGTGGGTGCGAACTCTCTGGCCCCTCCGGACTCGGAGACGCCCTCCGTGACGACACTTCGGGCTCGCCTGCCTCATCTGGCGGTGCTGCAGACGGAGGCGTATCTCTCTCCATCATCTCCGGAAGAAGGTCCCCCGAAGATGAACTCATCTGAGAAGGTTGCAGATCCGAACTGCGAAATAAATAGTTCGGTTACCTACAAAAGCACAAATAAAGGTACTTCTTTATTAATTAACTTCCTCTTTTATACTTACGGCTCGTTGGAGAGCTGGTCCTTCGGCGATGATTGCGCGTCCGGATTCTCTCCGGACACCGGACCCCCCGGTGAGGATTTCTTCCCACGCTTAGGGGCTTTGGCCTCCGGATCTTCGGAGGTGGTCCTCTTTTCGCTTTGAAGGAAGGGGTTCTTGGTTCCCTCCTCTTCAGTCGCCCCTTCGGGCAAAGTATTAGCTCCTTTATTTCCCCCGTCGCCCCCCTCTGTGGGCGCAACCTCCAACATTCTGACCAGCACGGGCTCCGGTCACGGTCTCTGGGAAGGGCGGACACCTTATCAGCCTTGATCGCGCCACCCATTCCTGTAAAGAACAAAGGGTCAGGAGACGAACTTTTGAAAGGCATACAAATAGAATGTCCGGACTCTGAGCTATTTACCTAAGTATCCGAGCGATCGCGGCTTAGGCCTGCGTCCTCGGCCAAATCCAGACACGCCACCTGCGGTCCGAAGAACATCTTGTACATCTCCGTGGGTGACGCACCCATAAAATGTTGGAGAATACGAGGTCCCTCCGGATTGTACTCCCATAGACGGAGAGGACTACGTTTGCAGGGCGGAAGATGCCTGATTAGCACAACCTGCATCACCTTGATCAGGTCGATCTCCCTTGTTTGGAGGTCTTGAATCCGGCCCTGCAGTGAAGGCACGTCTTCGGACGGCCCCCAGTTGAGCCCTTGGTTGACCCACAACATCAGTTGCCGTGGAGGTCCCGGGCGGAATGAGGGCGGCGGCTTTTGCTTGCTGCCCCTTGGACCAGTGATGTAAAACCACTCCTGCTGCCACAATCCCAGTTCCTCTTGGAAGGAACCTTCGAGCCACGGGGCATCGACCTTCTTGCTTATGGTCGCCCCGCCGCACTCCGCTTGACGCCCCCCGATCATCTTCGGCTCCACCTTAAGGTTTTCAGCCATAGGCTGAAGTGGGGGATGACGCGGAGGAAGGCTTCCTGAGACAATAATAAATGCGGAGATGTGGAGGATGGACTCGGAGCCAAGTCGTGGAAATCCAGCCCGTAGTAGAACAGAGCCCTCTCACGAAGGGATCCGTCGGAAGCCTAATCCCGGCGGAGGTGAGATCTGGCGATGTATTCGCGGGCTCGGGGGCTGGCACGGCCTGCCCTGGGGGGCAGGCAACCTGTCTTGAAACCGTCAGGGCGGTGCTTGGCCTCACGCAACTTCAATATGTCCTCCTCCGTGACGGAGGAGGGCATCCACCGACCCCGGAGGTCGGGCGGACATTGTTGAGGATCCGGCGCTCGAATCTGAAGCTCTAGGTGTTGGAATTGGGAGCGGAGGAAAGATTTGATCGGGATTGAAGAACAAGGACAGGCCTTGGTCCTCTTATAAAGGGAAGAAATACCAAGGGCCGTCTCGTGACCGTTTGAGATTCCCCCGATAGAGGAGGTGTGGCGGCAGGAGCGGTTGGGTTACCCACGCACGTATTGATGAGGATCCCGGAATAAGGGGAACACGATCTCTGCTTCGACAAGACGTGCCAAGGAAACCGCTTCGCTAAACATGCTGAGGTGGTATAGTAATTCAAACAAAGGCTTGGCTGCCGTGTGATGTCACGCCGCATAATGCGTCAGCAGATTGAGCTAAGTGTATATTTTATTCTCTCTACGGTGGAATGTGGAAATTATTTTTGCAGAGCGGACACTATCCTGGTCTTCATTATCTTCTCTGGATTATTCAAGGGAGGAACCCGCCTTGCAATGCCGAACATTATGCACGTCGGACTTATCGTCATTGAAGACTGGTTCGGGGAGGCTCTTGAGGAGTCTGGACTAGGGGTGTCCGGATAGCGGACTGTCATTATCCGCGGACTCCAAGACTACGAAGATAGAAGATTGAAGACTCGGCTCGTGTCGGAGGGCACTTTCCTTGGCGTGGAAGGCAAGCTTGCAATCTGGATATGTAGATCTCCTACCATTGTAACCGACTCTGTGTAACCCTAGCCTCTCTGGTGTCTATATAAACCGGAGGGCCTTAGTCCGTAGGACGAACATACATCTCAACAATCATACCATAGGCTAGCTTCTAGGGTTTAACCTCCTTGATCTCGTGGTAGATCTACTCTTGTACTACCCATATCATCATATTAATCAAGCGGGGCGTAGGGTTTTACCTCCATCGAGAGGGCCGAACCAGGTAAAAACATTGTGTCCCTCGTCTCTTGTTACCATCCGCCTAGGCGCACAGTTCGGGACCCCTACCCGAGATCCGCGGTTTTGACACCGGCAGTCACCGTACATTGATGAGTACGGTGATTGAAAAATTTCATCCACCGAGGCGGGTTGCATGATGCCGTCGAAGTTCTTTGGCAGGGTTCGAGTGCGTAAAATGACATACCTTTTGACGGTTTACACATAAAGTCGCCTGTATAGATAGTAGCCCCGAGACTCGGTATGTTGTCGGCGACAGCGTCGAGGATCATAATCTCGGTATTAATTCCGCCTTTCCTATGCAGGTGCCGGATAGTCCGGTGGCCAGCCGGACTGATGGAGTTGCCGAGCTTAAGCGGCAACTCGACGTTGCGGATGCGGACATCTCGCTGGTAAAAAAAAGGTTGTTTCTCCGTGGTCACCTAGTAAAAGAGCTGATGCCCATTCCTTACAACATGTATGCTTAATGCAGATGGTGCCGCTGCTGTGGAGGACTGTCGGTGTCAAAACCGGCGGATCTCGGGTAGGGGTTCCCGAACTGTGCGTCTAGGCGGATGGTAACAAGAGACGAGGGACACAATGTTTTACCAGTTGGGCCCTCTCGATGGAGGTAAAACCCTCGCCCTGCTTGATTAATATTGATGATATGGGTAGTACAAGAGTAGATCTACCACGAGATCAAGGAGGCTAAACCCTAGAAGCTAGCCTATGGTATGATTGTTGAGATGTATGTTCGTCCTACGGACTAAGGCCCTCCGGTTTATATAGACACCGGAGAGGCTAGGGTTACACAGAGTCGGTTAGAATGGTAGGAGATCTACATATCCGTATTGCCAAGCTTGCCTTCCACGCCAAGGAAAGTACCTTCCGGACACGAGCCGGAGTCTTCAATCTTCTATCTTCGTAGTCTTGGAGTCCGGCGGATAATGATAGTCCGCTGTCCGGACACCCCTAGTCCAGACTCCTCAGTAGCCCTGAACCAGTCTTCAATGACGATAAGTCCGGCGTGCATAATGTTCGGCATTGCAAGGCGGATTCTCCCTTGAATAATCCGAGAAGATAATGAACACCAGGATAGTGTCCGCTCGCAAAAATAATTTCCACATTCCACCGTAGAGAGAATAAAATATACACTTAGCTCAATCTCGACGATTATGCGGCGTGACATCACACCGCAGCCAAGCCTTTGTTTGAATTACTATACCACCTCAAAGACGTTTAGCTAAGCGGTTTCTTGGCACGTCCCGTCAAGGCAGAGATAGTGTTCCCTTATTCCGGATTCTCATCAATACGTGCGTGGGTAACCCAACCGCGCCATTGATGGTGGCGCTTGGGAGATAAGCGAGTTTTACCGGGCCGGTGAGGGACGCATAGTTTTGTCCGCCTATATATAAGGGATAAGGATTTACCTTCTCACCTACGCCTTCTTCCTCCTTTGCTTATCCATCCCTGCGAACTCAAGCTCCAACGCCCAAGCTCGCGCATCTCACCTCGACCTTTCTCCGAACATGTCCGGAGCGGGAGGTAAATGGATGGCCTCCACCGCTAAGGAGGAGGACATCACCAAGCTGCTGTGACGCCGGATACCTTTCGGCGATATCGGCGATCGGCTGCCCGACGCGGGCAGCTCATCCCTACCCGGGGCCTCATGAGAGGTCGTCTTCCTTCCCACTTCCTCCGCCAACTGGGCTTTCCACTCCATCCATTCGTCAGGGGCTCATGTTTTACTACGGCTGGATTTCCACGATCTGGCGCCGAACTTCATCCTCAACATCTCGGCGTTTATAAATGGTATGCGAGGCCTTTCTCTGCATCCGCCCCACTTTGGCTGTGGCTCAAGACCTTCAACGTCAAGCGAAGGTTGTGAAGGGGCATAAGCGGAATCTTGGGCGCCATGTTGGGCAAGCTGCCCAGCGTCCCTTAACTAGAAGGGACCTTCGTGGACTCCGTCAAGGGGTGGCAATCGGGGTGGTTCTACATCACCGAGCGCGCAAACCTACATGGGCGGCGGCCCCGAATTTAGATCTGGAATCCCCACGCAGCTCACCTCCACGGAAAGAAGGGCTTGCGGTGGGGTGATCGATGGAGGTGGCGGGACTTGAGCCTGCATCAAGAAGATGGTGAGCAATAGGCTCCGGCTCGTCGATGTGGTCCAGTCATGCTCCTCCGTGATTCTCCCATGCCAAACGGGCATTTAATATGTGGGAGTTTAATCCGGAACAGCACCGGACATTGGCGGGCTCTTGATACAACACACAAAGGTGCCTGGAGGGTGCTGTTCAAGGGCACCGAAGCCCCGGCATCCGCGACCGAAGATTGCGGATTCAGCTCGCGATCTCCGGCCCGACGAGGTAAGTGATTCGACCCCATTACGGGACACTTGTGATAATTAGATTGACTCTAGCGAGGTTTTAATCTGCCTCTTCCTTTGACAGGAATGGATGGAGAAGGCCGAGCTGCTCATCAGCCCGGCTCCCATGCCAGAAGAACCAGTGGATGCCCGCTTAGCAGGGCTGCTGGTTCCGGCACCGCGTGGTGCCGGAGAAGAAGGCCAAGAAGGTGGCCACGGGGACTCGAAAGAGTTCCGTGTCAGCGTCGACGACGGCGAGGACTCCTCCCGAAGGAGGAGGAGGAGGAGTACTCTCTCCGGAGGAGGAGAGGAAGAGGAAGGCTTCCCGATCGGGCGGCGAAGGGTCAGAGGGGAGAACTATCCCCGGACAGTTTCGCCAACATCAGCGTTGGCGAGGATGAATGGCCTCAAGGGCGGCGTCCGGCAGGATCGTAAGTATTCGGATCATTTATATGCCGTACATAATATGTCATGTAGTGTCCTTCTAACGCCGCATTACGCACGTAGTCCGGCCGTTGGCGATCTTCCCGACTTCGATGGCGGGTCTTTGGCGCCGTCGGATGTAAATTCCATCGGACTGCCTCTACCCCACGCGTCGGCGAGGGCGGCGAGGCGGAATCCCAGAGGACCCACCGGGAGGAGGCTCGGAGGTGCTGTCGAGCAGCCTCCGAACCGTGCGGACCCTACGCCGGAACCCGTAGTGGTTCGAGTCCGCAAGCGGCCCCTTCAAAGAAGGGCAGGACCATGGCGCCGGCGGCCTCCGTCCAACCGGGCGCGGACAACTCTTGGAGGCTCTTAAAGGCGCTTCCATCGAGGAAGAACACCGCACTCTTATGAGTGCGGTGATTGAAAGGTCCAGCTTCGCCAAGGGCGGGCTGACCGAAGCCTTCAGCAACCTTCTAACAGGCTTTGAGGTAAGTTTAAAATTATGTAATGTAATACCGCATAGGCAGTAGCCCCGATGCTTAGTTCGGTGTTAGGAAAGAAAAGCGGACTAAGGATCTAACAAGATATCTGCAGGGTTTCTAAAAGATGTCAATATGGGTTTGCAGGCTGCTTGTTGTTGACCTCTGCCGCGTGCTGGCGGAGGTCGGCGCCAAGAAGGACCTTGGCGGTCGGAGCAAGAGCTCGGCCATGCCAAGAGGCAGCTCGAGGAAAAAGAAGGTGAATAACACCACTTTAAATAAGTACCTTCTGAGAAAAGGGTTTTGGTTGCAAACAAAATTAATAAGGATAATATGTGTATTGCGGGGGCCACTAACGAGGTGGCAGCCACGAAGGATGCCGTGTCCGTGGCGAGCATAATCTGCCATAGAACGGGCTGAGCGAGAAAAGCAAGTGGCTTTGGTGGCGGAAGTTCGGCAAGAGCTCCGGGCTCTCATGGAAAAGTATGAGAGTATGGGCGTGACTCAAGACTCGAGTCGAGCTTGCCTCGGCTCTCAAAAGTGCCAAGTCCGCCAAGGCCGTGGCCGGATGGCCCTTCAGAGTGCGGGACATAAAGAAGATAGCGGCGGGTAAGGCCTTTTTCATGCGAGCGAGCACGTTAATGTAAATTACGGATACTTACCCGGTCGGAGCTCTCGAGGCGTTTGCGGATCTGCGCGTAGTGCGTCGATGCGCCGCATTCTATCATGGCAAGGAGGAGCTCGGCGGAAAAGGTCTTCGGTCTCGGTATCTTTGAGGTCGAACTCCACAAGGTAGCCGAGGAGGCCATGAAGGGCCTCATAGTCCGTCTATGGCTCGGACAGGCCATGCACAGCAGCTACTTTGGCCTAGTCGCGGCGGCTGGTGGATGCATGCCCCAGCTGGATGTGATCAGCGCTCCGCTTTGTATTGAAAGCGCTTCGTCGGGCCCTTGCCGCATAAAGGTGCAATGGGGCAAACTGGATGCGGAGCTTCTCACGGATCCACCACCGCCCGGGCAAGGAGCATCGCACACGGGCGATATTATAAAGTTGTCTGAAGGAGCTGCGATATTGCAGATGAGTGCTCCCGAAATGTAATTTTGAGTGAACTTCGCTGTGTATTTATCTGGCGCTGAAAAACTTCGTTTATATGCGCCATGAGCAACGCTTATTTAATTTAAAATATTACCTTACATGCGGCCGTTTGTAAAATCGAGAGATGGCAAGTCGTTGGCTTCACCCCCAAGCTACAAGTCTTTGGGGTGTTCGGTGATAAACTTGAGCACTCTTGTTCCCATTATTGGGTCCATCTAGGAGGCGCTCAACCACGACGAACAAGGCAACCGGACTTATAATGCTTGAACACTCTCACTTAGCCATAGAATTCTATAATTTTAAATTTAGTGAAGCCCCCAGTATCGGAAGACCGAATCCAGGCGCTATCACGCCTTCGTCGGACATCATCGGAACTTCGCTCGAGCGGCATGAGTCTTTAGGGACCGAAAGAACCTCTCGAACAGCGACCAGTCTCTCGCCTTATCATGCCGGTCAGTTTTAGCTTTCTCCGAGGCGTTAACCGGCTCAACGAGGTGCAATCGCAGTGGTTCTCCCGTGCTACCTTAGCCGGCCGGGCGGGCGTAAGGTACCAAAACATGGGAGCGGGCAAACCCAACTATTGACCCAAGACATGATTCGAGCTGATTCATATAATGCTATCGTTCGGGTGCCGCACTTGTGAAAGTGTTAGGACTTTAATCACACCATAATCTGGGGAGCGAAGCCCTGGCGTATTCGGCCGTACCAAAGTATCGGGTGCAAGATGTCATATAATGAACATATATAAAAGATAACGCAATTGCAATTAAAAGGTAATGTACTTGCAAAAAGGAAGTGCTGCGTTATTTATGAAAGAAGGTCTGCTAATAAAGCGGACTGATACAAATAGTGTGGTAAGCAAGGGATTTGGACTAAATTGACATGTCCCCCTCCAGGGATGAGCTGCAGACTTGGTGTATGTAATTGAATTTCATGCTCGTAATTGAGACCACCTGAATATTTGCCGCGGCCTCCTTTAGTCCCTGACTGTTTGCATCATGAGTTCGGCAAGTGCGCCATCGGACAAGGCTTCTGGTTAATGGAGTCCTGTATACGCAAAAGAAGAAAAGATAAAAACAAAAACAAGGGGGGCGTTAGTGTGAGCCCCTGGTGTGGTCGAGCCGCACTCTTGGTTCCTTGTGCCCCTTTCCCTGCGCCCATGGTATCTCCAAAGCGTAATGATGTCTGTGAGTGTTATTCTTGCGATCATCTTGGCGAGGGTTGGGGCCGCATTACTCTGGCGATGCTCGATCGCGCCAGGTGGTCTTGGTTGGCATTGCTCCGGGCGCGTTTTGCTGTGTCCGGCTTTTTAATTGCCGGACTTGAGAATTGCCTGAGAAGGCTGCTCTGTACTTCTGCCGCGAGAGCCGCTGTATGTTCCTCCGTTCGGAGGGAGCGTTCGTATTTCCATTGACCGTGATGACTCCACGAGGGCCTGGCATCTTGAGCTTTAGGTATGCATAATGCGGCACCGTGTTGAATTTTGCAAGCGCGGTTCGTCGGCGAGCATGATAGCGCTGCGAAACGGGACTATGTCGAAGATTAACTCTTCGCTTCGGAAGTTATCCGGTGATCCGAAGACCACTTCCAGTGTGACTGAGCCTGTATAGTTGGCTTCCACTCCTGGGATGACACCTTTAAAGGTTGTCTTTGTAGGTTTAATCCTTGATGGGTCTATGCCCATTTTGTGCACTGTATCCTGATAAAGCAGGTTCAGGCTGCTACCGCCGTCCATCAGGACTCTTGTGAGGTGAAATCCATCGACGATTGGGTCTAAGACCAATGCGGCGAATCCGCCATGGCGTATGCTGGTCGGATGGTCTCTTCGATCGAAAGTGATCGGATAGGAGGACCATGGATTGAACTTTGGGGCGACTGGCTCCATCGCATAGACGTCCCATAGTGCGCGCTTCCTCTCCCTCTTGGGTATATGGGTCGCGTAAATCATATTCACCGTCCGCACTTGTGGGGGGAAACCCTTCTGTCCTCTATTGTTCGGCGGCCGGGTCTCTTCCTCGTCGTCGCTATTTAGCCCCTTGTCATTGTTTTCGGCAATTAACTTGCCGGCCTGCTTGAACACCCAACAGTCTCTGTTGGTGTGGTTAGCTGGCTTTTCAGAGGTGCCATGTATCTGGCATAGACGGTCGAGTATTCGGTCCAGATTGGACGGACCCGGAGTGGTTCTTTTGAATGGCTTCTTCGGCGACGGGTTTAGAGCCTCGGAATCCGGCATTGACTGCCGTATCCTCCTTATAAATCGCCGTTAATGTGGCGCTTGTTTTTGATTCGGCGTGACCTGCCGTTGTTGTCCTTAGTATCCGGAATGCGAGTTTTACGGAGAATGTTGCTGCGGGCTAGCCAGCTGTCCTCTCCCGCACAAAAGCGGGTCATTAGCGATGTGAGGGCTGCCATGGATTTGGCTTTTCCTGCCCCGGTGCGGGCTAGCCATTCGTCCGGATGTTATGTTTGAAGGCTGCAAGGGCCTCTGCATCCGAGCGATCGGCGATTTGGTTTTCTTTGTCAGAACCGTGTCGAATTATGCGGCGATTCGTCGGCTGCTGAATGATGTGGCTTAAGTCATCGGCGTCTGGTGGTCGCACATACGTGCCTTGGAAGTTATCAAGGAATGCGGCCTCCAGGTCCTCCCAGCACCCAATCGACTCTGCGGGCAAGCTATTTAGCCAATGCCGAGCTGGTCCTTTAAGCTTTAGTGGGAGGTATTTGATGGCATGGAGATCGTCATCGCGGGCCATGTGAATGTGGAGAAGGTAATCTTCGATCCACACCGCGGGGTCTGTTGTGCCATCATAAGATTCGATATTTGCGGGTTTAAACCCTTCGGGGATCTGATGATCCATTACTTCATCAGTGAAGCATAATGGGTGTGCGGCGCCCCTGTATTGAGCAATATCGCGACGCAGCTCGAGGGCGTTATGCGCTATGTTCGCCCGGCGGCGTTATGTCCGGCGCGACGGTATTCGTTGTGGGTCGTAGGGCGCCCACGTGATCCATAAATGGATCTAGATTGTCTTGCTTTGTCCTCCAATATGTCTTGCAAGTCCGGCGCGTTCCCTTTTGGCTTCGTACTCTTGGAGCGATGCCGGGGTACGGTCTTGGCTGGGGGCCTGGATGCCTCTCTATCGCGACCACGTGGTGGTCGGTCAGCCATGTCATGCGCTAGTGATGAAGGTATGTATGCTTCCTCCTCTAATCGGGGGAGCAGCTTGCGTCTTGGGTAACTTTTGGAGGGACGTTTGAGTTTATACTCTTCGGCTGCGAGGACCTCTGTCCATCGATCGGCCAGCAGGTCCTGATCAGCTTGAAGCTGTTGCTGCTTTTTCTTTAGGCTGTTTGCCGTGGCGATAAGCCTGCGCTTGAAGCGCTCTTGTTCGACAGGATCCTCGAGTGCAGCGAATTCGTCATCGTTGAGGCTTGCCGTCTTGAGAGGGAGGCATGTAGTTATCATCCTCAACCCCTTCGTTTGCTGCCCTCTCGTGGGGCTTGCTTCCGCATCCTCTGCGCTGAGTCGTGCGGGGGGATTGTCTTCGGCGCTCTCGGAGTGTTGTTGTCTCTGTGCGGAATCTCCATTCTTCTTTGTGGCAGGATTTAGAGCGGCGCCTTGGAGCGTCGGCATTTGGGCTGCTTCTTTAGAGAATCTGCCTCCGCTGCTTTTCGCCATCCCCTTCTTTTGGGGTATCCACCATGTATCGTCATATGGCGAGGTGGCCTTCGATTGCCACTGTAGGCGCTGGCTCTTGATAAATCTCCGGCATCATCGTCCATAGTGTCGATGTCTTGGTCGAGTCTAACATGTCGGTTAAGTCCTCGACAGTGGCTACAAAGTGGGTGGTGGGTGGGCTCTGAATTTCTCCATCGTCCGAACTCCAACCATCCTGGCCATAGTCCGGCCAGGATTCTCCTGATAGCGAGAGACGCTTCAGTGAATTCAGGATATCGCCAAAAGGCGAGTGTTGGAAAATGTCCGCGGCGGTGAATTCCATGACCGGCGCCCAACCCGAATTGATTGGTGGGGGCGCGGGAGGCTCGGAGTCCGGCAAGGAGTCCGGTGCCTCGGAATCACGGGTTTCGCAGGGGACAAGATCAGTGTTCGGCTCCATCGTCGTGGATGTTGAAGCCCCCAGGGCGGCGTCTATCCACCGGCCCTCGATGTGGGCAATCGGCTCCGGGCTAGTGGCCGAAGCGGATCCGAGTGCGGCCACCAAAGCACTGTCTGGCGGCAGAGCTAGATCATGCCCATCGTCACAGTGCGGCGCGCTTGGCTGTGGCTCGAGTCCGTCGAAGATCAAGTCTCCGCGGTCATCGGCCGTGAAGTTTAAGCTTCGAATCTGACCTGACGGCCAGGGGCATAGCTTTCGATCTGCTCCAGATGGCCAAGAGAATTGGCCCGTAGTGCAAAGCCGCCGAATCTGAAGATCTGTCCGGGAGAAAAGTCTCACCACGGATAGCGTTGATGGTTGAAGATGCCATCGAGCCTATCGGTGACGACACAGAGGAACTCTCAATGAAAGCACCAATGTCGGTGTCAAAACCGGCGAATCTCGGGTAGGGGGTCTGAGCTGTGCATCTAGGCGGATGGTAACAAGAGGCGAGGGACACAATGTTTTTACCGAGTTGGGCCCTCTCGATGGAGGTAAAACCCTACGTCCTGCTTGATTAATATTGATGATATGGGTAGTACAAGAGTAGATCTACCACGAGATCAAGGAGGTTAAACCCTAGAAGCTAGCCTATGGTATGATTGTTGAGATGTATGTTCGTCCTACGGACTAAGGCCCTCCGGTTTATATAGACACCGGAGAGGCTAGGATTACACAGAGTCGGTTACAATGGTAGGAGATCTACATATCCGTATTGCCAAGCTTGCCTTCCACGCCAAGGAAAGTACCTTCCGGACACGAGCCGGAGTCTTCAATTTTCTATCTTCGTAGTCTTGGAGTCCGGCGGATAATTTAGTCCGGCTGTCCGGACACCCCCTAGTCCAGGACTCCCTCAGTCCGAGCTAGAAGCCGAAAGGGCTGCTCACTGCCGAAGCAGGGAGGAGACGACCGGAATGGCCGTGAAGCTGAAGGATGTTACCGACCGCTATGAGGTTCTTAAAAAAGAACGCCGAGCGGAGCAAGAAGACCTGAAGAAGGCCACCGCCGAAGCAAAGGATGCCCGTTCTGCAATGAGGGCTATAAAGGAGGAGCTGCGTCGGGCGGAGACATTGCGGCTGGTAAGCCCTTTCGCTGTGAGGAAGTTCTGATCGATCAAGTATGCTCATCTTGGCCAGCTGTGGGGTCCGGAGGATCCTTATATGGATTTAGCAGCGAGTGCGGGATATGCTGTTGTGCACTTCCGAAGTCAAAAGGATCACGAGATGGAAGAGCTTTTTTGGTCTCAATTCCACAGTCCGGAGCGTTCACTTCCGTTGACTGATCGGTTGGCTGAGTGGGCTGAGCTGAATAGATTGTCCGGATTGGCGATGACGGATGTAGTAACTCATCTGTGGCCGGATAAGCCCAAGCCGAAGAGCTATTTCGGCTTATTGCAGCAATTCCTTGGGGCGGTGCCGCATATCAAGGCGGTGAAGTGGTCGACATGCATAGAGGGTGCGCGGATGGCGCTCACCCGTGTGAAGACACATTGGACGGAGATGGATGCCACCGCTGTTGCAACCCGGGGTTCGGACGAGAGCCGGTTACCCGCCGAGCACTATCTTGGTGAGGTCCTGCGGGGTGCTCGTGTAATAGAGTCGCAGTGCTAAAAAAATGTCATGTTCAAATGATCTTTATGGTTTGTAAAACGATATTCATAATATAAGCGCTTTTTATACTTGTGCGTTCAAGTATTGAAATATCTCCTGTGCGGCCGTTAATGTATACTTGTGTATAACCTGAAAGATGGCAGTCTTCGGCTTCAGCCCCCACGCACATGGTGCGGGGGTGTTTGCAAAATAGCGCATTTTCACACTTGGTCCTGTGAAGGAGGTGGTAGCGTAGCAAACGAGGCAACCGGACTATGATGCTTTATCACTTTCACTTAGCCATAGGAGTTCGAAGGTGGGGCTACGACATAGCCCCTAGGGGCACCGCGCTCTCCGCATTCGGGGCGCGTATGTGCCTGGCCGGGAAACGGTCCTTCGTCAAAGTGGAGGAATCTTAAACATTCCGGTAGTCAATCGAGTGGTTGACCAGTCTCTCATTTGTATCATGATGATCGGTTTTGGCTTTCTCTCTTGAGGTGCTCGCCCGGCGAACCGGGCACAACCGCTGATAGTTCTCTGGTGCCGCGTTAGCCGATGATCTGAGCGTAAGGCAGCAAAACACAAGAGCCGGGAAACCCAACATTTGAGTGAAGACATGATTCGGAGCTGATGCATATAAGGCCTAACTCGAGACGCCGAACACTCCCTAAGGTATTCGGTCTTTATGATAACGAGCAGAACAATGCCCTGAGCCCCTAGTGTCTAGGTACAGGAGAAAATTTCTGACGCGGGCGATGCCAAAACGCCAGCCTCCTCCTTGGTTATACTAAAAAAGAAAAATCGGGGGATGTGTATCAACAAGAGACAGTAAGAAAGGTTTACGCAGGGTCTTAATCTGAAAAGAATCCTCGCGACGGGTCCCTGCTGCACATCTGCGCCTGTGTCTCCGTTGTGCTGTATCATGGACGGGTGTAGCACGCTGTTCATCTGTAAAAGAGAAGAACTTAGTTTGAAAGGAAATCGTGCAAAAAATGTAATGAAAACAAAGTATGAATGAATGAATAAAGTTAAGCTTTTATTGGCTCTTTATTGTTCATACGCACAGCCCCTTGTGAAGGGGTATGCGGCTAGGGATCCCCTAGTTTATTTATGCCGGACTCGCCTAGCCGTGTCCGGGGACTTGAACGACCTTTTAATGAGATGATGCCGCGTGGACCGGGCATTTTAAGTGTAAGAGACGTGTAGTGCGGTATTGCGTTAAAGCGGGCAAAAGCTTCACGTCCCAATAGTGCTTGATGGCTACTTTTGAATGGGGCGACATGGAAGATTAGCTTTTCGCGACGGAAGTTGTCGGGTGACCCGAACACAACTTCTAGTAGTAAGGAGCCCGTGCACTTGGCGCAAGGGCCTGGCGTCACTCCTGTTGGGGAACGTAGTAATTTCAAAAATTTCCTACGCACACGCAAGATCATGGTGATGCATAGCAACGAGAGGGGAGAGTGTTGTCTCGTACCCTCGTGAGACCGAAGCGGAGCGTTGACGCATAGCGTAGAGGAAGTAGTCGACGTCTTCCGGTCCAACCGATCCAAGCACCGTTACTCCGGCACCTCCGAGTTCTTGACACACGTATAGCTCGATGGCGCACCGAATTCCGATCCAGCAGAGGTGCGGGAGGAGTTCGTCGACGACGGCGTGGTGACAATCTTGATGTTCAATCGCGAGGCTTCGCCTAAGCACCGCTACAATATGACCGAGGTGTAATATCGTGGAGGGGCACCGCACACGGCTAAGGAGCGATCACGATGATCAACTTGTGTGTCTATGGGGTGCCCCTATCCCGTATATAAAGGAGAGGAGGAGGAGGGCCAGCCCTCTACTATGGCGGCATACTGGGAGTACTACTCCCACGGGAGTAGGATTCCCCTTTCCTAGTCAATTAGGAGTCCTTCCATGTATTAGGAGTAGGAGACTAGGAAGGGAAGAGAGAAGGGAAGGAAGGAGGGTGCGGCCCCCCTAGTCAATTCGGACTAGGCCATGGGGGGGCAGCGGCCTACCCTAGGCAGCCCTCTCTCTTTCCGCAGGCCCAATAAGGCCCAATACTTCTCCCGGCGAATTCCCGTAACTCTCCGGTACTCGAAAAATACCGAATGACTCGGAACCTTTCCGAACTCGAATATAGTCGTCAATATATCGATCTTTACGTCTCGACCATTTCGAGACTCCTCGTCATGTCCCCGATCTCATCCGGGACTCGAACACCTTCGGTACATCAAAACTCATAAACTCATAATAAAAGCATCGCATCGAAACCTTAAGCGTGCGGACCCTACGGGTTCGAGCACTATGTAGACATGACCGAAACACGTTTCCGGTCAATAACCAATAGCGGAACCTGGATGCTCATATTGGCTCCCACATATTCTACGAAGATCTTTATCGGTCAGAACGCATAACAACATACGTTGTTCCCTTTGTCATCGGTATGTTACTTGCCCGAGATTCGATCGTCGGTATCTCAATACCTAGTTCAATATCGTTACCGGCAAGTCTATTTACTCGTTACGTAATGCATCATTCCGTAACTAACTCATTAGCTACATTGCTTGCAAGGCTTATAGTGATGTGCATTACCGAGAGGGCCCAGAGATACCTCTCCGACATTCGGAGTGACAAATCCTAATCTCGAAATACGCCAACTCAACAAGTACCTTTGGAGACACCTGTAGAGCACCTTTATAATCACCCAGTTACATTGTGACGTTTGGTAGCACACAAAGTGTTCCTCCGGTAAACGGGAGTTGCATAATCTCATAGTCATAGGAACATGTATAAGTCATGAAGAAAGCAATAGCAATATACTAAACGATCGGGTGCTAAGCTAACAGAATGGGTCATGTCAATCAGATCATTCAACTAATGATGTGATCCCGTTAATCAAATAACAACTCTTTGTCCATGGTTAGGAAACATAACCAGCTTTGATTAACAAGCTAGTCAAGTAGAGGCATACTAGTGACACTCTGTTTGTCTATATATTCACACATGTATTATGTTTCCGGTTAATACAATTCTAGCATGAATAATAAATATTTATCATGATATAAGGAAATAAATAATAACTTTATTATTGCCTCTAGGGCATATTTCCTTCAGTCTCCCACTTGCACTAGAGTCAATAATCTAGTTCACATCACCATGTGATTAACACCCATAGTTCACATCACCATGTGATTAACACCCATAGTTCACATCGTCATGTGATCAACACCCAAAGGGTTTACTAGATTCAGTAATCTAGTTCACATCGCTATGTGATTAACACCCAAAGAGTACTAAGGTGTGATCATGTTTTGCTTGTGAGAGAATCTTAGTCAACGGGTCTTTCACATTCAGATCCGTTATGTATTTTGCAATTTTCTATGTCTACAATGCTCTGCATGGAGCTACTGTAGCTAATTGCTCCCACTTTCAATATGTATCTAGATCGAGACTTAGAGTCATCCAGATCGGTGTCAAAACTTGCATCGACGTAACCCTTTACGATGAACCTTTTGTCACTTCCATAATCGAGAAACATATCCTTATTCCACTAAGGATAATTTTGACCGCTGTCCAGTGATCTACTCCTAGATCACTATTGTGCTCCCTTACCAAACTCAGTGTAGGGTATACAATAGATCTGGTACACAGCATGGCATACTTTATAGAACCTATGGCCAAGGCATAGGGAATGACTTTCATTCTCTTTCTATCTTCTGCCGTGGTCGAGTTTTGAGTCTTACTCAATTTCACACCATGTAACACAGGCAAGAACTCTTTCTTTGACTGTTCCATTTTGAACTTCAAAATCTTGTCAAGGTATGTACTCATTGAAAAAACTTATCAAGCGTCTTGATCTATCTCTATAGATATTGATGCTCAATATGTAAGCAGCTTCACCGAGGTCTTTCTTTGAAAAACTCCTTTAAAACACTCCTTTATGCTTTGATGAATAATTCTACATTATTTCTGATCTACAATATGTCATTCACATATACTTATCAGAAATGCTGTAGTGCTCCCACTCACTTTCTAGTAAATACAATCTTCACTGCAAGTCTGTATAAACTATATGCTTTGATCAACTTATCAAAGCGTATATTCCAACTCCGAGATGCTTGCACCAGTCCATAGATGGATCGCTGGAGCTTGCGTATTTTGTCAGCACCTTTAGGATTGACAAAACCTTCTGGTTGCATCATATACAACTCTTCTTTAAATCCATTAAGGAATGTAGTTTTGTTTATCCATTTGCCAGATTTCATAAAAATGCGGCAATTGCTAACATGATTTGGACAGACTTAAGCATCGCTACGAGTGAGAAAATTTCATCGTAGTCAACACCTTGAACTTTGTCAAAAAAAACTTTTCAATAAGTCTAGCTTTGTAGATAGTAACACTACTATCAACGTCCGTCTTCCTCTTGAAGATCCATTTATTTTCTATGGTTTGCCGATCATCGGGCAAATCCATCAAAGTCCATACTTTGTTCTCATACATGGATCATATCTCAGATTTCATGGCCTCAAACCATTTTGCGGAATCTGGCTCATCATCGCTTCCTCATAGTTCGTAGGTTTGTCATGGTCAAGTAACACGACCTCCAGAACAGGATTACCGTACCACTCTGGTGCGGATCTCACTCTGTTTTACCTACGAGGTTCGGTAGTAACTTGATCTCATCAAGTTCTACTTTCCTCCCACTCACTTCTTTCGAGGGAAACTCCTTCTCTAGAAAGGATCCATTTATTAGCAACGAATGTTTTGCCTTCGGATCTGTGATAGAAGGTGTACCCAACAATTTCCTTTGGGTATTCTATGAAGACGCACTTCTCCGATTTGGGTTTGAGCTTATCAGGATGAAACTTTTTCACATAAGTATCGCAGCCCCAAACTTTAAGAAACGACAACTTTGGTTTCTTGCTAAACCACAGTTCATATAGTGTCGTCTCAACGGATTTAGATGGTGCCCTATTTAACGTGAATGCAGTTGTCTCTAATGCATGATCCCAAAACGATATTGGTAAATCGGTAAGAAACATCATAGATTGTACTATATCCAATAAAGTACGGTTATGACGTTCGGACACACCATTATGATGTGGTGTTCCAGGTGGCATGAATTTGTGAAACTATTCCACATTATTTTAATTGAAGACCAAACTCGTAACTCAAATATTCATCTCCGCGATCAGATCGCATAAACTTTATTTTCTTGTTACGATGATTTTTCCACTTCACTCTGAAATTCTTTGAACCTTTCAACTATTTCAGACTAATGTTTCATCAAGTAGATATACCCATATCTGCTCAAATCATCTTGTGAAGGTCAGAAAATAACGATACTTGCCACAAGCATCAACACTCATTGGATCGCATACATGGGTATGTATTATTTCCAATAAGTCAGTAGCTTGTTCCATTGTCCCGGAGAACGGCGTTTTAGTCATCTTGCACAAAAGGCACGGTTCGCAAGCATCAAATGATTCATAACCAAGTGATTCCGAAAATCCATCTTTATGGAGTTTCTTCATGCGCTTTACACCGATATGACCAAAAACGGCAGTGCCACAAATAAGTTGCACTATCATTATTAACTTTGCATCTTTTGGTTTCAATATTATGAATATGTGTATCACTACGATCGAGATCCAATGAACCATTTTCATTGGGTGTGTAACCATATAAGGTTTTATTCATGTAAACAGAACAACAATTTATTCTCTTACTTAAATGAATAACCGTATTGCAATAAACACGATCAAATCATATTCATGCTCAACGCAAACACCAAATAACATTTATTTAGGTTCAACACTAATCCCGAAAGTATAGGGAGTGTGCGATGATGATCATATCAATCTTGAAACTACTTTCAACACACATCGTCACTTCACCCTTAACTAGTTTCATTTATTCGCAACTCCGTTTGAGTTACTACTCTTAGCAAGCGAACCAGTACCAAATACCGAGGAGTTGCTATAAACACTAGTAAATTACACATCAATAACATGTATATCAAATATACCTTTGTTCACTTTGCCATCCTTCTTATCCGCCAAATACTTGGGGTAGTTACGCTTCGATGACCAGTCCCTTTGCGGTAGAAGCACTTAGTCTCAGGCTTAGGTCCAGACTTGGGCTTCTTCACTTGAGCAGCAACTTGCTTGCCGTTCTTCTTGAAGTTCCCTTCTATCCCTTTGCCCTTTTCTTGAAACTAGTGGTCTTTTGAACCATCAACACTTGATGTTCTTTCTTGATTTCTACCTTCATCGATTTCATCATCATGAAAAACTCGAGAATCATTTTCATCATCCCTTGCATACTATAGTTCATCACGAAGTTCTACTAACTTTGTGATGGTGACTAGAGAATTCTGTCAATCACTATCTTATCTGGAAGATTAACTCCCACTTGATTCAAGCGATTGTAGTACCCAGACAATCTGAGCACATGCTCACTAGTTGAGCGATTCTCCTCCATATTTTAGCTATAGAACTTGTTGGAGACTTCTTATCTCTCAACTCGGGTATTTGCTTGAAATATTAACTTCAACTCTTGGAACATCTCATATGGTCCATGACGTTCAAAACATCTTTGAAGTCCCGATTATAAGCCATAAAGCATGGTGCACAAAACTATCAAGTAGTCATCATATTGAGCTAGCCAAACGTTCATAACGTCTGCATCTGCTCCTGCAATAGGTCTGTCACCTAGCGGTGCATTAAGGACATAATTCTTCTGTGCAGCAATGAGGATAAACCTAAGATGGCGGATCCAATCCGCATCATTGCTACTAACATTTTTCAACACAATTTTCTCTAGGAACATATCAAAATAAACATATGAAAGCAACAACGCAAGCTATTGATCTTACAACATAATTTGCAAAATACTACGGGACTAAGTTCATGATAAATTTAAGTTCAATTAATCATATTACTTAAGAACTCCCACTTAGACAGACATCTCTCTAGTCATCTAAGTGATCACGTGATCCAAATCAACTAAACCATAACCGATCATCACGTTAGATGGAGTAGTTTTCAATGGTGAACATCACTATGTTGATCATATCTACTATATGATTCACGCTCGACCTTTCGGTCTCCGTGCTCCGAGGCCATATCTGCATATGCTAGGCTCGTCAAGTTTAACCTGAGTATTCCGCGTGTGCAAAACTGGCTTGCACCCGTTGTAGATGGACGAGAGCTTATCACACCCGATCATCACGTGGTGTGCGGGCACGACGAACTTTGGCAGCGGTGCATACTCGGGAGAACACTTCTTGATAATTAGTGAGAGATCATCTTAAAATGCTACCGTCAATCAAAGCAAGAATAAGATGTATAATAGATAAACATCATATGCAATCAAAATATGTGACATGATATGGCCATGATCATCTCGCGTCTTTGATCTTCATCTCCAAAGTACTGTCATGATCTCTTGAGACTGTACAATGCTGGCCAGGCGTTGTTCAATCCTTTGGGTAGCTTCAAGAATTTGCTCTCCGAAGCTCTTTGGTTTAGCTGCTGCTGCTGCTACTTCCTTGTCAGCTTTGGCTTTCTTGGCAGCTTCAATCTTGGCTTGACCTTCAACAGATGTTGGATTCTCCTCATCCATCACAACAACATTGTCTTCATGCTCTGGCTGCAACGCTAAATGTTCTCTATCCAACAAGAATGTGTCCGTGCCAAACTTGGCATTGATAAGCATCTGAATCTGCGGGGCAAATCCACATGACCTTTTCTGGTCAGCTGCAGTCCTCTTAATGGTCTCTACCATCAAGTCCATCACCTTGAAAGGTGCTTTCTCATCAAGTATGTGCAGCATGTTGATAGAGTATCCTCTGATCATGCGATGATCTCCAGACTTGGGCATCAAGGTATGCCTCAAAATGGTATTAGTGGTAGGTAAGCCTGCCTGGAGATAGTAAACTGAGCCGAGCTTCCAGATTCCCAAATCCTTTGCTGGAACCTCTTTGTACAAGTTCTTCATGGATTCATGATTCTTCTTTGGAATACCATATACATCAATATCATCATCTCGTTGCACTGGAGCATTCAGAATTTCTGCCCATTCTTCAACTGAAGAAGAAAATCTTTGACCTTCAGTCATCCATACAATCTTTCCATCAGGGTAGAAGTGAGCTGTGGCATAGAATTGCATTATCATCTCATCGTTCCAACTGGTCAATTTCTGACCTACAAAGTCTGCAACGACACATGCAGTGAAACTTTCATGCACATGTGGAAAGAAATCTCTGTTCTCTTTGCTGTCAATGTACTTCCAGTCAACATATCGGGTGTCTGCGACTATGGGCTTCTTGTCCATCAGCACGGTCTCATAGAAGTCCTGCTACTCTCTGGTGTGAAATCTGGGATCTACAAAGCAGTTCTTCTCCTCACGGCATATGGGTCACTTGTCTCCATAGCCCGAGACCTCTATCTTTCCTTGCCTTCATATCCTCGGCTTGAGGATGAGCATCATTATGTAGTGGCAGTTTTGGATGAAGTTTCGCAAAACTGGTCCTTCATCATCGACACTGACTAGTGGCACATCATCCTTGTTCTTCTCGACGCTGGAATGTTTCGATTGTCTTCTTGGGCTTGGCAGCAGGCTTCTTTGGAGCTGCCTTAGCTGGAGCAGATTGCTTGGGCTTTGATGTGGCTCCAGCCTTAATGGCATCACCCATGAACTTTGGCTTCTGAGGTGGAGGCTGGGGTGCTTCCTCATCCTCATCTTCTACTGCTGCATCATGCACTATCCTCTTTCTCTTGGAGGTTTTCTTCACTTTGCTTGCAGCTGCCTCTCCCAAATTCAGCTTTTTAGCAACTGTTGACTGCTTGACTTTCCTGGTGCCCTTCTTAGTTTGTTGACCTTGTGGCTCTTTGGCAACAACCTTCCTTTTGGGCTTTGAGGTTACCTCTTCCTCAGTGAGAAAATCTGAATCTTCATCATCTGAATTCCTCTTCTTTCTAGCTCTGGTGGCTGCAGGAGGCAATCCACTTGGTGTACTCCTCTCACCATCATCTGATGAGCTGCTAGGATCAGGACTAGTGCCTGCCTTTGGAATATCTACAATGGGTGTCTCTGACCTGTTACATTCGATCCTTTGGCATCGACATGGTGACAACTGTGAATAGATAAGGTGTAGGCAGAGAAGAAGAGTTATCACAAACTGCATAAGTTTTGCCAAAAAATGAGTTCAAATTCTAGTTTTAGGTTTTCACAGAAGACATTTCGGTCAGACCGAGTTTAAGATTCGGTGAATCCAAGTGTTAAACGAAGCTTTCACACCACTTTCGGTTGGACGAAGTGGGTTTCGATCCGCCGAAAACACTAGGGTTTCACAGAATCCTCATTTCGTCACACCGATTTGCACAACTTCGGTTGGACCGAAGGGTGCAGTGCAATGGCCATAGGCCAAATCGGTCATACCGAAACTATAAAATCGGTCTCACCGAGATGTGTTCGCGGAAACCTAACCCTAAAACTTTTACTCGAATCTAGTCCAAACGAACTAATCTGGTGTACAGGAGGATTTCAATCGTGGCAAGATAATAGGCAAACCAAACGTGCATTGAATCGGAGATGGGAGCACGAGTGGGATCAAAACTCACCCTAACTTGGTGGAGTTTTTCTACGGCGGCAACGGCGCGGAGGAGATGTCCGTTGACGGCGACGGAGACCTGCGGCGAGGGCGCCTGCATTTAACGGCGATGATATCGGAGACCAAAGCGGCGGCGGCAAAGGGTGTGGGGCTAAACGTTTGAAGGAGAAATCAACGCGCTCGGCCCTCGGTATATATACCCCTTTGCTGTCGGTGGGACCGAGTTGTAAAACTCGGTGGCACCGAGATGGATAACTGCTAGGCAGTTATGCACTTCGGTCACGCCGAAAATCACAACTCGGTTTCACCGAGGTGAAAACCTAGATCAGTCTAAATGCTTTCGGTTCGACCGAGTTTGAGTAAGTTGGTCTGACCGAAATCAATTAGAAGGTTTTGGAAGTTAGCCCTTGACGGATCGGTGGCTCCGAGTGCTCCTCACCCGGAGGGTCCGAAAATGACTTGTTCAAAATTTGTGATGTAAGCATGAATAGAATCTGAGACAAGAAAGCATAGATAGCTAGGGGAGGTACTTAGGCATTCTTGTCCATCCATTTGGTCAGAAAACTCAAAATGACCAAAACAACAAATGGATGTCCTCGAATGGATAAAATCATGCATCCAACATGCTCACACAATAAGATAGCAAATGAAATATGTGTCAAACATGCACAACCAAAACTCTAGCTACTAACACACAATTTGTCGATGACTAGGTCATCTTTATATGAGTATATTGACTTAGGAGCCAAATGAGAACATTTGATCATAGGTCATACTCATCCTTTAAGCACGAGTGGGGTTACCACTTTTACATAAAGCATTGATGTGTTCACATCATTTGAATATGCTTTAGCTCAATTTTTAGAGCAAAGCTCCCCCTAGATGTGAGAACCCCTTTTAAAGGGTCAAACTAACCTTGGGTTGTCGTAGAAGACTTCATGTAGATGTTGAAGATGTGGATGCTCAATGTTGATGAAGATCATCAAGAGTTTGGAGCTATCCTTTGGATTCGGGCACTTTCAATACCTACATGGGTTAGTCCCACAAGGAACAAACAAGGATATCCATGGACATAGATTGAAATTCACAATAGATGATGTCCATGAAAGCAATGATTACCTTGTCCCTTGACTTACCAACAAGAGGGTTTGTGACTCCATGAACTAGTGCACGATGTGGAAGTTGATTGCACAAGTTTTGCCAAAATGAATGTGAGTGAAGTATGTTGGCGGAGTCACCCTCAAGAACTTTCTAGTTCTTCTTCTTCGGGATCCACATCATCTTGATGGGAATCCTTGGGGTTGTAGTTGAGCTTGACGAAGTAGAACTTGACGTTTCCTTGGGAACCCACTTGACCATGGCTTGAGGTGCTTCAACAAATGCATCAATCTCCTCTTGAAGCTTGTCCTTGCCTTTTAGCTTGTGGTCTTGTGGTGGAAGGTCATCTTGAGCTTGTTCCACATTGGAAGAAGTAGGATCATACTTCTCCTTTTGAGGAACAAACTGTGGAGTAGGATATTGACCTTCTTCCCATTCAACACCTTCGGCGTTGAACTTTCGCTCAAAACCAATTCCTTGATTCTTCCGGTGCCTTCCTTGCTTGCGAACAATTTCCTCAAAGTTCTTGCTTCCGGCAAGGCTCTTGTAGATACCTTTCTCTATAATCCCTTTCAATAAACTATTTTCTTGCTCAAGTGCAACCTGGCTTGAAACATGGTTAGTGGAATCAAGAGAACTACTAGAAGCAACAACATTGGATTTAGCATGGTTATTGTTACTACTAGAAAAAGAATTTTTCTTATGCTTGTCATGCTTAGTCTTAATGGGTGGCAAGAAATTAGACAAGAGAAGTCGTTTGGCAAGATATGAAGAACTCTTCTTTCGAAGATCGTCATTGATTGCTTTTAGAAACTCATGTTCTTGCTCTAGAGTGAGCTTCTCAAAGCGTAGCTTCTCATGAGATCTTAGGAGCTCTCTATGATCTTCTTGAGTTGTTTCATGAGCTAACTTAAGAGTTTTTAGTTCTTTAGTTAGACGCTCAATCTCCTTCATAGCATTGTCATTCGACTCTTCTCGACTATAAAGACTACTAGCATGTTCATCGTTACTAGGTTCATTGGATTTATCAAGTAAGAGCTCATCTTCACCAAGCAAGTCATCCTCATCACTATTGAAGTCAATGAATTCAGGGTGTGATACCTTGGGGCCTTTAGCCATGAAGCATCTTCCAATTCCCTCATTTGGTGAATCAAATAAGTCGTAGGAGTTGGAGTTGGAGGATACGAGAGCAAGACCGGCAACACCTTCATCTTGACTGTAGTCGGAGTTGGAGTGATAGCTTCCTTCGGATTGATTGTCAGAGTCGGAGCCGGAGACCCATTCACCTACATGAGCTTGATGTTTTCTTCTTGTGTAGCTCCTTGATGACTTGTCTTTCCTCTCCGAATCCTTGCTTCTCCGAGAGGGTCTTCGTTCATAACGATCATCTCTGCTCCTTCTCTCTTTCCGAGGTGACTCTTCTCTTGAGCTTCTTCTTCTTGGAGATTCTTCTCTTCTCTTGTGGGGGGCCGTACACTCATTTGAGTAGTGTCCGGGTCTTCCACAATTGTAGCAGTTTCGATCACGACTAGAAGATCTCTTTTCATCATATGATCTAGACTTTGAGCTTCTCTCTTTGCTTCTATTCTTGTAGAATTTGTTGAAGTTCTTGACCATTAGGCTTATCTCTTCATTGGAAACTAACTTGTCACTTGAGGTTGTGGGAGCATCACTTGTAGCTTTGTAAGCACCACTTGACTTGTTGTGAAGCTCTTCCTTATCCTTAAGTGTCATCTCATGAGCAACAATTCTTCCAATGACTTGGTTGGCTTGAGATTCTTGTAGTTTGGCATCATTTGGATCAAAGTGCACACGGTGTCATACTTTCCATCCAAAGCTCGAGAATCTTCTTGATGATGAATCGGTCGGTCATTTCTTCGCTTCCTAAGCTGGCAATCTCATTTGTGATGAGAGCAAGCCTAGAGTACATTTCAGCGACTCCTTCACCATCCTTCATCTTGAACTTGTCAAGTTGACCTTGAAGAATGTCTAGCTTTGATTCCTTCACGGACTCGGTACCTTCGTGCATTTCAACCAAAGTATCCCAAATCTCTTTTGCATTCTCAAGACGGCTGATTTTGTTGAACTCCTCGGGACACAAGGCATTGAAGAGAATGTCACAAGCTTGAGCATTGTTTTGCAACATCCGCAATTCTTCCGTTGTAGCTTCGCGATCCGGAACTTTTCCTTCCTCGAAGAATTCACCTTGCATACCAACACAAATAATGCCCCATGCGGCTGGGTTATGACCAAGAATATGCATTTTCATTTTATGCTTCCAACTAGCAAAATTTGTACCATCAAAGTAAGGACCTCTACGAAAATTACCCTCACTAGACGCCATACTCTCCTAGGTTGTGAAACCAAGCTTATGGAGTCCAATGCAATGGAAACCAATACAATGGAGACCAAAGCTCTCATACCACTTGTAGGATCGAAAGTATGTCTAGAGGGGGGGGGGTGATTAGACTACTTGACAATATAAAAATTCAACTTTTGATAAAGAACAGTTTTTGGCAGATTCACAATTATGATCAAGTCAAGCATCACCCTACACATGCAATTCTAGAGTATAGGCAGCGGAAAGTAAATTGCACATGTAGTAAAGAGAGGTGGAGAAGAGCAAACGCAATTTTGGAGACGCGGTGATTTTTCTCGTGGTTCCGATAGGTGGTGCTATCGTACTTCCACGTTGATGGAGACTTCAACCCACGGAGGGTAACGGCTGCGAGAGTCCACGGAGGGCTCCACCCACGAAGGGTCCACGAAGAAGCAACCTTGTCTATTCCATCATGGCTCACGCCCACGGAGGACTAGCCTTACTCGGGGTAGATCTTCACGAAGTAGGCGATCTCCTTGCCCTTACAAACTTCTTGGTTCAACTCCACATCTCGACGGAGGCTCCCAAGCGACACCTAACCAATCTAGGAGGCACCACCCTCCAAAAGGTAATAGATGGTGTTGATGATGATGAACTCCTTGCTCTTGTGCTTCAAATGATAATCTCCCCAACACTCAACTCTCCTCACCGATTTGGCTGTGGTGGAAGAAAGGATTGAGTGGAAAGCAACTTGGGAAGGCTAGAGATCAAGCTTCATATGGTGGGAGTGGAGCAACTTGATCTCAACACAAGGGTAGGTAGTTCTCTTCTCGAAATGTAAGGTAGGAGTGGTAGTTCTTTCGATGGCTCTCTCCACGAATGAAGAGGGGTGGAGGGTATTTATAGCCTCCACACAAAATCCAACCGCTACACACATTTGAGCAATCTCGGTGGGACCGAAGTTGACAACTCGGTGAGACCGAAAGTTCAAATAATGTGAACGTTGGGATTTTCGTGGGACCGAAAATACAATCTCGGTTAGTCCGATTAGTGCAATGACAAGAGCAAGCCAATTTCGGTGAGACCGACTTCATCATCTCGGTGACACCGATTTGATGACGTATGTTCTGAAGCTTGGCAACTCAAGTTTCGTGAGACCGAGTTCGAATCGGAAAATCCGAGTTTGCTAGGGTTTGGCTTATGGCTGAGGTGGTTCATCTCGGTGTGGTGAGTTTGGAAAATCGGTGGGACCGAGACTACTTATGAGTGTATATGGCGGTGAAAGTTCTTGATAGTTTAGGAGATGTATCACTAAGCACTTGAGCAACAGATCATCATCATAACCTCATCCCTTTTAATAGTATTGGCTTTTCCTATGGACTCAATGTGATCTTGGATCACTAAACCAAAAATGGAGTCTTGAGCTTTTGCCAATGCTTGCCTTAGCATTTTGAGGGTCCACTTCTTCAGTCCTTGCCATACCCATATCCTTGAACTTTCTGAAATGATTCTCAAGTAACTATTAGTTCAATGATATATATGTTGTTATTAATTACCAAAACCACCCGGGATTAGTTGCACTTTCAATCTCCCCTTTTGGTAATTGATGACAACATATAGATCAAAGCTTCGACAAAGGATATAATCAATGAATAATATCGTCGCTTTGAGAAGTATGTGATAAGCAAGAGCTCCCCCTAAATTTGTGCATTATTTAAGATTTGCGTTTGAATGCAAATGCACAATCGATTAGGATCATGGGTCACTCTTCCATGTCACATACATCTTGGTGGAGCGCACAAAATGATAAGAATGAACAGCATGCACCCAATCACCAAGACATGAGTAAATGGTCATACAAGATAGGAATGGCATATGATAAGCATTAAGCACACATTAAGGCATAGTGCGACCAAGCACTCATTAAGGTAGAATCAAACGTAGTATCAAACACACTTTGAATGTCTCGAAAACCAAAAGTATCTCAAAGAAACCGCAAAAGAACGAAAGAGCAAAAGCGCAAAGACAACATCACTCTCTCTCGAAGTCCTATGATCTATACAATTTCTCCCCTTTGGCAACAAGTTACCAAAAGTTCGAAAAAGCATAGAGCTGTTGCCACTTTGGGGACTCTGTTGGCGGCTCCGTGCAGGTTGATGTTGGAGTTGATATGACAAGATCGGCAAAGACTTGGTGATGTCTGTCTTTGGAGGAGTGGTCACTTTGGAGCTGGAGCTGGAGTAGGAGTAGCTCGCTGAACTGTGGAGGTTGAAGTTGTAGTCCCGTGTCATCCATCGAATAGCAGTGATCGGGTCTGTGGGAACCGGAGCAGTCTATTGATAAGCATCTGGACTAAGTCATCCGCATCTCACGATAAGCTCTTCCTTCTCCGCTTTGCTTCCTCAATGTCGCCTCAAGCTTGTTGTGATCACTTGCACTTGATCGACTTCACGCCCAGAGCGTGGATCTTGTCCTCAACAATCCTCTCTAGGCTCTCCGAGACTGCATAATGCTGGCAGGCGTTGTTCAATCCTTTGGGTAGCTTCAAGAATTTGCTCTCCAAGCTCTTTGGTTTAGCTGCTTCTTGCTCTTTGCTTCCTTGTCGACTTTGGCTTTCTTGGCAGCTTCAATCTTGGCTTGACCTTCAACAGATGTTGATTCTCCTCATCCATCACAACAACATTGTCTTCATGCTCGCTGCAACGGTAAATGTTCTCTATCCAACAAGAATGTGCCGTGCCAAACTTGGCATTGATAAGCATCTGAATCTGGGCAAATCCACATGACCTTTTCTCGTCATTGCAGTCCTCTTAATGGTCTCTACCATCAAGTCCATCACCTTGAAAGGTGCTTTTCATCAAGTATGTGCAGCATGTTGATAGAGTATCCTCCGATCATGCGATGATCTCGGACTTGGGCATCAAGGTATGCCTCAAAATGGTATTAGTGGTAGGTAAGCTCGCTCGAGATAGTAAATCGAGCCGAGCTTCCAGATTCCCAAATCCTTTCTTGGAACCTCTTTGTACATGTTCTTCATGGATTCATGATTCTTCTTTGGAATCCCATATACATCAATATCATCATCTCGTTGCACTGGAGCATTCAGAATTCTGCCCATTCTTCAACTGAAGAAGAAAATCTTTGACCTTCAGTCATCCATACAATCTTTCCATCAGGGTAGAAGTGAGCTGTGGCATAGAATTGCATTATCATCTCATCGTTCCAACTGGTCAATTTCGACCTACAAAGTGCAGAACACACATGCGGTGAAACTTTCATGCACATGTGGAAAGAAATCTCTGTTCTCTTTTTGTCAATGTACTTCCAAATCAACATATCGGGTGTCTGCGACTATGGGCTTCTTGTCCATCAAGACGGTCTCATAGAAGTCCTGCTGCTCTCGGTGTGAAATCTGGGATCTACAAAGCAGTTCTTCTCCTCACGGCATATGGGTCAGCTTGTCTCCATAGCCTGAGACCTCTATCTTTCCTTGCCTTCATATCCTCAGCTTGAGGATGAGCATCATTATGTAGTGGCAGTTTTGGACGAAGTTTCTGCAAAACTGGTCCTTCATCATCTGACACAGCTAGTGGCACATCATCCTTGTTCTTCTCAGACGCTGGAATGTTTCTGACTGTCTTCTTGGGCTTGGCAGCAGGCTTTGTTGGAGCTGCCTTAGCTGGAGCAGATTGCTTGGGCTTTGATGTGGCTCCAGCCTTAATGGCATCACCCATGAACTTTGGCTTCTGAGGTGGAGGCTGGGGTGCTTCCTCATCCTCATCTTCTACTGCTGCATCATGCACTATCCTCTTTCTCTTGGAGGTTTTCTTCACTTTGCTTGCAGCTGCCTCTCCCAAATTCAGCTTTTTAGCAACTGTTGACTGCTTGACTTTCCTGGTGCCCTTCTTAGTTTGTTGACCTTGTGGCTCTTTGGCAACAACCTTCCTTTTGGGCTTTGAGGTTACCTCTTCCTCAGCGACAAAATCTGAATCTTCATCATCTGAATTCCTCTTCTTTCTAGCTCTGGTGGCTGCAGGAGGCAATCCACTTGGTGTACTCCTCTCACCATCATCTGATGAGCTGCTAGGATCAGGACTAGTGCATGCCTCGAATATCTGCAATGGGTGTCTCGACCTGTTCTCGATCGTCTTTGGCATCGACATGGCCGACAACCTGTGAATAGATAAGGTGTAGGCAGAGAAGAAGAGTTATCACAAACCGCAGAAGTTTTTGCCAAAAAATGAGTTCAAATTCTAGTTTTAGGTTTTCACAGAAGACATTTCGGTCGACCGAGTTTAAGATTCGTGAATCCAAGTGTTAAATGAAGCTTTCACACCACTTTCGGTTGGACGAAGTGGGTTTCGTCCCGCCGAAAACACTAGGGTTTCACAGAATCCTCATTTCGGTCACACCGATTTGCACAACTCGGTTGGACCGAAGGGTGCAGTGCAATGGCCATAGGCCAAATCGGTCATACCGAAACTATAAAATCGGTCTCACCGAGATGTGTTCGGCGGAAACCTAACCCTAAAACTTTTACTCGAATCTAGTCCAAACGAACTAATCTGGTGTACAGGAGGATTTCAATCGTGGCAAGATAATAGGCAAACCAAACGTGCATTGAATCGGAGATGGGAGCACGAGTGGGATCAAAACTCACCCTAACTTGGTGGAGTTTTTCTACGGCGGCAACGGCGCGGAGGAGATGTCCGTTGACGGCGACGGAGACCTGCGGCGAGGGCGCACAGGCGACGACGGCGACGATCCGGAGACCAAGGCGACGGCAGCAAGGGGTGTGGGGGCGAATCGTTTGAAGGATAAATCAACGCGCTCGGCCCTCGGTATATATACCCTTTGTCGCCGGTGGGACCGAAGTTGTAAACTCGGTGGAACCGAGATGGATAATCGCTAGGCAGTTATGCACTTCGGTCACGCCGAAAATCACAACTCGGTTTCACCGAGGTGAAAACCTAGATCAGTCTAAATGCTTTCGGTTCGACCGAGTTTGAGTAAGTTGGTCTGACCGAAATCAATTAGAAGGTTTTGGAAGTTAGCCCTTGACGGATCGGTGGCTCCGAGTGCTCCTCACCCGGAGGGTCCGAAAATGACTTGTTCAAAATTTGTGATGTAAGCATGAATAGAATCTGAGACAAGAAAGCATAGATAGCTAGGGGAGGTACTTAGGCATTCTTGTCCATCCATTTGGTCAGAAAACTCAAAACGACCAAAACAACAAATGGATGTAGCTCCCCCTAGATGTGAGAACCCCTTTTAAAGGGTCAAACTAACCTTGGGTTGTCGTAGAAGACTTCATGTAGATGTTGAAGATGTGGATGCTCAATGTTGATGAAGATCATCAAGAGTTTGGAGCTATCCTTTGGATTCGGGCACTTTCAATACCTACATAGGTTATTCCCACAAGGAACAAACAAGGATATCCATGGACATAGATTGAAATTCACAATAGATGATGTCCATGAAAGCAATGATTACCTTGTCCCTTGACTTACCAACAAGAGGGTTTGTGACTCCATGAACTAGTGCACGATGTGGAAGTTGATTGCACAAGTTTTTGCCAAAATGAATGTGAGTGAAGTATGTTGGCGGAGTCACCCTCAAGAACTTTCTAGTTCTTCTTCTTCGGGATCCACATCATCTTGATGGGAATCCTTGGGGTTGTAGTTGAGCTTGACGAAGTAGAACTTGACGTTTCCTTGGGAACCCACTTGACCATGGCTTGAGGTGCTTCAACAAATGCATCAATCTCCTCTTGAAGCTTGTCCTTGCCTTTTAGCTTGTGGTCTTGTGGTGGAAGGTCATCTTGAGCTTGTTCCACATTGGAAGAAGTAGGATCATACTTCTCCTTTTGAGGAACAAACTGTGGAGTAGGATATTGACCTTCTTCCCATTCAACACCTTCGGCGTTGAACTTTCGCTCAAAACCAATTCCTTGATTCTTCCGGTGCCTTCCTTGCTTTGTAACAATTTCCTCAAAGTTCTTGCTTCCGCAAGGCTCTTGTAGACACCTTTTCTATAATCCTTTCAATAAACTATTTTCTTGCTCAAGTGTAACTTGGCTTGAAACATGGTTAGTGGAATCAAGAGAACTACTAGAAGCAACAACATTGGATTTAGCATGGTTATTGTTACTACTAGAAAAAGAATTTTTCTTATGCTTGTCATGCTTAGTCTTAATGGGTGGCAAGAAATTAGACAAGAGAAGTCATTTGGCAAGATATGAAGAACTCTTCTTTCGAAGATCATCATTGATTGCTTTTAGAAACTCATGTTCTTGCTCTAGAGTGAGCTTCTCGAAGCGTAGCTTCTCATGAGATCTTAGGAGCTCTCTATGATCTTCTTGAGTTGTTTCATGAGCTAACTTAAGAGTTTTAGTTCTTTAGTTAGACGCTCAATCTCCTTCATAGCATTGTCATTCGACTCTTCTCGACTATAAAGACTACTAGCATGTTCATCGTTACTAGGTTCATTGGATTTATCAAGTAAGAGCTCATCTTCACCAAGCAAGTCATCCTCATCACTATTGAAGTCAATGAATTCAGGGTGTGATACCTTGGGGCCTTTAGCCATGAAGCATCTTCCAATTCCCTCATTTGGTGAATCAAATAAGTCGAGGAGTTGGAGTTGGAGGATACGAGAGCAAGACCGCAAAACCTTCATCTTGATCTGTAGTCGGAGTTGGAGTGATAGCTTCCTTGGATTGATTGTCGGAGTCGAGCCGAGACCCATTCACCTACATGAGCTTGATGTTTTCTTCTTGTGTAGCTCCTTGATGACTTGTCTTTCCTCTCCGAATCCTTGCTTCTCCGAGAGGGTCTTCGCTCATAACGATCATCTCTGCTCCTTCTCTCTTCCGAGGTGACTCTTCTCTTGAGCTTCTTCTTCTTGGAGATTCTTCTCTTCTCTTGTGGGGGCCGACACTCATTTGAGTAGTGTCCGGTCTTCCACAATTGTAGCATTCGATCACGACTAGAAGATCTCTTTTCATCATATGATCTAGACTTTGAGCTTCTCTCTTTGCTTCTATTCTTGTAGAATTTGTTGAAGTTCTTGACCATTAGGCTTATCTCTTCATTGGAAACTAACTTGTCACTTGAGGTTGTGGGAGCATCACTTGTAGCTTTGTAAGCACCACTTGACTTGTTGTGAAGCTCTTCCTTATCCTTAAGTGTCATCTCATGAGCAACAATTCTTCCAATGACTTGGTTGGCTTGAGATTCTTGTAGTTTGGCATCATTTGGATCAAAGTGCACACGGTGTCATACTTTTCATCCAAAGCTCTGAGAATCTTCTTGATGATGAATCGGTCGGTCATTTCTTCGCTTCCTAAGCCGGCAATCTCATTTGTGATGAGAGCAAGCCTAGAGTACATTTCAGCGACTCCTTCACCATCCTTCATCTTGAACTTGTCAAGTTGACCTTGAAGAATGTCTAGCTTTGATTCCTTCACGGACTCGGTACCTTCGTGCATTTCAACCAAAGTATCCCAAATCTCTTTTGCATTCTCAAGACGGCTGATTTTGTTGAACTCCCGGGACACAAGGCATTGAAGAGAATGTCACAAGCTTGAGCATTGTTTTGCAACATCCGCAATTCTTCCGCTAGTAGCCGTGATCCGGAACTTTTCCTTCCTCAAGAATTCACCTTGCATACCAACACAAATAATGCCCCATGCGGCTGGGTTATGACCAAGAATATGCATTTTCATTTTATGCTTCCAACTAGCAAAATTTGTACCATCAAAGTAAGGACCTCTACGAAAATTACCCTCACTAGACGCCATACTCTCCTAGGTTGTGAAACCGAGCTTATGGAGTCCAATGCAATGGAAACCAATACAATGGAGACCAAAGCTCTCATACCACTTGTAGGATCGAAAGTATGTCTAGAGGGGGGGTGATTAGACTACTTGACAATATAAAAATTCTACCTTTTGATAAAGAACAGTTTTTGGCAGATTCACAATTATGATCAAGTCAAGCATCACCCTACACATGCAATTCTAGAGTATAGGCAGCGGAAAGTAAATTGCACATGTAGTAAAGAGAGGTGGAGAAGAGCAAACGCAATTTTGGAGACGCGGTGATTTTTCTCGTGGTTTCGATAGGTGGTGCTATCGCACTTCCACGCTGATGGAGACTTCAACCCACGGAGGGTAACGGCTGCGAGAGTCCACGGAGGGCTCCACCCACGAAGGGTCCACGAAGAAGCAACCTTGTCTATTCCATCATGGCTCACGCCCACGGAGTACTAGCCTTACTCGGGGTAGATCTTCACGAAGTAGGCGATCTCCTTGCCCTTACAAACTTCTTGGTTCAACTCCACATCTCGACGGAGGCTCCCAAGCGACACCTAACCAATCTAGGAGGCACCACCTCCAAAAGGTAATAGATGGTGTTGATGATGATGAACTCCTTGCTCTTGTGCTTCAAATGATAATCTCCCCAACACTCAACTCTCCTCACGGATTTGGCTGTGGTGGAAGAAAGGATTGAGTGGAAAGCAACTTGGGAAGGCTAGAGATCAAGCTTCATATGGTGGGAGTGGAGCAACTTGATCTCAACACAAGGGTAGGTAGTTCTCTACTCAGAAATGTAAGGTAGGAGTGGTAGTTCTTTCTGATGGCTCTCTCCACGAATGAAGAGGGGTGGAGGGTATTTATAGCCTCCACACAAAATCCAACCGCTACACACATTTGAGCAATCTCGGTGGGACCAAAGTTGACAACTCGGTGAGACCGAAAGTTCAAATAATGTGAACGTTGGGATTTTCGTGGGACCAAAATACAATCTCGGTTAGTCCGATTAGTGCAATGACAAGAGCAAGCCAATTTCGGTGAGATCGACTTCATCATCTCGGTGACACCGATTTGATGATGTATGATTCTGAAGCTTGGCAACTCAAGTTTCGTGAGACCGAGTTCGAATCGGAAAATCCGAGTTTGCTAGGGTTTGTCTTATGGCTGAGGTGGTTCATCTCGGTGTGACTAAGTTTGGAAAATCGGGGACCGAGACTACTTATGAGTGTATATGGCGGTGAAAGTTGTCGATAGTTTAGGAGATGTATCACTAAGCACTTGAGCAACCAGATCATCATCATAACCTCATCCCCTTTTAATAGTATTGGCTTTTCCTATGGACTCAATGTGATCTTGGATCACTAAACCAAAAATGGAGTCTTGAGCTTTTGCCAATGCTTGCCTTAGCATTTTGAGGGGTCCACTTCTTCAGTCCTTGCCATACCCATATCACTGAACTTTCTGAAATGATTCTCAAGTAACTATTAGTTCAATGATATATATGTTGTTATTAATTACCAAAACCACCCGGGGATTAGTTGCACTTTCAGTCTCGCGTAAGCGTACGCGTAATGTCGGTCCGGGCCGCTTCATCCAACAATACCGCCGAACCAAAGTATGACATGCTGGTAAGAAGTATGACTTATATCGCCCACAACTCACTTGTGTTCTACTCGTGCATATAACATCAAACCATAAAACCTAGGCTCGGATGCCACTGTTGGGGAACGTAGTAATTTCAAAAATTTCCTACGCACACGCAAGATCATGGTGATGCATAGCAACGAGAGGGGAGAGTGTTGTCTATGTACCCTCGTAGACCGAAGCGGAAGCGTTGACGCAACATAGAGGAAGTAGTCGTACGTCTTCCCGGTCCAACCGATCCAAGCACCGTTACTCCGGCACCTCCGAGTTTTTGACACACGTACAGCTCGATGACGCTTTTCCCGAACTCCGATCCAGCAGAGGTACGGGAGGAGTTCCGTCAAGATGACGGCGTGGTGGACGATCTTGATGTTCAATCGTCGCAGGCTTCGCCTAAGCACCGCTACAATATGACCGAGGTGTAATATCGTGGAGGGGGCCCCGCACACGGCTAAGGAACGATCACGATGATCAACTTGTGTGTCTATGGGGTGCCCCCTACCCCCGTATATAAAGGGGAGGAGGAGGGGAGGGCCGGCCCTCTACTATGGCGCGCCTTGGGGAGTCCTACTCCCACCGGGAGTAGGATCCCCCTTTCCTAGTCCAACTAGGAGTCCTTCCATGTATTAGGAGTAGGAGACTAGGAAGGGGAAGAGAGAAGGGAAGGAAGGAGGGGGTGCGGCCCCTCCCCCTAGTCCAATTAGGACTAGGCCATGGGGAAGCGCGCTTGGCCTACCCTAGGCAGCCCCTCTCTTTCCCTGCAGGCCCAATAAGGGCTAATACTTCTCCCGGCGAATTCCGTAACTCTCCGGTACTCAAAACTACCGAATGACTCGAACCTTTCCGAACTCGAATATAGTCGTCCAATATATCGATCTTTACGCCTCGACCATTTCGAGACTCCTCGTCATGTCCCCGATCTCATCTGGGACTCGAACTCCTTCGGTACATCAAAACTCATAAACTCATAATATAACCGCCATCGAAACCTTAAGCGTGCGGACCCTATGGTTCGAGAACAATGTAGACATGACCGAGACACGTCTCGGTCAATAACCAATAGCGGACCTGGATGCCCATATTGGTTCCTACATATTCTACGAAGATCTTTATCGGTCAAACCGCATAACAACATACGTTGTTCCCTTTGTCATTGGTATGTTACTTGCCCGAGATTCGATCATCGGTATCCAATACCTAGTTCAATCTCGTTATCGCAAGTCTCTTTACTCGTTCCGTAATACATCATCTCGCAACTAACTCATTAGTTGAAATGCTTGCAAGGCTTAAGTGATGTGTATTACCGAGAGGGCCCAGAGATACCTCTCCGACATTCGGAGGACAAATCCTAATCTCAAATATGCCAACTCAACAAGTACCTTCGGAGACACCTGTAGAGCACCTTTATAATCACCCGATTACGTTGACGCGTTTGGTAGCACACAAAGTGTTCCTCCGTAAACGGAGTTGCATAATCTCATAGTCATAGGAACATGTATAAGTCATGAAGAAAGCAATAGCAACATACTAAATGATCGGGTGCTAAGCTAACGGAATGGGTCATGTCAATCAGATCATTCAACTAATGATGTGATCTCGTTAATCAAATAACAACTCTTTGTCCATGGTTAGGAAACATAACCATCTTTGATTAACAAGCTAGTCAAGTAGAGGCATACTAGTGACACTCTGTTTGTCTATATACTCACACATGTATTATGTTTCCGGTTAATACAATTCTAGCATGAATAATAAACATTTATCATGATATAAGGAAATAAATAATAACTTTATTATTGCCTCTAGGGCATATTTCCTTCAGTCTCCCACTTGCACTAGAGTCAATAATCTAGTTCACATCACCATGTGATTAACACCCATAGTTCACATCGTCATGTGATCAACACCCAAAGGGTTTACTAGATTCAGTAATCTAGTTCACATCGCTATGTGATTAACACCCAAAGAGTACTAAGGTGTGATCATGTTTTGCTTGTGAGAGAATCTTAGTCAACGGGTCTTTTACATTCAGATCCGTTATGTATTTTGCAATTTTCTATGTCTACAATGCTCTGCACGGAGCTACTCTAGCTAATTGCTCCCACTTTCAATATGTATCTAGATCGAGACTTAGAGTCATCCAGATCGGTGTCAAAACTTGCATCGACGTAACCCTTTACGATGAACCTTTTGTCACTTCCATAATCGAGAAACATATCCTTATTCCACTAAGGATAATTTTGACCGTTATCCAGTGATCTACTCCTAGATCACTATTGTGCTCCCTTACCAAACTCAGTGTAGGGTATACAATAGATCTGGTACACAGCATGGCATACTTTATAGAACCTATGGCCAAGGCATAGGGAATGACTTTCATTCTCTTTCTATCTTCTGCCGTGGTCGAGTTTTGAGTCTTACTCAATTTCACACCATGTAACACAGGCAAGAACTCTTTCTTTGACTGTTCCATTTTGAACTTCAAAATCTTGTCAAGGTATGTACTCATTGAAAAAACTTATCAAGCGTCTTGATCTATCTCTATAGATATTGATGCTCAATATGTAAGCAGCTTCACCGAGGTCTTTCTTTGAAAAACTCCTTTCAAACACTCCTTTATGCTTTGCAGAATAATTCTACATTATTTCCGATCTACAATATGTCATTCACATATACTTATCAGAAATGCTGTAGTGCTCCCACTCACTTTCTAGTAAATACAGTCTTCACTGCAAGTCTGTATAAACTATATGCTTTGATCAACTTATCAAAGCGTATATTCCAACTCCGAGATGCTTGCACCAGTCCATAGATGGATCATTTGAGCTTGCGATTTTGTCAACACCTTTAGGATTGACAAAACCTTCGGTTGTATCATATACAACTCTTCTTTAAATCCATTAAGGAATGTAGTTTTGTTTATCCATTTGCCAGATTTCATAAAAATGCGGCAATTGCTAACATGATTTGGACAGACTTAAGCATCGCTACGAGTGAGAAAATTTCATCGTAGTCAACACCTTGAACTTTGTCAAAAAACTTTTCGACAAGTCTAGCTTTGTAGATAGTAACACTACTATCAACGTCCGTCTTCCTCTTGAAGATCCATTTATTTTCTATGGTTTGCCGATCATCGGGCAAATCCATCAAAGTCCATACTTTGTTCTCATACATGGATCATATCTCAGATTTCATGGCCTCAAACCATTTTGTGGAATCTGGGCTCATCATCGCTTCCTCATAGTTCGTAGGTTTGTCATGGTCAAGTAACACGACCTCCAGAACAGGATTACCGTACCACTCTGGTGCGGATCTCACTCTGTTTTACCTACGAGGTTCGGTAGTAACTTGATCTCATCAAGTTCTACTTTCCTCCCACTCACTTCTTTCGAGAGAAACTCCTTCTCTAGAAAGGATCCATTTATTAGCAACGAATGTTTTGCCTTCGGATCTGTGATAGAAGGTGTACCCAACAATTTCCTTTGGGTATTCTATGAAGACACACTTCTCCGATTTGGGTTTGAGCTTATCAGGATGAAACTTTTTCACATAAGTATCGCAGCCCCAAACTTTAAGAAACGACAACTTTGGTTTCTTGCTAAACCACAGTTCATATAGTGTCGTCTCAACGGATTTAGATGGTTCCCTATTTAACGTGAATGCAGTTGTCTCTAATGCATGTGAAGGAAATATGCCCTAGAGGCAATAATAAAGTTATTATTTATTTCCTTATTTCATGATAAATGTTTATCATTCATGCTAGAATTGTATTAACCGGAAACATGATACATGTGTGAATGCATAGACAAACAAGATGTCACTAGTATGCCTCTACTAGACTAGCTTGTTAATCAAAGATGGTTATGTTTCCTAGCCATGAACAAGGAGTTGTTATTTGATTAACAAGGTCACATCATTAGTTGAATGATCTGATTGACATGACCCATTCCATTAGCTTAGCACACGATCGCTTAGTATGTTGCTACTGCTTTTATCCATGACATATACATGTTCCTATAACTATGAGATTATGCAACTCTGTTTACGGAGGAACACTTTGGTGCTACCAAACGTCACAACGTAATCGGGTGATTATAAAGGAGTACTACAGGTGTCTCCAAAGGCGATGTTGGGTTGGCGATTTCGAGATTAGGTTTTGTCACTCCGATTGTCGGAGAGGTATCTCTGGCCCTCTCGGTAATACACATCACTTAAGCCTTGCAAGCATTACAACTAATGAGTTAGCTGTGAGATGATGTATTACGGAACGAGTAAAGAGACTTGCTTGTAACGAGATTGAACTAGGTATTGGATACCGACGATCGAATCTCGGGCAAGTAACATACCGATGACAAAGGGAACAACGATGTTGTTATGCGGTCCGACCGATAAAGATCTTCAGAGAATATGTAGGAACCAATATGGGCATCCAGGTCCCGCTATTGGTTATTGACCGTGAATAGTTCTAGGTCATGTCTACATTGTTCTCGAACCGTAGGGTCCGCACGCTTAAGGTTTCGATGGCGATGTTATTATGAGTTTATGTATTTTGATGTACCAAGAAGTTCGAGTCCCGGATGTGATCACGGACATGACGAGGAGTCTCGAAATGGTCGAGACATAAAGATTGATATATTGGAAGCCTATGTTTGGAGTTCGAATGGTTCCGGTAAAACGGAATTTATCGAGTACCGGAGGTTACGGAACCCCGGAGGTAAATGGGCCTCGATGGGCCTTAGTGGAAAGGAGAAGGGCCAGCCCTAGGTGGGGCGCTTCCCCCTTCCCTAGTCCTACTAGGACTAGGAGAGGGCCCCCCCTCTCTCTTTCCCCCTCCGGAATCCTAGTCCAACTAGGATTGGGGGAATCCTACTCCCGGAGGGAGTAGGACTCCTCGGCGCCTCCCCTTGGCCGCCGCCCCCTCCCCTTGCTCCTTTATATACGGGGCAGGGGCACCTTGAATACACAAGTTTGATCTTTGGATCGCCTTAGCCGTGTGCGGTGCCCCCTCCACCATATTCCACCTCGGTTATACGTTCTGAAGCTTAGCGAAGCCCCGCGCGGTGAAACATCAAGATCGCCACCACGCCGTCGTCCGACGGAACTCTCCCTCGACACTCGGCTGGATCGAGTACGAGGGACGCCATCGAGCTGTACGTGTGTCAAGAACTCGGGGCGCCGGAGTAACGGCGCCGAATCGGTCGGATCGCGAGGAGAACGTGACGACTACTTCCTCTACGCTAGATCGCTTCGCCGGGTCTACAAGGGTATGTGGACAACACTCTCCCTCTCGTTGCTATACATCACCATGATCTTGCGTGTGCGAGGAAAATTTTGAAATTACTACGTTCCCCAACAAAGGGCATCCGAGCCTAGGTTTTTCTATGGTTTGATGTTTTGCACGAGTAGAACACAAGTGAGTTGTGGGCGATACAAGTCATACTACCTACCAGCATGTCATACTTTGGTTCAGCGGTATTGTGAGATGAAGCGCCTGACCGACATTACGCCAGACGCTTACGCGAGACTGGTTTCACCGCCACGAGCACTCGTTGCTTAAAGGTGATCTGGCGGGTGTCTGCTCTCTCACTTTAGTTGAACCGAGTGTGACTACGCCCGGTCCTTGAAGAAGGTTAAACGGAGTCTATTTGACGAAGTATCGCTGTGGTTTTGATGCGAGGTGAGACTGGATCTTGCTTAAGCCCGTAGCAGCCACGTAAAATTTGCAACAACAAAGTAGAGGACGCCTAACTTGTTTTTGCAGGGCATGTTGTGATGTGATATGGTCAAGACGTGATGCTATATTTTATTGTATGAGATGATCATGTTTTGTAACCGGTTATCGGCAACCGCAGGAGCCATATGGTTGTCGCTTATTGTATGCAATGCAATCGCTTCGTAATGCTTTACTTTATCACTAAGCGGTAGCGATAGTCGAGAAGCATAAGTTTGGCGAGACGACAACGATGCTGCGATGAAGATCATGGTGTCGCTACCGGTGACGATGGTGATCATGGTGGTGCAACAAGATGGAGATCATGAAGCACAAGATGATGATGACCATATCATATCACTTATATTGATTTGCATGTGATGTTTATCCTTTATGCATCTTATCTTGCTTTGATTGACGGTAGCATTATAAGATGATCTCTCACTAAATTATCAAGAAGTGTTCTCCCCAAGTATGCACCGTTGCCAAAGTTCGTCGTGCCCAGACACCACGTGATGATCGGGTGTGATAAGCTCTACGTCCATCTACAACGGGTGCAAGCCAGTTTTGCACACGCAGAATACTCGGGTTATACTTGACGAGCCTAGCATATGCAGATATGGCCTCGGAACACGGAGACCGAAAGGTCGAGCGTGAATCATATAATAGATATGATCAACATAAGATGTTCACCATTGAAAACTACTCCATCTCACGTGATGATCGGTTATGGTTTAGTTGATTTGGATCACGTGATCACTTGGATGACTAGAGAGATGTCTTTCTAAGTGGGAGTTCTTAAGTAATATGATTAATTGAACTTAAATTTATCATGAACTTAGTCCTGGTAGTATTTTGCAAATTATGTTGTAAGATCAATAGCTTGCGTTGTTGCTTTCATATGTTTATTTTGATATGTTCCTAGAGAAAATTGTGTTGAAAAATGTTAGTAGCAATGATGCGGATTTGATCCGTGATCTGAGGTTTATCCTCATTGCTGCACAGAAGAATTATGTCCTTAATGCACCGCTAGGTGACAGACCTATTGCAGGAGCAGATGCGACGTTATGAACGCTTTGGCTAGCTCAAGATGATGACTACTTGATAGTTTTGTGCACCATGCTTTATGGCTTAGAATCGACTTCAAAGATGTTTTGAACATCATGGACCATATGAGATGTTCCAGGAATTGAAGTTAATATTTCAAGCAAATACCCGAGTTGAGAGATATGAAGTCTCCAACAAGTTCTATAGCTAAAAGATGGAGGAGAATCGCTCAAATAGTGAGCATGTGCTCAGATTGTCTGGGTACTTCAATCGCTTGAATCAAGTGGGAGTTAATCTTCCAGATAAGATAGCGATCGACAGAATTCTCTAGTCACCATCACCAAGTTAGTAGAACTTCGTGATGAACTATAGTATGCAAGGGATGACGAAAATGATTCCCGAGCTCTTCGTGATGTTGAAATCGACGAAGGTAGAAATCAAGAAAGAGCATCAAGTGTTGATGGTTGACAAGATCACTAGTTTCAAGAAAAGGGCAAAGGAAAGAAAGGAACTTCAAGTAGATTGACAAGCAAGTTGTCACTCCCACGAAGAAGCCCAAAGCTGAACCAAAGCTCAAACCGAAAGTGCTTACACTCGCAAAGGAAATGGTCACCGGAAGCGGAACTGCCCTAAATATTTGGTGGATAAGAAGGATGGCAAAGTGAAAAGGGTATATTTGATATACATGTGTTTTATATGTGCTTTACTAGTGTTTATAGCAACCCTCGGTATTTGGTACTGGTTCAGTTGCTAAGAGTAGTAACTCAAACGGAGTTGCGTATCAAATGAAACTAGTTAAGGGTGAAGTGATGATGTGTGTTGAAAGTAGTTTCAAGATTGATATGATCATCATCGCACACTCCCTATACTTTCGGGATTAGTGTTGAACCTAAATAAATGTTATTTGGTGTTTTATGCTGAGCATGAATATGATTTGATCGTGTTTATTGCAATACGGTTATTCATTTAAGTAAGAGAATAAACTGTTGTTCTGCTTACATGAATAAAACCTTATATGGTTACACACCCAATGAAAATGGTTCATTGGATCTCGATCGTAGTGATACACATATTCATAACATTGAAACCAAAAGATGCAAAGTTAATAATGATAGTGCAACTTATTTGTGGCACTACCGCTCATGTCATATTGGTGTAAAGCGCATGAAGAAACTCCATGCTGATGGGATTTTGGAATCACTTGATTATGAATCACTTGATGCTTTGTAACCATGCCTCATGGGCAAGATGACTAAGACTCCGTTCTCGGAACAATGGAGCGAGCAACCGACTTATTGGAAATAATACATACCGATGTATGCGATCCAATGAGTGTTAAGGCTCATGGCGGTATCGTTATTTTCTAGCCTTCACATATGATTTGAGCAGATATGGGTATATCTACTTGATGAAACATAAGTCTGAAATAGTTGAAAGGTTCAAAGAATTTCAGAGTGAAGTGGAAAAATCATCGTGACAAGAAAATAAGGTTTCTACGATTTGATCGCGAGACGAATATTTGAGTTACGAGTTTGGTCTTCAATTAAAACAATGTGGAATAGTTTCACAGCTCACGCCACCGAACACCACAATGTTATGGTGTGTCCGAACGTCATAACCGTATTTTATTGGATATAGTACAATCTATGATGTTTCTTACCGATTTACCAATATCGTTTTGGGATCATGCATTAGAGACAGCTGCATTCACGTTAAATTGGGCACCATCTAAATCCGCTGAGACGACACTATATGAACTGTGGTTTAGCAAGAAACCCAAGTTGTCGTTTCTTAAAGTTTGGGGCTGCGATGCTTATGTGAAAAAGTTTCATCCCGATAAGCTCAAACCCAAATCGAGAAATGCGTCTTCATAGAATACCCAAAGGAGATTGTTGGGTACACCTTCTATCACAGATCCGGAGGCAAGACATTCGTTTGAAAATGGATCCTTTCTAGAGAAGGAGTTTCTCTCGAAAGAAGTGAGTGGGAGGAAAGTAGAACTTGATGAGGTAATAGTACCTTCTCCCTTACTTGAAAGTAGTTTGTCGCGAAACCGGTTTCGAGACATCTACACCAAGTAGTGAGGAAGTTGATGATGTTGATCATGAAACTTCAGATCAAGTTACTACGAACCTCGTAGATCGACAGAGTAAGATCCGCACTGAGTGGTACGGCAATCCTGTTCGGAAATCATGCTACTAGATCATGATGAACCTACGAACCATGAAGAAGCGATGGTGAGCCCAGATTCCGCAAAATGGCTTGAGGCCATGAAATCTGAGATATGATCCATGTATTAGAACAAAGTATGGACTTTGATGGATTTGCCCGATGATCGGCAAACCAAAGAAAATAAATGGATCTTCAAGAGGAAGATGGACGCTGATAGTAGTGTTACTATCTACAAAGCTCGACTTGTTGCAAAAAGGTTTTCGACAAAGTTCAAGATGTTGACTACAATGAGATTTTCTCAACTGTAGCGATGCTTAAGTCTGTCCGAATCATGTTAGCAATTGCCACAATTTATGAAATTTGGCAAATGGATGTAAAAACTGCATTCCTGAATGGTTTTCTGGAGGAAGAGTTGTATATGATGCAACCAGAAGTGTTTTTCGATCCAAAGGGAGCTAACAAAGTGTGCAAGCTCCAGCGATCCATCTATGGACTGGTGCAAGCATCTCGAGTTGGAATATACGCTTTGATGAGTTGATTAAAGCATATAGTTTTTATGCAGACTTATGGTGAAGCCTGTATTTACTAGAAAGTGAGTGGGAGCACTACAAGATTTCGATAAGTATATGTGAATGACATATTGTAGATCGGAAATAATGTAGAATTATTCTGCAAAGCATAAAGGAGTGTTTGAAAGAAGTTTTTCAAAGAAAGACCTCGGTGAAGCTGCTTACATATTGAGTATCAAGATCTATAGAGATAGATCAAGATGCTTGATAAGTTTTTTTTTCAATGAGTACATACCTTGACAAGATTTGAAGTAGTTCAAAATGGAACAGTCAAAGAAAGAGTTCTTGCCTGTGTTACAAGGTGTGAAATTGAGTAAGACTCAAAACCCGACCACGGCAGAAGATAGAAAGAGAATGAAAGTCATTCCCTATGCCCTGGCCATAGGTTCTATAAAGTATGCCATGCTGTGTACCAGATCTATTGTATACCCTGCACTGAGTTTGGCAAGGGAGTACAATAGTGATCTAGGAATAGATCACTGGACAGCGGTCAAAATTGTCCTTAGTGGAATAAGGATATGTTTCTCGATTATGGAAGTGAAAAAAAAAAAGGTTCGTCGTAAAGGGTTACATCGATGCAAGTTTTTCACACTGATCTGGATGACTCTAAGTCTCGATCTAGATACATATTGAAAGTGGGAGCAATTAGCTAGAGTAGCTTCGCAAGAGCATTGAAGACATAGAAAATTGCAAAATACATAACGGATCTGAATGTGAAAGACCCGTTGACTAAGACTCTCTCACAAGCAAAACATGATCACACCTTAGTACTCTTTGGGTGTTAATCACATAGCGATGTGAACAAGATTACTGAATCCAGTAAACCCTTTGGGTGTTGGTCACATGACGATGTGAACTATGGGTGTTAATCACATGATGATGTGAACTATCGATGTTAATCACATGGTGATGTGATCTAGATTATTGACTCTAGTGCAAGTGGGAGATCAAGGAAATATGCCCTAGAGGCAATAATAAAGTTATTATTTATTTCCTTATTTCATGATAAATGTTTATCATTCATGCTAGAATTGTATTAACCGGAAACATGATACATGTGTGAATGCATAGACAAACAAGATGTCACTAGTATGCCTCTACTAGACTAGCTTGTTAATCAAAGATGGTTATGTTTCCTAGCCATGAACAAGGAGTTGTTATTTGATTAACAAGGTCACATCATTAGTTGAATGATCTGATTGACATGACCCATTCCATTAGCTTAGCACACGATCGCTTAGTATGTTGCTACCGCTTTTATCCATGACATATACATGTTCCTATAACTATGAGATTATGCAACTCCTGTTATCGGAGGAACACTTTGGTGCTACCAAACGTCACAACGAATCGGGTGATTATAAAGGAGTACTACAGTGTCTCCAAAGGCGATGTTGGGTTGGCGATTTCGAGATTAGGTTTTGTCACTCCGATTGTCGGAGAGGTATCTCTGGGCCCTCTCGGTAATACACATCACTTAAGCCTTGCAAGCATTACAACTAATGAGTTAGCTGTGAGATGATGTATTACGGAACGAGTAAAGAGACTTGCCGTAACGAGATTGAACTAGGTATTGATACCGACGATCGAATCTCGGGCAAGTAACATACCGATGACAAAGGGAACAACGATGTTGTTATGCGGTCCGACCGATAAAGATCTTCGAGAATATGTAGGAACCAATATGGGCATCCAGGTCCCGCTATTGGTTATTGACCGTGAATAGTTCTAGGTCATGTCTACATTGTTCTCGAACCGTAGGGTCCGCACGCTTAAGGTTTCGATGGCGGTTATTATGAGTTTATGTATTTTGATGTACCGAAGAAGTTCGAGTCCCGGATGTGATCACGGACATGACGAGGAGTCTCAAATGGTCGAGACATAAAGATTGATATATTGGAAGCCTATGTTTGGAGTTCGAATGGTTCCAAGTAAAACGGAATTTATCGGAGTACCGGAGGTTACCGGAACCCCCGGAGGTAAATGGGCCTCGATGGGCCTTAGTGGAAAGGAGAAGGGCCAGCCCTAGGTGGGGCGCCTTCCCCTTCCCTAGTCCTACTAGGACTAGGAGAAGGGCCGCCCCCCTCTCTCTTTCCCCCTCCGGAATCCTAGTCCAACTAGGATTGGGGGAATCCTACTCCCAGAGGGAGTAGGACTCCTGGCGCCTCCCCTTGGCCGCCGGCCCCCTCCCCCTTTGCTCCTTTATATACGGGGGCAGGGGGCACCTTGGAATACACAAGTTTGATCTTTGGATCGTTCCTTAGCCGTGTGCGGTGCCCCCCTCCACCATATTCCACCTCGGTTATACCGTTCTGAAGCTTAGGCGAAGCCCCGCGCCGTGAAACATCAAGATCGCCACCACGCCGTCAGGTCGACGGAACTCTCCTCGACACTCGGCTGGATCGAGTACGAGGGACGCCATCGAGCTGTACGTGTGTCAAGAACTCGGGGCGCCGAGTAACGGCGCCAGAATCGGTCGGATCGCGAGGAGAACGACGACTATTTCCTCTACGCCAGATCGCTTCCGCTTCGGGTCTACAAGGGTATGTGGACAACACTCTCCCCTCTCGTTGCTATACATCACCATGATCTTGCGTGTGCGTAGGAAAATTTTGAAATTACTACGTTCCCCAACAGCATGATCCCAAAACGATATTGGTAAATCGGTAAGAAACATCATAGCTTGTACTATATCCAATAAAGTACGGTTATGACGTTCGGACACACCATTATGATGTGGTGTTCCAGGTGGCATGAATTTGTGAAATTATTCCACATTGTTTTAATTGAAGACCAAACTCGTAACTCAAATATTCATCTCCGCGATCAGATCGCATAAACTTTATTTTCTTGATACGATGATTTTTCCACTTCACTCTGAAATTCTTTGAACCTTTCAACTATTTCAGACTTATGTTTCATCAAGTAGATATACCCATATCTGCTCAAATCATCTTGTGAAGGTCAGAAAATAACGATACTTGCCACAAGCATCAACACTCATTGGATCGCATACATGGGTATGTATTATTTCCAATAAGTCAGTAGCTTGTTCCATTGTTCCGGAGAACGGAGTTTTAGTCATCTTGCACAAAAGGCACGGTTCGCAAGCATCAAATGATTCATAACCAAGTGATTCCAAAATCCATCTTTATGGAGTTTCTTCATGCGCTTTACATCGATATGACTAAAAACGGCAAGTGCCACAAATAAGTTGCACTATCATTATTAACTTTGCATCTTTTGGTTTCAATATTATGAATATGTGTATCACTACGATCGAGATCCAATGAACCATTTTCATTGGGTGTGTAACCATATAAGGTTTTATTCATGTAAATGAACAACAATTTATTCTCTTACTTAAATGAATAACCATATTGCAATAAACACGATCAAATCATATTCATGCTCAACGCAAACACCAAATAACATTTATTTAGGTTCAACACTAATCCCGAAAGTATAGGGAGTGTGCGATGATGATCATATCAATCTTGAAACTACTTTCAACACACATCGTCACTTCACCCTTAACTAGTTTCTGTTTATTCTGCAACTCCCGTTTCGAGTTAATACTCTTAGCAACTGAACCGGTACCAAATACCGAGGAGTTGCTATAAACACTAGTAAATTACACATCAATAACATGTATATCAAATATACCTTTGTTCACTTTGCCATCCTTCCGATCCGCCAAATACTTGGGGTAGTTCTGCTCAAAGGACCAGTTCCTTTGCAGTAGAAGCACTTAGTCTCGTGCTTAGGTCCAGACTTGGGCTTCTTCACTTGAGCAGCAACTTGCTTGCCGCTCTTCTTGAAGTTCCTTCTATCCCTTTGCCCTTTTCTTGAAACTAGTGGTCTTTTAACCATCAACACTTGATGTTCTTTCTTGATTTCTACCTTCATCGATTTCATCATCATGAAAAACTCGGGAATCATTTTCATCATCCCTTGCATACTATAGTTCATCACGAAGTTCTACTAACTTGGTGATGGTGACTAGAGAATTTCATCAATCACTATCTTATCTCGAAGATTAACTCCCACTTGATTCAAGCGATTGTAGTACCTGCATAATCTGAGCACATGCTCACTAGTTGAGCGATTCTCCTCCATCTTTTAGCTATAGAACTTGTTGGAGACTTCATATCTCTCAACTCGGTATTTGCTTGAAATATTAACTTCAACTCTTGGAACATCTCATATGGTCCATGACGCTCAAAACGCCTTTGAAGTCCCGATTCTAAGCCATAAAGCATGGTGCACAAAACTATCAAGTAGTCATCATATTGAGCTAGCCAAACGCTCATAACGTCGTGATCCGCTCCTGCAATAGGTCTGTCACCTAGCGGTGCATTAAGGACATAATTCTTCAGGCAGCAATGAGGATAAACCTCCGATCACGGATCCAATCCGCATCATTGCTACTAACATTTTTCAACACAATTTTTCTAGGAACATATCAAAATAAACATATGAAAGCAACAACGCAAGCTATTGATCTTACAACATAATTTGCAAAATACTACCAGGACTAAGTTCATGATAAATTTAAGTTCAATTAATCATATTACTTAAGAACTCCCACTTAGACAGACATCTCTCTAGTCATCTAAGTGATCACGTGATCCAAATCAACTAAACCATAACCGATCATCACGTGAGATGGAGTAGTTTTCAATGGTGAACATCACTATGTTGATCATATCTACTATATGATTCACGCCGACCTTTCGGTCTCCGTGTTCGAGGCCATATCTACATATGCTAGGCTCGTCAAGTTTAACTCGAGTATTCGCGTGTGCAAAACTGGCTTGCACCCGTTGTAGATGGACGAGAGCTTATCACACCCGATCATCACGTGGTGTCTCGGGCACGATTTAACTTTGGCAACGGTGCATACTCGTGGAGAACACTTCTTGATAATTAGTGAGAGATCATCTTAAAATGCTACCGTCAATCAAAGCAAGAATAAGATGTATAATAGATAAACATCATATGCAATCAAAATATGTGACATGATATGGCCATGATCATCTCGCGCCTTTGATCTTCATCTCCAAAGTACTGTCATGATCTCTATCGTCACCGGCATGACACCATGATCTTCATCATCTTGATCTATATCAATGTGTCATCACATGGTTGTCTCACCAACTATTGCTCTTGCAACTATTGCTATCGTATAGCGATAAAGTAAAGCAATTATTTGGCACTTGCATCTTATGCAACAAAGAGACATCCATAGGGCTTCGCCGATTGCCGATAACTTCAACAAAACATGATCATCTCATACAACAACTTATATCTTATCACGCCTTGACCATATCACATCACAATATGCCCAGCAAAAACAAGTTAGACGCCCTCTACTTTGTTGTTGCAAATTTTACGTGGCTGCTACGGGCTGAGCAAGAACCGTTTTACCTACGCATTAAAACCACAACGATAGTTCGCAAGTTGGTGCTGTTTTAACCTTCACAAGGACCGGGCGTAGCCACACTCGGTTCAACTAAAGTTGGAGAAACCGACACCGCTAATCACTGTGTGCATAGCACGGCGGTAAAACCAGTCTCGCGTAAGCGTCTGGCGTAATGTCGGTCCGGCCGCTTCATCCAACAATACCGCCAACCAAAGTATGACATGCTGGTAAGCAAGATGACTTATATCGCCCACAACTCACTTGTGTTCTACTCGTGCATATAACATCAAACCATAAAACCTAGGCTCGGATGCCTTTGTTGGGGAACGAGTAATTTCAAAATTTCCTACGCACACGCAAGATCATGGTGATGCATAGCAACGAGAGGGAAGAGTGTTGTCGTACGCACTCGTGAGATCGAAGCGGAAGCGCTGACGCAACGTAAAGGAAGTAGTCGACGCCTTCCCGGTCCAACCGATCCAAGCACCGTTACTCCAGCACCTCCGAGTTCTTGATACACGATAGCTCGATGACGCACTCGAACTCCGATCCAGCAGAGGTACGGGAGGAGTTCCACAAGACGACGGCGTGCAGTGACGATCTTGATGTTCAATCGCCGCAGGCTTCGCCTAAGCACCGCTACAATATGACCGAGGTGTAATATCGTGGAGGGGCACGCACACGGCTAAGGAACGATCACGATGATCAACTTGTGTGTCTATGGGGTGCCCCTCACCCCGTATATAAAGGAGAGGAGGAGGGAGGGCCGCCCTCTACTATGGCGGCATACTGGGAGTCCTACTCCCACCGGAGTAGGATTCCCCTTTCTAGTCCAACTAGGAGTCCTTCCATGTATTAGGAGTAGGAGACTAGGAAGGGAAGAGAGAAGGAAGGAAGGGGTGCGGCCCTCACCCTAGTCCAATTCGGACTAAGCCATGGGGGGCGCGCCCTACCCTAGGCAGCCCTCTCTCTTTCCGCAGGCCCAATAAGCCCCAATACTTCTCCCGGCGAATTCTCGAACTCTCCCAGACTCAAAAATACCCGAATCACTCGTAACCTTTCGAACTCCGCATATAGTCGTCCAATATATCGATATTTACGCCTCGACCATTTCGAGACTCTCGTCATGTCCCCGATCTCATCCGGGACTCTGAACTCCTTCGTACATCAAAACTCATAAACTCATAATATAACTGTCATCGAAACCTTAAGCGTGCGGACCCTATGGTTCGAGAACAATGTAGACATGACCGAGACACGTCTCCGGTCAATAACCAATAGCGGGACCTGGATGCCCATATTGGTTCCTTCATATTCTATGAAGATCTTTATCGGTCAAACCGCATAACAACATACGTTGTTCCCTTTGTCATTGGTATGTTACTTGCCCGAGATTCGATCGTCGGTATCCAATACCTAGTTCAATCTCGTTACCGGCAAGTCTCTTTTACTCGTTCCGTAATACATCATCTTGCAACTAACTCATTAGTTGAAATGCTTGCAAGGCATAAGTGATGTGTATTACCGAGAGGGCCCAGAGATACCTCTCCGACATTCGGAGTGACAAATCCTAATCTCGAAATACGCCAACTCAACAAGTACCTTCGAGACACCTGAGAGCACCTTTATAATCACCCAGATTACGCCGTGGACGTTTGGTAGCACACAAAGTGTTCCTCCGGTAAACGGGAGTTGCATAATCTCATAGTCATAGGAACATGTATAAGTCATGAAGAAAGCAATAGCAACATAAATGATCGGGTGCTAGGCTAACGGAATGGGTCATGTCAATCAGATCATTCAACTAATGATGTGATCCCGTTAATCAAATAACAATTCTTTGTCCATGGTTAGGAAACATAACCATCTTTGATTAACAAGCTAGTCAAGTAGAGGCATACTAGTGACACTCTGTTTGTCTATATATTCACACATGTATTATGCTTCCGGTTAATACAATTCTAGCATGAATAATAAACATTTATCATGATATAAGGAAATAAATAATAACTTTATTATTGCCTCTAGGGCATATTTCCTTCAACTCCTTTGAAGGAAGTGCGGCTATGGTGAATTTTAGTAGGGTCTATCCCGAACTTGCGGATTGTGTCCGGATATAGCAGGTTTAAATCGCTGTCGCCATCCATTAGGACTTGTGTAAATTGTAGTCCGTCGATTATAGGATCCAATATCAGAGCAGTCCATCCTGCGTTTCGAATACTTCTGGAATAATCCAGGTGGTCGAAAGTAATTGGTTTTGACATCCAATCTGGGGATTCCGCTGGGGTGGACCGTGCGACACGTACTTTAGCGGGTGCCGCACTATTGTTCCGTATTATGACATGAAGTGAGTTTACTATTTTGACTTCTTGTGGGAAAGTCTTTTGTTTTCCGGCGCTCTGCTGGTGGGGTTCGTCGTCGTCCTCGCTTGGCGTGTCGAGCCCCTTGTGTTCGGCGTTGAGTCGGCCGGACTGTTTGAAGACACAACAATCTCGGTGGGTGTGGTTTGAAGGCTTCCCGGGGGTACTGTGGATTTGACATATCGGATCCAAAATTTTGTTTAGGTTGGATAGCTCGTCATTGTTGTCCTTAAGAGGCAGTGTTTTGTTGTTCGGCCACGAGCTTTTGAATTCGGCATTGACCGCCGTGTTCTTTGGGCCCTTTTCTTTATTTCGGCGTTGATCCTTTCTGAGCCGTGATTTTCCGTTTCCATCTCTGATCTCGGATGTACTCGGGTCGCTGGTGCTGCATCTTGCTAGCCAGCTATCTTCCCCCGCGCAAAAGCGGGTCATGAGGCTTGTTAGCGCGGCTATTGTTCTTGGCTTTTCCTGGCCGAGGTGTCTGGCGAGCCATTCGTCTCGGACGTTATGTTTAAAAGCTGCTAAGGCTTCGGCGTCCGGACAGTCGACTATTTGGTTCTTTTGGTGAGGAACCTGTTCTGAATTTGCGTCCTGACTCTCCGGGTTGTTGGGTTATGTGACTTAAGTCGTCTGCAACCGGAGGACGGACATAAGTCCCCTGAAAATTTGCTCTAAACGCGTCCTTGAGCTCTTCCCAACTTCCAATGGTATTTTCTGGGAGGCTTTTGAGCCAATGTCGGGCTGGCCCTTTGAGCTTGAGGGGTAGATATTTTATGGCGTGGAGATCGTCTCCTCTAGCCATATGTATGTGTAGGATGTAATCCTCAATCCGCACTCGGGTCTGTTGTTCCGTCAGATGCCTCTATGTTTACGGGCTTGAATCCCGCTGGAAATTCATGATCCAAAGCACTTCATCGGTGAAACATAGTGGGTGTGCGGCGCCCCTGTATTTAGGTGTGCCATTATCTTCGAACACTCGGCGTGTTGTGTTGCTTCCTGGGGCCCTCTTCTTTGGCCCATAAATGGACCTGACCGGGCCATCTGTTTTGCGAGGATCTTTATGTGTGTCATGTGCCGGCTTGTGTGCGGCGCCGCTTGCCGCTCTTGGCCTGTCATCGGGTCGTCTATCCGGCCAGGCGGCCTCTTTGCTTTTTTATTATGGGGGCTCTACGGCCTCCTCGTGGAACCCCGGCAGCAGCTTGCGCTTCGGGTAGCTCTTTGCTTGGTGGCTATTGCCATTTTTATCTGCGGTCTTGAGTACTTTGCTCCACCTCATTCTGAGTATGTCTTCCGCTGTTTTGAGCTTCCGTTTCTGCTTCTTCAAACTTCTTGCATTGGCGACAAGCCTTTTGTGAAGGTTCTTATGCTCCGGTGGTGTGTCCGGCGTAAGATAGTCTGGACTGTTGTTTTCTCCGGGGATGGGTTGATTATCCGATTCATCCTGTTCGGATGGTTGCTTGGTTGCATGTTCGTCGTCCACTGGTTTGCCCTGCTCTACGGCTGGGTCATTATGAGTGCTGTTGTTATCGAGGCGGGACTTGGGGCGGCGCTTGCGTTGCCGTTTTGGTTGTTTTTCGGGGGAATTATCCTTCGCCGCGTCTCGTTGTTCCTCGTTATCGCTCCCTTTTGGGGTGTCCACCATATATATATCATGAGTTGAGGTGGCATTCCAGTGCCCGGTAGGCGCTGGTTCTTGGTCGTATCCAGCGTCGTCGTCCATACCGTCGATGTCTTCGGAGTCATAGTCTAGCATGTCGGTTAGATCGTCGACAGTGGCTACAAAGTGGGTGGTGGGTGGGCTTTGAATTTCTTCGTCGTCCGCATCCCAACCGTCCTGACCGCAGTCCGGCCAGGGCTCTCCTGATAACGAGAGATACTTTAGCGAATTCAGGATGTCGCCAAAGGGTGAGTGCTGAAAGATGTCCGCGGCGGTGAACTCCATGATCGGCACCCAATCGGATTTGATTGGCAGGGGCGCAGGAGGTTCGGAGTCCGGCGAGGAGTCTGGCACCTCGGAGTCACGAGCTTTACAAGGGACAAGGTCAGTATTTGGCTCCATCACCGTAGAAGTTGTAGCCCCCGAGGCGGTGTCTAGCCACCCGTCCTCGATCTGCGCGGTCGGCTCCGAATTAAGGATCGGAGCGGACTCATGTGCGGCCTCCAGGGCACTGTCCGGCAGCAGAGCTAAATTATGCCCATCATGACAGTGCGGCGCGCTTGGCTGTGGCTCGAATCTGTCGGAGATCAAGTCTCCACGGATGTCGGCCGTGAAGTTTAGGCTTCCAAATCTGACTGATGGCGGGCGAAGCTTGATCCGCTCCAGATGGCTGCTTAATTGCCCGCAGCAAAGCCGCGAACACAAAGATCTGTCCGGGAGAAAAGTCTCACCCGGACTGCGTTGTTGATGATTGAAGGAGCCATCAAGTTTATCGGGCGATTTACTACGGAGGAACTCTCAATGAAAGCACCAATGTCGATTGTCAAAACCGCGGATCTCGGTAGGGGGTCCCGAACTGTGCGCCTAGGCGGATGGTAACAGGAGACAAGGGACACGATGTTTTTACCTGTGTTGGGCCCTCTCGATGGAGGTAAAACCCTACTCCCGCTTGATTGATATTGATGATATGGGTAGTACAAGAGTGGATCTACCACGAGATCAAGGAGGCTAAACCCTAGAAGCTAGCCTATGGTATGATTGTTGTAATGGTTGTTCGTCCTATGGACTAAAAACCTCCGGTTTATATAGACACCGAGAGGGCTAGGTTACATGAGTCGGTTACAATGGTAGGAGATCTACATATCCGTATTTCCAAGCTTGCCTTCCACGCCAAGGAAAGTCCCATCCGGACACGGGACGAAGTCTTCAATCTTGTATCTTCATAGTCTTGGAGTCCGGCCGATGATGATAATCCGGCTGTCCGGACACCCCCTAGTCCAGGACTCCCTCACCTGCCGTATCCCTGCTGCATCCACCACCACGCCGTCGTGCTGCTGGATCTTCATCAACCTCTCCTTCCCCCTTGCTGGATCAAGAAGGAGGAGACGTCACGCTGACCGTACGTGTGTTGAACGCGGAGGTGCCGTCCGTTCGGCGCTAGGATCTCCGGTGATTTGGATCACGACGAGTACGACTCCCTCAACCCCGTTCTCTTGAACGCTTCCACTCGCGATCTACAAGGGTATGTAGATGCACTCCTCTCTCTCGTTGCTGGATGAACTCCTAGATTGATCTTGGTGAACGTAGAATTTTTTTATTTTATGCAACGTTCCCCAACACAGAGATCACTACACCTTGTAGCACTGGTGACGGCGACAACTTGCAACACCAATGGCCGCAGCTCTGCGAGCTGTCGGGGACCAACCGAGGGGGGTTTGATGTTCCATTTGGATGGAGCAGCCAAGCTGTGAGGAGGAGGAAGACGAGCGAAGAGATAAGGTTGAGGGTGTTTGTGGTGAATACGTGTTAACGAATCCCTTATCCAAGTAAAGCACGTCCTGATCAGGCTCGATTGAACAGTGATGCACACGGTCTATGGAGCATTCTTTTTCAGCCAACTATTTTGAATCGTTTCCCTTTTCTCTTTACCATTGTCCAATGAAAAAAAACAGATTTCATGGCTCCGTAGTCTCCCTTCTCCTTGTACTTTTGCTTAACTAGCATCCCATCTCCACTCAATGCGCCATGGATCGCACACCGCCACCTTCTCCAACATCAAGTTAGGTTCTTACCGCACCCCTAGCTACTAGGCATGACTTAAGCCTGCATTGGCCTCTAGAAACCACGTGCAAGCTCAACGCCGACGACCCCACACATCTTCCTTCCACCACTTGCACGTTCCTTCTCTTGCCCCAAACCTAATGGGACACGCGTCACATGTATCCATGTTCTTAGTTAGCATATTATTTGTTTGAATCTATCCTAAAAGTGGAAAGTGACTATGGCACCCCGATTCAGCAAATCGGAGGCCACGTGTCCCAGCCCAGAGATCCATGTCTTCTTGGACACGATATAGCTTGATAGGGAATAAACCATAATATATCAGAGTATACTATTGTTACAACGTCATAGGTTACAATACTCTTGTGAAGCAAGGAAGTACTATTAGAGGAAATGCATTTGTGTGTTTATTCTTCGGTCGATTCGTTCATAGAATGCTAAAGGCGGAAGTGATATAACACGGCGGAAAGCGTGATGATAGTGGGGCTCCAATCTCCCCCCCCCCTTCCCTAGCATCGGTTGTTAAAAACCTCCATGCTCCTTCTAGTACACGCTGGGGAAGTAGGCAGAGAAGTCGTGGCTCTCACGAGGGCGAACCTGTATGAGAGGAGGTTGTGGTGCGAGTGGTGATAGTGGACATGACACGGGGACGGGTTTTGAAGAGGAAGAAGAGGACCGAGATGCTAACATGGAGGAGGCAGATCCAAGTACAAAACATAACTCCAAGCACATTGTTGAACTTGGTGCTTCAACTAAGGTAATTGGAAATGAGATTTGTTCATGTTGGCTGCGGCAACGATGGTACCCTAGCTTTCACAGCTCCTCGCGTAGATTAGGTTCCTCCAAGCCCACCCCGAAAATATTATCAAAAGAGGACCAAGATGGGACAAGCTTCTGACAAAAAAGGCTCTAAGAAGTTAAGTGTGACCGACAAAACCATTGATCCACATTTGGCGGCCTCCCAAGTGGAGGACTGTCGGGAACAATGAGTCTCTTGTTTTGAAATTGTGGTGGGATAGGCAACACCCAGACAATTCGAGAGCTCCGCCAAATCGTGATGAAGTTTGCCCCTATAGTTCTTTGCATTGTAGAGACTCAGATTAGCGAGGTCCATGCTGAAAATCTTGTTGGTTCTTTAGGCTATGATAATGCTTATGTTGTTGACACCACCACTAGAAGTGGTGGTCTAGCTATGTTTTGGGCTACTCGAAATACCATACAGATGTGAAAGTTTCTAAACTTGGAAGCAGCCCCAGGAGGTTGTCATGTTTCTTCAACGAAGCACAAACTCAGTTGCATCATAGAACATGGGACACAATGAACGATTTATGCTCTTTGAACAATTTTCAATGGATGCATTTCGTTCTCATGAACACGATAGTGTAGGTCATCATAGTCAGACTCAAATTCATGGTTTTTGAGACGCGATACATATTTGTGGGCTGATTGATTCTGGCTTTCAAAGGAAACCATGGACTTTTAAGAAAAAAAGTTGTTGAGGGTTCTTTCACGAGTCTTCGGTCGGGCGGGGCCTTGGGCCCACCTGAATGGTGTGCACAATTCTTGTTGGCTACAGTGGAACATCTCATAGCCGCGACTTTCAACTATTCTCCTATTCTGTTGATGATGGATTCGTTGGAGGGCAACTCGAGACTTGCGAAACAAGTGTTGGCACATAACCGTTTATAAACGAACACAAATGTTGGTGATATCATTGGAACGATCATGTTAGATGTTGAAATTTTGGAAAGGGGGTCGACATAGGAATTGGATAGTTAACCCATATCGAGTCACGACACACGGCATGGTCCTCTCCTCATCACAGTACGTCAATCACCAACTGCGTAATCTAGGAAGGACACAATCGATTCTTTCAACGGGTTGCGGTATATATACCTATAGATGAAGACGTCGATCCACATATGGGAGAGAGCTGCACATAAAGGAGCTTGCCGAAGAGTGGAGGGAGCCGCGTCCGCGATCAATTGGGCCTGCTGGAACTCGCTCATCGTCATTGCATCTCTGTTGGCAGTTGTCGGGGGATAGTCTAGGTAAATACACGTTGTGTCGAAATGTCAACGCTTCGCACAAGGAACGAACGAGCGACAAGAGGTGAGATGAGTCGGCCCATTTAACCTATTATTGCACGCTTCTACCAATCTCGGTTTTGAATTTTTTTAAAGAACCTTTGAGAAGGTAATTTGCTCGACTTCTACACATTTTGAGAACCTCTTATAAGGTTTTGGTCCGTCCTTTTCTTTTTCTTATTATTTTCCTGTTGGTTTCTTCATGGCACTTTTTTTGCAGTGGTTATCTTTTCTTTTCAAAAAATCAAAAAATGTTCAGAAGTTTAAAAATGGTTTGAAATAAAATGTTTATGTATTCAAAAAATATTTTAAAAATTATTCGGTTTAAAAAAAGAGAATTTTAAGAATATCTTTTTTATAAAAATGTTTGGATTTCAGAAAACATTCACAATTTTAAAATACATGTTTACAATTTCAAAAACTGTTCATCTTTACAAAAAATCAAAAATTTAAAGGTGCTCTTTTTTAAAAATGTTCATAATTTATTTAAAATATTTTCCCCATGTTTTCTAAAAAAGTAGTCGCTACAATAGCCGACTCATTATAGTAGCTTGCTGGCTACTGTTGTCGAGCCTCTGGAGTGCGCCATGGGTCGGATATGTTGTTGGCTCACCACACGGCAACATAGTGCATCACTTCTTTTGATTGCACAACATCGGATTCATGTGTCTTTTGGGGTTCATGGTGTGGGGCATCCATCAATATTGTCACCAGCAAAACTAGGGTGAGAGCAACTCCAACGCGCTGACCTAAACGGATGACGCTTTTGTCCGTTTGGGTCAGCCGCCTGCTCGGCGTCCGCCCTGTTTGAGATTTGGGTCGGCACTGCGCCCAATGCGCCGACAAATATATGCCGGCGTGGCTGGCTGACCGCCGTTTTTTCAACAAATAGCACAATTTTTTTTATTTCACACACAAATTTTTCACAAGCAAATATATAGTCCACAACCACATAAATAGCATAGTTTTACAAGCCGAATGAAAGTAAAATAGTCTCACATAGTTTTGCAAGCCGAATAAAAAAAGATACATCTATTCTCAACTAAATCATTTTTCAATTGCATGTGAGTTTTCCAATCACGCATGTCATGGTGAAATTGGGTGAACTGTTCAAAAGTCACCGCTCCTCCATGCTCAGGCACAAAATTCTCACCCTAAAACTGTAACCCCTGACCGTAGAGACGTTTCGGACGCTCATCTTCTACGATCAAAATTCTCACACAAGCAGTCATCACCTCCCACAGTTTCTTCGTGCTCCAAGTCTTAGCAGGATACCGAACAATGCCCCATCGAGATTGCAGAACACCAAAGGCACGCTCCACGTCCTTCCTAGCACTCTCTTGCTCTTGGGCAAATCTTTTCCTCTTCTCTCCGACAGTTTGGGGATTGTGTTCACAATAGTGGTCCACTGAGGATATATACCGTCACCCAGGTAGTATCCTTTGTCGTAGTTGTGGTTGTTGATGGTAAAATTAACCGGTGGGCTGTTACCTTCGGCAAGCCTAGCAAACACCGACGAGCATTGAAGCACGTGTTGGGGAACGTAGTAATTTCAAAATTTCCTACGCACACGCAAGATCATGGTGATGTATAGCAACGAGAGGGGAGAGTGTTGTCCACATACCCTTGTAGACCTGAAGCGGAAGCGATCACAACGTAGAGGAAGTAGTCGTACGTTCTCCTCGCGATCCGACCGATCCGGCGCCAGCATTCGGCGCCCGAAGTTCTTGACACACGACAGCTCGATGACGCCCTCGACTCGATCCAGCCGAGTGTCGAGGGAGAGTTTCACAAGACGACGGCGTGGGACGATCTTGATGTTTCACGGGCTGGCTTCGCTTAAGCTTCAGAACGGTATAACCGAGGTGGAATATGGTGGAGGGGGCACCGACACGGCTAAGGAACGATCCAAAGATCAAACTTGTGTGTTCCAAGGTGCCCCCTGCCCCGTATATAAAGGAGCAGGGGAGGGGGCCAAGGCCAAGGGAGGCGCGCTGGGAGTCCTACTCCTCGGGAGTAGGATTCCCCAATCCTAGTTGGACTAGGATTCCTGAGGGGAAAGAGAGAGGGGGCGGCCCTTCTCCTAGTCCTAGTAGGACTAGGGAAGGGGAGGGCGCGCCCACCCAGGGCTGGCCCTTCTCCTTTCCACTAAGGCCCATCGAGGCCCATTTACCTCCCGGGGTTCCGTAACCTCCTGCAGATTCCAGAATTCCGCCGCCCGAACCATTCCAACTCCAAACATAGGCTTCCAATATATCAATCTTTATGTCTCGACCATTTCGAGACTCCTCGTCATGTCCGTGATCACATCCGGACTCAACTTCTTCGGTACATCAAAATACATAAACTCATAATAACCGCCATCGAAACCTTAAGCGCATGGACCCTACGGTTCGAGAACAATGTAGACATGACCTAGAACTATTCACGGTCAATAACCAATAGCGGACCTGGATGCCCATATTGGTTCCTACATATTCTACGAAGATCTTTATCGGTCAGACCGCATAACAACATACGTTGTTCCTTTGTCATCAAGATGTTACTTGCCCGAGATTCGATCGTCGGTATCCAATACCTAGTTCAATCTCGTTATCGCAAGTCTCTTTACTCGCTCCGTAATACACCATCTCACAACTAACTTTATTAGTTGTAGTGCTTGCAAGGCTTAAGTGATGTGCATTACCGAGAGGGCCCAGAGATACCTCTCCGACAATCGGAGTGACAAAACCTAATCTCAAATACGCCAACCCAACATTTGCCTTTAGAGACACCTGTAGTACTCCTTTATAATCACCCGATTACGTTGTGACGTTTGGTAGCACCCAAAGTGTTCCTCCGGTAAACGGGAGTTGCATAATCTCATAGTTACAGGAACATGTATAAGTCATGGATAAAAGCAGTAGCAACATACTAAACGATCGTGTGCTAAGCTAAGGGAATGGGTCATGTCAATCGATCATTCTACTAATGATGTGACCTCGTTAATCAAATAACAACTCTTTGTTCATGGTCGGAAACATAACCATCTTTGATTAACAAGCTAGTCTAGTAGAGGCATACTAGTGACATATTGTTTTGTCTATGCATTCACACATGTATCATGTTTCCGGTTAATACAATTCTAGCATGAATGATAAACATTTATCATGAAATGAGGAAATAAATAATAACTTTATTATTGCCTCTAGGGCATATTTCCTTCAGTCTCCCACTTGCACTAGAGTCAATAATCTAGATTACATAGTAATGATTCTCACACCCATGGAGTCTTGGTGCTGATCATGTTTTGCTCGTGGAAGAGGCTTAGTCAACGGTTCGCAACATTCAGATCCGTGTATCTTGCAAATCTCTATGTCTCCCACCGACTAAGTCCCGGATGGAATTGAAGCGCCTCTTGATGTGCTTGGTCCTCTTGTGAAATCTGGATTCCTTCGCTAAGGCAATTGCTCCAAGATTGTCACAGAAGATTTTCATTGACCCGATGCACTAGGTATGACACCTAGATCGGATATGAACTCCTTCATCCGCATCCTTCATTAGCTGCTTCGAAGCTGCTATGTATTCCGCTTCACATGTAGATCCCGCCACGACGCTTTGTTTAGAACTCGCACCAACCGACAGCTCCTCCGCTTAGTGTAAATACGATCCGGTCTGCGATTTAGAATCGTCCGGATCGTGTCAAAGCTTGCATCAACGTAACTGCCACGATGAGCTCTTTGTCACCTCCATATACGAGAAACATATCCTTAGTCCTTTTCGTATTTCAGATGTTCTTGACCGCTGTCCAAAGGATCCACTCTGGATTACTTTGGTACCTCCCCGCTAGGCTTATAGCAAGGCACACATCAGGTCTGGTACACAGCATTGCATACATGATAGAGCCTATGGCTGAAGCATAGGAACATCTTTCATTTCTCTCTATCTTCTCGCAGTGGTCGGGCATTGAGTCTTACTCAACTTCACACCTTGTAACACGTGCAAGAACCCTTTCTTTGCTTGATCCATTTTGAACTTTTTCAAAATTTTGTCAAGGTATGTGCTTTGTGAAAGTCCAATTAGGCGCCTTGATCTATCTCTATAGATCTTAATGCCCAATATGTAAGCAGCTTCACCGAGGTCTTTCATTGAAAAACTCTTATTCAAGTATCCCTTTATGCTATCCAGAATTCTATATCATTTCCGATCAGTAATATGTCATCTACATATAATATCGAAATGCTACAGAGCTCCACTCACTTTCTTGTAAATACAGCTTCTCCAAAAGTCTGTATAAACCCAAATGCTTTGATCACACTATCAAAGTGTTTATTCCAACTCCGAGATGCTTGCACCAGTCCATAGATGGATCATTGGAGCTTGCACACTTTGTTAGCTCCCTTTGGATCGATAAAACCTTCTCGTTGCATCATATACAACTCTTCCTCCGTAAATCCATTCAGAATGCAGTCTTTACATCCATTTGCCAAATTTCATAATCATAAAATGCGGCAATTGCTAACATGATTCGGACGGACTTAAGCATCGCCACGGGTGAGAAGGTCTCATCGTAGTCAATCCCTTGAACTTGTCGAAACCTTTTGCATAAGTCGAGCTTTATAGACGAGAATATTACCGTCGGCGTCGGTCTTCTTCTTGAAGATCCACTTGTTTTCTATTGCTTGCCTACCTCGGGCAAGTCAACCAAAGTCCATACTTTGTTTTCATACATGGATCCCATCTCGATTTCATGGCCTCAAGCCATTTTGTGGAATCTGGGCTCACCATCGCTTCTTCATAGTTCGTAGGTTCATCATGATCTAGTAGCATGATTTCCGTAACAGGATTACCGCACCACTCGTGCGGATCTTACTCGTTGATCTACGAGGTTCTGCGAGTAACTTGATCTCAAGTTTCATGATCAACATCATCAACTTCCTCACTACTTGGTGTAGGTGTCTCGTAAACCGTTTTTCTGCATTTAACTACTTTCAAGTAAGGGAGAAGGTACTATTACCTCATCAAGTTCTACTTTCCTCCCACTCACTTCTTTCGAGAGAAACTCCTTCTCTAGAAAGGATCCATTCTTAGCAACGAATGTCTTGCCTTCGGATCTGTGATAGAAGGTGTACCCAACTGTCTCCTTTGGGTATCCTATGAAGACACATTCGATTTGGGTTCGAGCTTATCAGGTTGAAGCTTTTTCACATAAGCATCGCATCCCCAAACTTTAAGAAACGACAACTTTGGTTTCTTGCCAAACCATAGTTCATAAGGTGTCGCCTCAACGGATTTTGACGGTGTTCTATTCAGTGTGAATGCGGCCGCCTCTAGAGCATAACCCCAAAACGATAGCGGTAAATCTGAAGAGACATCATAGATCGCACCATATCTAGTAAAGTGCGACGACGCTCGGACACACCATTACGCTGTGGTGTTCCGGTGGCGGAGTTGCTAAACTATTCCGCATTGTTTCAAATGTAGACCAAACTCAGAACTCAAATATTCACCTCCACGATCAGATCGTAGAAATTTAATTTTCTTGTTACGATGATTTTCAACTTCACTCTGAAATTCTTTGAACTTTTCAAACGTTTCAGACTTATGTTTCATTAAGTAGATATACCCATATCCGCTTAAGTCATCTGTGAAGGTGAGAAAATAACGATATCCGCCACGAGCCTCAACATTCATCGGACCGCATACATCAGTATGTATGATTTCCAACAAATCTGTTGCTCTCTCCATAGTACCGAGAACGGTGTTTTAGTCATCTTGCCCATGAGGCACGGTTCGCAAGTGCCAAGTGATTCATAATCAAGTGACTCCAAAAGTCCATCAGTATGGAGTTTCTTCATGCGCTTTACACCGATATGACCTAAACGGCAGTGCCACAAATAAGTTGCACTATCATTATCAACTCTGCATCTTTTGGTTTCAACATTATGAATATGTGTATCACTACTATCGAGATTCATAAGAAATAGACCACTCCTCAAGGGTGCATGACCATAAAAGATATTACTCATATAAATAGAACAACCATTATTCTCTCGATTTAAATGAATAACCGCCTCGCATCAAACAAGATCCAGATATAATGTTCATGCTCAACGCAGCACCAAATAACAATTATTTAGGTCTAAAACTAATCCCAAGGTAGATGTAGAGGTAGCGTGTCGACCGCGATCACATCGACTTTGGAACCATTTCCCACGCTCGCCACCTCGCCCTTTGCCGTTGTTCGCTAATCAGTAGTCCCTGCTTCGAGTTGCAAATATTAGCAATGTAACCAAGATCAAATACCCAGTGCTACTGCGAGCTCTAGTAAGGTACACATCAATAACATGTATATCACATATACCTTTGTTCACCTTGCCATCCTTCTTATCCGCCAAATACTTGGGGCAGTTCCGCTTCCAAAGGACTACCGCTTGCAAGAGAAGCACTCGGTTTCAGGCTTAGGTCCAGACTTGGGTTTCTTCTCCTGAGCAGAACTTGCTTGCTGTTCTTCTTGAAGTTCCCTTCTTCTTCCCTTTGCCTTTCTTCTTGAAACTAGTGGTCTTATTGACCATCAACACTTGATGCTCCTTCTGATTTCTACCTCCGCAGCCTTTAGCATTGTAAGAGCTCTGTATAGTCTTTACTAACCCTTGCATATTATAGTTCATCACGAAGCCTTTGTAGCTTGGTGGCGTGATTGAGAATTCTGTCAATGACACAATCATCCGGAAGATTAACTCCCAATTGTGTCAAGTGATTGTAGTACCTGCACATTCTCGAGTATATGCTCACTAATGTAACTATTCTCCTCCATCTTGCAGCTATAGAACTTATTGGAGACTTCATATCTCTCAATCCGCATTCTGTTGAATATTAACTTCAACTCTGGAACATCTCATATGCTCCATGACGCTCAAAACGCCGTTGAAGTCCCGGTTCTAAGCCGTAAAGCATGGCACACTCGAACTATAGAGTAGTCATCAGCTTTGCTCGCCAGACGCTCATAACATCTGCAGTTGCATTAGCAAGAGTTCTGCACCTAGCGGTGCATCCAGACGTAACTCTTTCGTGCAGCAATGAGGATGATCCTCGTTACGGACCCAGTCCGTAATTGCTACCATCATCTTTCAACTTTGCTTTCTCAAGGAACGCATTAAAATTCAACGGAACAACAACACGAGCCATCTATCTACAATCAAACATAAACAAGCAAGATACTATCAGTACTAAGTTCATGATAAATTTAAGTTCAATTAATCATATTACTTAAGAACTCCCACTTAAAAAGACATCTCTAGTCATCCAAGTGATCACGTGATCCAAATCAACTAAACCATAACCGATCATCACGTGAAATGGAGTAGTTTTCAATGGTGAACATCTTATGTTGATCATATCTACTATATGATTCACGCCGACCTTTCGGTCTCCGTGTTCCGAGGCCATATCTGCATATGCTAGGCTCGCCAAGTATAACCCGAGTATTCTGCATGTGCAAAACTGGCTTGCACCCGTTGTAGATGGACGAGAGCTTATCACACCCGATCATCACGTGGTGTCCGGGCACGATTTAACTTTGGCAACGGTGCATACCGGGAGAACACTTCTTGATAATTTAGTGAGAGATCATCTTATAATGCTACCGTCAATCAAAGCAAGATAAGATGCATAAAAGGATAAACATCACATGCAAATCAATATAAGTGATATGATATGGTCATCATCATCTTGTGCTTCATGATCTCCATCTTGTTGCACCACCATGATCACCATCGTCACCGGCGCGACACCATGATCTTCATCGCAGCATCGTTGTCGTCTCGCCAAACTTATGCTACTACGACTATCGCTACCGTTTAGTGATAAAGTAAAGCATTACATGGCGATTGCATTGCATACAATAAAGCGACAACCATATGGCTCCAGCCAGTTGCCGATAACTATGGTTACAAAACATGATCATCTCATACAATAAAATATAGCATCACGTCTTGACCATATCACATCACAACATGCCCTGCAAAAACAAGTTAGACGTCCTCTACTTTGTTGTTGCAAATTTTACGTGGCTGCTACGGGCTTAAGCAAGATCCAGTCTCACCTACGCATCAAAACCACAACGATATTTCGTCAAATAGACTCGCTTTTAACCTTCTTCAAGGACCGGGCGAGTCACACTCGGTTCAACTAAAGTGAGAGAGACAGCACCCACCAGTCACCTTTAAGCAACGAGTGCTCGTGAAGCGGTGAAACCAGTCTCGCGAAGCGCACGCGTAATGTCGGTCCGGGCCGCTTCATCTCACAATACCGCTGAACCAAAGTATGACATGCTGGTAGGTAGTATGACTTGTATCGCCCACAACTCACTTGTGTTCTACTCGTGCAAAACATCAAACCATAGAAAAACCTAGGCTCGGATGCCACTGCTGGGGAACGAGTAATTTCAAAATTTCCCACGCACACGCAAGATCATGGTGATGTATAGCAACGAGAGGGAGAGTGTTGTCCACATACCCTTGTAGACCAAGCGGAAGCGATCACAACGTAGAGGAAGTAGTCGACGCTCTCCTCGCGATCCGACCGATCCCGCGCCAGCATTCGGCGCCCGAAGTTCTTGACACACGACAGCTCGATGACGCCCCTCGATCCGATCCAGCCGAGTGTCGAGGGAGAGTTTCACAAGACGACAGCGTGGTGACGATCTTGATGTTTCACGGTGCGGGCTTCGCTTAAGCTTCAGAACGGTATAACCGAGGTGGAATATGGTGGAGGGGGCACCGACACGGCTAAGGAACGATCCAAAGATCAAACTTGTGTGTTCCAAGGTGCCCCCTGCCCCTCAGATATAAAGGAGCAGGGGAGGGGGCCAGGCCAAGGGAGGCGCGCTGGGAGTCCTACTCCTCTGGGAGTAGGATTCCCCAATCCTAGTTGGACTAGGATTCCTGAGGGGGAAAGAGAGAGAGGGGGCGGCCTTCTCCTAGTCCTAGTAGGACTAGGGAAGGGGAGGCGCGCACCACCTAGGGCTGGCCCTTCTCCTTTCCACTAAGGCCCATCGAGGCCCATTTACCTCCCGGGGTTCCGTAACCTCCGGCACTCGAGAATTCCGCCGCCCGAACCATTCCAACTCCAAACATAGGCTTCCAATATATCAATCTTTATGTCTCGACCATTTCGAGACTCCTCGTCATGTCCGTGATCACATCCGGACTCAACTTCTTCGGTACATCAAAATACATAAACTCATAATAACCGCCATCGAAACCTTAAGCGTGCGGACCCTACGGTTCGAGAACAATGTAGACATGACCTAGAACTATTCACGGTCAATAACCAATAGCGGACCTGGATGCCCATATTGGTTCCTACATATTCTACGAAGATCTTTATCGGTCGACCGCATAACAACATACGTTGTTCCTTTGTCATCGGTATGTTACTTGCCCGAGATTCGATCGTCGGTATCCAATACCTAGTTCAATCTCGCTATCGCAAGTCTCTTTACTCGTTCCGTAATACACCATCTCACAACTAACTTTATTAGTTGTAGTGCTTGCAAGGCTTAAGTGATGTGCATTACCGAGAGGGCCAGAGATACCTCTCCGACAATCGGAGTGACAAAACCTAATCTCAAATACGCCAACCCAACATTTGCCTTTAGAGACACCTGTAGTACTCCTTTATAATCACCCGATTACGTTGTGACGCTTGGTAGCACCCAAAGTGTTCCTCCGTAAACGGAGTTGCATAATCTCATAGTTACAGGAACATGTATAAGTCATGGATAAAAGCAGAGCAACATACTAAACGATCGTGTGCTAAGCTAAGGAATGGGTCATGTCAATCAGATCATTCTACTAATGATGTGACCTCGTTAATCAAATAACAACTCTTTGTTCATGGTCAGGAAACATAACCATCTTTGATTAACAAGCTAGTCTAGTAGAGGCATACTAGTGACATATTGTTTCGTCTATGCATTCACACATGTATCATGTTTCCGGTTAATACAATTCTAGCATGAATGATAAACATTTATCATGAAATGAGGAAATAAATAATAACTTTATTATTGCCTCTAGGGCATATTTCCTTCAGCACGTTGATGCCATTGTGTGATCCGGTCATGCCAAAGAAAGAGTGCCATATCCAGAGATCTTGAGATGCCACGACCTCAAGTATAAAAATGCAAGCCCTGATATGGCCCTTATATTGCCCTTGCCAAGCAGAAGGGCAGTTCTTTCACTCCTAGTGCATGTAGTCTATGCTGCCAAGCATCCCTGGGAAGCCTCTGCTGGCATTCATCGCCAACAAGTGGGCTGTATCTTGAGGAGTCGGCTCTCTCAAGTACTCAGGGTCAAACACAACAATAAAAGCCCTGCAGAACTTGTACATGGAGTCTAGGCATGTATACTCGCTCATAAGAACGTACTCGTCAATGAGATCACCTGGCACTCCGTATGCAAGCATTCAGATGATTGCAGTGCATTTTTAATAAGAGGAGAAGCAAATATTTCCAAGGCCATCCTCTTTGCACTCAAAATAGTCATCGTAGCTAACCACCCCCTCTCTGATACGGTTGAAAAGATACCTACTCATACGGAAACGGCGGCTGAATTTATGATGTTTGAACAACGGGTTCGTTGTGTCAAAGTACTCCTTCCAAAGAAAGAAATGCCCGCTCTCTCGGTTGCAATTCAACGCCGGAAGGCGCCCCAGAATGGAGCCACGGAACAATGGCCGCTGACTGTTGAGGTGGTGATGGACCAACATGGCAGCCAAGATCTCCTCCTCATCATCGGACGAGGAATCATCGGAGTCGGAAAGGAAATTGTGAAAAAAGAACTCGTCGGTGGAGTCCATTTTTGTACCTTGGCAAACTATCGAACAGCTTGCGGGCGTCGACGAAGGAGCCGGCCGGCGAAGGGAGTCGCGCCGCCTTCGGACCAGCTACCTGCCCTGGCAGCGTCCGACGAGTGTGCCGATGTCAGGACCAAGGAACTGGCCGGGGCAGCGAGGCTGCTTCTTGGTCGTGACTATGTCGGGGGCTTGGGGTGGGAAGCTTTCGGATCCCCAGCGGCAAGACAACGGTGGCGGCGACGTGGGAGGTGGCAGCGTTGTGCGGGTGGATGTTGCGGCACCGGCAGCTGGCAGAGGCACCGGAAAAATGGGCGGCGGCGGCGACGAAGGAGACGGGCGAGGGTTTGCTTTTGGAATGGGAGAGGATGGCCAATTGCCACGGACCAGCAGGCTAGGAGGGAGGAGTAGGCGGGCGCACGTCCGTCTCGTGTCCGCGCAGATGCAAATCCGTCTAAAAGATGGGCCAGGAATGGGTCGGCAGGCGGACGAAAAGCGGATGTGCGTCAGTTTGGGTCGGCACGTTGGGCCGATTTTTCTGTCCGTGCCGACCCAAACGGACTCACACAGACGAAATGGGTCGTTGCGTTGGAGTTGCTCTAAGGTAGTCCGACTCGATAACCCAAACCTAAAAGCATGACCGCCGAGCCGGGAGTGGGCTCTAGTTTATTAGTCCTTATTGTTTTTTGTGATAATTATTGACCATAAATTGAACTAACAAAATGTTCATGCATGTCACCGAAAATTATCAATGAAAACTATGTTCAAATACGAATCTAACCATATAATTTTTTTGACATGCATTAACATTTTGTTAGTTAAATATTTGGTCAAAATTTGGCACAAATTACATAAGGGATCAATAAACCAGGAAGGAGGTAGTAGAAGGTAAAAATCCCTAAATATTGTATTTTATATTCTCAAAAAGATTAAACTAGGATTTTAACAAAATGTAGACATAATATTGTATTTTTATATTCCCCAAAAGAATAAACTAATATGTTTCAATATTCTCTGCTCTCCACCCCTCCATTTTCTTCTCAAATTTCTCCATTCAAAAATTTGAGTGGTTAGAAGGGGTTGAATTAGTAATTGGGAGGACATACCCTAATTAAAATCTCTACTGGTGTTAGAAGGGGTGGCTTCTTTGATTTTGTTGGTTCTGAGGGGGTGTTTGGTTCAGGGACATTTTAGTCCCAGAGACTAGAAAAAGTCCCTAGGAACCAAACGGGAGGGACTTTTTCTACAGGGACTAGAAAAAGTCCTACAACTTCTAAACCAAACACCCCCTGAGTTGTGGTAATGCAAAGAATTCATGTTAGATTAATTGTAGGTAGAAAGCACTCACATCCATAGCTCGATCTTGCTTAATTACCCGATTTTATTATCAAAAGAGTATACCACATAGCATAGTTCATTACACAGTGGATAGTAATTGCCTAGTTTGAGGCTTCTGTTCATACAACCGAATTCATTTCAGAACTCCAAAACCGAGAGCTCGATCAAAATACAAAAAGAACTATTGTATTCTTAGGACATACTAATACTACTTGTCTGTAATCAATAAGCTTGTGCTTGCATGTCTTCTGAGCATTTCTTAAAGGCTTCAGGAATGAATCTCAAAAGGGAAGGGAAAGAAGCTCCCGATCTATTTTCCAGCATGCCGATTTCCTCATCCACATTTGTAGATAGGATCTCCAGTTCTAGCATAATACTCATAAAATGGTGAGGACGTGACAAAACTCCTCTTTGTCAAGGTTATTTTTTGCAAACATCCTCTTCTTGCCTACGCATTTCTGAGTTCCATTGGTTGGAAAAACAATCTCTTCACTGCTACCGCCATTGCTGACTGAACAGAAACGTTCGATCAACGCATTATCCATCATCCCTGCCACAGGATCTACTACCATACGTTGAAGCACAGTAGCATTCCTAAGGATGTAGAGCGCCAGCTCGGCTAGCCCCAATACATCGCAAAATCCAGACATGTAGACACTCCTGAGATGACGATGCGGAGGCCCTTGCGCCGCTAACACTGTCCTCGGATTTTCAGAGCAAAATCTATCACGATCCATCTGCACGGGCATATCCATTAATTTCAAGATACATCTTTGTTCGAGTGGACAGAACACGCAGGAAAATACCATAATTAAGAGTGACCACTTACATGCAGTTCCAGTTCTTCTAAGAGAGGTGCTAATTCCAAGAGATTAACAAACCCCATAACCCAGCTATCATCATATGGGCCGAGAAAGATATCAAGGTTCATGTTCAGATGCCTCAAAGTAATGAAGCAATCGCGGGTGTTACTGAATCTTTCCACCTGGAACAGAAATAATGCATGGCCACTCAACAAATATTTAATTTTGAATCGACCGATATGGCAGGTCAACAAACAACTGAATGTAAATATCATGAAGGTGATATTGGAGAACGAAATAAGAAGCTCGTTTCTAGAGCGTACCTGATTAACGGTCAAAAGTAGAAGTAGTGTGTGCACATGAGGAAGAGCAGTTGGAAGCTCAGTAAAGATATAATCCAAAACATCATCATAACCATCGAGCACTCTCAAGTTTGACACGAAAATTGCCTCTGACAACTTTGAAGATTCACTGAGCACAGTTTGCATCAGATAGTCATCAAACTCAAATTTGGTAAGATTTGGAGCATGTAACTCTATCATTTTCAGTTCACAACGGCGCACACGCAGGTACTGCAACCTGCACAGTTCCTGTCCTATGCGTAAACTTGACAAGGAGTCGCAGCACTCTATGTTTATACTCTCGAGAAGGGCACAACTTAGCAACAGGCACCGGAGATCATCATCACTAATGGACACCGTATTTAGTGTGAGTTTCCTAAGGTTTATGATGCCGCAAAAACTGGGGGGCAGCTTTAACCATACATAGCCCAGAATAAGAGATGTGACACAAGAGCCGCTTGGGCCACTGAGCCTGCACAGCGGGAAAACATACTTGTACTGGTCACATCCAGGGCCAAAGCAATCGACATCAAATGTGAAATCAAAAGCAATGTGCTTGGCCCTTGACACAATGGAAAAGCTAACCCATCTATCAATGTGATACTTGTTCTTTCTGCGAAGGCCAAATTCGACAGCAAACTTGTCCAGCGTAGTCGTAGTTGTAGTACAAGTAGACCATAGTGGGTGCAATACACTGTCCACATTGGCGATGAATTCAGCAGCCCGGGATGCTCGTTTAGTATTCATGTCTTTAATGATGCCATAGTAGTCTTTGGGGACCAGGTCTGGGTCAGTATTCATGTGTGTACTTATGCCAAAGGTGTCTTTGGTGAGGACCAGATCTGGATGGCATATCCGCTGCTGTCTCCATTCACGAGAAAGCATGCTCATCCTGACGACATCCTTGATCGACAACCGTGACAGTATGTCACGCAGAACGTCCTGTAATAATGAGCATGAGCAGTCAAGTAGTTGTGGCATGAGCTCAACAGTCACGCTACTTCCTACGACATATAGTGATTTTTATAAGATTCGCTAATAGCTGGTATAAATAAGGCGTCTCGATACTTACATACGGTAGAAGTTGAAGCTGCATTGCAGCCACGTCCGGTTTCTGCACCCTACTGGAACCAGCTCTCTTGTTTTCGACCGAAAGTTCTTGACTGCCTTCTTTGTCCATCAAAGTGGATTTGATAGATAGATGCATCTGCATGGCAGCAAACAAGAAGTACAAACTAGATAAAGCCAACTGTGATTTTTTTTCAGCAAGCATTCATCATTATCATCGGTTTGATATTTGAACAAGCAATCGTGACCGTGAATCCCGATAACCCAGCTATGTTCTATGACAAAAACAGAGAACATAATTTGGCAACAAACTTGTGTCAGGTATCTTACATTACAGGACTTTTCTATTTCATTTTTGTAACTCTATCTTGCATTACAGGTTACCAGTCTTGGCTGGGGGAAGAATAAATAAATCAGTAACCTGAAGCCACTTCATGTTTAAAATCAGCCTGAAAGAACATTACATTACAATGGGGATCGCTCATGCGAACATTCAAAATTTTGCAATGGGGATCATAAAATTAACAAAGATCCTATCCTCCATTCAGAAATCATCACACCAGATGAGGAATCGAGGGCCACGCCCATCGATTCTTTAACAGGGATTCGAACTGAGGTACCTATGGATGGAGTAGCCGCGCCGGAGAAGGGGAGGAGCCTCTCCCAACGGGATCGGCGGAACAAGGGAAAATCTCGCCGGCGAACACGCAGGAGCTCACCGCCGCGCAATTAACCGCCTGGATCGAAGGTCGCCGCAGCGCTAACCCTAGCGGTGCTGGCAGCCGGGAGGAAGATGGGGAGAGATTAATCTGGGCCGGACATCCCACATCCAACGTGGGCAATTCTTGTTTCCAGTTTTTTCTTGTTTCAGATTTTTCTTTTATACTGTTACTATTCTTCCAAAGAAAGGCTATCTCTACTCTTAATGGAGCAGTTGGTGAATAGTCCGCCGGTTATTTTTCGCTGGTTTTATTTTGCCTCACCACTTTCGTTGGTTTTATTTCGCTGGTTTTATTTCGTCTCCCTTCCACCTGCCTTTTCGCTTCACCACCCACATAAACCCATCAGATTAGTTACCATATAAAAAATAAATCGCAATCAATCAAGTATTGATGATCAGATTAGTTACCATATAAAAAATAAATCCCAATCAATCAAGTATTGATGGGGTATTTCCTTATATTGGGTGTGATTTTCCCTTTCTTATCATCAATCATCTCTACTGCCTAAAAAAATGCGTAGCTTTCCTTTTCCTGCCAACCGACCGCGTCCCATCTCCCTACATCGCCCTCGTTGCTCTGCCTCCCGCACGAAAAAACCCTCTCGTTTGACATTCCCCAAACCCCGCACGATGGAAAAACCCAGCCGCCTGCTTCCCCTCCTCTCGACCGCTACATACGTCCAGATCGCGGCCCCATCCCCATCCTCCTCTCATGTCACGGCGGCCGATGGATTGCCGCCACCACCCTCCTACTCTCTCACCACCGCCGTCCTCCCGCTCGCTCGCCGCCGCCGTCGCCACCAATCCCGGCGAAGGCGCCGTTGCTGCTATGCCGCCTCCTTTCCCCATCCAAGCCTGACCATGGCAACGACGCCCTCTCATGTGTCCTGCGGTGAGGTTTGGGGAGGCGCGACCACAATCCAGTAGGGATCTCACTGCGGACCCGTCCGCTGGGATGGGTGTTGCCTCCGTTGCGAATGGGATCGAAGGGAGGGACTACTTCGTCGTCAAGGTCGGCGAGACAGCGGCCGATTGGGAGCCCGGTTGTGAACATGGGAGTTCGTCCCCATGGAGGCGGCGGCCGTGGAGATTGGATGTGAAGCAACCCCACTTGCCGGTGGTGGAGGCTTGCCATCCATGTGATCCTTTCTTCTCCCGGTATCCCCATTCCTTGCCTCCCATTACAAAAGCGAGCATGAATGAGAGCAGGGGCTGATTTTCATCAATTCATTTCTCATATTTTTAGTTGCTTTTTTAAGATTATACAAGATGCTCCCGATATGTTTTGTCAAATTACTTGGATCGTCTTATGGAATTGACAGCCATCGTATTTTTCACCTCATGTTATTTCTTAATCCTTGTCCCACTAGGCATCCACTACATGTTTGGTAATGACGTGATGTTGAGGCGGCTAGGAGAAGCTCAGCAGCCAGATCAAAGGCTATCGAGATGGATCTGGGAGCCAAGCAGTAGTTCTTCTGTTAAATTTTGGTTATTATCTTTTCTATTGTTATGATTGTGGGATGGTTGATTTTGACTCGGTGTAACATTTGCATTTGTTTCCCCAGCTTGTTGGCGTAGATGCGTGGCACTACAGCAACTAATAAAGAGCGAGGGCAGTGCACATCAGAGCTACGCTGAATGCAGAGAGCCAACCACGAATTGGGTATGTTCACGCGAGGGATGGGAGAGGAGAGGAACATTAACATTTTTCATGATTTGGATGAAAATTTCAGTTCGTAGTTTCTCCGTACGTGGCAACACAGTAGCGGTACTCATGGGCTTAGGATGAAAGTAGCGCCAGCAGAATCAGTAGCTTGGATGGGAAGGCGATTGTTGCCCTTATCCCTTGGTGCTAGCCTACCGTGGCGGCCTCACTAACTTGCTCATTGCGAATACGAGTTCGTGGGGTCGTGAGTTGCTGTAGATTTGTATTTATCACTTTTTACAATATTTATTGATGTATCCCTAACTCATCGAGTCATTTTTAGCTTTGATTTCCCATATACGCCAGCCTAAATATCCCATGGTCAGAATATTTGCATGGTTAGTTGACATTGTCCCTTTCTTTCTAATGTTTAGTATTTTATATTGCCGATAGAAATAATTTTATCCGCTTGATTTAGGAAGTGCACATAGGTAGGTCAACATATTTTGTAGCTCTTTCATATGTAAAAGCATATGTTGCATAAGAAATTATTATATTCCAAGCATACTCACATTTCACTAACAAATAGGGGAGGTTCAGACTTCAGAGCAATGATAAAAAGGTTTGTTCCTCACTCTTTTGTTGGAATTTTAGTTCCAAGTTAACATGATTTCTTATCCGCTTCATAAGTCATGCATTTGCTTAATTAGGTGATAAGTAGAGTAAAAAAAATTGATCATCTTATTGTAGGGTTTGTTTAAACTCCAGCATAAGGAATTCTGGTTTAAGAAAAAAGACTTTTGGCTTCTTTAATTACAAATTGATTGCAACATCGTGTTAGTATGTGATTTCTCACATCTGGTTATAATATTTGTGAAGACGTGCATTGCACGTGCACTTGGAAGCGGGCCCGTTGCCCGCGCCGGACGGCGCCAACGCTGACCTGGGCCACCACCTCCGCGTATTCTTGGAGCTATGGCTGGCCGATTTACATGAAATTAATTCCCTCAGTTCTGGTGGCAAATATCACTAGTAGAAAACCATCCATTAGTCCCGGTTCGTAAGGGCCTTTAGTCCCGGTTCATGAACCGACTAATGGGTCGTTATTAATGCCACCACCCATTAGTCCCGGTTCAAACACGAACCGGGACCAATGTGGCTCCACGTGGCCCCGTGCACCGAGCCCAATCAGGGTTTTGGTCCCGTTGGTGGCTCCAACCGAGACCAAAAGTCATTTTTTACAAAAGTGGTTGCTTTAGGGTTTTGGGGGTTATTTTAGGTTGTTATTATAGCTAGCTAATAGAGAGAAGTGTCTCTCTTATCTTCGCCCTTGGTTTATCAACGCTGCTGCTATGTTCATTGCACCCGCAGATATAACATGCTCATGCATGCTTTGCATCATACATCATCATATATGTATATAATAACAAGTCCTACTAATCATGCATCATCATACAACTTCTACTCGTTATTAATAATAAGTCATACGATCATCATCCTCATAGTCATCGAACCCAATCCTACATAATTGTTCTTAGCACATGATCATCAGTATCAGGTAGGACCTACACCCTTAAGGTAAAATAGCATAAAACAATATAGACCCCGACTCTCCATTATGAAGAATGGCGATCATCCTGTCTCCAATTCTTTCCCTTCGCTGCTTATTGCTTCCAAGAAGCTCCTTACGACTGTCCATGCATTTTTTCCATTCTTTGATTGTTATGTCTCCATTTTTTTAGAAACCCGGTATGGACAGTTGAGATTCGTAGGACGACCTGGTCGTATGTTCAAAACATGAAGGCTACCATGCGTATACATCAGATGAGGTACACAATCATTCGGGATTATCTGTTGAAAAACATAGTAATAACTTCGTAGTTAGCAATGATGTACTAGTTTTAGAAGTGTGCAAAAAGATGCACGGATGTTGTAATAGTAAAAAATAATCTTACCAGGTATCTCCATGGTAGTTATCAGAGTTCAACACGTGCACTAGTGGCACGTATTGACCATAATGTTGAGGAGTTTGATTGTAGATATTGTAATTCTCAAGATCAGTACAAAATCCGACCAGATGATTTTTCTCCTGATAAGTTAATTCGGAGCCTTCGGTGTAGTACGTTCTGTCTACCATCTTCCGCACATTCTTTGAAGAATGAAAATAAGTTGTCAATGGAGATAAGTTGTCAATGGAGATAAGTTGTCAACTATATATTTTGAAATAAACAATATAAATTACTTAATAACTATGTTTAGCTCACATGAGCGAAGAACTGGAGGTGTATACACAAAGACCCAAATCGAAGGTGTCTCTTGCTCGATTGTAGGATCACCAAGATTTATGGTGACAAGCATACCCTCATCAAGACCATACATCTTGCAAAATGCATTCCAATTTTTGCAACCAAAATGGGTTACACTCTGAGCATTGTACAACTTTACTTGAAAATCCACACCATGATGGGTACTTAGGATAATTTTTTTGGTTTCGAAATTTTCATGGTCTTCAAAACCCATCCTCTCCAAGACATAGCGTCTTGCAAAGCATTGGATAAGCTAGTCGAATTGGAAAAGATGAAAAATACATGTTAAGATAGTTGAAGTCGTGCTTAATTATGAAAAAAACTATTGTCGCTGCTATGCATCAGTATGAACATCGCAGGTCTCCTCGAGCTTAATGCTGAAGCGCCGATCTTCGTCCAGCTCAATGAACCTGTCGCACATACCTCGGTCGTCGTGGCACCAGTCGCACTCCCCTAGGCGGTTTTCGTCGTCCGATGAGTACGACATTTCCGGCCTACGTTCATAATTCAAATATTAAACTAGATCATTATTATTAATCACGGGTTGACTATCAATGATCCATGTACGTACGTAGCTCCAATTTCATTCCCGAATGCATTATTATACCAAATTGTCTAGCACACAGGAATGAAGGAGAACTTATCCAATATGAGCATTCAATAAGCAAAACCAAATCATAAAATAAGCAAAACTAAATTGTAAAATAAAGTATAGTATTCAAATTAGCATGCATTCAATAATTATAAGCAAAAGTACATCATCTCTTGGTGTCCGTACATCGTCGAATATTATCACTAATACAACTAGAACCGTAGCGCCCGACGGGTATCGACGCGGCGGTGGACACCCAAAGATAAGGAACCATCACAGGATCATAGCTCCGGTGAGATCCTCAAGAACCTGCCGGTATTGTCGAACCTCCCTCCAATGCAACCATGTAGCGACGGACGTGCTCGCCCTCCTCGCTGACACGCTGACGCACCACCTCCGCGGTGTCCGGATGCCTCACCACCGCCATCGCCCACGCGACCGCCACCAAACAAGGATCGGGTCAACAACGGGCTGCCTCCTCACCAACCCACGCCCCCGAAGGTAGCACCTCCCAATACCAACCCGGCGGAGCCCAGTCCCGAACATGGCCCTGATCAAGCAGGCCTCCACCGCCGAGTCGACGACGACGAGGATGCGGGATAGGCATCGCCGACGTCGATGCGGGAACTACTTCTATATATAGTTAAATCTAACATAATATGAAGAAATTAATTACTACACATATCTAATCTAACAAAAAAATCTAATTAATCTAACAAAAATATCTAACATAATATGAACAAATTAATTACTACACATGTAATCTAACAAAAAAAATCTAATCTAACAAAAAAAATCTAATTAAATCAACTATCTAGTTCAACTACTAAGCACTTACTATAAATAAATAAGTAGTACTTACTAAAAACAAACTACTTCATTATATAGTAAAATAAATTAGTTTATTAAATCAACTAGCTAGTTCAACTATATATAAACTACTTCTTATTTTTTCCTTTTTCTAAATACTATGAACAAAAAACATTAAAATTCTATGAACAAAATTAATTACACAATCTAAATATCAGCAAAAAAATCTATTAACAATAATATCACCAAACATGCATATTCAATAATAATATCACCAAAAAATCTATTAACAGAAAAAAATCTAACATAATATGAACAAATTAATTACTACACATATCTAATCTAACAAAAAATCTAATTAATCTAACAAAAAAAATCTAACATAATATGAACAAATTAATTACTACACATGTAATATAACAAAAAAAACAAATCTAATTTAACAAAAAAAATCTATGAACTACATATCTAAATTACTACACATCTAACCTAACAAAACAAATATATGAACTACAAAAAGAATCTAAAAAAAATCTAACAAAAATAAAAAAACGCTCACGTAGGCGTCGAGGCGGCGCGGTGCAGGGGCGACGACGGGCTCGGGGCGGCGCGGGGCAGGGGCGACAAGGGCAGCGGGCTCGGGGCAGGCGACGGGTGGCATTTACGCCGAGGCGGGACACGGGCGGCGGCGATGACGGGGCGGGGACGCGGCGGCGCGGCGACGACGGGCTCGGGCGGCGACGGGACGGCGGGCTTGAGGCGGGCTCGGCGGTGACGGGCGACGAGGAGCAGAGGCTCGAGGCAGGCGAGAAAGAGATGGGATTTGGCGAAAACTGCTAAGTCCAGTATATATAGCAAGAGATTGGTCCGGTTGGTGGCTCCAACCGGGACTAATGTCCTTTAGTCTCGGTTGGTGCCTCAACCGACCAAAGGCCTCTTTTCAGCAGCCCAAAGGGCGGAAACGAGCCTTTGGTCCCGGTTGGAGGCTCCAACCGACTACTAAAGATTGGTCCCGGTTGAAGCGACCAACCGGGACCAAAGAGCGGCATTGGTACCGGTTGGTGCCATGAACCGGTACCAATGGACCTGTGTAACTACTTTTTTTATTTTCTGCAGCTATTTTTTTGTTGATTCTTCCTGCAGCTGTCTTTTTAGTCCCACCTCGCCAAGCGAGAGGCACTTGCAGCTGTTTATAAGCCCTGAGTGCAGATACGATGACGAAGAGGCTCAATGCTCCTGCACGTTGGTTAGCTTCAAGCCTTGCGGAATACGGTAGACTGCATAGAGCTATGTGCAGTGCAGTTGACACTATTCCAAAAGGCTTGAAGAAAATTAACGAGCATTGCGCCTCTTTTTTATTTTTAATGACTTATTACAACTCAGAAATAAAAAGAAAAAAATAAATGTAGCAGAAAAGAAAAAAACTATATAAAACCACTCAGAAATAAATAGAAGAAAAAATAATTTTGATTAACTTTACTATAAAAATAGCATAGATCAGATCATTACTCGATTGCTGCAGCCGGCGATGGTGGTCATCTCTTCCGTCGAGGTGGTCGGCCCGAGGTGGGTCTTGGATCTCGGGATCCGTCATCCGCACCAGTGCGAGTCGGGAGACGAGTTGCCGGTGAAAACCGAGCTGACGGCGGGCGATGGTGGCGTTCCATGTCGTTACCATGATGAAGGCATCGTCGTGTGACTACCGCTGACCCACTCAGATTGCTCGGAAACCCTAGGATCTGGTGTTCGCATCGGACGATGGCGGCATCTGCGGTGTTGTTTCTCTCTTGGGAGCATTGTTTTGTGGAGCAATTTGGAAGTCGAGGAAGGAGGTGGAGTGGCCGCCTTGCACGGAGCTTCGTGGAGCTGTCAAGTCATGCACGGCCGGCGGTGCTATGCTTGGTCATGCTCGGTCGGAGGTGCTACGCACGACAGATCCACCAAGGGCTTCAAGCTGTGTCGGCTGGTGGTACTTGGCAGCATGGCGCTGAGGTGTATCAGTGGCGACCGTGACGTGTTCAGCTGTTTGCGCGGGACTAAAGATGAGCATTCGTCCCGGTTGGTCCAACCAACCAGGACCAAAGAGCGGCATTGGTACCGGTTGGTGCCATGAACCGGTACCAATGGACCCATGTAACTACTTTTTTATTTTCTGCAGCTATTTTTTTGTTGATTCTTCCTGCAGCTATTTTTTAGTCCCACCTCGCCAAGCGAGAGGCACTCGCAGCTGTTTATAAGCCCCGAGTGCAGAGACGATGACGAAGAGGCTCAATGCTCCTCAAGACGTTAGTTAGCTTCAAGCCTTGAGGAATACGGTAGACCGCGCAGAGCTATGTGCGGTGCAGTTGACACTATTCAAAGGCTTGAAGCAAATTAACGAAAGATTGCGCCTCTTTTTATTTTTAATGACTTATTACAACTCGAAATAAAAAATGTAGCAGAAAAGAAAAAAAATATAAAAACCACTCAGAAATAAATAGAAGAAAAATAATTATGATTAACTTTACTAAAAAAGCATAGATGCTTATTTTTAACGACTTATTACAACTCAGAAATAAAAACAAAAGAATAAATATAACAGAAAAGAAAAAAATAGAGAACTACTCAGAAATGAATAGAAGCAAAAAATAGTTGTGATTAACTGTACTAAAAAAGGAGCATATATGCTTATTTTTAATGGCTTATTACAACTCAGAAATAAAAAGAAAAAAATAAATATAGCAGAAAAAGAAAAAAACTATATAAAAAACTACTCAGAAATGAATAGAAGCAAAAAATAGTTGTGATTAACTGTAGTAAAAAAGGAGCATATATGCTTATTTTTAATGGCTTATTACAACTCAGAAATAGAAAGAAAAAAATAAATATAGCAGAAAAAGAAAAAAACTATACAAAAACTACTCAGAAATGAGCAGAGATGCGCTTATAGAGGAAATTCAACTTAAATTCATAACGAATTTCAAGAGAAATCCGTATGAATTTATGCTAAATTCTAAGGGCGAAAATCCAAATCTGAGCCCGAGCTCATCTGCACCCGCGCTCACCAAAAAAATCAAAATAAATACTAAAAAATTCAAAAAAATTCAAAAAAAATTGGGGTGGTGGACAATTTGATGCGTGAGGTGCGTCCCAATTTTCGAAACATTTGGACTTATGTGCAGCTCTCAGCAAAAAAGACAAATCGAAGGTCTGTAAAAATGTGTACTGTTCATATACTGTTTTGGTCTGATTTGTCTTTTTTGCTGAGAGCTGCATGTAAGTCCAAATGTTTTGAAAATTGGGGCGCACCTCGCGCATCAAATTGTCCACCACCTCAATTTTTTTCGGAATTTTTTGAATTTTTTTGAATTTTTTACGAATTTTTTTTAACGGGTGCAGATGCACCCGGGCACCGAAACGCCGCACTCATATAAGGGCATCTATTTTCATTTTCAGAGGAGCTCAATAAGGTAGAGAGGGAGGGGCTTATAAACCGGTCCGATTCCCCTTCAGTTGGCGAGGTGGGACTAAACTCTGGTCGCAACGGGGACCAACCATTTAGTCCCGATTGACGGCTCGAACCGGGACTAATGGGCAGCCCATTGGTCCCGGTTCAAGCCACCAACCGGGACCAATGGTGTTGGGCCAGGAGCAAGGCCCATTGGTCCCGGTTCGTCCCACCAACTGGGACCAATAGGTTCAGATGAACCGGGACCAATGGCCCACGTGGCCCGGCCGGCCCCCGGGGCTCACGAACCGGGTCCGATGCCCCCATTGGTCCCGGTTCTGGATTGAACCGGGACTAATGGGCTGGACCGGCCTGGACCATTGGCCCCTTTTCTACTAGTGTATAATACACATAATCCATATTGTTATGCACTAGCGTGTGTGTGTGAAATAGATGTATTATGGTCCCGTACCTAATAAGATGGATATGTGTGTGTGTTAGAGAGAGGGAGAGGGGGGAGAGAGTGAGGAAGAGGGAGGGAGAGTGTGTGTGTGAGGATTTGATGGTAAAAAAGGTCTCCAATGTCGTAATATTGAACTCTTAAAGTTAATGTGGCCCCGTTGCAACGCACAGTCGTTCTTCTAGTTTTTTAGGACGCTGCCATGTGCCATCTGACTCATAATTGATAATTATCAGCTGCCTTCCTAGCTTCGATTTGCCTCCCCCGCATCACAACACCTGTCATGTTGTGAATCCTTTAGAGCATTTTTAACCGCGCCCCCAACACCCCCCCAGCGCCGATAAAATGTCCGAGTCGTGCCCCCAAGACGCCGAAATCCACCGGCTCGGGCCATTTTTGGGCCCGGCGATCGCAGGCCGAACCCGGCGCACTGGGGGGGGGGGGCGCTCAAGGGCTCCAGCGCAAGGGAAAACACACCTGGGCCACACTGTCAGGCAAAAAGTCAAGCCAATCGTCCAGATTCGCCTCCCACCCCCCACGCGCTCAGCCGCCACCCGACCGATCCCGGCGCCACCCACCTCCTACCACCGCTAGATAGGCCATTCCCCACTGGAAAAGAGAAGAGGTTTCGCCGCGGTAGCTGAGGGAGTCCTGGACTAGGGGGTGTCCGGACAGCCGGACTATCATCGTCCGCCGGACTCCAAGACTACGAAGATACAAGATTGAAGACTCCGTCCCGTGTCCGGAGGGACTTTCCTTGGCGTGGAAGGCAAGCTTGGCAATACGGATATGTAGATCTCCTACCATTGTAACCGACTCTGTGTAACCCTAGCCCTCTCCGGTGTCTATATAAACCGGAGGGCTTTAGTCCGTAGGACATAACCTCCATTACAACAATCATACCATAGGCTAGCTTCTAGGGTTTAGCCTCCTTGATCTCGTGGTAGATCCACTCTTGTAATACACATCATCAATATTAATCAAGCAGGACGAGGGTTTTACCTCCATCAAGAGGGCCCGAACACAGGTAAAACATCGTGTCCCTTGTCTCCTGTTACCATCCGCCTAGACGCACAGTTCGGGACCCCCTACCCGAGATCCGCCGGTTTCGACACCGACCTTTGTGCTTTCATTGAGAGTTCCTCTGTGTCGTCACCGATAGGCTCGATGGCTTCTCCAATCAACAACGCCGTCCAGGGTGAGACTTTTCTCCCCGGACAGATCTTTGTATTTGGCGGCTTCGCACTGCGGGCCAACTCTCTTGGCCATCTGGAGCAGATCGAAAGCTACGCCCATGGCCGTCAGATCAGGTTTAGCTCTGCCGCCGGACAGTGCCTTGGTGGCCGCACACGAATCCGCTCCGACCCTCAGTCCGGAGCCGATCGCCCAGATCAAGGATCGGTGGCTGGACACCGCCTCGGGGGCTGCAACTTCCGCGGCGATGGAGCCGAACACTAACCTCGTCCCCTGCAAAGCTCGTAGCTCCGAGGTGCCGGACTCCTTGCCGGACTCCGAACCTCCCGCGCCCCTGCCAACCGAATCTGATTGGGCGCCGGTCATGGAGTTCACCGCCACGGACATCTTCCAACACTCGCCCTTTGGCGACATCCTAAATTCGCTAAAACATCTCTCGCTATCCGGAGAGACCTGGCCGGACTATGGCCAGGACGGTTGGGATGCGGACGACGAAGAAATTCAGAGCCCACCCACCACCCACTTTGTAGCCACTATCGACGATCTAACCGACATGCTAGACTACGACTCCGAAGAAATCGACGGTATGGACAGGGCACTGGAAGACCACCTCGTCATATGACATATACATGGTGGACACCCCAAAAGATGGGGACGTCGAAGAAGCAGCGGAGGCAGATTCCTTAAAGAAACAGCCCAAGCGCCGGCGTCAGTGACGCCGCTCTAAATCCCGCCACAGCAAGAATGGAGATTCCGGCACAGGAGATAATAACACTCCAGACAGTGCCGAAGACAATCCCCTCCAGCAAGATTCAGCGCAGGAGGATGCAGAAGCAAGCCCTCGCGAGAGAGCGGCAGACGAAGAGGTCGAGGATGATAATTACATACCTCCCTCTGAAGACGACGCAAGCCTCAACGACGACGAATTCGTCGTGCCAGAGGATCCCGTCGAACAAGAGCGTTTCAAACGCAGGCTTATCGCCACGACAAATAGCCTAAAGAAAAAGTAGCAGCAGCTTCAAGCTGATCAGGACCTGCTGGCTGATCCATGGACCGAGGTCCTCGCGGCCGAAGAGTATGAACTCGAACGCCCCTCCAAGAGCTACCCAAAATGCAAGTTGCTCCCCCGATTAGAGGAGGAAGCATACATACCTTCATCACCGGCGCACAATACGGCCGACCGACCACCCCGTGGTCGGGACAGAGAGGCATCCAGGCCCTCCACCAAGACCGTACCCCGACACCGCTCCAAAAGCGCGAAGCCAAGAGGGAACGCGCCGGACTTGCGAGATATATTGGAGGACAAAGCAAGGCAATCCAGATCCATCTACGGATCACGTGGGCGCCCCACGACCCACGACGAATACCGTCGCGCCGGATACAACAACCCCGGCCGGGCCGAACACAGCAGACAACGCTCACTCGAGCTACGTCGTGATATTGCTCAATATAGAGGCGCCGCACACCCGCTATGCTTCACTGATGAAGTAATGGATCATCAAATCCTTGAAGGGTTTAAACCCGTAAACATTGAATCCTACGATGGCACAACAGACCCCGCGGTTTGGATTGAAGATTATCTCCTTCACATCCATATGGCCCGCGGCGACGATCTCCACGCCATCAAATACCTCCCACTCAAGCTTAAAGGACCAGCTCGGCATTGGCTTAACAGCTTGCCCGCAGAGTCAATTGGGTGTTGGGAAGACCTGGAAGCCGCATTCCTCGACAACTTCCAGGGCACATATGTGCGACCACCAGACGTCGATGACCTAAGCCACATAATTCAGCAGCCAGACGAATCGGCCAGATAGTTCTGGACACGGTTCTTGACAAAGAAAAACCAAATCGTCGACTGTCCGGATGCAGAGGCCCTCGCAGCTTCAAACATAACATCCGCGACGAGTGGCTAGCCCGGCACCTAGGACAGGAAAAGCCGAAATCCATGGCAGCCCTCACATCATTAATGACCCGCTTTTGTGCGGGAGAGGATAGCTGGCTAGCTCGCAGCAACAACCTCAGTAAAAATTCTGGCAGTCCGGATACTAAGGACCACAATGGCAGGTCGTGTCGAAGCAAAAATAAACGCCGTATTAACAGCAACGACAAGGAGGATACGACAGTCAACGCCGGATTCCGAGGCTCTAAACCCGGTCAGCGGAAGAAGCCATTCAAAAGAACCACTCCGGGTCCGTCCAATTTGGACCGAATCCTCGACCGCTTATGCCAGATACATGGCACCCCCGAAAAGCCAGCTAACCACACCAACAGAGACTGTTGGGTATTTAAGCAGGCAAGCAAGTTAATTTCCAAAAACAATGACAAGGGGCTGCATAGCGATGACGAGGAAGATAACAGGCCGCCGAACAGTAGAGGACAAAAGGGTTTCCCACCACAAGTGCGGACGGTGAACATGATATACGCAACCCATATACACAAGAGGGAGCGGAAGCGTGCACTAAGGGATGTATATGAGATGGAGCCAGTCGCCCCTAAGTTCAATCCATGGTCCTCTTGCCCGATCACTTTCGATCGAAGAGACCATCCGACCAGTATCCGCCACGGCGGATTCGCCGCATTGGTTTTAGACCCAATCGTCGATGGATTTCACCTCACGAGAGTCCTGATGGACGGCGGCAGTAGCCTGAACCTGCTTTATCAGGACACAGTGCGCAAGATGGGCATAGACCCCTCAAGGATTAAACCTACAAAGACGACCTTTAAAGGCGTCATACCAGGTGTTGAGGCCAATTGTACAGGCTCAGTCACACTGGAAGTGGTCTTCGGATCCCCGGACAATTTCCGGAGCGAGGAGTTAATCTTCGACATAGTCCCGTTCCGCAGCGGCTATCACGCTCTGCTCGGACGAACCGCGTTTGCAAAATTCAATGTGGTGCCGCATTACGCATACCTCAAGCTCAAGATGCCAGGCCCTCGTGGAGTCATCATGGTCAACGGAAATACGGAGGAACATACAGCGGCTCTCGCGGCAGAAGTACAGAGCAGCCTTCTAAGGCAATTTTCGAGTTCGGCCGTTAAACAGCCGGACACGGCCAAACGTGCCCGGAGCAACATCAACCAAGACCACCGCACGCCCGAGCATCGCCAGAGCAATGCGTGGCCCCAACCCCAGCCCTCACATGATTGCAAGACCAACCCTCCGCGTACATCATTACGCTGGAGATACCATGGGCACGGGGGGGGGCACGACCCTAATAGCCCCAGTGCGGCTCGACCACACCAGGGGCTCACAAGTGTGTCACCTTTTTTATTTTTATTTTCCTTCTTTGTATACACAGGACTCCGTTCACCAGAGGTTCTGTCCGGCGGCGAACCCGCCGAACTCACGATGCAACAGTCAGGGAGGGAAGAAGGCTGCGACGAACACTCAGGTGGTCTCCATTACGAGCATTAAATTCGACTATATACACTAGTCTGCAGCCCACCCCTGGAGGGGGACATGTTTATTTTGTCCAATCCCTTGCTTACCGCACTATTTATGTTCATTAACGACATCTTGCACCCGTATATTTTGGTACGGCCGAATACACCAGGGGCTTACGTTCCCCACGTTATGGTGTGATAAGTCCGAACACTTTCACAAGTGCGGCACCCCGAACTTATAGCATTATTTGAATCGGCTCCGAATCATGTCTTGGGTCAATAGTTGGGTTTGCCCGGCTCCCACGTTTTGGTGCCTTACGTTCCGTTCTGTCGGCTAAGGTGGCACTGGGAGAACCACTGCGATTGCGCCCCGGCTGAGCTGGGCGAGCGCCTCAGTGGAGAAAGCTAAAGCTGACTGGCATGATAAGGCGAGAGACTGGTCGCTGTTCGAGAGGTCTTTTCGGGTCCCTAAAGACTCATGCCGCTTCGAGCGAAGTACCGGATAATGTCCGACGAAGGCATGGATAGCGCCCCGAATTCGGTCTTCCGAATACTAGGGGCTTCGCCGAAATTTAAAATTATAGAATTCTATGGCTAAGTGAGAGTGTTCAAGCATTATAAGTCCGGTTGCCTTGTTCGTTGTGTTGGCGCCTCCTAGATGGACCCAAAATGGGAACAAGAGTGCTCAAGTTATCCGAACACCCGGCACTTATGCTCGGGGCTGAAGCCAACGACTTGCCATCTCTCAGATTTTATAAACGGCCGTACAGAAGGTAATATTTTAAATTAAACAAGCGTTGCTTAAGCGCATATGAACAAATTTTTCAGCGCACAGGATAATACATAGCGAGTTTACTCAATAATTACATCTCTAGGGCACTCATCCGCAATATTGCGGGCACCCTTCAGGACAGTCTTATAGTACATTTTGGGCGTACAATACTCCTTGCCCGCTGGCGGCGGGTCAGTAAGAAGCCTCTCCGCATCCAGCCTGCCCCAGTGCACCTTTGCCCGGGCAAGGGCCCGACGAGCACATTCAATACAGGTGGAGCGCTTGACGACCTCCACCCAGGGGCACGCATCCACCAGCCGCCGCACGAGGCCGAAGTAGCTCCCAGGCATGGCCTGTCCAGGCCACAGCCGGACTATGAGGCCCTTCATGGCCTCCTTAGCCGCCTTGTGGAGCTTGACCAGCTGCTTCAGCTGGTCGCTAGGGGGCACCGGATGGCCGGCCTCGGCAGATCGAGACCGAAGACCTTCTCCGTTGAGCTCCCTCCCGCCACGGTAGAATGCGGCGGCATCGGATACCTGCTGGCGGCAGATCTCCGCAAACGCCTCGAGAGCTCGAATGCGGGTAAGTGTCGGGTAGTTTACATTAACATGCTTGCTTTGCATGAAAAATGCCTTACCCGCCGCTATCTTCTTCACATGTTCAACCTCCTGAAGGGCCTTACGGGCCTCGGCCTTGGCGGACTTGGCACTTTCGAGAGCCGAGGCGAGCTTGGACTCTCGAGTCTTGGAGTCGCGCTCCAAACTCTCATGCTTCTCCATGAGAGCCTAGAGCTCTTGCCGCACTTCCGCCACCCGCGCCTCCTGCTTCTCTCGCTCGGCCTGTTCCGCAGCCGCATTGCGTTTGGCCGCGGACACAACCTCCTTCAGGGTTGCCACCTTGTTAGTGGCTCCTGCAGTACCCACGTTATCCTTGTCATTTTTATTGCAACCTAAATCCTTTTCTGTAAGGTAAATCTTTAAAGTGGTGTTACTCACCTTCTTTGTCCTCGAGCTGCTTCTTGCACGGCCAAGCTCTTGCTCGGACCGCTCGAGATCCTGCTTCAATGCACCGACCTCCGCAGTCAGTGCGGCAGAGGTCAACAGCGCAGCCTGCAAACCCATATTGACATATTTTTTAAGCAACCCTGCGTATATCTTTCTAGATCCTCAGTCCGGCTTTTCTTTCCGAACGCCGAACTGAGCACCAGGGGCTACTGTCTATGCGGTATTACATTACATAATTTTAACTTCTTACCTCAAAGCCTGTTAGAAGGCTGCTGCAGGCTTCGGTCGGCCCGCTCTTGGCGAGCTGAACCTTCTGAATCACCGCACTCATGATAGTGCGGTGTTCTTCCTCGATGGAAGCACCTTTGAGCGCCTCCAACAAGTTGTCCGGGGCCTCCGGTTGGACGGGGGCCGCCGGTGTCACAGTCTTGCCCTTCTTGCGAAGGGGCCGCCTGCCGGACTCTGGAACCACTGCGGGTTCCGGCATAGAGTCCGGCGCAAAGTCCGGGAGGCTGCCTTGCGGCGCCTCCGGAGCCTCCTCCCGATGGGTCCCTTCCCGGGATCCCACCTCGGCGTCCTCAGCGGCGCGAGGGGTGGAGGCAGTCGGAGTGGATTCCACATCCGACGCAGCCAACGACCCGCTCGACGAAGCAGGGAGATCATCGCCGGCCGGACTGCAGGCAGTATGCGGCGTTAGAAGGACACTATGTGACAAAAAGAAATTGCAGATCATTCAAGGATCCGGATACTTACGATCTCGCCTGAGGCCTGGCCCTCGAGGGCCACTCTTTATCGCCAACGTTGGTGTTGGCGGAACTGTTCGGGGGAATAGTTCTTCCCCTCTTGGACCCTTCGGCCTCCCCTGTTGGGGAGGCCTTCCTCTTTCTCTCTCCCTCCTCTGGGAGAGGGTCTTCTTCCTCCTCCTCGTCCTCGGGAGAGGAATCCGCCTCGGAGTCGTCGGACACCTGAAAACGGGTACTCTTTCGAGTACCCATGGCCACCTTCTTGGCCTTCTTCTCTGGCACCATGTGCGGTGCCGGAACCAACAGCCCCGCTAGACGGGCGTCCACTGGGTCTTCTGGCATGGGAGCCGGGCAGACGAGCTGCTCGGCCTTCTTCATCCATTCCTGTCAAAGGAGAAGGGAGATTAAAACCCGCTTAGGGTCGAACTATTAACAACAAGTGTCCCGTAAAGGGGTAGAATCACTTACCTCGTCAGCTGGACGCTGCGAGTGGAATCCGCGATCTTCCGTCGCGGATGCGGGAGCTTCGGCGCCCTTAAACAGCATCCTCCAGGCGCCTTCATACGTTGTGTCGAAGAGCCCGCTCAGTGCCTGGTGCTGTTCTGGATCAAACTCCCACAGATTGAATGCCCGTTCTTGGCATGGGAGAATCCGGCGGACGAGCATGACTTGGACTACGTTAACCAGCCTGAGCTTCTTGCTCACCAGCTTCTGGATACAGGCTTGGAGTCCCGTCAGCTCCTTCGAATTGCCCCACAACAAGCCCTTCTCTTTCCAGGAGGTGAGCTGCGTGGGGATACCAGATCTAAACTCGGGGGCCGCCGCCCATGAAGGGTCACGCCGCTCGGTGATATAGAACCACCCCGACTGCCACCCCTTGACGGATTCCACGAAGGCCCCTTCAAACCAAAGGACGTTGGGCATCTTGCCCAACATGGCGCCTCCGCACTCTGCTTGAGTGCCCTTCACTACCTTCGGCTTGACATTGAAGGTCTTGAGCCCCAAGCCAAAGTGGGGCTAGATGCAGAGGAAGGCCTCGCACACGACGATAAACGCCGAGATGTTGAGGATGAAGTTCGGCGCCAGATCATGGAAATCCAGGCCGTAGTAGAACATGAGCCACCGGACAAAGGGGTGAAGTGGAAAGCCCTGTCCGTGGAGGAAGTGGGGGAGGAAAACGACCCTCTCATGGGGCCCGGGGATGGGGATGAGCTGCCCCTCGTCGGGCAGCCGGTGCGCGACGTCGCCGGAAAGGTATCCAGCGCTGCGCAGCTTTGTGATGTGCTCCTCCTTAACGGTGGAGGCCAGCCATTTACCTCCCGCTCCGGACATGGTCGGAGAAGGTCGAGGCGAGATGTGCGAACTTGGGCGCTGGAGCTCGAGTGCGTGGAGATGGATAAGCAAAGGAGGAAGAAGGCGTAGGTGAAAAGGTGAATCCTTATCCCTTATATATAGGCGGACGAAGACTATGTGTCCCCACTAGCCTGGTAAAACTCGCTTATCTCCCAAGCGCCACCATCAATGGCGCGGTTGGGTTACGCACGTCCGTATTGATGAGAATCCCGGAATAAGGGGAACACGATCTCTGCTTCGACAAGGCGTGCCAAGAAACCGCCGCTAAACGCTACCGAGGTGGTATAATAAAAAGCGATTCAAGTAAAGGCTTGGTAGTGGTGTGACGTCATGCCACAAAATACGTCAGTAGATTGAACTTGTGTATATATTATTCTCTCTATGGTGGAATGTGGAATTTATTTTGCAGAGCCGGACACTATCCTGGTGTTCACAATCTTCTCTGGATTATTCAAAGGAGGAACCCGCCTTGCAATGCCGAACATTATGTGCGCCGGACTCATCGTCATTGAAGCCAGGTTCAGGGGCTACTGAGGGAGTCCTGGACTAGGTGGTGTCCGGACAGCCGGACTATCATCGTCCGCCGGACTCCAAGACTACGAAGATACAAGATTGAAGACTCCGTCCCGTGTCCGGAGGGACTTTCCTTGGCGTGGAAGGCAAGCTTGGCAATACGGATATGTAGATCTCCTTTCATTGTAACCAACTCTGTGTAACACTAGCCCTCTCCGGTGTCTATATAAACCGGAGGGCTTTAGTCCGTAGGACATAACCTCCATTACAACAATCATACCATAGGCTAGCTTCTAGGGTTTAGCCTCCTTGATCTCGTGGTAGATCCACTCTTGTAATACACATCATCAATATTAATCAAGTAGGACGTAGGGTTTTACCTCCATCAAGAGGGCCCGAACCTGGGTAAAACATCGTGTCCCTTGTCTCCTGTTACCATCCACCTAGACGCACAGTTCGGGACCCCCTACCCGAGATCCGCCGGTTTTGACACCGACAGTAGCCTCTCCACCACCGCCCGGGTGATTTTTACCGGTGATCCGGCTGTGCAGAGCAGTGTACCGGTGGGTGTGTGCCCACCACGCCTGCGACGTGTTCGGTGATTTGCCTGCTCGGCAATGGACTCGGACGGCGATGAGGCGCTCGCTGCGCTACTGGAGGAGGAAGCCGATGCCGACGTCCAGGAAGAGGAACATCTCATGGACCTCGCCGCCCTCGCCAGCCTGCTCACGAGCAATGAAAAGCCGCGGCGAGGTGGCTCGGCGCCGGGGCGGATGAAAGCAAAGAACTAGCATCGTCCAGAAGTCTACTGCATGCTCTACTCTGACTACTTCGCCGACGCTCGGCGACAAAGTACTTCGGCACCGTTATCGGATGAGCCTGAATTTCATCTGGGATGGTCGAAATTTGTCAAGACTATCTCAAACGTTCTGCCAGGAGGCAAGAAGTCCCACTTTGCCAAGGTTCAGGAGGCTTGCAAGAAGGAAGTCGAGCGGGCATTTGGTGTGCTCCAATCTCGATTTGTTGTTGTCCGGTACCCTGCTCAGACCTGGTCGAAAGATCAAACGTGGGAGATCATGATTTGCTGTGCCATCTTGCACAATATGATCATTGAGAGCGAGCAGGAAGAGCCGGTGTTTGACACTGAACCATACTACAGGCAGAGTCCTCTTGCCCAAGTTGATCACCAGCTACCGGCAACCTGGACTGCCTACCTAAATATGTGTCAGGAGATCCAAGACCCACAGGTGCATCAACAACTACAGCAGGATCTGATGGAGCACCTATGAAGGATCAAGGGCGATGCCTAGCTCGACGTGTGATGAAATATGAGTTTTTATTTGTTGAATTATATAATTTGTATTGAACTATTTGATTTCTATTGATTTTCTGTGATGAACTGTGTGATAAAAAAATTATGTTGAGAATTCACGCCGAACCACGCTGAATATGGGCCGATTCGCGCCGATATCGGGCCATTTTTTGCCGAAAGTGGGCTAAAATTGGGCCGACATCGGCGCCTGGGGGCGACGGCTGGGTGCCCAACTGCCCCAGAGCCGATCATACCACCGGCTCGCCCTAGGCGGTGATTTTTATGCTTCCTTGTGGGGCAAAGGTTGGAGATGCTCTTACAATACAACCCATTAACGATGGCGCAAAGGGCGAGTAACCACGGGGTACACGTGTCCGTTTACTGTGCTAGCGATAGAAAAAAACGAAGACGGGGATAGGAGATCGAAAGCAGCCGCACGCCCCCCCCCACCTCGAGCAGGCCGGAGGCGGCACCGATGGGTCGAGCCCCGCCACGCTGGTGGACCCCCGGAAGGGCAAGGAGCTCGCCGCGATTCCTTCTCCTCCGAGCTCCACGGGCAGCAACAGTTCCTCCATCCCCTCCTACGACTACGCTGGAGGAGGCGCCAATGGGTCCAGCTCCGCTGCGGTGTGGGTCGACGGGAAAGGCAGGCTGGCCGTCGTTCCCTTTTCGGCACCTTTTCCCCCAACCTCCACGAGCAGCATCCTCGACTTTGCCTGCCCCTTCGCCTTGGGTCAGGCTCCATGGCAGGGAGGAGGATGATGGTGCCGAGGGACGCGATGGGGTCGTTCAACTAGGAACTGGAGTTCCACCATATCCAGCAACAACAGCGGGCGGTTATCATGGAGGATGGCGAGGAGGAGCAGGTGATGGGCGTTCATGATGTTGTTTCTTGGAGTTACTGGTGTGTTCTTGAGCATTTCTTGGTTTCTTCTCAAGCAGGTGGAATCGTCATACGCCAAGGACGTGCTCCCAAGAAAGGAAAAGGTATAGCCTGAATCTGGTCTTCTTGCATGCTGGCTTGTGATTTGGAGTATGGAACTGTGATTATTTTCTTGTTCAGGGTGTGGACCTGCAATCTCTTAAGTTTGTTGAAATCTCGGGGATGGTTTAGAGTAATACATGCGCAATCTTGGGCAAATGTTGGGGACATTTTGATTAGGTATTTCATGATTATGGCTCGGTGTTCTTCTTGCAGTGCAGTCTGAATTTAGAGATGAACGAGCATCTTGTTGTGATTATTCGAAACTGTCAAGATTTAGGTGTCCAGTCTTTTACTCAGTGTGATGGCATATTTTGCTGCAAGTGGAAAATGCAGGGAGATATGAGGATCATGTCGTGGCAACAAATCCTTAAGCCAAAATGAATCACTTTCTAGTGTAAATGACTCGTATTATAGGAGAAGTTAATCTGAATGCTTACACTGTATTACTTAACTTGACGTACATTATTTAGATCCTCGGCCACTTTTGTGCAAAATCCTTTGATCTCTTACTCCACCCTGGAGTTTGGTGAAGTTTGGGCCTTTGACCGTCTGTTATCTAAACGTTTGAATCTGACTACAAAGCCTCGAAAGTTGAAACTCAATTCATATAAAAATCAGAAAGAGTATAGAGGATTTGAACACTCTGCTCTCCTCCCATCCCCCTCGTCCCTCTCACAGGGGCGGCGGCGATGTCGGATCTATCCGTCTCACGGGGCCAGCCCTCCCATTCGCGCCGTCACGCAAGGCCTGGCCGAGGGCAGCGAGTTTAGGGCATTTGTGCCCTGCATACTTCGTCGGGGTAAACTATGCTAGCTTTCAGATTATTCATTTTTGTTTTACCCTGTTGAAGATCAGCTTAGTTTAGTTAACCAAGCTATGTAGTGATGGTGCACATTTGTTCCTGATGTGAGAATGTAGATGTTGAAAATGGAGGAAATGAGATCTTAGGCAGTCAGGCATGTGCTTGCAGTTTGAAGTAACACAAGGAGATGGTGGTGAGTAGTTTGAGTCTGGAAATCATTTGTGTCTCTCTTCCCTATTGCTTGTGGAATTGTGGAATCAAAGATTAATATGATGTATGTGCGGGGCCCATTGAAGTTACTTAATTGGTGAGAATATGTGTGTGGCATGGATTACAAAAACAGGACATTTTCATCTGATTGTGTTGTCTTAATTCCAGGAGAAGATGTGTTGATTGCTGAAACTGGATACAAAGGGTGGTTCCCTTCCAGGATATCGACCATGTTGGGGAACGTAGTAATTTCAAAAAAATTCCTACACACACGCAAGATCATGGTGATGACATAGCAACGAGAGGAGAGAGTATTGTCCACGTACCCTCGTAGACCGTAAGCGGAAGCGTTATGACAACGCGGTTGATATAGTCGTATGTCTTCACGATCCGACCGATCCAAGTACCGAACGTACGGCACCTCCGAGTTCAGCACACGTTCAGCTCGATGATGATCCCCGGGCTCCGATCCAGCAAAGCGTCGGGGATGAGTTCCGTCAGCACGACGGCGTGGTGACGATGATGATGTTCTACCGACGCAGGGCTTCGCCTAAACTCCGCGATGATATGACCGAGGTGAAATATGGTGGGGGGGGCACCGCACACGGCTAAGGAACGATCCGTAGATCAACTTGTGTGTCATGGGGTGCCCCTGCCCCGTATATAAAGGAGCAAGGGGAGGAGGCGGCCCTAGGAAGGCGCGCCAAGTGTGGAGTCCTACTAGGACTCCCTAGTCCTAGTAGGATTCCACCTCCCTTGTTGGAGTAGGAGAAGGGGAAAGAGGGGGAGAGGAAGAAGGAAAGGGGGGCTGCGCCCCATGTCCAATTCGGACCAGAGGGGGGGCGCAGGCCTCCTTCCTTTTGGCCTCTCTCCTCTATTCCCGTATGGCCCAATAAGGCCCATATAGTCCCCGGCGAATTCCCGTAACTCTGTGGTACTCCGAAAAATACCCGAATCACTCGGAACCTTTCCGAACTCCGAATATAGTCGTTCAATATATCGATCTTTACGTCTCGACCATTTCGAGACTCCTCGTAATGTCCCCGATCTCATCCGGGACTCCGAACTCCTTCGGTACATCAAAACTCATAAACTCATAATATATCTGTCATCGAAACCTTAAGCGTGCGGACCCTACGGGTTAGAGAACTATGTAGACATGACCTAGAACTATTCTTGGTCAATAACCAATAGCGGAACCTGGTTGCCCATATTGGCTTCTACATATTCTACGAAGATCTTTATCGGTCAAACTGCATAACAACATACTTTGTTCCTTTTGTCATCGGTATGTTACTTGCCCGAGATTCGATTGTCGGTATCCAATACCTAGTTCAATCTCGTTACTAGCAAGTCTCTTTACTCGTTACGTAATGCATCATTCCGTAACTAACTCATTAGCTACAATGCTTGCAAGGCTTATAGTGATGTGCATTACCGAGAGGGCCTAGAGATACCTCTCCGACAATCGGAGTGACAAAACCTAATCTCGAAATACGCCGACCCAACATGTACCTTTGGAGACACCTGTAGTACTCCTTTATAATCACCCAGTTACGTTGTGACGTTTGGTAGCATCCAAAGTGTTCCTCCGGCAAAGGGAGTTGCATAATCTCATTGTTACAAGAACATGTATAAGTCATGAAGAAAGCAATAGCAACATACTAAACGATCAAGTGCTAGGCTAACGGAATGGGTCATATCAATCACATCATTCTCCTAATAATGTGATCCCATTAATCAAATGACAAGTCATGTCTATGGCTAGGAAACTTAACCATCTTTGATTCACGAGCTATGAGTATTACCGAGAGGGCCCAGAGATACCTCTCCGACAATCGGAGTGACAAATCCTAATCTCGAATTATGCCAACCCAACATGTACCTTCGGGAACACCTGTAGAGCACCTTTATAATCACCCAGTTACGTTGTGACGTTTGGTAGCACACAAAGTGTTCTTCCGGTAAACGGGAGTTGCACAATCTCATAGTTGCAGGAACTTTGTATAAGTCATGAAGAAAGCAATAGCAGTATACTAAATGATCAAGTGCTAGGCTAACAGAATGGGTCATGTCAATCACATCATTCTTCTAATGATGTGATCCCACTAATCAAATGACAACACATGTCTATGGTTAGGAAACATAACCATCTTTGATTAATGAGCTAGTCAAGTAGAGGCATACTAGTGACTATAGTTTTGTCTATGCATTCACACATGTATTATGTTTCCGGTTAATACAATTCTAGCATGAATAATAAACATTTATCATGAAATAAGGAAATAAATAATAACTTTATTATTGCCTCTAGGGCATATTTTCTTCAGTCTCCCTCTTGCACTAGAGTCAATAATCCAGTTCACATCGCCATGTGATTTAACATCAATATTCATATCTGTATATGATTAACAGCCATAGTTCACATCTTTATGTGACCAACACCCAAAGGGTTTACTAGAGTCAATAATCTAGTTCACATCGCTATGTGATTAACACCCAAAGAGTACTAAGGTGTGATCATGTTTTGCTCGTGAGAGAATCTTAGTCAACGGGTCTGTCATATTCAGAGCCATATGTATTTTGCAAATATTCTATGTCTACAATGCTCTGCACGGAGCTACTCTAGCTAATTGCTCCCATTTTCAATATGTATTCAGATTAAGACTTAGAGTCATCTAGATCAGTGCCAAAACTTGTATCGACGTAACCCTTTACGACGAACCTTTTGTCACCTTCATAATTGAGAAACATATCCTTATTCCACTAAGGATAATTCTGACCAATGTCCAGTGATCTACTTCTAGATCACTATTGTACTCCCTTGCCAAACCAGGGCAGAGTATACAATAGGTCTGGTCCATAGCATGGCATACTTTTATAGAACCTATGACTGATGCATAGGGAATGACTTTCATTCTCTTTCTATTTTCTGCCGTGGTCGGGATTTGAGTCTTACTCAATTTCATACCTTTGCAACACAGGCAAGAACTCTTTCTTTGACTGTTCCATTTTGAACTACTTCAAAAACTTGACAAGGTATGTTCTTATTGAAAAACTTATCAAGCGTCTTGATCTATCTCTATAGATCTTGATGCTCAATATGTAGGTAGCTTTGCCGAGGTTTTTCTTTGAAAAAACTCCTTTCAAACACTTCTTTATGCATTGTAGAATAATTCTACATTATTTCCAATCAACAATATGTCATTCACATATACTTATCAGAAATGTTGTAGTGCTCCCACTCACTTTCTTGTAAATACAGGCTTCACCGCAAGTTTGTATAAAACTATATGCTTTGATCAACTTATCAAAGCGTATATTCCAACTCCGAGATGCTTACACCAGTCCATAGATGGATTGCTGGAGATTGCATATTTTGTTAGCACCTTTAGGATTGACAAAACCTTCTGGTTGTATCATATACAACTCTTCTTTAATAAATCCATTAAGGAATGTAGTTTTGACATCCATTTGCCAATTTTCATAAAATGTGGCAATTGCTAACATGATTCGGACAGACTTTTAAGCATCGATACGAGTGAGAAAATCTCATTGTATTCAACACCTTGAACTTTGTCAAAAACCTTTTTTTCAACAAGTCTAGCTTTGTAGATAGTAACACTACTATCAGCATCTGTCTTCCTCCTGAAGATCCATTTATTTTCTATGGCTTGCCGATCATCGGGCAAGTCCACCAAAGTCCACACTTTGTTCTCATACATGGATCCCATCTCAGATTTCATGGCCTCCAACCATTTCGCGGAATCTTGGCTCATCATCGCCTCCTCATAGTTCATCGGTTTATCATGCTCTAGTAACATGACTTCCAGAACAGGATTATCGTACCATTTTGGTGCGGACCGTACTCTGGAAGATCTACGAGGTTCTGTAGTAACTTGATCTGAAGTTTCATGATCATCATCATTAGCTTCCTCACTAATTGGTGTAGGAATCACTGGAACTGATTTCAGTGATGAATTATTTTCCAATTCTGGAGAAGGAACAGTTACCTCATCAAGTTCTACTTTCCTCCCACCCACTTCTTTCGAGAGAAACTCCTTCTCTAGAAAGGATCCATTTTTAGCAACGAATATCTTGCCTTCGGATCTGTGATAGAAGGTGTTCCCAATAGTTTCCTTTGGGTATTCTATGAAGACGCACTTCTCCGATTTGGGTTTCAAGCTTATTAGGTTGAAAACCTTTTTCATATAAGCATCGCAACCCCAAACTTTAAGAAACAACAGCTTAGGTTTACTGCTAAACCATAGTTCATATGGTGTCGTCTCAACGGATTTAGATGGTGCCCTTTTAACGTCAATGCAGCTGTCTCTAATGCATAACCCTAAAACGATAATGGTAAATCAGTAAGAGACATCATAGATCGCACCATATCCGATAAAGTGCGGTTACGACGTTCGGACACACCATAACGTTGTGGTGTTCCAGGTGGCATGAGCTATGAAACTATTCCACATTGTTTTAATTGAAGACCAAACTCGTAACTCAAATATTCGTCTCCGCGATCAGATCGCAGAAATTTTATTTTCTTGTTATGATGATTTTTCCACTTCACTCGGAAATTCTTTGAACCTTTCAACTATTTCAGACTTATGTTTCATCAAGTAGATATACCCATATCTGCTCAAATCATCTTGTGAAGGTCAGAAAATAACAATACTTGCCACGAGCATCAACACTCATTGGATCGCATACATCAGTATGTATTATTTCCAATAAGTCAATAGCTCGTTCCATTGTTCCAGAGAACGGAGTTTTAGTCATCTTGCCCAAAAGGCACGGTTCGCAAGCATCAAATGATTCATAACCAAGTGATTCCAAAAATCCATCTTTATGGAGTTTCTTCATGCGCTTTACACCGATATGACCCAAACGGCAGTGCCACAAATAAGTTGCACTATCATTATTAACTATTCATCTTTTGGAATCACTATTATGAATATGTGTATCACTACGATCGAGATCCAACAAACTATGTTCAATGGGTGTATGACCATCGAAGGTCTTATTCATGTAAACAGAACAACAATTTATTCTCTAATTTTAAATGAATAACCATATCGCAATAAACATGATCAAATCATATTCATGCTCAACACAAACGCCAAATAACATTTATTTAGGTTTAACACTAATCCCGAAAGTATAGGGAGTGAGCGATGATGATCATATCAATCTTGGAAGTACTTCCAACACTCATCGTTACTTCACCCTCAACTAGTCTCTGTTTATTCTGTAACTCCTGTTTCAAGTTACTAATATTAGCAACCGAACTAGTATCAAATACTCAGGGGCTACTATAAACACTACTAAGGCACACATCAATAACATGTATATGAAATATACCCTTGTTCTGTTGGGGAACGTAGTAATTTCAAAAAATTTCCTACGCACACGCAAGATCATGGTGATGATATAGCAACGAGAGGGGAGAGTGTTCGTCCACGTACCCTCGTAGACCGTAAGCGGAAGCGTTAGCACAACGCGGTTGATGTAGTCGTACGTCTTCACGATCCGACCGATCCAAGCACCGAACGTACGGAGCCTCCGAGTTCAGCACACGTTCAGCTCGATAACGTCCCTCGAACTCCGATCCAGCCAAGTGTCGAGGGAGAGTTCCGTCAGCATGACGGCGTGGTGACGATCTTGATGTTCTACCGGCGCAGGGCTTCGCCTAAGCTTCACGACGATATGACCGAGGTGGAATATGGTGGAAGGGGGCACCGCACACGGCTAAGGAACGATCCGTAGATCAACTTGTGTGTCTATGGGGTGCCCCCGCCCCGTATATAAAGGAGGGAGGGGGAAGGTGCGGCCGGCCCCCTAGGGGTGCGCCTGGAGGAGTCCTACTCCCACCGGGAGTAGGACTCCCCCCTCTTGCCTTGGTGGAGAAGGAAAGGGGGGAGGGGAAAGAGGAAAGGGGGGCGCCGCCCCCCCCTTCCTTGTCCTATTCGGACTAGGGGGGGAGGGGGCGCGCGGCCTGCCCTGGCCGGCCCTCCTCTTCTCCCTCTTGGCCCACTAAGGCCCAATATCCCCCGGGAGGGTTTCGGTAACCCCCCAGTGTTCCGGTAAAATCCCGATTTCACCCGGAACCATTCCGATGTCCAAACATAGGCTTCCAATATATCAATCTTTATGTCTCGACCATTTCGAGACTCCTCGTCATGTCCGTGATCACATCCGGGACTCCGAACAAACTTCGGTACATCAAAACTTATAAACTCATAATAAAACTGTCATCGAAGCGTTAAGCGTGCGGACCCTACGGGTTCGAGAACTATGTAGACATGACCTAAAACCATTCTCGGTCAATAACCAATAGCGGGACCTGGATGCCCATATTGGTTCCTACATATTCTACGAAGATCTTTATCGGTCAAACCGCATAACAACATACTTTGTTCCCTTTGTCATCGGTATGTTACTTGCCCGAGATTTGATCGTCGATATCCAATACCTAGTTCAATCTCGTTACCGGCAAGTCTCTTTACTCGTTCCGAATCGTCATCTCATAACTAACTTATTAGTTACATGCTTGCAAGGCTTAGGTGATGAGTAGTACCGAGAGGGCCAGAGATACCTCTCCGACAATCGGAGTGACAAATCCTAATCTCAATTATGCCAACCCAACATGTACCTTGGAAACACCTGTAGAGCACCTTTATAATCACCCGATTCGTTGTGACGTTTGGTAGCACACAAAGTGTTCTTCCGGTAAACGGGAGTTGCACAATCTCATAGTTACAGGAACTTTGTATAAGTCATGAAGAAAGCAATAGCAGTATACTAAACGATCAAGTGCTAGGCTAACAGAATGGGTCATGTCAAGCACATCATTCTTCTAATGATGTGATCCCACTAATCAAATGACAACACATGTCTATGGTTAGGAAACATAACCATCTTTGATTAATGAGCTAGTCAAGTAGAGGCATACTAGTGACTATAGTTTTGTCTATGCATTCACACATGTATTATGTTTCCGGTTAATACAATTCTAGCATGAATAATAAACATTTATCATGATATGAGGAAATAAATAATAACTTTATTATTGCCTCTAGGGCATATTTCCTTCAGTCTCCCACTTGCACTAGAGTCAATAATCTAGATTACATAGTAATGATTCTAATACCCATGGAGTCTTGGTGCTGATCATGTTTTGCTCGTGAGAGAGGCTTAGTCAACGGGTCTGCAACATTCAGATCCGTATGTATTTTGCAAATCTCTATGTCTCCCACTTGGACTTGGTCCTGAATGGAATTGAAGCGTCTCTTGATGTGCTTGGTCCTCTTGTGAAATCTGGATTCCTTCGCGAAAGCAATTGCACCAATATTGTCACAGAAGATCTTCATTGGTCCCGATGCACTAGGTATGTCACCTAGATCGGAAATGAACTCCTTCATCCAGACTCCTTCATTTGCTGCTTCAGAAGCAGCTATGAACTCCGCTTCACATGTAGATCCCGCCACGACGCTTTGTTTAGAACTACACCAACTTACAGCTCCACCGTTTAATATAAACACGTATCCGGTTTGCGATTTAGAATCGTCCGGATCAGTGTCAAAGCTTGCATCGACGTAACCATTTACGACTAGCTCTTTGTCACCTCCATATACAAGAAACATATCCTTAGTCCTTTTCGGTATTTCAGATGTTCTTGACCGCTGTCCGATGATCCACTCTGGATTACTTTGGTACCTTCCTGCCAAGCTTATTGCTAAGCATCGTCAGTCGGTACACAGCATTGCATACATGATAGAGCCTATGGCTGAAGCATAGGGAACATTTTTCATTTTCTCTCTATCTTCTGCTGTGGTCGGGCATTGAGTTTGACTCAACTTCACACCTTGTAGCACATGCAAGAATCCTTTCTTAGCCTGATCCATTTTGAACTTTTTCAAAATTTTGTCAAGGTATGTGCTTTGTGAAAGTCCTATTAGGCGTCTTGATCTATCTCTATAGATCTTGATGCCCAATATATAAGCAGCTTCACCGAGGTCTTTCATTGAAAAACTTTTATTCAAGTATCCCATTATGCTATCCAGAAATTCTATATCATTTCCAATTAACAATATGTCATCAACATATAAAACTAGAAATGCTACAGAGCTCCCACTCACTTTCTTGTAAATACAGAGCTTCTCCAAAAGTCATATAAAACCATATGCTTTGATCACACTATCAAAGCGTTTATTCCAACTCCGAGATGCTTGCACCAGTCCATAAATGGAACGCTGGAGCTTGCACACTTTGTTAGCACCTTTTGGATCAACAAAACCTTCCGGCTGCATCATATACAACTCTTCTTCTAGAAATCCATTCAAGAATGCAGTCTTGACATCCATTTGCCAAATTTCATAATCATGAAATGCAGCAATAGCCAACATGATTCGGACAGACTTAAGCATCGCTACGGGTGAGAAAGTCTCATCGTAGTCAACCCCTTGAACTTTTCGAAAACCTTTCGCGACAAGTCGAGCTTTATAGACAGTAACATTACCATCAGCGTCAGTCTTCTTCTTAAAGATCCATTTATTCTCAATGGCTTGTCTATCATCGGGCAAGTCAACCAAAGTCCATACTTTGTTTTCATACATGGATCCCATCTCAGATTTCATGGCTTCTAGCCATTTTGCGGAATCTAGGCTCATCATCGCTTCCTCATAGTTCGTAGGTTCATCATGGTCAAGTAACATGACTTCCAGAATAGGATTACCGTACCACTTTGGTGCAGATCTTATTCTGTTAGACCTACGGGGTTCAGCAGATACTTGATTTGAAGTTTCATGATCAATATCATTAGCTTCCTCACTAATTGGTGTAGTTGTCACGGGAACCGGTTCTCGTGATGAACTACCTTCCAATAAGGGAGTAGATACAGTTATCTCATCAAGTTCTACTTTCCTCCCACTCACTTCTTTCGAGAGAAACTCCTTCTCTAGAAAGGATCCATTCTTAGCAACGAATGTCTTGCCTTCGGATCTGTGATAGAAGGTGTACCCAACAGTTTCTTTTGGGTATCCTATGAAGACACATTTCTCCGATTTGGGTTCGAGCTTATCTGGTTGAAATTTCTTCACATAAGCATTGCAGCCCCAAATTTTAAGAAACGGCAACTTTGGTTTCTTGCCAAACCATAGTTCATAAGGCGTCGTCTCAACGGATTTTGATGGTGCCCTATTTAACGTGATGCGGCCGTCTCTAAAGCATAACCCCAAAATGATAGCGGTAAATCTGTAAGAGACATCATAGATCGCACCATATCGAGTAAAGTACGATTATGATGTTCGGACACACCATTTCGTTGTTGTGTTCCAGGTGGCGTGAGTTGCGAAACTATTCTGCATTGTTTCAAATGTAAACCAAACTCGTAACTCAAATATTCTCCTCCACGATCAGATCGTAGAAACTTTATTTTCTTGTTACGATGATTTTCTACTTCACTCTGAAATTCTTTGAACTTTTCAAATGTTTCAGATTTATGCTTCATTAAGTAAATATACCCATATCTGCTTAAATCATCTGTGAAGGTGAGAAAATAACGATATCCGCCACGAGCTTCAACATTCATCGGACCACATACATCTGTATGTATGATTTCCAACAAATCTGTTGCTCTCTCCATAGTTCCGGAGAACGGTGTTTTAGTCATCTTGCCCATAAGGCACGGTTCGCAAGTACCAAGTGATTCATAATCAAGTGATTCCAGAAGTCCATCAGTATGGAGTTTCTTCATGCGATTTACACCGATATGACCCAAACGGCAGTGCCACAAATAAGTTGCACTATCATTATCAACTCTGCTTCTTTTGGATTCAACATTATGAATATGTGTATCACTACTATCGAGATTCAATAAAAATAGACCACTCTTCAAGGGCGCATGACCATAAAAGATATTACTCATATAAATAGAACAACCGTTATTCTCTGATTTAAATGAATAACCGTCTCGCATCAAACAAGATCCAGATATAATGTTCATGCTCAACGCAGGCACCAAATAACAATTATTCAGGTCTAATGCTAATCCCGATGGTAGATGTAGAGGTAGCATGCCGACCGCGATCACATCGACTTTGGAACCGTTTCCCATGCGCATCGTCACCTCGTCCTTGGCCAGTGCTCGCTTATTCCGTAGTCCCTGTTTCGAGTTGCAAATATTAGCAATGTAACCGTAATCAAATACCAGTGCTACTACGAGCTCTAGTTAGGTACACATCAATAACATGTATATCACATATACCTTTGTTCACTTTGCCATCCTTCTTATCCGCCAAATACTTGGGGAAGTTCCGCTTCCAGTGACCAGTCTGCTTGCAGTAGAAGCACTCAGTTTCAGGCTTAGGTCCAGACTTGGGTTTCTTCTCTTGAGCAGCAACTTGCTTGCCGTTCTTTTTGAAGTTCCCCTTCTTCTTCCCTTTGCCCTTCTTCTTGAAACTAGTGGTCTTGTTGACCATCAACACTTGATGCTCCTTCTTGATTTCTACCTCCGCGGCTTTCAGCATCGCGAAGAGCTCGGGAATAGTCTTGTTCATCCCTTGCATATTATAGTTCATCACAAAGCTCTTGTAGCTTGGTGGCAGTGATTGAAGAATTCTGTCAATGACACTATCATCAGGAAGATTAACTCCCAGTTGAATCAAGTGATTGTTATACCCGGACATTCTGAGTATATGTTCACCGATGAACTATTCTCCTCCATCTTGCAGCTATAGAACTTATTGGAGACTTCATATCTCTCAATCCGGGCATTTGCTTGAAATATTAACTTCAACTCCTGGAACATCTCATATGCTCCATGATGTTCAAAACGTCGTTGAAGACCCGATTCTAAGCCGTAAAGCATGGCACACTGAACTATAGAGTAGTCATCGCTTTGCTCGCGAGACGTTCTTAGCGTCGTCGGTTGCATCGGCAAGAAGAGGCACTGGCACCCAGCGGTGCTTCCAGACGTAACTCTTACGTGCAGCAATGAGGATAATCCTCGAGTTACGGACCCAATCCGTGTAATTGCTACCATCATCTTTCAACTTTGCTTTCTCAAGGAACGCATTAAAATTCAACGGAACAACAGCACGAGCCATCTATCTACTAACAAACATAGACAAGCAAGAGACTATCAGGTACTAAGTTCATGATAAATTTAAGTTCAATTAATCATATTACTTAAGAACTCCCACTTAGACAGACATCTCTCTAGTCATCTAAGTGATTACGTGATCCAAATCAACTAAACCATAACCGATCATCACGTGAGATGGAGTAGTTTTCAATGGTGAACATCATTATGTTGATCATATCTACTATATGATTCACGCTCGACCTTCGGTCTCCGTGTTCGAGGCCATATCTGCATATGCTAGGCTCGTCAAGTTTAACCTGAGTATTCTGCGTGTGCAAAACTGGCTTGCACCCGTTGTAGATGGACGTAGAGCTTATCACACCCGATCATCACGTGGTGTCTCGGCACGACAAACTTTGGCAACGGTGCATACTCAGGGAGAACACTACTTGATAATTTTTAGTGAGAGATCATCTTAAAATGCTACCGTCAATCAAAGCAAGATAAGATGCATAAAGGATAAACATCACATGCAATCAATATAAGTGATATGATATGGCCATCATCATCTTGTGCTTGTGATCTCCATCTCCGAAGCACCATCGTGATCACCATCGTCACCGGCGCGACACCTTGATCTCCATCGTAGCATCGTTGTCGTTTACGCCATCTATTGCTTCTACGACTATTGCTACCGCTTAATGATAAAGTAAAGCAATTACAGGGCATTTGCATTTCATACAATAAAGCGACAACCATATGGCTCCAGCCAGTTGCCGATAACTTCGGTTACAAAACATGATCATCTCATACAATAAAATATAGCATCACGTCTTGACCATATCACATCACAACAAGCCCTGCAAAAACAAGTTAGACGTCCTCTACTTTGTTGTTGCAAATTTTACGTGGCTGCTACGGGCTTAGCAAGAACCGTTCTTACCTACGCATCAAAACCACAACGATAGTTTGTCAAATAGACTCCGTTTTAACCTTCACAAGGATCGGGCGTAGCCACACTCGGTTCAACTAAAGTGAGAGAGACAGACACCCGCCAGCCACCTTTAAGCACGAGTGCTCGTAACGGTGAAACCAGTCTCGCGTAAGCGTACGCGTAATGTCGGTCCGGGCCGCTTCATCTCACAATACCGCTGAACCAAAGTATGACATGCTGGTAGGCAGTATGACTTATATCGTCCACAACTCACTTGTGTTCTACTCGTGCATATAACATCAACGCATAAAACCTAGGCTCGGATACCACTGTTGGGGAACGTAGTAATTTCAAAAAATTCCTACGCACACGCAAGATCATGGTGATGATATAGCAACGAGAGGGGAGAGTGTTCGTCCACGTACCCTCGTAGACCGTAAGCGGAAGCGTTAGCACAACGCGGTTGATGTAGTCGTACGTCTTCACGATCCGACCGATCCAAGCACCGAACGTACGGAGCCTCCGAGTTCAGCACACGTTCAGCTCGATGACGTCCCTCGAACTCCGATCCAGCCGAGTGTCGAGGAGAGTTCCGTCAAGACGACGGCGTGGTGGACGATCTTGATGTTCTACGGCGCAGGGCTTCGCCTAAGCTTCATGACGATATGACCGAGGTGGAATATGGTGGAAGGGGCACCGCACACGGCTAAGGAACGATCGTAGATCAACTTGTGTGTCTATGGGGTGCCTCCGCCCCGTATATAAAGGAGGGAGGGGAAGGTGCAGCGGCCCCTAGGGGTGCGCTGAGGAGTCCTACTCCCACCGGGAGTAGGACTCCCCTCTGCCTTAGTGGAGAAGGAAAGGGGAGGGAAAGAGAAAGAGGCGCCGCCCCTTCCTGTCCTATTCGGACTAGGGGAGGGTGCGCGCCTGCCCTGGCCAGCCCTCCTCTTCTCCCTCTTGGCCCACTAAGGCCCAATATCCCCGGGAGGTTCCGTAACCCCGGTGTTCGAGAAAAATCCGATTTCACCCGGAACCATTCCGATGTCCAAACATAGGCTTACAATATATTAATCTTTATGTCTCGACCATTCGAGACTCCTCGTCATGTCCGTGATCACATCCGGGACTCCGAACAAACTTCGGTACATCAAAACTTATAAACTCATAATAAAACTGTCATCGAAACGTTAAGCGTGCGGACCCTACGGGTTCGAGAACTATGTAGACATGACCTAAAACCATTCTCGGTCAATAACCAATAGCGGGACCTGGATGCCCATATTGGTTCCTACATATTCTACGAAGATCTTTATCGGTCAAACCGCATAACAACATACTTTGTTCCCTTTGTCATCGGTATGTTACTTGCCCGAGATTTGATCGTCGATATCCAATACCTAGTTCAATCTCGTTACCGGCAAGTCTCTTTACTCGTTCCGTAATACGTCATCTCATAACTAACTTATTAGTTACATGCTTGCAAGGCTTAGGTGATGAGTATTACCGAGAGGGCCCAGAGATACCTCTCCGACAATCGGAGTGACAAATCCTAATCTCGAATTATGCCAACCCAACATGTACCTTCGGAAACACCTGTAGAGCACCTTTATAATCACCCAGTTACGTTGTGACGTTTGGTAGCACACAAAGTGTTCTTCCGGCAAACGGGAGTTGCACAATCTCATAGTTGCAGGAACTTTGTATAAGTCATGAAGAAAGCAATAGCAGTATACTAAACGATCAAGTGCTACGCTAACAGAATGGGTCATGTCAATCACATCATTCTTCTAATGATGTGATCCCACTAATCAAATGACAACACATGTCTATGGTTAGGAAACATAACCATCTTTGATTAATGAGCTAGTCAAGTAGAGGCATACTAGTGACTATAGTTTTGTCTATGCATTCACACATGTATTATGTTTCTGGTTAATACAATTCTAGCATGAATAATAAACATTTATCATGATATGAGGAAATAAATAATAACTTTATTATTGCCTCTAGGGCATATATCCTTCATGTTCACTTTGCCATCCTTCTTATCCACCAAATATTCAGGGCTTTTCCACTTCCAGTGACTATTTCCTTTGGAGTGTAAGCACTCAGTTTCAGGCTTTGGTCCAGTTTTGGTCTTCTTCACGGGAGGGACAACTTGTTTGCCATTCTACTTGAAGTTTCCCTTTCTTTCCTTTTGCCCTTTTTATTGAAACTAGTGGTCTTGTCAATCATCAACACTTGATGCTCTTTCTTGATTTCTACCTTCGTCGATTTGAACATCACGAAGAGCTCAGGAATCGTTTTCCTCATCCCTTGCATACTATAGTTCATCACGAAGTTCTAGTAACTTAGTGATGGTGACTAGAGAATTCTGTCAATCACTATCTTATCTGAAAGATTAACTCCCACTTGATTCAAGCAATTGAAGTACCCAGACAATCTGAGCACATGCTCACTAGTTGAGCGATTCTCCTCCATCTTTTAGCTATAGAACTTGTTGGAGACTTCATATCTCTCAACTCGGGTATTTGCTGGAAATATTAACTTCAACTCCTGGAACATCTCATATGGTCCATGACGTTCAAAACGTCTTCGAAGTCCTGATTCTAAGCTGTTAAGCATGGTGCACTAAACTATCACATAGTCATCATATTGAGCTAGCCAGACGTTCATAACGTCTGCATCTGCTCCTGCAATAGGTTTGTCACCTAGCGGTGCATTAAGGACATAATTCTTCTGTGCAGCAATGAGGATAAACCTCAGATCACGGATCGAATCCGCATCATTGCTACTAACATTTTTCAACACAATTTTCTCTAGGAACATATCAAAATAAACATATGAAAGCAACAACACGAGCTGTTGATCTACAACATAATTTGCAAAATACTACCAGGACTAAGTTCATGATAAATTTAAGTTCAATTAATCATATTACTTAAGAACTCCCACTTAGACAGACATCTCTCTAGTCATCTAAGTGATTACGTGATCCAAATCAACTAAACCATGTCCGATCATCACGTGAGATGGAGTAGTTTCAATGGTAAACAACACTATGTTGATCATACCTACTATATGATTCACGTTCGACCTTTCGGTCTTCGTGTTCCGAGGCCATATCTGCATATGCTAGGCTTGTCAAGTTTAACCTGAATATTCTGCGTGTGCAAAACTGGCTTGCACCCGTTGTAGATGGACGTAGAGCTTATCACACCCGATCATCATGTGGTGTCTGGGCACGACGAACTTTGGCAATGGTGCATACTCAGGGAGAACACTTCTTGATAATTTTTAGTGAGAGATCATCTTAAAATGCTACCGTCAATCAAAGCAAGATAAGATGCATAAAGGATAAACATCACATGCAATCAATATAAGTGATATGATATGGCCATCATCATCTTGTGCTTGTGATCTCCATCTTCAAAGCACCATCGTGATCACCATCGTCACCGGCGCGACACCTTGATCTCCATCATAGCATCGTTGTCGTTACGCCATCCATTGCTTCTACGACTATCGCTACCGCTTAGTGATAAAGTAAAGCAATTATAGGGCGTTTGCATTTCATACAATAAAGCGACAACCATATGGCTCTGCCAGTTGCCGATAACTTCAGTTACAAAACATGATCATCTCATACAATAAAATATAGCATCACATCTTGACCATATCACATCACAACATACCCTGCAAAAACAAGTTAGACATCCTCTACTTTGTTGTTGCAAATTTTACGTGGCTGCTATGGGCTTAGCAAGAACCGTTCTTACCTACGCATCAAAACCACAATGATAGTTCGTCAAGTTAGTGTTGTTTTAACCTTCGCAAGGATCGGGCGTAGCCACACTCGATTCAGCTAAAGTGAGAGAGCCAGACACCCGCCAGCCATCTTTAAGCACGAGTGCTCATAACGGTGAAACCAGTCTCGCGTAAGCATACGCGTAATGTTGGTCCGGGCCGCTTCATCTCACAATACCGCCGAACCAAAGTATGACATGCTGGTAAGCAGTATGACTTGTATCGCCCACAACTCACTTGTGTTCTACTCGTGCATATGACATCTATGCATAAAACCAGGCTCTGATGCCACTGTTTGGGGAACGTAGTAATTTCAAAAATTTCCTACGCACACGCAAGATCATGGTGATGACATAGCAACGAGAGGAGAGAGTATTGTCCACGTACCCTCGTAGACCGTAAGCGGAAGCGTTATAACAACGCGGTTGATGTAGTCGTATGTCTTCATGATCCGACCGATCCAGAAATCTTGAACGCACGGCACCTCTGAGTTCAGCACACGTTCAGCTCGATGGCGATCCCCGGCCCGATCCAGCAAAGTGTCGGGATGAGTTCCGTCGAGACGACGGCGTGGTGACGATGATGATGTTCTATCGACGCAGGCTTCGCCTAAACTCCGCGACGATATGACCGAGGTGGAATATGGTGGGGGGCACCGCACACGGCTAAGGAACGATCCGTAGATCAACTTGTGTGTCATGGGGTGCCCCGCCTCGTATATAAAGGAGCAAGGGGAGGAGGCCGGCCCTAGGAAGGGCGCGCCAAGTGTGGAGTCCTACTAGGACTCCCTAGTCCTAGTAGGATTCCACCTCCTTGTTGGAGTAGGAGAAGGGAAAGAGGGGAGAGGAAGAAGGAAAGGGGCTGCCCCTTGTCCATCGGACCAGAGGGGGGCGAGGCCTCATTCCTTTGGCCTCTCTCCTCTATTCCCGTATGGCCCAATAAGGCCCATATACTCCCGGCGAATTCCCGTAACTCTCCGGTACTCCGAAAAATACCCGAATCACTCGGAACCTTTCCGAACTCCGAATATAGTCGTCCAATATATCGATCTTTACGTTTCGACCATCTCGAGACTCCTCGTAATGTCCCCGATCTCATCCGGGACTCAGAACTCCTTCGGTACATCAAAACTCATAAACTCATAATATAACTGTCATCGAAACCTTAAGCGTGCGGACCCTACGGGTTCGAGAACTATGTAGACATGACCTAGAACTATTCTTGGTCAATAACCAATAGCGGAACCTGGATGCCCATATTGGCTCCTACATATTCTACGAAGATCTTTATCGGTCAAACCGCATAACAACATACGTTGTTCCCTTTGTCATCGGTATGTTACTTGCCCGAGATTCGATCGTCGGTATCCAATACCTAGTTCAATCTCGTTACCGGCAAGTCTCTTTACTCGTTATGTAATGCATCATTCCGTAACTAACTCATTAGCTACATTGCTTGCAAGGCTTATAGTGATGTGCATTACCGAGAGGGCCCAGAGATACCTCTCCGACAATCGGAGTGACAAAACCTAATCTCAAAATACGCCAACCCAACATGTACCTTTGGAGATACCTGTAGTACTCCTTTATAATCACCCAGTTACGTTGTGACGTTTGGTAGCACCCAAAGTGTTCCTCCAGTAAACGGGAGTTGCATAATCTCATAGTTACAAGAACATGTATAAGTCATGAAGAAAGCAATAGCAACATACTAAACGATCAAGTGCTAGGCTAACGGAATGGGTCATATCAATCACATCATTCTCCTAATGATGTGATCCCATTAATCAAATGACAACTCATGTCTATGGCTAGGAAACTTAACCATATTTGATTCACGAGCTAGTCAAGTAGAGGCATACTAGCACTAGTAGAAAAAGGGTCATACGTGAAGCCCAGTAGTGCCGGTTTGAATTTCAGCCGGCACTAATGTGTACTATAGCACCGGTTCGTGGTGGCGATCAATAGCACCGGTTCGTGGCGAACCTTTAGTACCGGTTCATGCCACGAACCGGTACTAAAGGGGTTGTGTCAGCCTGCGGTCAGGCTATGGCCCCACCATCACCATTTAGTGCCGGTTCGTACCACGAACCGGTACTAATGAGGTTATGTCAAGCTGTTTTTAGTCCCACCTCGCTCCCCTAACAAGCCTTTTACCACCTTAAATATGTTATTTCTCAAACTATCACAAGCACTTGGTCTTCATTGAACTCTATGTGTAGAATTTGTGGCCGCAATATGAGTCTTCATCGGTTTATAAATCGTTGATGACTCATATTGACAATTCAGATTGTACACACAAAGATCATTGATGATCAAAGTATTTTTGATGTTATAAGATCATATTGACAGTTTAGTATGCACCATTCAAAGCGACGCCATCAACTTTCAACCATTTCTGCCTTCATTTGCTATTTTTCATTCATTCAATGATTTGTTTTGAGAACTAAATGACCTGAAAATTGAAAAGCACTACAAATGAACTCTGAAAAAGTTGAAACTTGGCATGGTATCATCATTTCACCCACATAGATTGTTCAAAAAAGTAGAGAGGGTTACGGCAAAAATTGGATGCACTTCGTTTACAAACTGGACAATCTCTTTCGAAGTATTCAGGTTTCTGACGAAATTAAACTCATCTGTTACAAAGGCATTTCATTTTTTTAAACTTATTACAACTCCAGACTTTTTGTGCATTCAGCATGCACCATTCAAAGCGACGCCATCAACTTTCAACCATTTCTGCCTTCATTTGCTATTTTTCATGCATTCAATGATTTGTTTTGAGAACTAAATGACCTGGAAATTGAAAAGCACTACAAATGAACTCTGAAAAAGTTGAAACTTGGCATGGTATCATCATTTCACCCACATAGATTGTTCAAAAAGTAGAGAGGGTTACGGCAAAACTGGATGCACTTCGTTTACAAACTGGACAATCTCTTTGAAGTATTCAGATTTGATTTAAATTAAACTCATCTGTTACAAAGGCATTTCATTTTTAAAACTTATTACAACTCCAGACTTTTTGTGCATTCAAGATGCATCATTCAAAGCAACGCCATCAACTTTCAACCATTTTGCCTTCATTTGATATTTTTCATGCATTTAATGATTTGTTTTGAGCTAAATGACACTAATTAAATTTTGTGCAGCAGCGCACCACCTTTAGTACGGTTGGTGGCTCCAACCGGTACTAAAGGGTAAGCTGTTTTAGTCCCACCTCGCCAAGAGAGAGGGAGTAGGAGCGGTTTATAAGCCACAGGTGCAGAGACGATGAAGAAGAGGCTCAATGCTCACGTTGTTAGCTTCAAGCCTTTAGGAATATGGTAGATTGCACGAGCTACGCGCGAAGCAGCTTACACTATTCCAAAAGGCTTGAAGCAAATTAACTAGCATTGCACCTCTTTTTTATTTTTAATAACTTATTACAACTCCGGACTTCTTCTGTTATGGCAAAAGGAAGGAGGAGAAGAAGAAGAAGGAGAGAAAGAAGAAGAGGAAGAAGAAGAAGAAGAAGAAGAAGAAGAAGAGGAGGAAGAAGGAGAAGAGGAAGAAGAAGGAGAAGAAGAAGAAGAAGAGGAAGAAGAAGGAGGAGGAAGAAGAAGGAGAAGAAGAAGAATAAGAAGAGGAAGAAGAAGGAGAAGAAGAAGAAGGAGAAGGAGAAGGAGAAGGAGAAGAAGAATAAGAAGAGGAAGAGGAAGAAGACGAAGAAGGAGGAGAAGGAGAAGGAGAAGGAGAAGAAGAATAAGAAGAGGAAGAGGAAGAAGAAGAAGAAGAAGAAGAAGAAGAAGAAGAAGAAGAAAAAAAAAATAAACCAGAAAAGAAATAACTATATAAAAAAATTACTCAAAAATCAATAGAAGAAAATAAATAATGCAGAAAAGAAAAAAACTAATATAAAGCAAAAATATTCACAAAGAAACTAAATACGGCAAAAAAACTACTCGAAATAAATAGAAAAAAATAAAACAGAAAAGAAATAACTATATAAAAAATTACTCAAAAATAAATAGAAGAAAATAAATAACGCAGAAAAAACTAATATAAAGCAAAAATATTCACAAAGAAACTAAATACGGCAAAAAAACTACTCAGAAATAAATAGAAGAAAAAAATAAAGCAGAAAATAAATAACTATATAAAAAAATTACTCAAAAATAAATAGAAGAAAATAAATAATGCAGAAAAGAAAAAACTAATATAAAGCAAAAATATTCACAAAGAAACTAAATACGGCAAAAAACTACTCAGAAATAAATAGAAGAAAAAAATAAAGCAGAAAATAAATAACTATATAAAAAAATTACTCAAAAATAAATAGAAGAAAATAAATAATGCGGAAAAGAAAAAAATTAAAAAAAATGTTGGGGCGCTGCCCGGTGAGCCTACCAGTCCTAGGGTGTGCAAATGCAGGCCCAGAAGGGCCAGGAGGCTCACCGGGCAGCGCGCCTTAGTTAGGCCCACAAGCCTGCTATATAGAGGAGTTCGAAAGGCAGCACGGCTGGGTTTATAAACCAGTCGGCTGCCTTCGCTTCAGCGAGTGGGACTAAACATAGCGCACCGCGGGTGGCAGCGCACGGCCTTTAGTACCGGTTGGTGGCTCCAACCGGTACTAATGTGTGCCCTTTAGTACCGGTTGGAGCCACCAACCGGTACTAAAGGGCCTCGTTTCCCGCCGCTTGGGCTGGCCAAAATTGGCCTTTAGTACCGGTTGGTGGCTCCAACCGGTACTAAAGGCTCCCCCTATATATATGGCACTTACGAAAAATCAGTTATCGTTGCCACTTTGTTCCACGTTTCTTGCGCGAGAGAGTCTCTTGCTCGATCTCGCCGACGCCGCCGCGCCGCCGTGCCGTCGCCCTCGCCGCCCCGCCGCTCATCGTCGTAAATCGCGCCGCGCCCGCCGCCATTATCATCGTCGCATGCTTCGCCCGCCAAGCCTTGCCCGCCCGTCGTCGCTGCCCCGCCGCTTCGTCGTCGCCGCCCCGCCCCAGCGCCCGTCATCGCCGCCCCGCCGCCCGTCGTCGCCGCCCGCCGCCCGTCGTCGTCGCTGCCCCGCGCCACACGTACGCGCCCTATATACGTACACACGCACACGTATACACATACACACACACACGCACACACACACACACACGCATACACACAGACACGTACACACAAACACACACACATACACACACACGTATATACACACACACACACATATTTTTTTACTTATTTTCTTTTTTCTATATATAATGTTTAGATGAATTAGAACTATCTAGTTTATTTTTAGTAAATATAATGCTTAGTTGAACTAGTTGAATTAATATATAGATCAACTAGTTTATTTTTTGAAGATGCATAATTAGTTGAACTTGTTGAATTAATATATAGAACTAGTTTATTTTTAGAAGATGCTTAATTAGTTGAACTTGTTGAATTAATATATAGAACTAGTTTATTTTTAGTAAATGCTTAATTAGTTGAACTAGTTGAATTAATATAACTAGTTTATTTTAGTAAATTCTTAGTTGAACTAGTTGAATTAATAGATTTTTTGTTAATAGATTTTTTTTCTGTTAATAGATTTTTTTCTGTTAATAGATTTTTTGGTGATATTATTATTGAATATGCATGTTTGGTGATATTATTGTTAATAGATTTTTGGGTGATATTTAGATTGTGTAATTAATTTTGTTCATAGAATTTTAATGTTTTTTTGTTCATAGTATTTAGAAAAGGAAAAAAGAAGAAGTAGTTTATATATAGTTGAACTAGCTAGTTGATTTAATAAACTAATTTATTTTACTATATATAGAAGTAGTTTGTTTTAGTAAGTACTACTTATTTATTTATAGTAAGTGCTTAGTAGTTGAACTAGATAGTTGACTTAATTAATAAAACTAAATTATGAACGTAGGCGCAAATGTCGTACTCATCGGACTACGAAAACCGCCTCGGGAGTGCGATTGGTGCCACGACGACCGAGGTATCTCATGACAGTTCATTGAGCTGGACGAAGATCGGCGCTTCAGCATTAAGCTCGAGGAGACCTGCGATGTTCACACGGTACGCAACGACGACAATAGTTTTTTTTGTAATTAAGCACGACTTCAACTATTTTAACATGTATTTTTCATCTTTTCCAATTTGAATAGATTATCCCATGCTTTGCAAGACGCTATGTCTTGGAGATGATGGGTTTTGAAGACCATGAAAATTTCGAAACCAAAAAAATTATCCTAAGTACCGAACATGGTGTGGATTTTCAAGTAAAGCTGTACAATGCTCAGAGTGTAACCCATTTTGGTTGCAAAAATTGGGATGCATTTTGCAAGATGTATGGTCTTGATGAGGGTATGCTTGTCACCATGGATCTTGGTGATCCTACAATCGAGCAAGAGACACCTTCGATTTGGGTCTTTGTGGATACACCTCCAGTTCTTCCCTCATGTGAGCTAAACATAGTTATTAAGTAATTTATATTGTTTATTTCAAAATATATAGTTGACAACTTATCTCCATTGACAGCTTATTTTCATTCTTCAAAGAATGTGCGGAAGATGGTAGACAGAACCTACTACACTGAAGGCTCCGAATTAACTTATCAGGAGAAAAATCATCTGGTCGGATTTTGTACTGATCTTGAGAATTACAATATCTACAATCAAACTCCTCAACATTATGGTCAATACGTGCCACTAGTGCACGTGTTGAACTCTGATAACTACCATGGAGATACCTGGTAAGATTATTTTTACTATTACAACATCCGTGCATCTTTTGCACACTTCTAAAAATAGTACATCATTGTTAACTACAAAGTTATTATTATGTTTTTCAACAGATAAATCCCGAATGATTGTGTGCCTCATCGATGTATCTGCGTGGTAGCCTTCATGTTTTGAACATACGACCAGGTCGTCCTACGAATCTCAACTGTCCATACCGGGTTTCTAAAAGAAGTGGAGACATAACAATCAAAGAATGGAAAAAATGTATGGACAGTCGTAAGGAGCTTCTTGGAAGCAATAAGCAGCGAAAGGCAAGAATTGGAGACAGGATGATCGCCATTCTTCATAATGGAGAGTCAGGGTCTATATTGTTTTATGCTATTTTACCTTAAGGGGGTGTTTAGGTCATACCTGATACTGATGATCATGTGCTAAGAACAATTATGTAGGGTTGGGTTCGATGACTATATATGAGGATGATGATCGTATGACTTATTATTAATAACGAGTAGAAGTTGTATGATGATGCATGATTAGTAGGACTTGTTATTATATTTATATATATATGATGATGTAATGATGCAAAGCATGCATGAGCATGTTATATCTGCGGGTGCAATGAACATAGCAGCAGCGTTGATAAACAAAGCATGCATGATGTATGATGCATAACGTGTACAATGTGTAGTATCGTAAAATACCAGCAAACGAAAAAGAATTAAAATGGAAACACAAAATTAAATGAAAAAGAAATCATAAAACTAAAACCCCCCCAAACCTTATAGTACCGGTTGGTGTTACCAACCGGTACTAAAACTCGAGCCCCGGAGCTGGCTCGTGCCACGTGGTTGCCCTTTAGCACCGGTTCGTGCTGAACCAGTACTAAAGGGGGGGGGGCTTTAGTGACCACAAATTAGTGCCGGTTATGTAACCGGCACTATAGGGCCTTACGAACCGGTGCTAATGCCCGGTTCTGCACTAGTGTAGTGACACTATGTTTTCTATGTATTCACACATGTATTATGTTTTCGGTTAATACAATTCTAGCATGAATAATAAACATTTATCATGAAATAAGGAAATAAATAATAACTTTATTATTGCCTCTAGGGCATATTTCCTTCAGACCAAGCCTGGCAGCTATGGATCCGTTCGAGGACCGACTTTGGTTCAGAGCCAGGTTTTGGGCATATCACAGTGCAAGCGGAGGCAGATCTCAGTCAATGCTACTCTAGTTGATAATGCCCTGAAGCTTCCTTTAGTAACTGGTATGACTTGACGCCGGTGTTGTTTTGTGTTCAGAGAAGATGAGTTGTTGTATATTTTTTTTATAGTTGTTGCAAGTTCTGCCATATCTAAATCCATAGAAAAAGTACTGATTGCTAGCTGTCTTGGAGCTGTTATAATTTGCACAACTATTTTTTAAGATTCATTTAGTGAAGCTCCTGCATAATTCAATATTCATTTGAGTTGTGACCAGTGCGCATGATTTTGTTTACATTCATTTTTAGTGAAGAGCTCCAGTATGTCAGGCTAGCTTGGTGTGAAATGATGAAAAAATGTAGCTGCAACTATGCACATGATGCAAGAGTTATATTTGTGCAGAGGTAGCTGCAACTATGCACATCAGTTGGCTGCCCTCTGTTACTATCATATTTTTTGTTGAACTAACCAATACCAGAACACAACTCTATCCCACATTAACTCAAGTGTTATGTTGTATGCCATTTTCTGTTGTAGGAGGAGCAGTACACAGAGTGAGAGTTCAAGAGAATCTGCTGAAATTGTGGTCACAACAGATCAGGTACTTTACACAGAAGTTTATAATGTTTATTCTGTATATTGTGTGTTGATGTTTGTAATGGTATGCGGTCTTGTACTTAGCAAGCCTTATGATGCCAATTGAAATGACATCCATGTTAATTAATGCATGTCGATTGAGCTGGTCAGTAGCCAAAATGTGACGTCTTGATGACGAGCATTGTTGGACTCCTTCACTGATATTATTTGCCATGCTTTTATATTTGCCATGCTTCATATTTTGGCTACGCTTATACATATCTACCACAGTTTTTATTTGCATTTACCTGCTGGTTTAGGCATTATACTATATGATTAAACCTCTCTTGATGCTAGATGTTTGATGTTCTGCCTCTTCGAAATAAAACAAGGGATTATGTGCTCGCATGTTTTTTAATTACCAGTAAAATTGTCAAAGTGTGATTTTTGAATTTTCATATATTGGATAAATTTTTCTGTATGATCTTTGTGTGCTTCTGTTCTTTCATCCAATTTGGCCATGTAGAACTAAGATTTTATTGATGATTGCATGATGGTTCAGATCTTTTTTTGACGCTTTCACAATTCTACTCTCTCCATCTCATTCTGTTTCTTATCTTCCTCTTGCGCTTTGTTTTATCTGTTCAGTAGCTTGCTTGTGATCCATGTGCTCATTAACTCCATTCTCATGTGTTTCTATTTTTTCTATTTTATGTTGACAATCAATTACAGGCATCTCATCCTATTTGTTTTATAGTCTCAGGTTCACATTAGTTTCTCTGCATGGAGACTCAGCTTTGTCAGTGTCACTTTCAGGTCAACGGTCATGAATCAAAGTTAACTTCCTCTCTACTTATCATTTAACTGCAACAAAGAATTAAAGCCGGCGTGCTGAAGAGGAAGAGGACCGGCGGAGGGGGGCTTGACAAGGTGGCGCTGGCAGCCATGGTGGTGTTCATATTCAAGGAGGGGCATGTGGCGAAGGCAGCAAGGTTGGTAAGGAGTGCACGGTGTACCTGTGCGTCGGGCCGACGAGTAAGAGGACCATTGGAGTGGGGCTCGACAAGCCCCAGATTTAGGGCGGGGGCGGGTGACGGCTCAAAGGTTGGTACCTTCTGTATACGTATTGCATCCTGGTCTTTCCTTCTTGGAAGCGTGGGTGTTGCTTCAATTGGAAACGTTATTTTTTGCCATGACTTCTAGATGTAATCCTACTTGACTTTTGCATCAGTGATATTTGAAGTTCATCAAATGACTTTGTAATTAAGTTCATATAGTTGATATCTCGCATTTGTATATGCTAACTCTAACAGTATGTGCTAACAAGGGATGAACAAACTAGCTGAAGGGGCGCTTTCCCACCTGGCACCACTGAGCTACCGCTCAGACGGCACGCTAGGGGCGCGCCCCAGCTGCTAGTACTAGCCATCATTGGCGGAGCGTGACCAGGAGACAAGAGGGGGCCAAGTTCATATCAAAATACACTTAGGATGGTCACAGTGGGGAGTAATTTATACTAGTGTCATGCATATGACATTAGTCTAAGTTACTACCTTCATAGTGCAAAGTAACATAGTAGTAGTGTCATAGAGGACTTCATTAATTAGCTTGTAGACTCATCTTGTCTCAAAAAGCGCTATGTTACAGTAACATACTACCTCCTTTCCGGTTTATAGGGCTCAATTCAAAAATCTCACCAACCAAGGTAGATGATGAGTGGTGGAACAATTGTTGTAGTTTGCAAAACCACTCAATTAATGCGCTTGTTTTCCTCAAAAATTGTGTTTACGAATGCATTAATTGCAATGCATGCATGCATAAAGTACATGCATTGGTCAGTTTTCTCTTAATACTTGCATGTAATGATTTATTGCACCTTGAAATCTGAACATGTAATGGGAATAACCAAATTGAAACTTATAAAATGGGAAAACTAAAATTTTGAGATAAACCCTATAAACCGGAAAGGAGGGAGTATTATCTTACCACTTCCCATTAACTACATGCCACATAAGCAAAAGTTTCTCGGAGCGCGCTATGTTACTTGCTAAGTTACTCCCACTATGACTAGCCTTAACGTCCTATCAGGTCATCGGGCGCAGGGCGCCGGCGTCGATGCCCTAGCCACGTGAGCGTGCTGGTGCGGCCCAATCAATGAAAGGATGAGCAGCCGAGACCTGGTGCGGCCCAAACAATGAAAGAAGAAGAAGGGGATTGATGTCTAGGGCGTTCCAAATTCTGCTCTAGGCGATAGGGATTGAGGCGTGTTTGCTGGGCAATTGAGCGTGGATCAGCTGGGTCTGGAGGGTGGAAGCGGACGGGTCACGTAAAAGGCGGCTAGAGCAATGATTTCTACAGAAGCAAGAGATACGCTACATGCTTGGCTCTGCGTTTTAACTGCTGATCAACTGATTTTTTTTGAATAAAAAGGTAGAGCATTTTCTACCTTATGCATTCAAAACGGGCAAAAGTACCCGAATGACCAAAGTCATTTACATGAAGGTGATGTTAACGCCGCATACTGTGTGCAGCAGGCCATCACCAGACCTGAGTTAGGATACAAAGCGCAAGGTGGGAAAAGAAGAGGCAATTCTCAACGAGCTAACTAGGAGCGAAAGCATTTGCCCACACTAAGAGGTTCTGTCTGATCAACTAATTAGTCCGGCTAGTGTTGAATATACCTATTGTTTATTTTTTTTGCGCTTTTCAAGGGCGGGGCCGTCGCCCAGTTTGGCCTCCACGACGCTCTGTCGGTGCTAGCCATGTTTTGAAACTCACCTATCATGTTGCGAGCCTCATCGTTCGATTCACCCTCCCCCCCATCGCAGGACAACCCATGTTGCAAAGCCCAATGCAACACCCGTCATGCTGCGAACCCAACCGTTCACTTTGAAACATCTGTCGCCGGCTATGCGAGTGCCTCTCTTCCTCACGTTCGCTTGGGAGAGCGTGGAGCACAAAGTTGGGCATCTAGATTGTGGGAGAGAAGCCCATCCATGGCGGCTTCTACAAAGATGGGAGAATCCCTCATCGGCGAGGATTTTGGAGGTGCGATCTAATGAAAGAGAGAGATAGGAGCAGGGACCACTACAACTTGCAACACTAGTGACGGCGAAAAGTTGCAACAACAATGGTCATAGGTCTGCGGGATGCGGGCGAGCAACGCGCGAGGGGGGGGGGGATTCGATGTTCGATATGGACGGAGCGGACAAGATGCAAAGGAGAAGAAGACAAGCGAAGAGATAAGGTTGAGGGTGTTGTGGTGAATGCGTGCCCAACGAATCTCTTATCATAGTAAAAGCACGTCTCAGCCGCAGGATCAAGCTCGATCGGACGGTGATGCACACGACCGATGGAGCGTTCTTTTTCAGCAGACTGTTTTGAATCGCTTCTCTTTTCTTTTTACCATTGGTTCACGAAAAAAACCCATATTAAATGGCACTGTCATCTCCCTTCTCCTTGTACTTTTGTGTACCTACCATCTCCTCTCCTCTCAATCCGCCATGGATCGGACACCGCCACCTTCTCCAACATCAAGTTAGGGTGCTACCTCACCCCTACTAGGAAAAAAAATCAACTCTTTAGGCCAAAATATGCAGAACTCCCTTCATGTTCCCTAACTTCTCCGTTAGAGCATTGGAGTGATTATAGGGGAGGATATCCTGTGCAGTTAATTAGAAGGGTGGAATTAGTGGGTGATTATTTACAACTTAACTAGAATCTCTAGCTAGTGTAGTTAGAAGGAGTGGCTTCTCTGATTTTGTGTCCATTAGAATGTTGTATTTTAAAGGAACTTATAACTAGAATCTTGCTGCAAGATTAGTTGCAGCAAGGGAAACACGTACTAAATCTTGACATCATCATACACACACCATGCATGGAATGGGATGAATGATTCCATGATTTTATTAATGACAGTCTACCACATAAATATCACTTAAAATTGTTACCAACTGCTTATGTTCATAATAGCAAAAGCCAAAAAGAAGAAAGCATACTTAACCCAGATTACAACCAAAATGCAGAAAACACTGAATTTTGGTGCACACACTACTGCATCCAATCACTCGGCTTGTACATGAATGCTTCCCTTGTGACTATTATTATAAATCTTCATAAAGCTCCCGATCAATCTTTTTTCCAGCACGCCCATATCCATCAATCGTCGGCATATATGAATACCATCTCCAGCCCCAGCATTGTACTTCACAAAATGGTGACGATATGACGGAACTCCTCGCTGCCAAGGATTTGCTCTGCAAACATCCTATTCTGATCGACGTGGTAATGATCCCCCTCGATACTACCAGCCTTGCTGACTGAATAGATATCATCGGTGCGAAGAGTGTGTGCATACGCCACTGGATCTACCACCATACGTTGAAGTACAGTAGCATTCCCAAGGATGTAGAGCGCCAGCTCGGCTAGCCCCAATACATCACAAAATCCGGACATGTGGACACTCTTCAGGTGATGATGCAGAGGCCCTTGCACAGCCGTCACCATCCTCGTAGTAGGAGGGCAACATCTATCACGACCAACCTGCACACACATATATCCGTTAGTTTCACTATACATATTCTTCAGAGGGGGGTCAAACAGAGGCAACACACATAACTATCCTAATTAATGTGTTAGAAAAGTTTTATAATCAGCAGTTAAATTACATACATGCATTTCCAATTCTTCTAAGAGAGGTGCTAATTCCAAAATATTAAGAAATCCCATTGCCAAACTATTATCATATGGATCCCACGCTAGCTCAAGGTTCACGTTCAGATGCCTCATATTGATGAAGCTAGTCTGGTTTTCACTGAATCGTAGCACCTGGAAGAGAAACAATGCACAGACACAAAATTAATAATTAAACTTAGTGATAACAAAATTTAAATTAAAGTAAAACAAATCACTTCCTTCTAGAGCAAACCTGATCAAAATTCAAAAGTAGAAATAGTTTGTTCACATGAGGAAGAGCAAGCTCGGTGAAGGTGAAGGCCAAGTCGTCGAAATCATAATCGTTGAACTCTTGAGTCCTCATGTTCGATACAAAGGTTGCCTTCGACAACCTCAAGCAATCACTGAGCACCATTTGTGCGAGATCTTCGTCGAACTCAAATTCGGTAAGATTTGGAGCATGCAACTCTAGAATTTCCAGTTTACAACGGCGCACACGCATGTATTGCAACCGACACAGCTCCTGTCTTATGCGTAGGCTTGAGAAGGAGGAGCACCGCTCTATGTTTATACTCTGAAGAACAGCACAATTTAGCATAAGGCACTCTAGATCAACTCCACTGATGGACACCCTATTTAGTGTGAGTTTGTTAAGGTTTTTGATACCACAGAAACTAGGGCGCAGTTTTAACCACACGTAGCCCAGATCAAGATACTTGACACAAGAGGCGATTGGGCTGCTGAGATTTTGCAACGGGAAAACGTACTTGTACTTGTCAAATCGGGAGCCAGAGCAATTGACATCAAACGTGAAATCAAAAGCAATGTGCTTGGCCCTTGACGCAATGGAAAAGCTAACCCATCTATCAATGTGATCCTTGTGCTTTCTGCGAAGGCCAAATTCGACAGCAAACTTGTCCAGCGTAGTCGTAGTTGTGGTAGAAGTAGACCACAGTGGGCGCAATGCACTGTCCACATTGGCGATGAATTCAGCAGTCCAGGATGCTCGTTTAGTATTCATGTCTTTAATGATGCCATAGAAGTCCAGATCTGGGTCAGTATTCGTGTCTGTACTGATGCCAAAGGTGTCTTTGGTGAAGACCAGTTCTGGGTGGCATATCCTTAGCAGTCTCCATTCAAGAGAAAGTGTGCTCATCCTCACGACATCTTTGATTGACAACCGTGACAGTACGTCGCGCAGAACGTCCTGTAATGAGCATGAGCAGTCAAGTTGTGGCATGAGTTCAACAGTCACGCTCCCCTTGCTAAGATTGTGATTTTTAAAAGAGTCAGTAACACCCGATGTAAATAAGGAGTTTTGATCCTTACATAAGGTAGAAGTTGGAGCTGCATTGTTGCCACCTTCGGTTTCTGCACCCTACTGAAACCCACGCCCTTGCTTTCGATCAAAAGCTCTTGGCTGCTTTGTTTGTCCATCTGAGTGGATCCGATAGATAGATGCATCTGCGTGGCAGCAAACAAGAAGTACAAACTAGATAAAGCCGACTGTGAATTTTTTCAGCAAGCATCGTTATCACTGATTTCTGCAAGCATCATTATCATTGGTTTGATATTTGAGCAAGCAATCATGACCGTGAATCCCACTAACCCAACTCTGTTCTATGACAATAACAGATAACATAATTTGGCAACAAACTTGTATCAGGTATCTTACATTACAGGACTTCTCTTTCATTTTTGTAACTCTATCTTGCATTACAGGTTACTAGTCTTCATGTTTAAAATCAGCCTGAAGGAACATTACATTACAATGGGGATCGCTCGTGTGAACTTTCGAATTTTTGCAATGGGGATCGTAGGATTGGGATTGAAACTGGATAATTAACCAAGATCCTAGCCTCATTCAGAAATCACCCTCGGGATTGTTTTTCTCTCAGGAATTGAGGAATGCGCCCATAATTTGTTAACAGGGATTCGAACTGACGTACTACCTACGTTCCGAATTACTTGTCTTAAATTTGTCTAGATACGGATGTATCTAGCACTAAAATGAGTCCAGATACATATGTATCTAGACAAATCCAAGACAAGTAATTCGGAACGGAGGGAGTACCTATGGAAGGAGTAGCGGCGCCGGAGAAGGGAGCAAGAACGGGGAGGAGCCTCTCCCAACGGGATTGCCGGAGCAAAGGAAAATCACGCCGGCGAACACACTGGAGCTCACCGCCGCGCCATTAATCGCCTGGATCGCAGCACCGCTAGGGTTAGCACGGCGGCGACCTGGGAGCCGGGACGAAGAAAGGGAGAGATAGATTAATCTGGGCCGCACGTCTCACATCCAACGTGGGCTATGTTCTCCCAACCGAGCAATTCGTGTTTCCAGTTTTTTTTTTGTTTCAGATTTTTCTTTTATTACGTATTACTACTACTAGTAGACTGCCCGTGCGTTGCCACAGGCTCTTGAAATAGTTTGCAAGAGTTACATGTTAACTTTCTAAGGCCTCACCCCGCCGTAGATCCAGACCCCCGCCACTGATTCCACCACGCCTAGGCCGCCGCCTGCCGCCGCGCTGCCCCATCGCGTTCGCCTCCGCCCGGCCGCCGCGACCCGCCCGCCTCCTCTCCGGCCGCCTCCGCCTCCGGTCCATCCTCCGCCCGGCCCCTCTTCATCCGCCTCCTCTCCGGCCATGCTCCGTCCGCCTCCTCTCCGGTCCGTCCGCCACCCCACTCCGTCCGCTTCCGCCCCGAGCCGCACGCCGCCGCCCCACTCCGTCCACCTCTGCCCCACGCCGCACGTCGCCGCCCCGCTCCCCGCTCGGCCGCCGCCCGCTCCCCGATGGCGCCGAAGAAGACGCCAAAGGGAAAGTCCGGTTTCTTCGGCATGAGGGCGAAGCCCTCCGGGAACTTCAGACTGGAGTTCTCCGACGCTAGGCAGCGTTGGTGGCTCGGCACGTATCCCACTGCCGATGAGGCTGCTCGTGCCTACGACGTGGCTGTGTGGCATGCCGGAGGGCCGAAGACGGACCTAAACTTCCCGGAGGTCGAGTCCCAGCCGGTGGCGGAGTGGCTCGTGCCGCAGGGCATCCGGATGGAGGAGATGCCGGCTAAGAAGGCAAAGAAGAGACAGGCGGTGTCGCTCCCGACGAGAGCGACGAGGCGGCGATGGCTTGGTTTGCGCGATTTGCAATTTGCTGCAAAGCCATCTCTAATGAAATGCTATTTGCTACATTTTTAAATAGGAAAATTATTCCAATCAGCCAGCCATAACTCAACAGACCAATCTCTAATGAAATGCTATTTGCTACATTTTTTAAATAGAAAAATTATTTCGATCAGCCAGCCATAACTCAACAGACCAATCCGAACCCACATTTTCTAAAGTAAAGAAATTATTTCCCTTGATAGATCAAGATGCCAAAGTGTCATTTGCCCGACTGCTATGTTCCTACACACGCAGAGCAAATTATTTTTCAAATCAAGGAATTAAGAAAAGGAAGAATATCATGATGTCCGTGGCACTTGCCAGGTCTGCCATGCTACCATGGCATCGTCTTTTTAGTCTCTACCCATATGCCGAGTTGAGAAATAATCTTCATTAACACAAGCACACAACACACAAAATCAGTCAATGGCCATATGTATGCATTTTTTTACTTTATTCCAATTGTGATGCAATCGTGACACCTACTCGCCCCGTCCGCTCGCCCGTCACGGTAATTGCAACTGGTGCCAACCGCTCGACCTCGCCACCGCCGCTCACCACTCAGTCTCCACCGGCTGCCCATTTCCTCTTGCGCCACCCGCGCACTCGCTCGGCTCAATGTTGTTGATTGGAATGCGGGACTGAAGGTAATCCATGGACAGGTTTTAGTTTTGCTTGCATCAATCTTCAGTACTTGTCAATCCATCTAACGCACACAAAAAATCGACTCTCAGACATAAAAGTGATCTAACTCTATTGATGAGCACGACAGTACATACCATCCCATCATGATGTTGCCATCTCTCACACTTGATGATTACATATTGTTATTTCTAACATGTACACCATCGGGCCATTGCTTTATTAGAAATATATTTACACAATATGATCAGAGCAACATCAAGGAGTCGGATGCTGGTGCACAGATTCTTCTCAAATTCCACATGCAACCCTTGTAGAGAAGAATGACATATTTTTCTTAGGTGATTTTTGACCGAGCTCCTACAGAAAAATTCAAAGAAATCATGAGGAGCATGGAGCCAAGCAAACTAATCAGAGTAAATCATGAGAGGAGAAGCCTCTCAACCTACTACAGGGAATCGAGTCAACATTAATTCGTGTAAGAATTAAACCGTAATGTAGATCAACAACCCAGTAGTTGATAAAATAACCCTGACACAACCCATTAATACAATATATGGTCACAGGAAGTAGATTGAGATTGTGCAGATATCATGATCTACGAACCGTATCTACGAATATTGATTGCAAAGTCACAAATAGAACCTCCTCACATCACAAAACAAATGTTTCATCAACAAAAACTCTAGCGAATGCCAATTGGATTATATAAGTAAGATAGAGACATCGAAAAAAAGAAAAGATAATTCAAAGAGTATATATATTCTATTTTCTTACTTGACATCACAGAGAATGCAAGTCAAAGATATTGCGATACATCTTACCCTTCTATAAATTGACTGCAAGGCACAACCCCCAGCAAAATATACAGAATGAATTGCTCCTGTGGTCCAAGTATTGCATAAATAGTTGTATACAGACTATTCAACAGTGAGCATAAACATGGCATGTACTAACAAAATCCCTTTGCAATGGAGCTTAGTCTGCATGTCTATTCGTCTTTTTGTAAATCAGTTGTGGCCAAGATGTGCTGACAGCTCACAAGCCTCTCCCTGTTTACCAATAAAACCAAAGCAGCTCAAAGCAAAAAAAAAAAGAACATAGATATATAAACCTGATGCAATTGCTTGTAACTCTAGAGTGTTGGTAGAGTCGAGAAGAGAACACCCAGCCAATGTTACAGCAGATCGATCTGTAGTCTTTGTTAGGGACGGCACCATCATTAGAGGTCCCAATTATAAATCAATCTGCAAGAGATGGAGATGCAACTGGAAGCTTACGGATTTGATGCATTAAAACAGCCATGGCCCATGGGCAGAGGAGAAGTAACGGCAGCTGGGGATCTGACGTGTCACAGACAGCATGGGTAGAGGAGAGGCGGCGGCAGATCAAGCCTTGGGCGTGGCAGGCGGAAGCACACTCACCCCTACTGCACCCTTCCTACTTCCCGTCCTTCTTCTCCTACCTCTCCTCCTCCCTGGATCCTCCTATGTCTCTCTTTTCTACAAGAAAAATCGAAGCCCGCCATGACCTTGAGCTCCCCCTGCCAACCATAGAAATTAGATATTTCCTAATTGTTTGCATAACAAAAAACATACTGGCTGCAAGAGAATGAAAGACTAACCTATTGATGAGCACAACAGTACATACCATCCCATCATGATGTTGCCATCTCTCACACTTGATGATTACATCTTGTTATTTCTAACATGTACACCACCGGGCGATTGCTTTATTAGAAATATATTTACACAATATGATCAGAGCAACATCAAGGAGTCGGATGCTGGTGCACAGATTCTCCTCAAATTCCACAAGCTGAAATTGAAGAGAAAACTGAAAGAAAGCTATTAGTAACACCAATTTAACCAGACACACCACACCACTAATGACAAAATAAAAATTTAGAAGTTCCTAAAGAGACCTTATATATAAGAAGTGCAAGATAGTGATGAAACTACCAAAGCCACCAGATCTTAGTACAGATTGGTGCAGTAGACACTACTATTTAGTAAGGATGAACTATATTATGGATTTGATTGGAACAAGAAAATATCCTATAATAGCATATTATACAAAGGCACATAAAACAATAAAGAGAAGTAAAAGTGGTAGCGATGAACTTATAATAATAATAATAAATAGATAGCACATGACTCTTTTTATACGACTTATCAGCAGAATCAGTGAGCCACAATGGAGTTTTCTTGGGCTCAGGCTTTCTGCACACTGCCATATAGACCAAGTCAAACATGGGTGGGCGGCCAAGAATGTTGGGTTATAGTTTTACAGATAAAGAGAGGAGAAATCACTTTGGCCTATGAGCACATCATAAGAGAAGGCAACATCACACACACATAAGTACTTGTAACTGAATTTAAGGAGGGCACAATATGTTGACATAGGTGTGCCTACCAAAAAGAAATGTCTAAATGAAGAAAAATCAAGTGTTTAGTAATATAATAATACAATGATGATGCAGACTAAAGTCTAAATCATCAATGGTAAATCCACGGCACACAAAAATTCTTCTCCATAATCGATTTGCTCTCTTCATCCAAATGCCCAAACTCATCACAACATAGCAAAATAGCCTGAATGGAATAAACCATATCTGAACCATCATATGCAATACACGAACCATGTACTGAACTTAATTGATGTATTACTACTGAACATAGCAGATTAGTCTCTATGTGCATGTATTACTAATTTACAGCTGAGCAGCCACTCTAATGTAATGAACTTAAGAACTGTTTGTTCCTCTTAAGCAACCCTGCAGTTTTCATGAAAACTTTGGCTGTAGTGGTCCTAAAATCACAGATACATGTACCTCTACATCCACTTGGAGCTTCTTTGCAGCTTCCTCTCTATGTTGCTAGACCAATCTGCAGATAAAAAAGGATAAGGTAAATAATTGTTGTTTTATTTGCCAATAATCAAACAACTATGATATAGTAAGAAAAAAGTTAGTGGAGGTATGGGAAGGACAAGTAGTTCTACTACACACAGATGATTAGGGGTCAGAGGGAATTCAAGATAAACCAAGACAAACTTCAAAATTCAGTCCTACAGTTGAACATCAAATTCAAAGCAAACGGGGAAGAATCAATGGGTCAGGGGTAAGGATGCAACTGTGTATGTGTGTGTGTGTGGGGGGGGGGACAGCCCACTAAGCCGCTGCGCCGTCCCGTGAAGAAAACCCGCAAAACGGCGCCGGACCAACCACATCATGTCAAGCGGTCTCAAATAGTCCAACCGCTTTGTCCAGCGGACGTCGCACAGTCTCGCGTGTCCTGCGAAAGGGAGAAAACTCTCCTGAGAATTCCTGTCCTTCTCGACGCGATAGAGGTGCACGACTGTATTGTATAACAGGCTCATCCAGTGTCCATATTTCCCTATGTACAGTAGAAGATAAAACTGAATCAAATCGAAGGTTCCCGTGCATTGCAACTGGATGACAAAATAGACACATGTGTATACTTTGATAAAAGAGAGCATCATGCATATTCTGCATACAACTTTATTTTAAACAAAACATAGTCGTGGAAATTGCTAAGCTACTGGCTATGTCCTGAATATACTGAATTTGACTTCCCTGGATTAATGGCCTCAAGGTGGGCGCAAGTTCTGCATGTTGATCCAGCACAGAAAAGTCATTACCCCTAATATTTGATAGAGACAAAGGCACCGACACAGGATCATCGCAAAGCAAAATCCACTTTTATCACCAACAAGAAATGAAGAAACAAATTATTGGTGCTTCCTTTCTCTGTAGTTCTGAACCACTACTTGCATTGTGTGGATAACAGGTAACTTACATATAACAAGAACGCTTTATAATTTGGAAGTATATGATATAAACGTGGACAACAGTGTTCTCTCAAAATCTGTAGCAATCAATGGAAAGAAGTAAAAGCTAATCTCCTAACACTACAATATTCTCAGGTATGTATAGAGAATAGGGGTCATCTTTCTATGGCAGGTACAAAATTGACAGAGACAATAGTACTGCTAGTAGTCATCCATTTAATGCTGCTATAGAAAGACCACCAATAGGCACCCCTCAACTATACTGGAATTGTCACTCATAAATCCAGGGCTAGTATGCCTATAGAAGTGTTAGTAATACATCAGGTAGTTTTCTTTCCTTTAGATGGGATTTGGAAGAATTAGTGATACTAAAAACATACAGGCGTGATTAGTTAAACCATTACCGCTCATTCTAACCTTACTGACTCATAACTATCAAGCCTAAAAACCATGACCTGACCATGGACAAAGACAAAGACAAAATGGCCAAAAAGAATTGTAACGATAGTATTGCGTACCAATGAAAACTAAATGGCAGTGTGATGGTAATGTGCATGCACCGACATGGTTTTTTTATAGGCCACTTGAAATTGGACAAGGATTCAGATTAGCACCTGATCGGCACCAATGCAACCGATGCGGAGACGAGCTTGGACTCTTCGACGGCGAAGACAAAGTGGCCGATGGCGCCCTTGGTCATCTTCTTGTGGAAAAGAAAGTCGCCGCTGCTCGCGGCCCTTGACAAGGTTGAGCTCCGAGTCATCCATGTCGACGCCGTCGTTCTGCTCCCATAGTTAAAAAAAACAGAGGTAATGTACCACACCACCAGGCAAGTAGTCGAATCAACTTTCAGAATTCATATGGTTAGATATAGTAGACTAAAATTAGGCAGGGTTTGTGTACACATCAGTAACAAAATCAATAATCTATAAGGCAAAGTTAGGCAAATCCACATACTGAAAAAACATTGTTAATGCAGTGTGAAATAAGAAAGGGATGGAACATAGAATACCTGTTCATCATATGGTAAGAGAAGATGTGCAGCAAAACAAGTTGTGCCGTTTGAAAATGAGTGTAACCATGGACAATTAGGTCAACATGTCCTGATGCTAACAAAACCAGGGACACCTGATTTAGTACTAAAATTATGTTAATGTCAAATTCTTCAGTTTTGTTCCTATAAAAAACGCCCACTGTAACTATGTTTTAGTTCTTCATCACTCCTTCCACTTTCCTGAAAAAAGGAAAAGGAATAGGGCAATATTATCAAAGGGGGATATCTTACTGGAGTAATAACAATGAATATCTTATACTTCAAAAATGTTGAAGTGGTATCCCAGGCCAAAATAATTAAAATTGCAATTGATCTAACACAAATTCAAGTGTAGCTAAATCTGTAATGTTCATGTGACACGAACATGAACAAATGACACAGCAGAAAACAACAGTACGATATTTAAACCTGGTTATAAGCAGAACATGAACATCGTAACTGAAATTGAAGAAAAAACCTGAAACCGTTTGATGCAATTCAAAATCTTATCAATAGCATCTTGACACCACTCTAAGATCCGTGGCAATTTGAGCATTGCAGCTCCTAGAAGTATGTCAATAGAGAAAGGGGGAAAGATTGAATCCACGGACAATGACAAACCTGAAAACATATGATTTGATCACTTCCAAGTTCGAACATTACCTAGTCTAGTTCATCGGATAGAAAAACATTACCTTGTCTAAGACTTGACTTATGATAACATGTAGGTGCAGACCTTTGCTTCATATACCACTTTCTGAAGCAGGATTTGGATCTGGAAGGTTATAGAACTTCAGTTCAATTAGAAAATCTTGATAATATCACAAGGAATAGGAAGAAACCATTAAAAATATGTGACTGCATCCTAACTCGTGCCTCTCCAAATTAAATCATGTCACTCACCTGAAGAACTTCCAGATTGCGGCCAATACCACAATTTACGCCGTCTTCTACTAAAAACTCTGTGCAAGCTCCTGTCCTTCATGCATCAGTCCAATGAGCAGAAGAGTACAAGACAAGATCATGCACGCATCGTAACGGGGAAGATGTGAATTACTTAACAACTTATCTAAACGAAGCAGATCGAAGACACACGTACGTACGTATACAAATCCAATGAGCAACACGAAAAAATCACATAAGTACGCATCCAAATTAACCTTGATGGGGAAGGAAGGAAATTGAGATTGAGAAAGCACCTTACCTTGGCGGTGGCTGGAACGGTCACGATGGCGGCGGCTAGCTAGGTATTCACGGGCGCTCGCTCTGGAAACGGACGGAGCCCAGGAGGCGCCTCGCCTTGACACGCGTGGTGGGTTCCTCACAGCGCGGAGGTGGAGGCGACCAGAGCCGGCGTCGGCGCGGCGCCGAGGTTGGTGCGACGGCGAGCTCGGGCGGCGAGGCGGCGGGGCAGTAGCTGCAGGAGACGGCGGCGGGGACCTCGAGGCCGAGCTCAGGCCATGGCTTCCCTGGCTCCAGAGGCCGTGGCGGCGCCGGACGCAGCGGCGGGGCGAGGAGGAGGCCGGCCGTCGGGGAGGCACGAGCTCCTCGTCCCCTCGATCCAGATCGGGATCGAGGAGGGAGCAATGGAGGGATGGCGGAAGGACCGATGGGCGGCGGCGGGCGAAGGAGGGCACTCGCAAGATCCACACGAGACCTCGCTCGAGGGCACGAGTACTCGTTCGAGACCAATGCCGTTTTTCTTTCGCTGGTTAATCTTCGACGGTCTGTGGCCAGCGGTTTTTCAGTTTTTTTTTGCGTTCATCTCAGATGATAAGAATGGGAGGTTGTGCGGGTGCGGGACTCCATCGTGGGTTTTATTTTGGTTTTCCGCGGTTGGGAGGGAGGTGGGAAGTAGTACCAAAATAGACCGGGTTAGGTGGGACGAAAATAAAACCCGAAACGCGACCTACCAACTGAGACATTAGGAGTAGAGATTTATTCTTCCAAAAGAAAGGCTATTTTTTTCTAAAAAAAAGAAAGGCTATTTTTTAGGATGTTGCTTAATTATCAGCTGCCTCCCTAGTTGTAGGATGTGGCCGTTTGATTCGCCTCCACGCAGTGGTGGACCCAAGAAAAAAAAATGAAGGGTGTGCACATTCTAAAAAATAATTCCCACCTAATCCATGTGTCAGACAAAATATGGCAAAATAATAACACGAGTAGCTTAATGCAAATCTCACAACAATTTAGTTCACAAAATATATCTCAAATGTGCTAAATTACAATACGAGTAGTCTTACATGAAATAAGCACAAGTGCAAAATTATATCATTAGATAACTCTACGTTTTTGCATTGCCATGAAAGCATCAACTATGTCATCTTCGCTTACTTCCATGAACACATCCCGTTCAATAAATGTCACCAAGCAATCATTCAAGCGATCATCACTCATAGTAGTCCTCAACTTATTTTTCACTAAATTCATTGCTGAAAACACTCTTTCAACACTCGCCGCCGCCACCGGTAAAATCAATATCAATTTGATGAGTAAGTAGACCAAATCATAAAGAACAAGCTTCTTTGTTGCAACAAGCATAATAGAGAGCTCACCAATATTACTTGCATTTCTAAACCTATCATCTTGTCTCATATCATCAATAAAATTAGTAAGTTCAAATTCTAGCCTTATCAAATCTATGCTTGAAATGTTCATGGGATAGAATTCAGCAAGTCTCATTACCTTGAGTGCACCACAAGAAGCAAACGAATTGAGGGGATTCAAAGCCGACATGCAAATAAGCAACTCCATATTAACCTTGTCAAACCGATTGTCAAGCTCTTGAATGGTTTGATCAATGACACCAAGATATACTTCTCTTCTATAACGATCATCATTTGTTTGTACTTCATAATACCGACGTGATCTTCGATTAGGCTCATAAATATCCTACCACAAAGGAACTTGAATGTCATGTTTGTTGCAAAATAAGGTTAGCTTTGCAAGAAAATCTTCCCAACCATAAGACCTCATGTGTTGCATTCTACTCTTTGCCAAACTAACAAGTGTCATTGCATTGACAATATCTTGATCTCTCTTTTGCAAAGATTTGGACAATTCATTTGTATAGCCAAGAACAACAAGCATCAAGTGAAGATTGAAAACAAAGTCAAATGATTCAAAGGCTTGAGCAACTCCACGTATTCTTGTCCACTCACTTTTTTTGTGAAGGATCTTTTCCAGTAGCATCAAGTACTTCAAGGATTGTGGAATACATGCTAACAATGTGCATAATGGTTTTAAAATGAGAACCCCAACGAGTGTCACCGGGTCTAGCTAGTCCCATCTCTTGATTTAGCCCACTTCCACTTTCAATCTCACCCATTTCAAGTGCTTCCAACACCTTTTGAGCTCAAACATCTCGAAGTGTCATGGCGCTTACAAGAAACTCCAACAATTGTATACAATACAGGCAAGCAAAAATCATATACATTCAGGTTCATACATCTATACACAATGCCAAATTGAATACAAAATATTTCAGTTGTAAACAAGTTGACTACACACAAAGCAAACAATCTGTACTTCATGTTCATCAGTTCATACTTCATACGGTAAGCAAATTGAGTAGTTGACTAAAAAATATGCACACAATGTTCATTAGTTCATACATCCTAACATCCAGTAAGTACTGCATACATCTGATTGTAAGCAAATTAGAAATTAGCTACAAAATCATTCAAAAGAGCTCACCCACTGACTGAGAACTGGCCACTGGGACGAGGGCGTCGGTCGGCTGTGAGGATGAGGCGAAGGGTCGAAGGCGGTAGGCCAGTAGTAGCTGTAGCCTGTAGCTCCTCCGGCTTGGGAAACCGGACCCGGAATGGCGATGGCGGTTAGGAATCAAGATGGGAGGCGGGCGCCGTCCCGTGCTTGCTCCGACCTAGAAGGCGAACGGCGGCGCACTGCCACGTTCTGTTGGAAGGAGGCTACGAGTGGCTGGCGGCGGCACGACCGGGTGGCTGGTGGAGTGGACTGGCGGAGGCGCTGGTGCATCCTGGCTGCTGGCGGCAGCGCGGCCCGGTGGAAGGAGCCGAGCACCCGAGCGCAGCGGGATGGATTAGGTTGCTCTGCTGCGCTGCGCCTGACCCTGCTGCCTCTTTTGGGCTCTGGCTCGCTCAACCGCTCACGTGAAGTGGGTTGGGCCTGTGCTGTTTGATTTGGGCCTAAAATACTATATGGTAAAAAATAATTTCTCAAATATCTGGGTGTGCCACGGCACATCTTGCACACACGCTGGGTACGCCAATGCCTCCTCGCATGGCCGCATCGCAACACTAGAGGTGTTGCAAACCCATTGCACCACTAGCCATGTTGTGAAACCCAGCCACAATGTTGTGAGCCCCATCATCGTTCTATTCGGTCCCTCCATCGCAACACAACCTATGTTGGAAAGCCCAATGCAACGTCTATCATGTTGTGAACCTAACTGTTCGCTTTGAAGCATCTGTTGTCGGCCATGCGAGCGCCTCTCTTCCTCACGTTTCGCTTGGGCGAGTGCGGGCCACAAAGTTGGATATCTAGTTTGTGGGAGAGAGGTGCATCTATGGCGGCTTCTACAATTGTGAGAGAAGCCCTCATCTGTGATGATTCTGTAGGTGCGATCTAATGAAGGAGAGAGATAGGAGCATAGACCACTAAACCTTGCAGCACTGGTCACAGCGACAACTTGCAAAAACAATGGTCATAGCTCTGCAAGCTGTGTGGGAGCAACCGAGGGGGATCCGATGTTCGATTTGGAAGGAGCAGCCGAGCTCTGAGGAGGAAGAAGACGAGCACAGAGATAAGGTTGAGGGTGTTGTGGTGAATGTGCCCAATGAATCTCTTATCCCAGTAAAGCACCTAGCCGCAGGGTCAAGCTCGATCGAACAACGATGCACACGGCCGATGGAGCATTCTTTTTAAGCTGACTGTTTTCCCTTTTCTTTTTACCATTAATTGTTTCATGAAAAAAAAATCAGATTTCGTGACTCTGCCATCTCCCTTCTCCTTGTACTTTTGCTTACCTAGCATCCCCTCTCCTCTCAATCCGCCACGGATCAGACACCACCACCTTGTCCAACATCAAGTTAGGGCGCTACCTCACCCTTAGTAGGCATGACTTTAAGCCCGACATGGTCCTCATTGCCCTCTAGGAACCACGTGCAAGCTCAACACCGATGACCCCACACATCTTCCTTCCGCCACTTGCACCTTCCTTCTCTTGCTTCAACCCTCGTTGAACATACGTCACATGAGCCCATATTCTAAGTTAGTACATTATGTGTTTGATTTTCTCCTAAAGGGTGAAAGTAACCAAATTTACGGAAAAAACAAACATCAAAATAATGAGTACCAAGCAAAGATGCGACGATCCAAGAAAGTGAATGTGAATATATCATAGGATGCGGCCGTATAATGGACACCGAGTGAGAACGAAGAAATAATATCCTTGCGCATTATTCTTTTATGCATTGAAGAGACAATAATTTCAGGCTCCATTACCAAAATAGTACCACATAGCACTATATGAGTTCATCATTATTACCTTATTTTGTAGTTTGTACTACCTACCTTCTAATTGATCCTTAATAGGTTTATGAAAGGTTCAAAAGGAAGGAAACCGAAGCTTTGCAGTGCATCATCACTCTCAACGGATTCACAATATATACACATACAAGATCAGATGAGCGGCCGATGAACAGATTAATACAACCCCCACATAGTTTTTGGTTCGGTAAATGGAAACGGATAATAACAATAATTTCAGCAATGAAAAATCAGTTCACTACTACCCAGGTTAAGTTGTTCAGAAATCTTCAAAGAGAGAAAAGTAAATATCGATGGATTGGCACACCGACACCAAGCTGATCCATCAATCATCGACATGTACGTATAGAAGCGCCACCAGCCCTAGCACAGTTATTCATAGAAAAGGTGAGAATACAACAAAGCTCATTTCTGTGACGCTGTTGTTTCACGAACATCCTCTTCAGATTGATGTCATCGTCATTCACCTTGGTACAAATCGGGAACGCTGAATGAATGGATAGCATTGATAAATGTATTGGCATATGACCATGGATTTACTACCATACCCTCAAGCACAATAGCATTCCCAAGGATTTACGGATGCATTCTTGGCTTCAATAGATCCTATACTGCTACGTTGATCCATCTAGGTAGACTGATTGATAGATGTATTTGCGTGTCAGGACTCAGGAGTTCGCTTAACCTCTCAATTTGTACTATTGTTTTGCTGCAAAATGTTGCAACTATCGAAAGTTGCACATCCTTTCCAGATAACACATCATGGAGGTTTAAAAAATATTTATTAAAAATGGGGGTATACTCATGAAACCAGTATAATTCTGAACAAGAGCATCCAAGAAAAAGGTCAGAGGTGGTATGTTGGCCTTGACCTTGATATCGAAACCCATGGATTACTTTTGGGCACTTGACCTTGATCCATCCGAAGCCATTGTGGAGAGAGAGTTCTTGACCTTGTCATCCATCTTTTGCAGTTGGTCGTCCACACTAACTCTTAATCAATGAGCTGTTGAAGCACGAGTGACTATGGAACCTAGCAAGGATGCAGAAGATTAAGGCATTGAGAGGGAGCAGGGACATGGTAAAAGTAATTCCGTTGGGTGTAAAGAATTTACTTTAAGACTACTAACAAGCATCAATAAACTCTTATACTATCAAGAAAATAAACAACTAGCATAAATTTTCACATGGTACTCATGTTCACTCTTTTCCTTGAGAACCTTTGCTTCTTTCTCCACAACTGAAATATTGCAAGAATATCTGACCCATCCCAGGTTCCCTCATTTCAAATTGGAAATCATAGATATGAAAAGTTAAATCAAGGCATTGTGCAAGCATGGATCAAGCAAATAATATATATGCATAATAAAAAAACAATATATGGAAAGTTCTCGATGCGATCGCCATAGAGAAGTTCACCCAGATTTTCAGCACTGTCAACAATCAAATAGGAGTTGCGGGAAGCGAGTGAATGTGCGCTCAAAAACAGAAGGCAAGAGAAGAGACCGTGAGAAAGCATGGCATACACGGTAACAAAACCAAGAGTAGTTGTTCCCCTGTTTCCATGCATGGACTCTCCATCCTCCGGCAATATGTTAGGGGGACCATAGCCCCCCCTCTCCCCTTCCCCCAAAAGCCTATGAATAAGTAAAATTTAGGGGGGGAGGTTTAGTATGATTGGAAGGTGTGCGTACTATATATTTTCGTAGGAAATCTATAGGTATAGCATTCTGGATAACATTGGGCAGTGAGTGGCGTGTGTATGCACTCGAGGCCACGAGGTGATATTTATGTCATTTGAGAAACTTATTTTAGACAAATTTTCGTTGGTCCAGTTCTGTCCAGTTTGTAATATTTATCGCCAAAAGCAAAGAACACCAACTGTGGAACGTAAATAATTTATTTTCAAGATAAATCCTACATGTTATTTTGTTTTGTCTAACTTCCTTATGATTTTATTTTCATCCATGGAACTACCCTGTTATATTGCGATGTATTGTAGCAGGCAAATAGCTTCAGACTTCACTTCAACTAAATCGCCACTAGAACTAGCAGGGGCGGCATGCATAGGAGCAGCCACCGTAGGAAGACCAGGGGAAACTGAATTCGGCTCCGAGGGGCACATGCTTTCATATGCTTTTATTTACCATTCATAGTGGAGAATATGCTCCCCAGAGCTAAAATGGCCCTTCCAAAATCCAGGGGTCTTTCTCACATGCTATAGTTTTCTCCATAGAACTCCAGGCGTGTGCGCTATGGGGATGCCATAGGAGGCCTAGCACAACAGAGCAGGGGGAGAGGAGATCATGAATTGCAACCGTGGTGAAGGCACGGTAGGGTGCTATAGTAGCCTACCTTTGGGCCACCTATCAGCCTTCAGATCTAGTATGAATGGCTCAGATTTCTTGCTACAGAACGTAAACAGTGTACATGCTACAGTGCGGAAACAGTACATCTTGCTACAGGGTTCAAACAGTAAACTCTGCTATAGTGTAACCTGCCGTGCCTAACGTATTTTCCATTGCACAGGTTACTGTAGCACCCTACCGTGCCTTCACCACGGTAGAGGAGCCGGTTCCGATTAAAAGAGCAAGCATCACCCAACCAGATCAGTACCTTTAGATATCCCAAGCAATACAGGTAAATAGTTGTCGGAAGATTTCAAATGGAAGGCGAGTTTTAGTTCAAGTTTAATTTTCATTGGGATTCATATTCTTCTGGTTCAGTGTATAAGGGAAACTGAATACATAATAATGACACATCACGAATAACCTTAAGAACCCAAGGGGCTATACATCTTGGCGAAGCAAGAACACACAAAAAAATGAATACATAATAATGACACAACACAAATAACAACCTCTATAGCTAGAGAGTTGAGTGATTCAGCCCAGGTTATGTCATAAGCAAAAAACAAGGCAACAATATCACAAGAGGGTGGCAAACTCCGAAAAATACCACATGAGAGCTTCGATAAGACCACACTGAAACCACCGGAAAGGACCATGAGTAATCATCAAGGGGCCGCGTCATTGCCAACCCCGAAGCCTCATACACTGGAGGATGGTCATTGCCCAATCCCGACTGCGAACGGAGACGGGACTCTAGCTCATTGAACATGTATGAAGGACGTGCAGATTCTACACCAAAACGGTGGTAATTGCCCAAGAGAGTGGGGAGAACAAGCGATAAAAAATAACATGATTTTAGAGAGTGTCACTAATGAATAACTCTCCAAAGGGGGGTGGACATTTGCCACAGGGGAGTGTAAAATGAAGGGCACTGCATGACAATGAGAATGACAACACCAGAGGCACCAAAAGGCGGCAAGGTGGAGATTTTTGAGGAAGCTCACGAGGCAGATGTGCGTAGGAGTTCACTGGAAGGAGATAAAGAGTCAAGCATGGATATGGATATGACCAGCCCGAGATCCCTCGAAGCACTGCCGCGCGAAATATATGAGATGACATAATTGCAGCGCCCTGATGCGCTGTTGTTTATTTGTTTTTCTCTGGCGTCGTTATTTTCGACCGTAAGTTTTTGGCTGAAGTTAGCAGGAGAGCTCAAGTTTGACTCACCCGCAAAAATAAAACCATCAAATTTGACAATATAATAATAAATCAAATAAAACAAGTGAAATGCAAAGATAGAGAAGGGAGAAGAAGCAAAAAGAAAGGAAAGAAATTAAGAGTCGCCCGTCACTCTTTCTCCAAAGCTCTCGCCGGCATCTAAAGAAAACACTCGCCGGCGGCCGCACCTCCGGCTTCCTCACCGCTCCATATTGCAGCCCCTCACACACAGTATCCACAACAACCAGCCAGTAATGTCTGATGCCTCCGCCCTCCTATCCGCACCTCCTCTCCTATTCCCTTTCCCCCGTTCCAGATCGCAGGCTGCCCTTCTCTGTCCTCTGCCCCCCAGCGTTCCCATCAGAGACCTCAACGTTCACACTCCCTGATTAGGCATGGTTTCTCCCAAGTCCCTATTGCCCGATTCATTTTTATCTTGCTGCTTCCGAAGGTAAGGATTCTTGGATGGATTTCCCACTTTGATCTGGAACATGTGACTGCACATTTGCCTTCGCTTCTTCGTTTGATTTTTCATCTTGAGCCTGCCGTGCTCTAGAGCCTCTCACGTTGTCTATGCAGAGCTTCTTATGCCCACAAGGTGTTTGATGGAAGTCCAAGGCTCCAAGCAGGCTGCATTGCAGAGAGGAATATTATACACAACGACCTGTATACTTTTAGGATACCAGTCAATGGTTCCGGAGTAGATTGTTCCATCAAGCTATTTCACAGTTCGCAATGTCGAACCGAAGGAGTTCGACAAGTTCGATCTTTCATCTACTCGATGGTGGTTATGACGTGCCTTCTCAGTAAGTATAATTCTACTTGTGTATTAGTGCTATCTCGGCTGACCACTATCAATCTTAACTATCACATCTAATAGCTAATTAATAACAAACAATTAGCTTGCGTTTCTACATAGTTATGTATGAACAGTTCCTATTTTCATGTGGACCTGCCATTTGTTCTGTCAGCACGACAAACAAAGAGGATTTTGGAAATTAGGGCACATGTCTCACAACCATAACGCAACATATTCCAGTGTAATTTAAGAAGCGGACTGGAGGGCCTAGGACATCTACCTCAAGTTCTTACTTGCATTCTGTGATATTTCATATGCAATTCAGTAGTTTTTTTAAGAAAATTTGAAACCAATTCATAGGTGCCATTCAAACAAATTTGTCCACTAATTTCATGTTTTGTTCACTCGTCAGTTCATCCTTACCAAGTACCAACCTGATAGTTACAATTTAGCCTTATACTAGTAAGGGACACGTGTCAAGTCACGTATTTTGTAGTATTTATCTTGGGTTATTTCAGAAAGACCATAACTGGCGGCGCTCTGCTTGTCCTATGTGTACAATATCTCTTAGCTTAGTGGCCGTCAGATATGTACCATCATGGCCAAGCATACTTAGCTTTTGCGGGAATACCTCAGATGGCTCTCCTTGGATGCCAATGTTGTTATTTTCTGTATGGACCTCCTTGGATGCCATTTGGCCACCAAATTTTACAAGCACCTACAACATTTGGTCATAATCGAAGCCACACAGTTTCAGATTTTTTTGCTCTTTTTTATTCAATTTTTCTATTCATCAGGGTGTAATGTGTTTCAAGGGCTCTGTAAATAGATCCCTGAATTTAGTATTGAGGGTTGGTTATACCATGTTTGTGCTAAATCTTTTTAATAATGTTGTCTTTGAAAACAACAAATTCTTTCTTTAGCATTTTAGCTGGGAATAGCAACCAAAATTCACCCAGATATTTAAGATCCTCACACTTGTTTTCTTCCACTTGCAGCGTGCATGTTCAAAGTTGCTTATAAATGGCAGGATGTCCCACTGGAATGCGTGGGGCATCTTCTAGTTTCCTAGTGAGGTGCTTATCTTGTAAGTTTCTACCAAACATTGTCTACCTTCCTATACTACGGATACATACTATGTATATAAATTTAAATTGTTTTTTCCGTTTGTAGTGTGTGAATCAAACAAGAAAGAACCAAAAGGACAACTTTGACCCTTAAGTAATATGTGGGAGAACTACGGGAAGAAAGAAGGAAGCGAAACCTGGGGATAGCGATCACGGAACGAGATTTTGGGTATGCACTTGATCAAAACAACCATACACCATATGACGCTCTTTAACTAAATGCACATTATATTGTGTGTTCCTCCCATATCTATCTGTGTTGTGTAAAGCTTTTTCAAGTAGACGTTAGAGCGGTATGACAGGTTAGTTGAAATGTTAATATACAACTGTAGATAAAATGTGTTTTCAAATAAGAAATGATTTAACCAACTTGATCAATCGATCAATAACCTTTTTTCTCTACAATAGTGCAGTCGGGGAAAAAGATAGCGCGCTATAGCGTCGCTAATAGAACGCTTTAACATACTGAGCTATGTCTCGCTAAATAACCCAGTGTACAATACCTCACTCATAGCACGCTATAGCGCAATATAGCACCCTAACAACGTATTTTAAAAGCCACGCTATTTTGTCATAGCACGCTATTTCTTTCATTGAGTGCAGTATCGCTCCATCTCTCCCATGTATGTCCTACATGCCGCTCCTCCTAGCTCCTTCTCTCCCCTGTATGTCCTACATGCTGCTCGTCCTCTGCTTCTCCTCCTTCACCCATCCTCCCTGATGTATGTCTCTACCTATGATTCTCCATCCCTAGGGTTTGTCCTCCCCAAATCTCCTAACTCCCTAGCCCGGTCTCCTCTGTTGTCATGGTCGGGAGGTTACAAAGCTCACTGTGTTTCCATTAACATGGTTCTAGCACGTGGATGGCTACTTTTCATCGCGCGACTGTCCATGGCTAGTTTTGTGGTGATATCCCAGTCCTTTAGATCTTGTTTTATGGACTCCTCCCACGTCAAGTTTGGTCAACCCCGACATCTCTTGATATTATCAGCACGCTTTAACAGCCTACTATGCACTGAAGCTTATGGAGACCTGTGTTGTATATACCCAAACCATCTCAGACGATGTTTACCAACCTGCTCTTCAATTGGTGTTAGCCCAACACCATTATTTATATCATCAGTTTGGACTCGATCCTTTCTTGTGTATCAACATATCCATCTCCACATGCGCATTTGTGTAACACCTAACTTGGACATGTCGCCTTTTAGTTGGCCAACAGTTAGGTGTAGTATAACTAGCCATGAACTACACCAAGGGAATTTTTTTGCAATCATGTTGCATACTTACAAAACAATATTGCGTGGGCTTATATGTAATATGTTGCAATGATTGGACGGCCCAGATCTCATGCTTATATGAAGGACAACAGGGTAGGCGAATGTTTGGTTGGAACTTTCAACAAACCGATGAACAACATTGGCCTTTTAAATTAAATTTTACATCTGATTTTTTAATTCACGCAGTTTTTAGTATGCTTCTAGGTTCCTAAAAGTCCTTCAAAGATGGTATTCGAAATGGTTTTGACAATACCTTTTCAAATTTTGACCTGGTTTTTTCCTTCAAACAATATCAATCAAAACATCAGTGTTGATGCCCTTTTGTCTCCAAGTGCCTTCCTAAATGCTAAACTTGTTCAAAGTGTGTGCTCTCTTATTTATAGGCTTGAGAGGCACAAGTAAAATTGCATTTCTGCCTCTAGGCAGTTTACTATATTACTCTTACCCCAATCACACTGTATCTCTTGGCGTAATTTTGCCTGGGGTCACTTGTTGGTGTGTGCTCGCCATCTTACATAGGTTTCATGCGACAACCATGCCTGCTTGCTCCCTTTTTCAGGATGCATGCCCGGTGCCTCTGGGTGCATGCTTCTGACTTATCCGGAATGCAACACACTGCGGTTATGCGAACTATTGTCCTCAGCGGATCACTTGCCCACCACATCTCTGCACATCCCTGAGACGTTGGGGTGTATTGCCTCCTGTCAAAAAAGAAGGGGTCAACACTTTGCTAAATAATACTCCTACATGCTAATGAAGAGAGGGTGAGTTATACAACTTGTACCAGCTGTCCCGTCGAATTGTTGATTTGAGCTCAAGCTGAGACCCTCTTCCCAACACACGTGCAGATTCAAAAATGTAAATTAAAAAATCGAGTAATTTTTTATTTGGGAATTATGTTGAGAAATCAAGTTGGTAATTTGTTATAGTATACTCTTTCTACATGAAGTTGTTGTGTGCTATAAAATGGTTTCGTCAACACGACACAATATTACCCTGTCAATTAGCATATGGTTGGGCCCTCCTCCTTTTATCCGGGCTTGGGACCGGCTATGCAAATGACATAGGCGGAGTTCCCCACCCACCCTCCCAAAATATGACTTTTTTTATGTTTTCCTTTTTTGATTTTTTTGTTGTTGTTATATTTTTCTCTTTTTTTTTGCTTTTTTTACCACCCTGAGGCCGACCAAACATTGTCAACCTGAAAATAACCAGTTCAAACAGTATGAAGTCGTCACAAAAGGCTGATCTGGATTCTGTAAATTGAAAGGGAGCTAGCGCAGACAATGCACGAACCTTCGTGGAACGTGCAGATGATTTGAAAGCGATTTACACGCTGCCGCCTTCTTCATGCGCGACATTGTCTGGCTGGTGGAGTGACATACGTATGAGAAAGTTAGTGTTGGCACGCGTCGTAATCAACCAATTATTAGAGAAGATTAACAGAAAAACCAAAATTGATGGCTATGTGATCCTATATAGTATGCTAAAATAAGATGGCTAACCTGAGCTGCGCTAGGCTGTCCACTGCTCGCACCAGCAGCAGCAAGGGCCTGCTCCCTGGCCGGCACTACTTGGCACGGTATCCTGGAGACGGTCTCAACATCTTGGCCACCACCCTCTGGGGGCGGCGGAGCACCCATACCCTGAGCCACATTAAAACAGCTTGCGAAGGCGTCCAGGAAACCAGGTTGGGCTGACAGGTTTTCGATTATGGTATCTTTGTCAAAGGCCGGGTCGTTGAGTAAGCCGACGATGTCGAGATGGCGTACTGAGGCTTGTGCTCCACCATTGCCATATTGAGGCGACGAGGATGCCGAGATGTATCGCTGTATTGCAGGAAATTCCACATTCTGCATCACGCTATTTATGCCACCCATCACCTTGGGGTTCAGCATGCACTTCTCCAACATTTTCGCGAAAGCAGCAGGATCCATTCCCAGCCGAGCGGTTCCCTCCGACAAAAATGCGGCTCCATCCGGGCTGCTGAGCCAGGCGAGCATGCGGTTGGCGTGGACCTGCATGAGAATGGATACATGCACAGACAGCAACTAAGATTCAGGTTGAAGTAACAGATCAAAAGCTACCGATGATGATGTGCATGCGGGCAATGCATTGGGTGCAAGCATATTGTTTGGCATAGCTAACAATTTTTTTTCTGAAGCTAACATTCTATCGGCATTGAATTCGAATTCAGAGCTTCTGCCACTCAATCCCTGCTCCTTTGATTGAAAGAACTCAGCAATACCAGGGCCAACCTTCCGAAAAATATCATTGTCAATTAAAAACAGAGAGTTATGCGGACTGAAAAAAATTCACAAAGCTCTTATGATATCTAAACTAGCATGACACCACAAAATTACCCCTCTAATGATCTGTCTCCATTGGTGGACGGGAAAAACTAGTCCAATATATTGACAAAGTTACATTCTTGTGTTGACCCTGGCAGACTGTTTGATTTCAGCTAAATGGCAGACTGTTTGATTTCATCCAAAATCACTACCAGTAGATGGTCTGCATTACACCACTAGCACGCCCTTCCATCGGATCGTCGGTATGGATGCTATGGCCTAATACGTATTTATTTTGATCATCAGTTGGACTAATAATATATGAGATGCATAACAAAAAGAGTACACCATCGAATTCATACTTGAAAAAAGTTTTGACCGAGATAAGTTTTATGACATATACCTAAGGGCATCTCCAACCGCGCCCCCAAGAAGGCCTCCCCAGGCGATTTTTTCGCGCCGGCGCCGAAAAAACGGCCCAGTCGCGCCCCCAGGACGCCGAAAATCGCCGGCTTGGGCCGAAAACATTCTCAGCGTCTTGGGCACTACTCTCCAGCAAGTAAAAAAATCTGGATGAAAAAAAAAAACAAAAGTTGACTTCACAGCAAAAAAGATCAACACGTCGCAGCCCTACCTAGGCTCAGCAGAGCGGTCCCCGCCGGTCTACATCCTAAGCACTCCGGGGTCTTGGGCCCATCGCCCGCAGCACTCCGGGTCGTTGCGAGCAAAAGTAAGTCCCGGCTACAATTTTTTCATCCAAATAGTTCGCACCACCAACAAGGTCCAGCAACAATTGGTTCAGCGTCCTGGCTACATTCTCAGCGTCTTGGGCACTACTCTCCGAGGGCGGCACATCCATACCCTGCGCCAAACCAGCATACAAAGGCCTCGAGGCTGGCATGTACTGCTCAGTGAAATAATCCATGATTTCTGGGATTGTCAGCTGCACCATGACAGCTCGAACTGTGTTGTTTTTTAATAAGCTGGTCATGTCAGGAAAGTCTCCATTCTGCGCCACACTGCTCATGGTAGCAATCGTCTTAGGGTTCCGCAGGCACTTGTCAAATATTCTGGCATAAGCGACAGGACTGATTTTCAAGGTAGCAGCTTCCTCCGATACAACAGCGGATCCTCCAGGGGTGTTGAGCCAGGAGAGCACGGTGTCGGTGTCGACCTGCATCTGCATGAGTGCGCATACACGCAGTCTCAATTAACAACGCACGGCTATTACAGTTGATGCATGCATGAGTATTGTTGGTTAGCGGTACCTTAGGCAGCGGCTCACGGCTAACACCTGCACCAGAATTTTCTGCCTCTGCACCTTATGTAGCAGAGGATATATAAGGTGTCAGCTGGAGAAATTGAGATATGGAAGAAAGGACATACAACCTACATACGTACCGTGGCCATTTCCTGGCCCGTCCGTTTGTTCAGCTATACAACTCGCTATTTCTGGCACCACCAGCTTCGTCAATCTAGAAATGTTGGACCGGAACCCACCTTCGTTTTGCCCCGTGTTATTAATGCAAGCAAAAATTTCAGGGTTCTGCACGCACTTTTCCATTGTGTTCCTCATAACAGCTGCATCCGTTTGAGACAGCTCATCCTTTGCAATTATGCTGTCAACAATAGCCAGCAACCTGTTAGCATCAACTTCGGAGTTCTGGTTGCCCCGTCCCTGCATAATTGTGTGATTAAAAGAACGGTCAATCAAACAACATTAATTGCAGAAGATGCAAATAGTGAAAAACAAAGATGCATATAGTGAACAAATTGACAAACTTCTTATGGTGTCTACACTATTACATGCAGTTAACTTATAAGACTAATAGAGCAATGAATTGGATGGTAGCTATAAAGTGAGTACACTCCGTTAGAGAATGCATGGCTACGAAATTTACCGTACCCAGCCAGTAGAACAGGACGAATGAGAATGTTCTTTTATTAAATATAGTACGGAGGGCTTACCTGAATATTGCCTGCAAGTCCAGCACTAAGCTGCAACATAGCTATCATTGCTGGGAAACCTACATTTTGCTGCGAATGATCATTAATCTCTGAGGTAATTTGTTGTGCCATTCTAGAAAGGATCAACCCATCTGCGTTGTTCAGGCCAGGGTCCTGCATGAACTTCTTGATCATGTTCATCAAGACAGCTGGATCCACTCCAATTTGAGCCGCTACACTAGCTGTAACCTGGTCAGCGTTACAAGCTGACAAGCTGTAGGTAGAGGATTTTGTTTCACCTTCAGAATTACGGCTCGGTCCCTGCGTGCATGTGTGGTTAAAAATAATCAGCGCAAGTGTGCAGATGCTAGATAAGGAATTAGACTAATTAATTAACCGAGCGATAACAGTTGAGTTGCCACATCACTTGCAGCTAGCACGAGTGTAGTTAATTCAAAATGATTATTTCCAGAATGCAACGGTTACATAAACAATTAATCAACTACTTGAGGGCTTCGTCGATGAAACCCCAGCTGGCAAATGTCGTGATTAAACCTGACAATAGTTGTGTGCCTTTACCTGAGATGGAGTATCTGTAGCGTCACCCACTGCGAGGGTAGGTGGTGCTCCACTAGTTGCCATTGCCCCAGTTGCAGTCTCCACGAGTGCACTGACCAAAGCAGAGTTGCCCTGAAGCATTGACATAATAAAGCTCGTGGCATTGGCTTCCCCTTCATCGCTTCCACCAAGGACTGGTTTGTCGCCTAGGAACGGGATGGACCCCGTCATAATCTCCGGGATAGTCTTGACGAGTACATTGTGCATTGCCACTCCAATCTAAGCCAAAAAAAAATGCCACATGATCGAGGAATTAGATCGAGTACGGGAACTTGGTTTATTTACAGGAAGGGGGAAGATGAGCGATGCAAATTGCAAGAACGTACGTTGTTCCATCTCCTTATGGTGATGGCCGGATGATTGGGGTGGGATTGGCTCACCTCCCTTAGCTCTTCCTCTGCCTTGTGCACCTCCACGGGGCCGCAGTCCAAGCAGTCGAGGTGGTAGGTGGCCCTCTCGAGCAGAGGCATGCATGTTCCCCTGCAGACCAACGTCCATGCCTACCCTGATGCCACCAATCTCAAGCTCCTGGATCTTTGGCAACCCACCTTTTCCACATATCAGCTCTATGTTCGTGTTGATGTATCCCAACACCTTGAACTCGTCCTCTTCGGCGATGTATGACAGGCTGTTGTCCTCGCTGTGGAGGTAGAGGGAGCGGAGGCACGGCATTTGCCCGAGGATCTTGAGGTCCTCCGTCCTCAACATCTCCACCTGCAGCAACAGTTTGGAGAGTTTCGGGACACGTAAGTGATTGATCCATTGCATCAGCCTGGGTACGACGACCCCGAACAACAGCAGCTGGCGGAGATGCGGGGAGGGCACGCTGACTTCCCAGCTGCCGACGTGGGCCTTCTCCTCTGTGTCTGACCAGACCTGCAGGACCTGGAGCTTCTTCAGTTCATTCAGGGACTCCAGAAGCGCCTCTTGCATGCTGTCTTCCATCTCGTCGAAATGGATGACCAGCACCCTCATCTTGGTCAGCTTCCGGAGTTCCATAGTGAAGTCCGGGGACTTGTCCGCCGAGTGCAGCCATAGCTCTTCCAGGGATGTCAGCTCCCCTATCCGGCCCATCATCCTCGTGCCCTTGCCAGCTCGCAAGCACCTCAGCTTCTTTAGATCCTTCATGAAGCGCGGCAGCCAACTGATGCCAGTTGCCCTCAGGTCGAGTGTCTCTAGTAACTTGAGGCGTGTTATCTCCCTTGGGAGCTCATCTACAGGTGTGCCCACAAGCCCAATGTACCCCAACCCAGTCAACTTCCCGAGGTGCTTCAGTTTGCAATCTCTGACAGATAAATCACAAGCCTCCAGATCTATGACACGCAGCCGTTTAAATTTCCGTAGTGGGGGAAGGCTACTACCGGTACATGTGTTGGCATAAAATGATAGCACCCCCCCTACTTCCAGTTCCAGGCAAGCGCTTTCATTCTGACCCACCATTGTTTTGTGAATGGCTAATCTATGAATGGGTCCGGTTGTAGATGTGCTCTCCTGCTGCATGCCTAGGACAGTGGAGAAGTTCTCATTGTTTGACAGGTCGCAGATGAGGTCAAGCATCAAACTGTGGACGCGACAACCACCTTGGCCGACGTCACGAGGGCTCGCCGCCCACTGGATGACGCTCCTGTCTATTAGCTCGTTGAAATAGGCCTCCCCAGTCTCAAATAACTCATCAGGAACAAGCCCGCCTGCTACCCACCTCCATATCAGCATATTCTTCTCGATCCAATGTTCTTGTGGGAACAGGCTCAGGTACAAAAGGCATTTCTGGACATTATAGGGTAGATCAATATAGCTATAACGCATCACCTTCCTTACATGCTGGAAAGCGTCGTTCTCCTCTTGCTCATCAAAACCAACAGAATCATACACCCTATGCCACTCCCGCCTTTGCTTTTTAGCAAGCACTCTACCGATCATTGTGATAGCTATTGGCACACCAGCACATTTAGGCAAAAATTTATCCAACACCATATCAAATTCAGTATCATTGCCTTTAGCTTTAGCTTTGGTACAGAGTAATTCTCTGGAGTCATCAAGGGAAAGTGGTTTCATCGGGTAAACGGCGCCACCAACACCTTCGGCGATTTTGAGATTACGAGTCGTGGTGATGATTTTATTTCCAGAACTACCCTTAAAAACATGTTCAACCAAGTTCCATGTTTCCCAATCCCATATATCATCAATGACAAGTAGGCACCTATTCACAGCAGAAAGCAAGAGGCTTGAATCAACGACCATGAAAAATCTGATTGATTGATTAACCTCAAAAATGAAAATGCAGGGTAGAAGGCAGGAAACTAAGGGAGGAATTACGGACATGCATGATTTACTAATAACTCAATTTCGCTGTTTCTTTGTGAAATGTTTATATCATGATGTTGGAAAAATGTTTGTAAGTTGCGCATAGTACCATTTATTTATTTATTGACAAAAATAATGCTACCATTTATTCTTAACTTGGTATTATAAGAGGCATCACAAATTTCAATGGTAGATTTTGCAATGAATCTATTGTGTCACTGTCATATAAACACACACACACGACAAGCCATAATATAATTGAAAGCTTATATTACCGGCAAAAAAAATTGAAAGCATATATTACCAGTTAACACTAGAGAAGATTGATTGTGCACATGTACGTACGGCGCTACCACAGAGGATATGTAACCATTACTAATCCAGATAAATAATAACCCAGCTAATATTTGAACATGATTCATGAATGGGAATGTAATCTTTATCCTCGAAAAAAGAATAGGAATGTAATCTTAGCAATAAATTTATAATTCACCATCTATACATGGGAAACAAGTATGTGGAGTAATGATTTATTTTATTTTTGCGAATACACAAAAGGATTGCCTATCTTTTCATTGTTAGAGGGGTGGTACATGCATGACTGACATGAACACAACACGTACACAGGCATGAGTTTTTTTAGTAACCGTACGCATTGAGATGGTAGATGACACACTTATCAACTCACATGACTAAAATCACATGACTAGCAAGCATAGACCTATTGGAATAAGCATGCCTACCTCTTATTCACCAAGAAATTTTGCAGCTGGCTGGTTAGCTGGTCTTGGTCCGGTGCATGAACATGAATCTCTAAGTGAAGTTCCTCGAAGATGACCATCAGGACCTTCTTCAGGTCAGCTCTGAGACCGATAGGAACAAAAGCCTCGCAATCAAAGTCCCCTTTCATCTTGTCGTAGACTGCTCACTAGTAGAAAAGAGGGCTTTGGTCCACCCCGGTTTAGCCCATTAGTCCCGGTTCAGTCCAGAACCGGGACTAATGGTGGCATTAGTCCCGGTTCGTGTACCCAGGGGCCACGTGGGCAATTTGTCCCGGTTCGTTTGGACCTTTTAGTCCCGGTTGGTACCACGAACCGGGACTAAAGGGTGCGCTGCCCATTAGTCTCGGTTCGTGGCATCAACCGGGACTAAAGGTCACATTTTCAAACACACCCCCCCCCCCCGGTGGATCGCCTTTTCAGTTTTAAAAAAATTAAAAGAAAATGATGAAAATGTCAAAAAAATAAAAAAAATAAGTTTCCCATGTGATATGTGGTCTAGTTGTTGGGAAAATTTGCAAATGTGAATTTTGACTTTATTTGCAAAATCTTACTAGAATTTAGTAAAATGGGCATAACTTTTGCATACTGACTCGGATGAAAAAGTTTTTTATATGAAAAATCATCTACTCGAAAAGTTACATCCAAATTTAACTGGGGGAACCCCGTTAAACGTTTTCAAAATCCTCAAAACCTAACAGAAAAAAAAGATACGGGCTTTTAAGATATAGAGTGGAAAAAATCGAAAAAATTTCAAACTATGGTCAAACAATGGTCAAATAATGGTCAAACTAATTATTCTAGAATATTAGTGTTACTAAATAATTATTTCAGTTATTTTGAATTTTGGTCAAATCTGGTCAAACTGTGGTCAAACTGTGGTCAAACAATGGTCAAACTAATTATTCAAGAAATATTAGTGTTACTAAATAATTATTGTTTTTTAAAACAATAGTTTCAAACTCAAACAATGAAATATGTCACTTCATGCTCACGCAAAATTCCTGAGGGTTAATAGGATTGACATCTTACTATTGTCAGGAAAACAACAAGTGCAGACTTGGAAACGAGGAAGAATAGAACCCGGAAGTTAAGCGTGCTCAGGCTGGAGTAGTGAGAGGATGGGTGACCGTTCGGGAAGTTGGATGATTAGGAATGAGGAGGGGTGATAAGAGATTAAAGAATAAATTGAGCAGTGATGAAGGGTGGTGATTAGAGATTAGAGGTTAAAATAATTCAGAAATTTGAAAAAAAAAATTCAATTTTTTTTTTTTTATAAAAAATCATAAAATTTCCTTCAGTCCACGTGGTCGCGACCTTTAGTCCCGGTTCCAGTTTGAACCGGGACTAAAGGTGGGAGGCATTAGTAACGGCCCTTTAGTCCCGGTTCAAAAACCGGGACTAAAGGGCCTTATCAACCGGGACTGATGCCCCCTTTTCTACTAGTGGCTTGAGCAAGGGTGGTCTTGCCCATGCCCCCCATCCCGACAATGGAGACGGTAACATGATCGCCCTTGGACAGCTTCTGGGTTAGCTCGGCAATTGCGCCGTCTATGCCAATAGGGTTAGATTCCCTGTCCCTGGTGTACATGGTGGCCATACGAGGGTCCAGGGAACTCCTGCACGGAAACGTTCCATACCGTCCACGCAGCTCCTTAACCTTGTTTCGTGTCTCTTTGATGTAGCTGGCTATCTCATGGTTAATCCACACCTTGGTCGGCCCAGGAAGGATGGCGTCCTTGGTCGACTCGATGCGCGCCATGAAGGAGTGGAGGCGCGTCTCCACGGCTTGCAACAGCTCCCTGACCTGGCGATCCCGGAGCTTCAGCTGCGGGTCAAGCTGGTCCGGCGGCATGCGGCAGACATCCTCACGGAAAGCGTGCATGCTCTCCAGCTCGTCCGCGAGGTTCCTCAGCCCATCCTTGACGGTCTTGTCCAGGCCCCACTCGTCCTTGAGCAGCTTCCAAAGAGAGGGCACGGCGGTGCCAAGCAGCTTCCCGAGCACCGCTGAGCCGATCTCCAACGCCATTCTCAGGCGGTGGACTCTCAACCTCTCTTGCTAGCTTATCTCTCTCTCTTTCTCCACCTTGCTCTCTCTATACGGTGACCGGGAGAAGAGGAGGGGACGTTGGCGTTCCCCGTCTCGCCGGATCTGCGGCCGCCGGGCCGGAGAGTGAAGGAGACGATGCGAGTGTGGAAGCGTCAACGAGGAGGCAAGGGCGGAGGAAGGGGGCTGTAAAAAAGACACCCGGTTCTAGATTTGTCTGCCGTAGTTATAGCTCCTTCACATAACAGCCCGGCATCCAAATTTAGTTAAGATTCACAACAGCACACAAAGTGAAAAGTAAGTTTCCTGTATACTATTTTATAGGGCATAGGCTAGTGCCGACATACTATTTCCCTTATTTTCTTTCACACAAACAGAGCATCTTTCCGCCTGATGTGGGAGGTAGTCATCCAAAGCTAGCCGTTGCATTTGAAACGGAATTTAACAAAATTTATCAAACTTGGTTGACATTTAACAACCGAACGATTCATTCATATACCTCACTAGTTTTTAGATAAATCGGACGATATTCATTCATACTTGACTAAATTTTAGATAAAACCGGATGGATTTCATCTAGACCGAAGTAAACTAATTACATTTCGACATATTTGAACTAAACATACTCTAAACCTAGTCTGAATGACCGTCGGCGTCCGTTTGCCGATTTCTGACCAACATGAGACCTGGAAATTGAAGCTCCAACTCCGCCTCCGTAGCCTTCGCCTCCGAAGCATGCAAGCGGCTAATCAGCCAGCGATTTTGAGCCCGCCAAGTCTGGCTTCAGCGGGAGCAAAAGGGGATGGCCTTCTTCGGTCCTGAGCGTCACGACCACCCATGTTGTACTCTTCCTCCCTGCCAGCAGCACCCTTGGAAGTGTCGATTTAATGGTCAGGGAGGTAGGGCACGGGCATGGCGGAGCTAGCAACTACATCATCCAAGTGCCAGTCATGTGGCAGCGTGACGTCCGGATAAGGGTGGGGCATGCGGTGCTCCCAGTGCCACTTCGCCTGGTGCACCAGGACGCTCTTCCGCTGGCAGGAAGATGCCACCGAGGCGGGAGGAGTGCATAGAAAGTGCGGCGGGGGCCTTGCCCTTGCTCTTGCCGGAGAAGAAACCCATGGTGGCTAGGGTTTGTCGCCGACGGGGGAGCACTGGGGTGGCTAGATGAGGACGGGGTGTCTGGAAGAGGATGAGGACGGCTTTCGCACCGCACGCTCGGATTAAAAAAGGCCGACCGCTGTCGCTGACACGTGGGTCCACGGTCGACGGTCGTCATTAATAAAGACAACCGACGTAGTTGGGCGGCCGTCATATGGGGACGCGGCAGGCAACGAGAGGACGCGCGGCGCGTCCGCTTCGCTTTCGCGCCGACGCATTTCGGTCACAAATTTTGGATGAAAATGGATCCGTGCGGTCAAAAAGCGATGCGTTTTTCGAATGAGTGGGCGCGTTGGGCCATCACTTTTGTCCACGACGACCCAAAGGACGGCGGCGGACAAAATGTGTCACTGCGTTGGAGTTGCTCTAACCGATTTCCATATCACACTATAAATGGATGGATACTGTGTCAGTTTCAGAGCTACGCGGTGGAGATGCATGCCCTGGCTAAGCGCGGCTATGACATCAACAAACGTCGCAGGTTTGCAACACCCGGCGGTTCCAGTCATCTCCGATCTCCTCTCATTGCCGGTTGGCAGCATCTCGTTGCGGAAGGCTAAGGCCTTGTACAATGGGAGATGCTTAGGGAGGTGCTTAGAAAAATAAACCGGATTTTTCTGAAGCACCGGTGCCTATTTCTATAGGAGAGACGCTTAGTTAAGCGCCTACCCTGTACAAATAAGCATCGGTGCTTAAGGAAATCCTGGTTTATTTCTCTAAGCACCTTTTCTAAGCACCTCTCATTGTACAAGGCCTAAAGGGAGGAGAGAGGAAAGGGCTGAGTGGCTGAGCTCACGCCTGAAGAGACAAGGCACGCATGGGCGGTATATGGGGCCTAACGACACGTGAAAACTTACTATGCCGTTGGCTGCTTTTTACGTATTTTTCTCTTTTTTCGGGAGGAGGGACGGGAGGGGATGATGAAAACAAATATCTTGGCTGACGAGAAATGTGGCGCTCTACTATTGAGAAAAGTCTAAAAAAAACCTTATACTCGTACTCAAAGTCTGAAAACGACCCTGAACTATGATTCCCTGAAATCATCACCCTATCCTTTCGAATCCCAGCGTATCCTGGTTGATTTTTGGCAAAAGCTCGTTTGTGCTCCGGGTTAGCTGACATGGCAGGGATTGTGGCTTAATCAGATGCCACGTTGGATGGCCCTGTTTTTCAATGTTCAATTTAGTCGCGACGGGGATAGCAAATCAGAACTACCGGCGGGGAGAAAAAGTAGGGTTCGAGGACGGGCGGCGGCGGCGGCGGTTCGGGGAAGGTAGGCGAGCGCCGCCCGAGCAAACAACGATGGCTTCTCCTCCTTCCCCTCCTTCTCCTCCTCCTCCGGTTGAGTACTCCCTCCGGTTCGACGTACTCAGGCAGAAGACGCCGTCGCAAGGCAGTATCTGGGTCGCCGGTGCCCGGAGAACCCGATGGCGTACCCGCCGGCGAGGGAAGGGTACTGCTTGCCGCGAAAGAAGCCTCCCCGGTGGATATCTTGGAGCGACGAGAATCCTGGAATTGTAAGCTACTGATATTGCTCTGTTCATCCGATTTCCCTCAATTTTATTTGAGTTCTCTTCTTCTTTCTTTGATTGAATTAATTGTTGATTCAGAATGAAGGCTGTGGGTATTTTGCGTGGCATGATGATCCCCATTTCTTCGGCAAGTACTTGATGTCAGATATGCAATGAGGAGGATGAGTGCTGAAGTGGTCGACAGGCATGGCTAGAACAGGGGCAGAGAAATGGAGCAGAGATTGTACTGAGACAACAACTTCTGAAAAAGAATGAAGAAATTAATTCAATGAGAGCTAGATGCGAAAGGATGGAGAGAAATGAAATGCAGAACTGTGTGTTTTTATGGCATTATCATGTTAGTAGTTGTATGTTTGTAGGAATTGTGCTAGGTAGAGGATCACTGTAATGGCTAGATGATGTGATGGCTTGATGATGAACTGGTCTGTTTATGTGATGTATGGTCATTGTACTCAATTTATGAAAATTATGAATGGAACTAAACAGTTTGTTTGGCAAATTTGACATGCCGGTACTAAACAATTGGTTGTACAGCAGTTTTTTTGATAATTTCATGACAGCATCTACTTAAACTTAATAAGAGTACTATCTACTTCAGTTTTTGTTACAATTTCAGAAAAGTATCTAGTTCCAATTGGCACTAGCTTTTTGTGGTAATTTAAGAACAATATGTGCTTCCACTTGACAAGAGAAGTATCTAGTTCCACTTGACAACAGTAGATAAATGGAGCAGAAATGTGACAGCAGTACTAGACATTTTCTAGTTCCAGTAGCCAGAAATAGAAGACACACTTTGTAGCTGCAGTCCACAACACTGTAGTTCCACTTGCACTTGACATTACAATCCTGCTATATATTTGACAGTACTCGTCTAATTTTATAGGACGCACTAGATCAACCCGTTGTTGCAGTGAACAAAACTGCACTGAACCATTAGATTTTCTGTCGTACACAAATCGGACCATGAAGCATCGTGTGCATAGTAATTTCATCGACATTAACCAGTACATCAAACAGAGCGACCGGTACATAAAGCAGTACTTAAACCAAGAGGCCATGATAACAAGTTTTGACCAGAACAAGAAGTACGTCACCAGTACTCAAACCAAAAGGGTAGAATCACCAGTTTTCACTAGAACTAGAAGAAAATGACTAGGACACTTGTCAAGCAGGTTCACTTCTTTGCTTTTTTCTTGCCCTGCAAATTCTGCTTTCTAGGAGCCTTCCTCTTCTCTGTACTTGGTCCCGCTTGTTGGTTCTTTTCCTTTGCTACCATTCTGCTGGCTTGCTCTTATGTTAGCATCAGTCCGTGCTTGCTGTTGAAAAATAAAGTATATGAAACTGAAGAAATGCAGTAGTATATGAAATAATAGAAATGCAAAATTATATACCTCGAGGTCTTCATTTTCCTCCTGTTTTTCTCGTAAAGGCATTCTTTTTCTTGCCTTTTTCTGGATTTTTGTGGCAACCTGACTTATTGTGACCTTTATTCCCACACATACTACAAGTAATTTTAATCCCATGTCTTGACATCTTCTTTCCTTTTGGTGCTTCTCCCTCTTCCCTCCTCCTATCATTTTTCCTAGGTCTACCGGGCATGCTCACATAACCTGGAGCTTGTGGTCTGGGATTCTGAGAAATAGGCCACCTTTCCTCACCTTCAACTGGCTCCAAGCAGTGCTCATATATTTTCTTGAATTGGTCAACTGAATAGCACTTGTCAATGAAATCTTCAATTCTTCTGCCACTCTTATATATAGCATCGATAGCATGGCAGCAAGGTAGACCTGCCATTGTAGATACCCACAGGAGCATGTTCTCTTATCTAAATTGACATGTAGGTCCTCCTCTTCCAATCGACATGTTTAACCTCAAATCCTTCTTTCCCATTCCAAAGCACATCACAGAACTGAGTTAATTTGATGTTGACCTTAAGTTTTTTGAATATGTTTGGGCAAATTGGATTATTAGTCCACTTCTCAGATTTCTCTCTGTTTTCTTGAACTCTCTTTGTCATTTTTTGTCTAACCTTTTCCAGCATTGATATGCAAGGATAGTATCTGGCCTCAATGATTGAATTGTTGAAAGACTCACATAAGTTATTGTCCACTGAGTCACACATTGAACCCAGAGGGAAAAAAGCTCTGGCCCAATGCTTAGGCTCTGTTCTCATTATGTCACTTGCTCCTTCAGGTGTGTCTTGAGCTAACTTTGCTTTTCTGTACATGAAGTCTTCTCTATTTGCAGCCTTTGCAATTGCCCAAAACTTCTTCTGTAAAGCATGATCTCTGTACTTCTTCCTCCAGTTAGCATAGATGTGTCTAGCACACATTCTGTGTTGAGCTTTTGGCAGATAGTCTTGCATGCTACTGATCAAACCCTACAGATGAGCATAAATTACAATGTAAGCAACAATAATATTGTAAGAAGTGGTAGTATCAATATAATATAATAATCTAGCAATGTACTAGGTCGTGCTCCATCAAGGCGACTAAACGATGATGATTAACAAAAGTACCTTCTGTTGATCTGAAATGAACACCCAGCCTTCACCTTCACCATTTATGTCCAAGTCTTTGATTAGATGCCCAATAAACCATTTCCAACTTTCTGTAGTTTCTTGCTGCACTATTGCCCAAGCAATTGGGTACATTTGGTTGTTAGAATCCCTACCAATAGCACAAAGAAGTTCACCTTGACATGCTCCTTTGAAGAAACAACCATCTCACCCTTCTACATGCTTTAAACCCCTTTTTCATAGCACTAAAACAAGCATAGAATCTTTGGAAGATATTCTGATCCATATATTCAGGATCTAGTCCAACAAGAATGGTACTACCAGGATTGCTCCTCAGCAACTCTAGCTGATAGTCAAAGACCTTGGTGTACTCCTCTTTCATCCCTTCCAACAACTTCTGTGACACTATCTTTTTTGCAGCCTTGCACTTTGATGTTGATACATCACAAAGAAATCCTTAAGAACAATAGCATTAATGCTTTCAATCTTCCAAGTGGGATTAGCCCTTAGGATATGCTCATACCTTCTAGCAATGACTTTTGCAGTTACAAGGTGATTGTCCTGTTAGGAGCACACATATGTTCATCTTCATATGTTAGAACCTCAAACCCGAACACCGCTAGTCTTTGCACCATATATGAGCCATGGACATCCAGGCCAGCCACACTTAGCCCTAATCCTTTCATCCTCGACTTCATGAAAATAATACTCCTAAATGTCAATAGCCCATACTTTATTAGTGCCTTTTCATTTGGCTCTTGCTCCTGAAAACCATTCCTAAACAGAATATGGGAATATCTGCTTTGGGGTTATACCTGATGTACTGGCTCTTCCTCCTGACAACTTGGCCATCATCATCAGTCTCATCATCATATGAGTAATCTTCATCATCGGAGTCAAAGTGATCTTCTCCTATAACTTCTTCCACATTTGCAACAAGATCTATTGGAACAACATCTGATGGATTTCTCTCAGCCCACCTCTTTGAGTCTCTAATTCTCTTCTTAAAAGCCCTTGCTTCTTCCCTTAGTTCCACATATTCATCATCCAATCCACTATCATCACTTCCCGCCACATAATCACTATCATCTTCCTCACCGTCTCGAAAATGCAGAGCCACCGCCATCACTCTCATGTTCCTGTGCATGATCTAGCTGATGGATAATTGGTTGATGAGCTGCTTCACTCCCACTTTGTGATCCTGGATTGAAGACCTGAGACGTGCCAGTAATGTAATCTTCCGGAACATGCAATTGAGAACTCTGTCCCTGTACCTCTATGTTAGGCCTCTGTTTCCTAGTGAAATTCTGTTTTGTAAGGCTGCTAACCACTTGAGTAATAACACCACTCCCATTTGGTACAAGCAAGTTCTCGCCCAGTCAAGGATGATGGATTTACACAAACAATCTGCACATCTTCTTCTGCAGTTATGATTGCATCCGGTTCTCCATTACTCTCTCCCGCTACCTCATTTCCCATCTCATTTTCAAGTCACTTCCATCGTCACTTGCACTTTCATCATCTTGCTCCCCAAAATATTCCACATAAACCTCTGCAACTCCTCCCGCAGTTATATATTCAGACATCTTCATACAGCCAACATCATCACACAAAAATAACAACCCATCCACTAGTTCTTTACCAGGCACCAGAAAGAAAATCTTCATACTTTCTTTGAAAGGAACATGATCAGCAAGAAAACCTTTCACTTCCGGCAAAGACAACTTGTCTCTTACTATCTCTGACATTGCCTCATCTCCCCCAACATAGTCTAAATCAGGCCCAGTTCGAATAAATTGACCATTGAAATGAAACCTCACATTCAGTATGTCACGCGGATCCATGATGATAGCACAAACCGTAACCTGCATTGCCATATAATTTTTTACAAAAAATCAATGGGGATACAACTCATCCGAAGTGAATGCAAGATCAAATCCAGAATTATCTCACAAAGTAAAAGTCCTAAAACCACAAATTTTCCTACTCAAAAACCCTAACCAAAGACAACCAGCAGCAGGAGATGCAACTACCACAAGACGCATGAAGGAGGAAGGGATTACCAGCGATTTGTGCCGCCCCACGATCTTCTTGCGTCTCCAGCGATCAACCACCACCAGTCGCCATTGCTGCTGCGAGGAAAGGGAGGAGATGGGGTTGAAGGAGATGCGTTCGGGAGAGACAGGGAGGAGATGGGTTCGTGCTGCGGTTTATGAGCGCCCTACGAGGCCCACAACCAGTCCAGTTGGCAGCCAATTCCCCCTCCTCTGTGCCACACATTCAATCCCACCTCAAACAAACATGCAAAGGGCCGGGATAAGCCGGGATTGGAGAGGACAGAGTGACGATTTCAGGGAATCATAGTTCAGGGTCGTTTTCAGACTTTGAGTACGAGTATAAGGTTTTTTTCAGACTTTTTCCCTCTACTATTCTACCCGTGTTGGCGGGACGGGACGGGACGACTCGGAGTAAAGACATGTCGGCATCCGTTGTGCGACGTGACAAAAAGTGCGCGGTGTGGGTCGTTGAGGACCCAGGTAGGGCTTGTCTCTGCCGACTCGGAGTGTTTTGTTGCGATCTGGCAGTATATTATATTTTACCTAAAGGTTTGGTGTTAAACCGATCAACAGAAGGATGAAACCTAGAATCAGACATGTATTTATCTGTATTAGTGGACAGCAGTCCACGAAAACTGACCCACATACAATTTAAATCAAATTTGAATAAACTTCACATATTATATCAGACCCAACAAAATTTATTAAAATACGGACATAATTCACATAAAATTACCGATGTTTGACCGTTTACCTAAGAACTAGAATAACAAAACTTGTTATGATAACTTGTAGCGGACGGCGACCTCATACATTTGGCCATCCTGCCCGGCCGAATCACTATCGTCGCCGTTGTGCCTCCAGCGACGGAACACCACAGCAGCCTTGTTCGACTGCAGCTTGATGCTCATGAAGGAGCCAGTTCGCTTCCTCCCGGGCGGTGTGGAGGGCCGCCGCGGCCAATGCCGATGATGCATGCCATGCCCTAAAGGCGTCCTTGCCCTTGCCGACATTGGCAAAGGTGTCACTAAGCGGACATTTTTCGTCGATCTTGGTGAGCTCGCTGTTAAGCCGGCGTTGACACCGTGTGACATCTCCGTTCCTCGGATTTTCCCCCTTGATGTTTTGAAATTTAATTTAAATTTGAATTGAAACTGGATGGAATCAAAGGGGGATTTAGCAACAGTGAAAAGGATGACATGACACCATTAACATAGGATTACTGTAGCTTAAATATCCGGGCGTTACAGCACAAGTACCATCCGCCCCTACCTGCAGGGGAAGCATGTCGTGGGAAGGATTGGGTTCCAGAAGTGCACGATCGCACTACGTATACTTGCATATGGCATGACCATTGATTCATGGAATGAATACATATGGATGTCTAAGAGCACATACGGAGATGCCATGGTAAGACTTGCTATTGCCATGATCTCATTGTTTGGACCTCAGTAACTAAGAAAACTAACTGTGGTAGACAACGAATTTCCAAACCAGATTCCAGCACATTTGATAAGTTTGTTCAAATGCATCCACAAATTCAACATCGAACAAGTATGAGAAACTGAGGGAAGATCGGATTGAGCATCTATGAGCGATTATAAGTAACAACAACGTTAGAGTGTAATATTTAAATTAGAACTAGGTACCCAACTATTTTGAGTGTGTGAATGCATGTGGACTTAAAAAAAAAGAAAAACAAAGGTATGTGGCTAATTTTGGATGGCCGGCTCTAGAATCTATATCTGCGAACTAATCCTCCTTTTAAGCGGATGTATGCGGTGTAGGTTTGCACAGCGTTGGAGATGCCCTAAACGAAGGATGAAACCCGGGGAACTGAATCGGATGAACAAGGGCAGCAGATAAGGAGGAATCGGCCGGACGCACTAGCTGACTGCCGGAGTCGACAGCTCGCCCCGGGAGTCTCCCAGCAATAATGCCATGTGAAGGGTCTAGGGTGACTCCACGGACCAACAGTGACCTAAAACATGATACTGCCCACCCAGATTCTCAAAGAGCGTATGTAGGTCTCTGCACGTCCCGCATTAGCAGCAGTAGGCACCGCTTTTGATGGTGCAAATAGGACGAGATAACTTGTTTATGTTCATTCCATCAGCGAGGCGTTCAAAGGTGTGCAGAGACAAACTTTACTCTGAAAAGGGGATATAAAATGGCTATATATATGTATGACCCAATGGATGAACAGTCGGTATATGCGGCCCACCAAGATTCTTGAAGACCCGTAGGTCTCTCGCACGTCATCACCACCGCCCTGCCCTGCCCGTGATTGACGGTCATGGTGCTGCAAACAGCGCCAGACAGTGCACTCGCACATCTTTATGTCCATCAGCTGGACATTCAAAGGCTACGGTACAACTTTACCCAGAAAAAGAAGATAAAGGCTACGTACAACATGTCGGCAGGATGACTCTAGGAGTCTAGGTGGTGCGTCACCTTGCAGTCGTCAGGCAAACATGAAGGGGTTGTTTGGTTTATGACTAACTTTGTCAAAGATTGCCACACCTAAAGTTAGGCAAATTTGACCAACTTAGATGATTGTTTCGTTGAAGTCACACCTTAGAAAAGCCACAATTAGCCCTACATCGCATACACACAAAAAGTATGGGAATATTTTTTTAGGCTTGCCAACTTGTGCTCATTTTGATAAACTAACCTTAGACAAACTTGGCAAAAATGTGTGGTAAGGTGTGATAATGCTAGGCCTAGAACCAAACAATCCCAAAATCGAAGAACAAAACATTCTAGCCTAGATCCAGGTGACCACCGCACCTAAACAGCCAATGAGTCATTGCGCATGGCCTTTGTGCATTCTGAACAGAACATGGCACTCTTCAGAAATTTGATGCCAGTACGTGAAGTGCTAATAAAGGAAGCTGTTGGGGATATTACTACTGGGTATAACCGGCCAGGAGAGGCCGGGTTATCCCCATAATGAGGTATTCCTATTTGAAGCCTATGAAGGCAAAGAGTATGGCGTTTTACTACAGAGACTTAAAGGCCCAAGGCCCAAAGGCAGATTAGGCCTGTAGATATAAACCGCCATGTAATATATAACATGTACCGTAAGGTATGAGAAAGTAGAGACCGAGGCGGACACATGTATGAGCCTGCCTCTGGATTCTGTAGATCGCCGGGCGTCGACCTGTGTATATAAAGGCACGACCCGGCGGCGATTCAGGACAAGAAAGAACAGCTCGAGATCCAGGTAAAGCGATTCCGCTCCCTGATCATCGAGACCATATCACACTGGTAGAAAAAAGGCCTTTAGTCGCGGTTGGCAAAGGCCTTTAGTCGCGGCTGCGCAACCGCGACCAGATAAGCGCGACTAAAGACCCCTTTAGTCGCGGCCTCTTCGAATCATGATTAAAGGCTTTAGTCCGGTTCTCGTGGCTAACCGACTAAAGCCTCCTCCACAAGTTAAATTTTTTATGAATTTTTTTGCGAATTTTTTCATTTTTTTATTTTCAAATTTCTGAATTATTTTAACCTCTAATCTCTAATCACCACCCTCATCACTGCTCAATTTATCCTCTAATCTCTAATCACCCTCATAATTCCAAATCATCTAACTTCCGAACGGTCACCCATCCTCCCACTCCCCACTGAGCACGCTTAACTTCCGGGTTCTATTCTCCTCGCTTCCAAGTCTCGCACTTGTTGTTTTCCGACAACCGTAGGATGTCAATTCTATTAACCCTCGGTATTTAGCTTGAGCATGAAGTGACACATTTCACTGTTTGAGTTTGAAACTATTGTTTTAAAAACAATAATTATTTAGTAACACTAATATTTCGGAATAATTAGTTTGACCATTTTTGACCACAGTTTGACCAGATTTGACCAAAATTTAAAAAACTGAAATAATTATTTAGTAACACTAATATTCTAGAATAATTAGTTTGACCATTGTTTGACCACAGTTTGACCACAATTTGAATTTTTTGAATTTTTTGCCTCTCCGAACTTAAAAGCCCGTATCTTTTTTTTCTGTTAGGTTTTGGGGATTCTAAAATGTTTAACGGGTTTCCGGTTAAATTCGGATGTAACTTTTCGAGTAGATGATTTTTCATATAAAAACTTTTTCATCCGAGTTAGTATGCAAAAGTTATGCCCATTTTACTAAATTCTAGAGAGATTTTGCAAATAAAGTCAAATTCACATTTACAAATTTTCCCAACAACTAGACCACAAATCACATGAAAAACTTATTTTATTTTATTTTTTGACATTTTCATCATTTTCTTTTATTTTTTGAAAACTGAAAAGGCGATCCACGGGGGTAGAGTTTGAAAATGAGGCCTCAAATCCCTTTAGTCGCGGTTGGCGCACCAACCGACTAAAGGTCTAACCAACCGCGACTAAAGGTTCGGGCCTTTAGTCGCGGTTGCTGCATCAACCGACTAAAGGTCTAACCTTTAATCCCGGTTGGCTCGCCAATCATGATCTAAAGGCCTTCGGTTACTCGAGACCTTTAGTCGCGGTTGTCCGCCAACCGCGACTAAAGCCCCTCACGTGCACCAGCTTGCCACCGAGCGCCACAGGCCCAGCCTTTGGTCGCGGTTCACCTCGTAATCATGACTAAAGGTCCCATTAGTCGCGGTTCCTACAGCTTCGCGACTTATGGGGCTGGACGGAAAGCCTCTTTTTCTACTAGTGTCAATTCCACCACAACTGGATCGTAGGCTTTTACCTTCACCGCAAGGGGCCGAACCAGTATAAACTCCCCGTGTCCTTTGTCCGGTTTAACCCCTTTAAGCTAATCTCATTGCGATGGCTCCACGACTAAGTCCTTTCGCTAGGACATCTGCCGTGACAAACCCACAACAAAAGCCAAATCGAAGATGTAGAACTAGATACACGCCCTTTCGTGGCCTTGTAGGGAGAAGTAGAGCTCAGTTGTTTGAAGCGGACCTGCACCAGTCACTCACGTATACCCCTGACCAAACGGGCTCACAACTCAGGCCAGTCTTCTTCCTTTCCCCTTTATTCTTCAGCGGCGATAAACAATTCTGCATCATCTGCGGACATTCAGATCCATGGCGATTTGCACTGCATGTATATAAGATTCGAAAACACTAACGCCCACACATGTGGCAACATTGCAAGTCGCCCACACGCCTGGATCATCATCCAGTTAAGTTGGCACGAATCTTGACACACCGAGGCAGTTTTCGTGTGCCACGTAGGACAAGGCCGGTGCGTGGGCGTTAGAGAGGTTGCCCACACGCCCCATAGCACGCGGTTGTCAGCTGCACTGTATGGGCGAACTAGTTTCTGCCCACACAACCACCATCTAGTCCACGCGTGTGTGGGCGAACTGCTTTTCGTCCACACGATAGTCGTACGTTGTTGGATGGCAACTGCAGTTGTGCGTACATGGCAACTAGGTAAACACACGTGGTATCTATGATTCATTGCTAGACGGCAACTGCAGCTGCGCGTACGTGGCAATCAGGTAAACAGACATGGTAACTGTGATTAACCACACGTGGCAATTAGGTAAACACACATGGCAACTATTGTTTGACCATATGCGGCAAGTAGTTAATCACACACGACAACTATGGTTTGATTACACGCGACAACTATCATAAATTATACATGACAACTATAGTTAACCAAAACAGAGAGAGTTTCCCTACTTTTACAATAATATTTGCCATTCGGTTAACTACATCTGCCATCTCGGAATGGCAAATAAATCGTCATCCCACGGGTACCTATTGTAGCCGCACCAGGACGTGTGGGCATATTTGCTTCGTGTCACACGCGCGGGATGGGGATGACTAGTACTTGTTGGGCGTGTGACACGAAGTAGCTGCGCCCACACGTGTGGGCAATTCTACTGTTTGCCCACACACAACCTGTGTGGGCTGTCCCCTGCTCATGCCACACATGGTGCGTGGGCCAATGCTTATTATACCACATGTGTGGTGGATATGGGAGTCCATGAGATTTGGGGGCCCTGTGTGGTCGCCCACCTCTCACTCCCTTGTCGATGGGCCTTAGTCTGAATCAGCGCGAAATTTACTCTCCCATGACATGATGGGCCTTAATGCTAAATAACAGTTTTCTGACATGAGTTTAGCTTTTGTAATCTGTTCGCCAACATTTTTCTCACTCTTTGTTTATTTATAGTCATCAAAACATAAAGAGAATAATTGACACACCTTCTTCGGCAGGTTTGACACTTCTCAGGCGGTAGTAACGAAACCAAATCTCTTCTTTCTTCAACTCTTGTAGCACCGCTGAGATCTTTGATGCAGAACTTCTTGATTCTTCCTGATGATGAATTTGAACTATGTACAAAATGGTAATAGGTTCAATGCTAGAATTGGTGTAAAGTCATTTGACACTTAATTCCAAAGAGCTAGTTAACCAGCAAATTTCAGCTGAGCACTAAAAGGACCTGTACCAGGCATTTTCACATCGAAGTGTCTTCTTCATTGGGTGTCTCTTTATAGGTGGCTTTGTTTCATTCATTGGAGTAGATTCTGCCGATTTCGTCAGTATTTGGCAGTCGCTGAGCGAGGGCGAGGACTGCAGAGCTGAGGGATGGGAGCGCGGTGGCGGAGGGAACCCTCGCGTTCTCTTGCGTGGCAGAAGTTTCAACGACTGCGAGTCGTACGAATTTTTTTCCACTTGCAGTCGGGCTACAATGGGCTGCGGGTTGATTTATATAAACTTCAGGTTTTTTTATGCAAAAGTGCATGACGAACGGGCAGAAGCACTAATCAAATTATTAGTAGGTATAGGAAAAACAAGAGATGATTAGAATAGTTCCCTGATTTTATTTACAAAAGAGTAATATATGTCAGTTCATTAGTACCTGCTTCTGTTCATACTACCAAAGCCAAAAAAGGAACAAATCGTAGAACCCATGCATAACCCCCAGATTGCTCTAAAACAAGCATAACCCAGATTGCAGACTGTAGACACGACTGAATTCCAGCACCTGCAAACACTACTTGTCTTAGATGATATACGTGCCTTCCTTCAGACCGATCCTTAACATGCTTTAGAGAGCTTCGTAATGGAATTAAACAGATCCATAAAGCATCCTTTTATATAGATAAGAAGCCATTGTATCGTTATTCATAAAATGGTGAGGGTGATAACTTTGAAGATTCATTGAGGACAATTTGTGTCATACAGTCATCGAACTCAAATGTGGTCAGGTCTGGAGCTCGCAACTCTATCATTCCCACCGCACACTCGCGCACACTCAGGTACTTCAACCGGCAAGCTCCCGGCGTATAGCAAAACTTAACAAGGGGCAGAAATCCAAGCTTAAACTCTCGAGACGAGCACAGCTCAAACATTGGAGGTCGCCTGCGTCAATGGACACCCAATGTAGGCTGAGTTTGTTTAGGTTTGTGATACCACAGAATCTAGGGGGCAGCTTTAAACAGACAACAGCCATATGAAGAGACTTGACGCAAGAGCTATTCGGGCCACTGAGTTTGCATAGCGGGACAATGTACTCGGGATGTTCAAAGCCGTTCCGTCCCCTGAGATCAAGGCCAGTGTGCTTGGCCATCAACGCGGTGCAAAAGTTAATCCATCCATCAATGTGATGCATTTGGTGTCTGCCGAGACCGAACAAACCTGTCGACCGTAACAGTTGTCGTGGTTTAAGTAGACCACAGCGGGCGCAACACATTGTCCACTCCACTCTGGTGATGAATTCAGCAGTCATGGATTCCGGGTCAGTACCTGTGGTTGTATCGCTGCCAAATATGGTGTCTTTGGTGAACACCAAGACCGAGTGGCATCAATGGCATGTCCCTAGCCACCTCCACTCACGAGATAGTACGCTCATCCTCACGGCTTGTTTGAGTGATAGCCGTGAGAATATGTCGCGCAGAACGTCCTGTAAGTATGAGCAGCGAGTTAAGTCAAGGTAGTTTGGTGGCAGTAATTGAATTCAATGCTTGCTTCCTGTTAAGGTTATCATAGAAGAGTAGGTAATAAGTATAAATGGGGTATGGTGGTCATTACAGTCGATAGAAGGTGAAGCTCCTTCAATCCCACCATCCTCTTGGAACTGGAAACATCGTTTTTGTTTCTTACATAGCGTTCTCGACTGCTTGGCTTCTCCATCAGAGCAGAGCAGGGGAGCAGAATCCTCTCCCATAGGAATCGGCAAGTCCATCAATTTGCAACAGGGATAAAAAAATGGATTAATGAATAAATCGCTTACTGGAAGTAGAAATTAAAGGATACCGGTCGGAGAGGATGGAGTCAGAGGTACTAGCCAAATATGATTATGTTGTTTTCCCGCAGACTAATGCAAGTCTTTTGTACTGAATTACTACTAGGGTGGAGAGGGAAAGCATAAGCTAAGAATGCATATAATCTGACAAAAGGAGGAATTTTGCAGATGTATTCCTAGATTGGGTTTGGAGTCAGATCACAAGTTTCATCAAGGCAATCTAAAGCAAAACAGCTCCCGACCCCTGGAGCAGAAACAGCAAATATAGGACACGGGGGAAAATGTGTATTGTAAGCAGTGCAAGAAATGTAAGTAGGCTTAACTGCATGAAGGAAAGGCGATGTCTTATTGCATCACACATAAAATGAGATAAGATGAATGAATCAGTCAACACTTTACGCACACAACTAAAGGGATAATAATAATGCCCTGGTATCGTTTGCCAATGAACATGGCATGTCAGTTCATCAGCATCAGTATTTGTTCATACTACCAAAAAAAGAAATACCAGGACACACAATGTAGAGTACTTAACCCAGATTGCATACAAAGTGCATAAACAACTAATTTTTGTGTCGTACAAATACTACTTGTCTTCAATAATTTAGCTTGTACTCCCTCTGTAAACTAATATAAGAGCGTTTAGATAACTAAAATAGTTATCTAAACGCTCTTATATTAGTTTACGGAGGGAGTACATGCCACCTTTCAGGACGATTTTTACAACGCTGATCCAGCAAGCATCCGCTTATATAAATACGACCTCAAGCCCTAGGATTGCTGCTCATAAAATGGTGAGCATGTGTTGAAACTCCTTTCTGTTAAGGTGTTGTTTTGCAAACTCCCTATCCCGCAGCTCCTGCTCAGTAAAACGAGGTCGAGCAAACTCCTGGTAGCTACCGACCTTGCTGACTGAGTAGAGCTGCCTGCTATATGGATATCCATTGTCCATCCATACCACTGGATCTACCACCATACGCTCGAGCACAATAGCATTCCCAAGGATGTAGAGCGACAGCTCGGCTATCCCCACTAGATAACAAAATCCAGTAATGTGGACACTCCTGAGGTGACGATGCAGAGGCCCTGGAACAGCCTTCACTATCCTTGTAGGATCACGATCAACAAATCTATCATAATTTATCTGCAGATGTATATCCAACCAATCATTAATTTAAATATACATATTGGTTCGACCGAAGAGATCAAACAGATGTTTTTACCGTGATCAATGATTGAATCACTCACATGCAGTTCCAGTTCTTCTAAGCGAGGCGCTGATTCCAAGAGGTAAACAAACCCCGTAACCCAGCTAGCATCCTCTGGATCGTCTATGACATCAATGTTCAGGTTCAGATGGCACAAATTGATGAAAGTTGCGTGTGTTTTACTGAACTTTTTCACCTGGAACAGAAACAATGCACATCGACAACAATAAGTCAATATGAGATGGATCGAGGTGCCCATTCAACAAAAAAAATGAACTAAGGCACAGAGCACACCTGGTAGTCAATAACCAAATGTAGAAAGAGTTTCTGCACATAAGGAAGTGAAGTTGGAAGCTCACGCAAGACATAGTTGAAAGCGTCAGAACAGCAGTTGTACCGCACGTTCTTGAACACAACGGTTGCTTCTGACAACTTTCAAGATTCCCTTAGAACAATTTGTGTCACATGGTCATCGAACTTAAATGCGGTAAGGTTCGGAGCTTGCAACTGTATCATTCGCACCGCACACTTGCGGACGCTCAGGTATTGCAACCGGAAGATCTCCTGACGTATAGTGAAACTTGATAAGGGGCAGCACTCCAAACTTAAGCTCTCGAGAAGAACACAACTTAGCAATAGACGTTCGAGATCATGTGCATCGATGGACACCATATTCAGGCTGAGTTTATTCAGGTTTGTGATACCACAGAAACTAGCAGGCAGGTTTACACAGACATAAGCAAGATCAAGAGACTTGACGCAAGAGCCATTCGGACCACTGAGTTTACGAAGTGGGACATCATACATGCCACCTGCAAAGCCGTCTCCTCTGAGATCAACACCAATATGTTTGGCCTTCGACGCAGTGGAAAAGTCAATCCATCTGTCAATGTGATGCCTATGATATGTGCCGAGGCCATATTTGATAACAAACTTATTCACCGTACTAGCAGTTATCATAGTGGAAGTAGAGCACGACGCGCGCAACACATTGTCCACTCTGGTGATGAATTCACTGTTCATTGGTTCCAGGAATTCAGCGGCCATGGATTCCGGGTCGGTAATCATGGTTTTATTGCTGCCAAATAGGGTCTCTTCAGTGAACACCAGGTCAGGATGGCATATCCGTAGCCGCCTCCACTCGTGAGAAAGTAGGCTCATCCTCACGGCTTGTTTGAGTGATAGCCGTGACAATATGTCGCGTAGAATGTCCTGCACGCATGCAAGAGAATTCATTCATTCAGCCGAGTAGTGGCAGGCAGTCGATCAATATATAGTCAAAGTTCTTGTTACAGTTGAGCATAGTAAACAAAAAATTGGTATGAATCTCAAGCATGGTGATCCTTACATGGGGAAGAAGGTGAAGCTCCACTGCCACCTTCGATCTCATCATCTTATTGGAAGCGTCGCTCTTGATCCTTACAGTTACAGAGCGTTCTTGGTTGGTTGCCTTGTCCATCAGAATAGACTGAATCGAAAGATGTGTATATATCTGCGTAACACCAAAGAAGTAGCACCTGATCATGGAGGAACGACATATATATTGTTTCAGAAATCAATGGTGGATCTCGCCGGAGCCGGAGGTGCTAGCCGCACCGGAGGGGAGCGCGGAAACACGTCGGGGTACAAAAGGGGTTCCGGCCGGACGCGCCGTAAACCTGGCCTGCTGCGGTGGCAACCGTGGCCCGCCGGCGCCCTAACCTCTCGATCGGAAGAGCAATGGTCGTCGGTCGGTTGGGATCTTGGCCGATCGGGCCGGGATCTCGTTTGGGATCTCGTTTATCAACGTGTATCTTGTCCAATCGGTTGGGATCTCGTTTCACATCCAACGGTACAACTATTGTTGTCCCGTTTGTTTTTTCTTTCAGATCTGAATGTCTCAGTGTATAACGAATAATGGTGATTTTCTTTAGAGAAAACGAGGTATAGTAGCTCCTTTTCTTTTTGAATTGATGAATTGAGGTAGTAGTTCTTTCTCAAAGTGACTATAATTGTGGCAAACCCACTTCTGATTTCTTCTTTTGTCTAGGACGTTTGATGGTTATCTTACAAAGAAACACGTTGTGCTAATTTATATTCGTTTGTTACTTTGCTGTTTTGTAATTTTAAAAAATCATAAATATTTTCTAAAAGCATAGATATTTTTAAATAATTCATGGATTTGTTTTTGAATAAATGTGCATTTTATTTGGAACTAAGAATATTTTTTCATTTTTTTAAATTCGTGAATATTATAAATGTAACAAAAAACTTTGTGGGTAATTTTTAAAATAAGTACATTTTTGCGAATTCAAGATTTCTAGAAACTTGGTAACATTTAAAAAAAATCAAAGCAATATTCTCGGGAACATATTTTTTTAAAAGAATTACAACTTTTTCTTCAAAATATCTAATCAATCAACAATATTTGTAAAATATGTGTAAGAAGGACAAAGGATAGACCCAATACATAGAAGCTTCCATGGAAGGTGTGGTCTGGAAAGTGATGAACACAGTCTTACCGGCTGATACAAGTGGGAAGGACTTCACCACTGCACCAGTCCTGTATAGGCTGTCACAGAATCCACTGGTTGTGCATTTCCTATATCCTGTATAGGCTGTCACAGAATCCACTGGTTGTGCATTTCCTATATCCTGTATAGGCTGTCACAGAATCCACTGGTTGTGCATTTCCTATACCATCACGCGGACTAGGTGTGGAATAGGTAGATCTTGGCGTGTGCGTTCATCCAACTATTATCTTAGTCCATCGGATTAGTGAGTAAGTATGCCACATGTGAACAAAATATCGCGGTCACTTTTACCTATGAAAACAGCGTATTTGGTTTGTATTTGCATATGTGTTCGTCCAAATTAACTTTCGGCACTCTCTTTCCCTCCACTGCCAGCCCAGCATTTGTGCACAATATCATGCTGGCACAGCTAGCTTCAAATTATAGCATGCTGATACATACAGATAATGATGATCGCTAAATGATTTTTTGCCTGTTGTCGAATGTGTTTCCGCAATTCCACTATCACTACTTTTTTTTTTGAGAACGACCACTGTCCACTATCACGACTTGGTTTTTTTTCTTTGAGACAAACACTATCACAACTCGTAAGCATATAATAGGGTCGACTGGGTTTACTTGAAGCAAGTGATGCAAAAGTTGGGTTTCTCTCATCGATGGGTTGACTAGATAATGTCGTGTGTCACATCGGTGGGTATTCTGTCAAACTAAATGGAACTCTCTTGGATTCATTTGCACCATCCCAAGGTCTTTGGCAAGGGGACCCACTTTCACCATATCTATTTTTGTTTGTGGCGGATGGTCTTTCTGCAATTCTGAAAAATAAAGTGCAGGCCAGTGTTATCTCACCAGTTCGAATTTGTAGAAGGGCGCCGGGTATATCCCACTTATTATTCGCTGACGACACCATGTTGTTTTTTGAGGCCTCTAGAGCCCAGGAGAAAAGTTTAAAAGAGGCACTAGATATGTATGGTTCAGCTACAGGCAGTGGCGGAGCCAGCCAACTCAAGGAGTCGGGGCAGAGCCTACATCCAGTGACGTTGTCTAGCATTTGCCCCTGTAATTAGTGTATTAATCATGGTTTATGTGTATGATACGTCTCCAACGTATCTATAATTTTTGATTGTTCCATGCTATTATATTACCTGTTTTGGATGTTTATGGGCTTTACTTTACACTTTTATATCATTTTTGGGACTAACCTACTAACCGGAGGCCCAGCCCGAATTGCTGTTTTTTTTTGCCTATTTCAGAGTTTCGAAGAAAAGGAGTATCAAACGGAGTCCAAACGGGTTGAAACCTTTGGGAGCGATCTTTTTGGAACAAATGCAAACCAGGAGACTTAGAGTGGACGTCAAGCAACAAACGAGGCGACCACGAGGGTGCCCGGCGCGCCCCCTGGGGGTGGGCGCGCCCCCCACCCTCGTGGGCCCCTCGAGACTCCACCGACATACTTCTTTCACCTATATATACTCCCATACCCTGAAAACATCGGTGAGCACCACGAAAACCTAATTCCACCGCAGCAACCTTCTGTATCCACGAGATTCCATCTTGAAGCCTTCGCTGGCGCTCCGCCGGAGGGGGCATCGATCATGGAGGGACTCTACATAATCTCCAAGGCCTCTCCGATGAGTTGTGAGTAGTTTACCACAGACCTTCGGGTCCATAGTTATTAGCTAGATGGTTTCATCTCTCTCTTTGAATCTCAATACCAAGTTCTCCTCGATCTTCTTGGAGATTTATTCGATGCAACTCTTTTTGCGATGGGTTTGTCGAGACCCGATGAATTGTGAGTTTATCATTAAGTTTATTTATGAGAAATAATTGTATCTTGTCTGAATTCTTTTATGTGTGATTAGTTATCTTTGCAAGTCTCTTCGAATTATCAGTTTGGTTTGGACTACTAGATTGATCTTTCTTGCAATGGGAGAAGTGCTTAGCTTTGGGTTCAATCTTGCGGTGTCATTTCCCAGTGACACCAGGGGCAGCAAGGCACGTATTGTATTGTTGCCATCGAGGATAAAAAGATGGGATTTATATCATATTGCTTGAGTTTATCCCTCTACATCATGTCATCTTTCTTAATGCGTTACTTTGTTCTTCATGAACTTAATACTCTAGATGCAGGCAGGAGTCGGTCGATGTGTGTAGTAATAGTAGTAGATGCAGGCAGGAGCCGGTCTACTTGTTACGGACGTAATGCCTATATATATGATCATGCCTAGATAATCTCATAACTATGCTCTTTTCTATCAATTGCTCGACAGTAATTTGTTCACCAACCGTAATACTTATCCTATCTTGAGAGAAGCCACTAGTGAAACCTATGGCCCCCGGGTCTATCTTTTATCATATAAGTTTTCCATCTACTTTTATTTGCATCTTTTATTTTTCAATCTATATGATAAAAATACCAAAAATTTTATCTTATCTTATTATCTCTATCAGATCTCACTTTCGCAAGTTACCGTGAAGGGATTGACAACCCCTTTATCGCGTTGGTTGCGAGGTTCTTGTTTGTTTATGTAGGTGGGTGGGACTTTTGAGGAGCCTCCTACTGGATTGATACCTTGGTTCTCAAAAACTGAGGGAAATACTGACGCTACTTTGCTGCATCACCCTTTCCTCTTCAAAGGAAAACCAACGCAGTGCTCAAGAGGTAGCAAGAAGGATTTCTGGCGCCGTTGTCGGGGAGGTCTTCGCTCAAGTCAAGACATACCAAGTACCCATCACAAACTCATCTCCCTGGCATTACATTATTTGCCATTTGCCTCTCGATTTCCTCTCCCCCACTTCACCCTTGCCGTTTTATTCGCCCTCTCTTTTCCGTTCGCCTCTCTTTTTCGCTTGCCTTTTGTGTGCTTGTGTGTTGGATTGCTTGTCACGATGGCTCAAGATAATACCAAATTGTGTGACTTTTCCAATACCAATAATAATGATTTCCTCAGCACTCCGATTTCTCCATTTAATTATGCAGAATCTTGTGAAATCAATGTTGCTTTGTTGAATCTTGTTTTGAAAGATCAATTCTCCGGCCTTCCTAGTGAAGATGCCGCTACTCATCTAAACAACTTTGTTGATTTGTGTGACATGCAAAAGAAGAGAGATACGGATAATGATATTGTTAAATTGAAGTTATTTTCGTTTTCACTTAGAGATCGTGCTAAAACTTGGTTTTCGTCTTTGCCTAAAAATAGTATTGATTCATGGAATAAGTGCAAAGATGCTTTTATCTCTAAGTATTTTCCTCCCGCTAAGATCATCTCTCTTAGAAACGATATTATGAATTTTAAATAACTTGATCATGAGCATGTTGCCCAATCTTGGGAAAGAATGAACTAATGATTCGCAATTTCCCTACACATGGTTTGAATTTATGATAATCATACAAATTTTTTATGTCGGATTGAATTTTGCTTCTAGAAATCTTTTAGATTCGGCCGCAGGAGGCACTTTTATGGAAATCACTTTAGGAGAAGATACTAAACTCCTTGATAATATTATGGTTAATTATTCTCAATGGCACACCGAAAGATCTACTAGTAAAAAAAGTTCAGGCGTTAGAAGAAATTGATGTTTTGAGTGGAAAGATGGATGAACTTATGAAATTGTTTGCTACTAAGAGTGCTCCTATTGATCCTAATGACATGCCTTTGTCTACTTTGATTGAGAATAATAATGAATCTATGGATGTGAATTTAGTTGGTAGGAATAATGTTGGTAACAACGCATATAGAGAAACTTTAATCCTAGGTCGTTCCCTAGTAATTCCTCTAATAATTATGGAAATTCCTACAACAATTCTTATGGAAATTTTCATAAGATGCCCTCTGATTTTGAGAATAGTGTTAAAGAGTTTATGATCTCTCAAAAGAATTTTAATGCTTTGCTTGAAGAAAAACTGCTTAAAGTTGATGATTTGGCTAGGAACGTTGATAGAATTTAGCTTGATGTTGATTCTTTGAAACATAGATCTATTCCACCTAAGAATTATATCAATGAGTCTGTCAAAGCCATGAGAATTTCCATTGATGAGTGCAAAGAAATAACCAGTAGGTTGCATGCTAAGAAAGATTTTTTTTTGTAAAAGCATGTTCTTCTAGTTTCCATGAAAATAATGATGAAGATCTAAAAGTTATTCATGTGTCCCATATTAAATCTTTGTTTTGCAATATGAATCTTGATAATGATGGGACTGGAGATGAGTCAACTTTAGTTAAAAGGCGTCCCAATGATTCAGAGTTTTTAGATCTTGATGCTAAATTTGGTAAAAGTGCGATTGGAGAGGTCAAAACTTTACATAACATTGAACCCACTATTATGGATTTCAAGGAATTTAATTATGATAATTGTTCTTTAATAAATTGTATTTCCTTGTTACAATCCGTGTTGAATTCTCCTCATGGTTATAGTCAAAATAAAGCTTTTACCAAACATATTGTTGATGCCTTGATGCAATCTTATGAAGAAAAACTTAATTAGGAAGTTTCTATACCTAGAAAACTTTATGATGAGAGGGAAACTACAATTAAAATCAAAATTAAAGATCATGAATGCTATGCTTTGTGTGATTTGGGTGCTAGTGTTCCCACGATTCCAAAAACTTTATGTGATGTGCTAGGTTTCCATGATTTTGATGATTGATCTTTAAACTTGCACCTTGCGGATTCCACCATTAAGAAACCTATGGGAAGGATCGATGGTGTTCTTATTGTTGCAAATAGGAATTATGTGCCCGTAGATTTGATCGTTCTTGATATAGATTGCAATCTTTCATGTCCTATTATTCTTCGTAGATCTTTCCTTAGAACGATTGGTGTAATTATTGATATGAAGGAAGGGAATATTAGATTCTAATTTCCATTAAGGAAAGGCATGGAACACTTCCCTAGAAAGAAAGTCAAATTACCTTATGAATCTATCATGCGAGCTACTTTTGAATTGAATACCAAAGATGGCAATACTTAGAGATCTATTGTCGCTTTTATGCCTAGCTAGGGGTGTTAAACGATAGCGCTTGTTGGGAGGCAACACAATTTTATTTTTGCTTTTTGCTACTGTTTATTAATAAATATTTTATCTAGCTTCTGTTTAGATGTGGCTTTATGTTTTAATTAGTGTTTGTGCCAATTTGAACCTATAGGATAACCTATGGTGATAGTTAATTTGATTCTGCTGAAAAACAGAAACTTTTACGCGCATGATAATAATTTTAGTAAATCACAGAAATGTGATTTTAAGTTGATTATTTTTTCTATAGGTCAATAGACAAATTGCCCATGACTTCCTATTTTTGTAGGAGTTTTAGAGTTCCAGAAGTATTCGAAAGTTACAGATTGCTACAGACTGTTCTGTTTTTGACAGATTCTGTTTTTTGTGTGTTGTTTGCTTATTTTGATGCATCTATGGCTAGTATCGTGGGGTATGAACCATAGAGAAGTTGGAATATAGTAGGTTTAACACCAATATAAATAAAGAATTGGTTCATTACAGTACCTTATGTGGTGGTTTTTCTTTCTTGGACTAATGGGGCTTATGAGATTTCCTGTTGAGTTTTGTATTGTGAAGTTTTCAAGTTTTGGGTAAAGATTTGATGGACTATGAAATAAGAAGTGGCAAGAGCCTAAGCTTGGGGATTCCCATGGCACCCCAAGATATCCAAGGACAACCAAAAGCCTAAGCTTGGGGATGCCCCGGAAGGCATCCCGTCTTTTGTCTTCGTTTATCGGTAACTTTACTTGGAGCTATATTTTTATTTGCCACATGATATGTGTTTTGCTTGGAGCATCTTGTATGATATGAGTCTTTGCTTTTTAGATTACCATAATCATCCTTGCTATACACACCTTTTGGGAGAGACCCACTTGATTTGGAATTTATTAGAATACTTCATGTGCTTCACTTATATCTTTTGAGCTAGATAATTTTTGCTCCAGTGCTTCACTTATATCTTTTAGAGCACGACGGTGGTTTACTTTTGTAGAAATTGTTGATATCTCATGCTTCACTTATATTATTTTGAGAGTCTTATAGAACAGCATGGTATTTGCTATGATTATAAAATTGGTCCTAGAATGATGGGCATCCAAGTTGGGTATAATAAAAACTATCATAGAAAGTGAATTGGATGCTATGATCAATTTGATGCTTGATAATTGTTTTGAGATATGAGGATGGTGATATTAGAGTCATGCTAGTGGGGTAATTAGGAATTTGAGGAATACTTGTGTTGAAGTTTGTGATTCCCGTAGCATGCACGTATGGTGAACCGCTTTGTGATGAAGTTGGAGCATAATTTATTTATTGATTGTCTTCCTTATGAGTGGCAGTCAGGGACGAGCGATGGTCTTTTCCTACCAATATATCTCCCTAGGAGCATGCGCGTAGTACTTTGTTTTCAAAAGACTTGTAGATTTTTGCAATAAGTATATGAGTTCTTTATGACTAATGTTGAGTCCATGGATTATACACACTCTCACCCTTCCACCATTGCTAGCCTCTCTTGTGCCGCGCAACTTTCGCCGGTACCATATACCCACCATATACATTCCTCAAAACAGCCACCATATCTACCTATTATGGCATTTCCATAGCCATTCCGAGATATATTGCCATGCAACTTTTCCACCATTCCGTTTATAATGACACGTGTCATCATTGTCATATTGCTCTTGCATGATCATGTAGTTGACATTGTATTTGTGGCAAAGCCACCCTCATAATTCCATACATGTCACTCTTGGTTCATTGCATATCCCGATACACCACCGGAGGCATTCATATAGAGTCATCTTTTAGTATCGAGTTGTAATCTTGAGTTATAAGTAAATAAAAGTGTGTGATGATCTTCATTATTAGAGCATTATCCCAAGTGAGTAAAGGATGATGGAGACTATGATTCCCCCACAAGTCGGGATGAGACTTCGGACTTTAAAATAAAAAGAGAAAGGCCAAATAAAAAAAGAGAAAGGCCAAATAAAAAAATGAGAGAAAAAGAGGGAAGGGACAATGCTACTATCCTTTTACCACACTTGTGCTTCAAAGTAGCACAATGATCTTCATGATAGAGAGTCTCCTATGTTGTCACTTTCATATACTAGTGGGAATTTTTCATTATAGAACTTGGCTTGTATATTCCAATGATGGGCTTCCTCAAAATGCCCTAGGTCTTTGTGAGCAAGCAAGTTGGATGCACACCCACTTAATTTCTTTTGTTGAGCTTTCATACATTTATAGCTCTAGTGCATCTGTTGCATGGCAATCCCTACTCACTCACATTGATATCTATTCATGGGCATCTTCATAGCCCGTTGATACGCCTAGTTGATGTGAGACTATCTTCTCCTTTTTTGTCTTCTCCACAACCACCATTCTATTCCACATATAGTTGAAAAGGTTTGAGAATACTAAAGTATGAAACAATTTCTTGGCTTGTCATCGGGGTTGTGCATGATTAAATACTTTGTGTGATGAAGATAGAGCATAGCAAGACTATATGATTTTGTAGGGGTAACTTTCTTTAGCCATGTTATTTTGAGAAGACATGATTGCTTTGTTAGTATGCTTGAAGTATTATTGTTTTCGTGTCAATATGAACTTGTATTTTGAATCATTTGGATCTGAACATTCATGCCACAATAAATAAAATTACATTGAGAAATATGCTAGGTAGTATTCCACATCAAAAATTCTGTTTTTATCATTTACCTACTCGAGGCCGAGAAGGAATTAAGCTTGGGGATGCTTGATACGTCTCCAACGTATCTATAATTTTTTATTGTTCCATGCTATTATATTACCTGTTTTGGATGTTTATGGGCTTTACTTTACACTTTTATATCATTTTTGGGACTAACCTACTAACCGGAGGCCCAGCCCGAATTGCTGTTTTTTTGCCTATTTCAGTGTTTCGAAGAAAAGGAATATCAAACGGAGTCCAAACGGGATGAAACCTTCGGGAGCGATCTTTTTGGAACAAATGCAAACCAGGGGACTTGGAGTGGACGTCAAGCAACAAACGAGGCGGCCACGAGGGTGCCCGGCGCGCCCCCACCATTGTGGGCCCCTCGAGGCTCCACCGACGTACTTCTTTCGCCTATATATACTCCCGTACCCTGAAAACATCGGAGAGCACCACGAAAACCTAATTCCACCGCTGCAACCTTCTGTATCCGCGAGATCCCATCTTGGAGCCTTCGCAGGCGCTCCGCTGGATGGGGAATCGACCACGAAGGTCCTCTACATCATCTCCAAAGCCTCTCCGATGAGTTGTGAGTTGTTTACCATAGACCTTCGGGTCCATAGTTATTAGCTAGATGGTTTCTTCTCTCTCTTTGAATCTCAATACCAAGTTCTCCTCGATCTTCATGGAGATTTATTCGATGTAACTCTTTTTGCGGTGTGTTTGTCGAGATCCGATGAATTGTGGGTTTGTGATGAAGTTTATCTATGAGAAATAATTGAATCTTCTATGAATTCTTTTATGTGTGATTGGTTATCTTTGCAAGTCTCTTTGAATTATCAGTTTAGTTTGGCCTACTAGATTGATCTTTCTTGCAATGGGAGAAGTGCTTAGCTTTGGGTTCAATCTTGCAGTGTCCTTTCCCAGTGACAGCAGGGGCAGCAAGGCACACATTGTATTTTTACCATCGATGATAAAAAGATGGGGTTTGTATCATATTGCTTGAGTTTATCCCTCTACATCATGTCATCTTTCTTAATGCGTTACTCTGTTCTTCATGAACTTAATACTCTAGATGCAGGCAGGAGTCGGTCGATGTGTGGAGTAATAGTAGTAGATCCAGGCAGGAGTCGGTCTACTTGTCACGGACGTGATGCCTATATATTTGATCATGCCTAGATAATCTCATAACTATGCGCTTTTCTATCAATTGCTCGACAGTAATTTGTTCACCCACCGTAATACTTATGCTATCTTGAGAGTAGCCACTAATGAAACCTATGGCCCCCGGGTCTATCTTTTATCATATATGTTTTCCATCTACTTTTATTTGCATCTTTTATTTTCGAATCTATATCATAAAAATACCAAAAATATTTATCTTATCTTATTATCTCTATCAGATCTCACTTTCGCAAGTTACCACGAAGGGATTGACAACCCCTTTATTGCGTTGGTTGCGAGGTTCTTGTTTGTTTGTGTATGTGCGTGGGACTTTTGAGGAGCCTCCTACTGGATTGATACCTTGGTTCTCAAAAACTGAGGGAAATAATTACGCTACTTTGCTGCATCACCCTTTCCTCTTCAAGGGAAAACCAACGCAGTGCTCAAGAGGTAGCAGTGTACTACTTAGTGGAGAATGAACGGAGGAGCTCGGGCAGCTGCCCAGGGTCACCAGGAGGTAGCTCCGCCCCTGGCTACAGGTCAAAGCCTTAATTATAACAGGTGTTCAATTTTCTTTGGTGAGACTTGTCCTGCTGCTGTACAAGAGGAATTCAGAGATGTGTTGAATGTACCAGCTTGATCTTCAAGGAAAAATACTTGGGCCTTCCCACACTGGAGGGTCGCATGTGTAAGGGCAAGTTTCAGAATCTTCAAACCAGACTCACTAAACGACTCGTTCAGTGGGGTGATGGTCACTTAGCCCAGCCAGGAAGAGAGGTTTTGATGAAGTCAGGAGCCGAAGCGTTACCAACGTACATTATGGGCGTGTTCAAACTGCCCTACTCGATGTGCGACGACCTCACAAGGATGGTAAGGAATTTCTATTGGGGATCGGAAAAAGGCAAAAGGAAAGTTCATTGGAAATGCTGGGATCATTTGTTGCAGCCCAAGGATAAGGGTGGCATGGGTTTTCGGGATTTCCGTCTGTTCAATCAAGCCTTAGTTAATATCCAGACCGGAAAGCCTATGTGCGCAAGTTCTCAAAGCACAGTACTACCGCACGGTAAGCTTGAGGATACGTTTTCACAGGTAATGCCTCCTCCTCATGGCAAGCAATTAGCCATGGTCTAGATTTGGTAAAGAAAGGATTAATATGACGTGTTGGGAATGGCAGAAGTATAAGAGTGTGGCGAGACAATTGGATCCCCTGACCTTTTTCGTTTAGGCCCATCTCGCAGCAAGGTGTGTGTCATATTCGTTTCGTCTCTGACTTGTTGAATGATAATGGTTCATGGAAGGTTGAGCTGCTCTCTCAATATTTCGTTGCTGCTGATGTTGAGATCCTAAAGATCAGAGCTTCCCCAAGATTGGATGATGACTTCCGTGCATGGGCACCTGAAAAACATGAAATTTTCACAGTTAGGAGCGCCTACCGTCTGGCGTTTGATGAGCTGCACTACGGGTCCGCGTCCTCCTCCAGTATAGCGCCGACGGGAGTTAGGAGTTGCTGGAAATTCATTTGGAACTACGGCGCTCCACCAACGATTGCAAATTTTGCATGGCGAGTGGCAATGGATAGTCTGCCGACCTGGAAAAATAAGTGTAGGATCGGTCTCGAGATCACTAGTTGAGACAGAAGACAACTTCCACCCCTTTGTGAAGTGTCAATATGGCCGGGACCTCTACAGATCAATGGCAAAAATATGGAGATTGCCCAATATGGATTCGTTCATACCTACTGGCAAAGAATGGCTGCTACATGTCCTAGCTCACTTGAGCAATTTCAAATGGTGCATGATGTTGATGATCTTCTGGAGATGTTGGTATGTCCGGAATGAGCTAGTACACTCAAAACCTGCCCCACCAATGGACGTATCCATCAAGTTCTTGCTAAGTTACATGGAGTCTTTGGTGGTAGTAAAATCAAACCCGCTTTGTGACCCAACTAAGGGGAAGTCTGCTATCTCCCTGGGCGGTGCTACTAAATTTACAAGAGAAGATGTGGCCGCATCGCCGAGTTGGTCTAGGCCGGTGAATGGATGGGTGAAACTTAACACAGATGGGTCTTTTATTTCGAGTGACTCAGCTGGAGCAGGGATGATCGTGAGGGGCTTGGATGGAAAGATTATCTTCTAGGCGTGCAGGGCTCTGTTCTCCTACAGAGATGCTTTGGAAGCTGAACTGTGCGCCTGCATGGAGGGGCTCTCCTATGTTATACAGCGGTCAGATTTGCCTATTACAGTTGAAATGGATTCTCTTGTGGTGATGTCTATGATCACATGTGACGGTTTTGACCGGTCTGCTTATGCTTTTTTAGTAAAGGAGATTAGGTATCTTCTTAGTCTTCGTCAATCTTGTATTATTCTTGTCTCGCGGTCGCAAAATAAGGCCAGCGGCGGTCTAGCTGCTTTTGGTAGAGCTCAAGGTAGAACCATGACTTGGATAGGTTCGGCTCCTCCGGATGTGTTAGAACTGGCAGTGATGGATTGTACTGGTGTTAGTTGAGTAATACAAGTTTTGAACCCGCAAAAATAAAAACTCCTTTTTTTGAGAAATACTTGTAAGCATAATTGATCCAATATTTTTAGGCACGCGAGCAAGTAGACACTAGAACGAGAGCCCAGCTCAACCATCCCAAACAGGGCCAGGCCCAGGCAGGTTAATTTGTTGACGATATGATATTTGACTAGGTTTTGGGTCTCAGCCGTAGGCTAGCGTTAAAAAAATAAACTATCGATCGATCTATCGGGATCGAGATCGATCCATGTCTTCGCCGTCGGTTCGCAATCGCCCACCGGCCATTACCGCCGCTGCTGCCAGCTCCGGCGACGTCTCGCCATGGACGACCCTGCACGGGGATCTGGTGCGCCTTGTTGGATGGCGGGTGCTGGCCGGGAACCTGCTCGACTACGTCCGCCTCCGTGCCGTCTGCCGGTACTGGCGATCCAGCACCGTCTCCCCGCGCGGCCGTGGAATCGTCGATCCGCGGTTTCACCCACGGCGGTGGATGATGCTTCCCGAGGGCCACGGGCTCCATCCCCGTGAAGACGACAAGAAACGTTTCTTTAACCTGTCCACTGGAGCCTTCGCCCCGCCTCGACTTCCACTTCTCAAAGATCACTTGGTCCTCTGCCCAGCGGACGGCCTACTACTCCTCCTGCAGGGGCAGCAATACCACCGATGCAACAGTGTACGTCTTCTCCACCCCTTCACCGGCGATGTTGTGGAGCTCCCGACAAACATAACTCTCCCAGCAGACATGACTCTCCCAGAAGACTTGCGAGCAAGCTCGATACCACCAACCAATGCATTCGCCGCTGTGAGCACGAGTCCGGATGGAGTCCTTGGGGTCATGGTCACGTTTAAGAATACATCGTTTGTAGTCTTTGCTAGCTCAAGGGACGAGCGGTGGGGTTTCTTTGCCTTTGGCTTCTATCCACATGCGAGCCCATTATCATTCAAAGGAGAACTTTACATGTTGCGGCATCAAATATCTACAGCTGGCTGGGAACTAAATATTCTCCGGTTTGACCCACCTTGGCAAGAGCATTCAACAGTAGCAGGTTTAGCTTCGTCTTCCTTGTTGTCACCCAAGTTGCTTGCCACATGTTCGGCGCATATAATCTACTCGCCCGAGCTGGTAGAGTGCGACTCTGAGATCCTGATGGTTGGCTATAGAAAAGCGACGGAGATGATCATTTACAGACTAGCTGATCTTGCCCTAGGAAAGTTTGTCCCAGTAAAAAGCATAGGCGGCAATGCTCTTTTGTTTGGTACTAAAGGGAACCTGAGTTTTAGTTTGTCAGCAGTGCCTACCATCACGGGTGATACCATTGTGCTTGCAAATCGCATCCCCGACAAATATATATTGCAATACCACCTCAACAGCGACACCTGGTCAGCAAGAGTTGGGGGATGTGCAAAACATGTCTGTAGCATGGAGTGCTGTATTTGTAGCCTCATTGACCATATGTGCAATTTCTGTCGCTGCGTTTCTAAATGGTGAGCTACTTGTTGCACTACCCTAACTTACTTAGTTAAGACAACTTAGTTGGCATGTTATGATTCCCCTCCTGTATATGCATGTAGAACCTAGGTGGCGGAATAATCAGTCCGTCCAGGTGGAATAATTATTACATTGCCAATAATAATGCCAGGGCATATGTAGGCTAGGTGGAGCATGGGTGGCGATATGTATGGAGTACGTTGAATTTGAACTGTAATACCTTCGGTTCTTCTAATATACCCCTATGTTCCTAAATATAAGACGTTTTTGCAGTTCAATTTGAACTGTCAAAATGTCTTATATTTAGGAATGAAGGGAATATATAAACATGTGTATATTCCTTGCTGACCCGACATACACTCGACCTTGGTAGAGGCTAAACAGTTTTCTTCTCGAAATTTTGTTGTTATATATATACTCCCTCCATTCTATTGTATAATATAAGATGTTTCTGGAAGCTGTTTTAGCTTGTAAAAACATCTTATATTCTGGGACGCAGTGAGTACATGCTAATGTGAATCATCCTTCCGCAGATTCTAGAGCCATCAGTTAACTCTAGCAAGCTGGTCTACCTAGATTTATTGGTTAGCTTGTTGTACACATATGTTTTTTCTGCTCTCAGATGTTAATTAATTATGAGGGAAGTATATATTGTGGCCTATTTAACACTTGCATTCTTTTTTGATAGGCGTAGATGACTATTGTGACATTATTGAAAAATGGGTGACTCATGTGTAGTGTGTACTACTATATCATATGGAGGAGCATATGCATGCTGAAGAGTTAAGCAGAGGATTTTTTATCATTGATATATTATAATTATGTATGCAGTCCTTTTTACTTGTGTCAGATTTTGACTTTTAGAAACACTGTGCCAAGCTGTGACGTAAATGGTTTCACTAGTAGAAAAACGTCCATTTGTCTCGGTTCATAAGGCTCATTAGTCCCGGTTCTGGAACCGGGACTAAAGGCCCTCCACGTGGCCGCTGTCTGGAGGAATTATTTTGATTTTTTTAAAAAAAATTGAATTTTTTTCTCAATTTTCAAATTTCTGAATTATTTGTATTTAATCACTAATCACCCATCATCAATGCTCAATTTAATCTCTAATCACCCCTCTTCATTTCAAATCGTCTAACTTCCCGGTCAGTCACCCATCCTCTCACTACTCCAACCTGGGCACGCTTAACTTTCGAGTTCTATTCCCCTTTGTTTCCAAGTCTGCACTTGTTGTTTTCCTGACAATACTAAGTTGTCAATCTCGTTAACACTTAGGAGTTGAAGTTGAGCATGAAGTCGCACGTTACACCGTTTGAGTTTGAAACTATTATTCTTAAAACCAATAATTATTTAGTAACACTAATATTTCTTGAATAAGTAGTTTGACTAGATTTGACCGGAATTCAAAAAAATGGAAATAATTATTTAGTAACAATAATATTCTTGAATAATTATTTAGTAACACTAATATTTCTTGAATAAGTAGTTTGACCAAAATTAAAAAAAAACTAAAATTTGAGCATCTTTTTTTTCCTTTTAGAATTTGAGGATTCTAAAAATTTGCAAACAGGCCTACGGCCGTCAAAATCTGATGCAGATTTTTGTGCTGATTTTTTGATATATTATGCATTTTGTTCGATATCGTATGCAAAAAATATGGTCGTTTTACTTTTTCATAACACTGTTTTGCAAAACATGTCCAAATATAAGTTTTTTAATTGTCCTAACTAATAGATGTAGTAACATAACTACATCTTGAAAGATTTTAATTTTTCAAGTTTTTATCATTTTCTTTTGCTTTTTACAAATCTGAAAAGGCGATACACGTGGGGGGGGGGGGGGTAGAGTTTGAAAATGGGACCTTTAGTCCCGGTTTGAGACACGAACCGGGACAAAAGGGCATCACACCCTTTAGTCCCGGTTGGTGTCTCAAACCGGGACTAATGCCTTCCCGACGCCTTAGCCGCTCCAACCGGGACTAATGCTCACATTAGTCCCGGTTCATGATGCAAGCGGGACTAATGTATACATTGAGCTGTGACCAAAGCTTTGTTTTTTACTAGTGTTTGTATTTTGTGCTAGATACTAAGCTCGCCCTGGAGCACCATTCTTTGCTTCACAGTATATACATTGCAATACGGGACTAGTAGCTTAATTCCATCACCTATTATGGTTGATTTGGTTTGCTGCGTTCTTCTGATTTTGGAGCCAGTTGAGCAATTTATATTTTAAGGCCAGTCAATTATTGAAATTAATCACACGCATGTACTATATAGGAGAAAGAAAATTGAACAGTGGTAATACACTAATTGCTGCATGCATCGATCGTTCTTACTGGAAACAAAATTCAGTTGCTACTGTAACTTCTTTAGACCGGACTATATAGTACTGCCTCTGTCAAAAAATATCTTATATTAAGTTACAAAGGGATTACATTTTTTCACAAGATAGACCATTCTGAGAGCACCAAACAATCACTAGGAGCAAGAAAAATGGCATGTAAAGGAAACTTCAAAGCCTATTGAGTTGAACAAAATTAAGCAAGTGACTCTGCAGCAGCGGCATCTGCATAAACAACTAAGTCTTGTGCACGCAGCAGCAGCTTCCCTCCCGGGGAAAAAAGCTGAGAGTAACATATGATATGCGTCTTGTGCCATATAGTATTCGACACGGCAAATGGCATATGATTCTTAATCATTTGCAGATTATGTCGTGCGTCTTAGTGGCCTGCCGGCATACCGATGACCGTTCTTTTCTTTCTTCCATTAGTTGGAAGTAGAATGATATGCATATCTAGTACTCCCTCCGTTTTTATTTAGTTCGCATATTAGCTTTGGTCAAAATCAAGCTTTACAAATTTTGACCAAGTTTATAAACAAAAATATTAAGATATACAATAAGAAATCAACAACATTAGATTTATTATTAAATGTACTTTCACATCGTATAGATTTATTATGATAAATGTCTATATTGTTTTCTATAAACTTGGTCAAACTTTACAAAGTTTGACTTCAGTCAACTCTAATATGCAGAGTAAATAAAAACGGAGGGAGTAGTAGGAAAACGGAAACTGAATTGCCACTTTGTGATGCATGATTTGAGAGTTCGAGTGATAGAAAATTGCAATCCCTTGATGGATCGTGTTGGTCGTCAAGAGCTTAGGTTTGAAGTGGCTTTGACAGCTCACTGAATGGATGGATGGAGATATCTGCACTTTTCCTGTATCATGTCCTGTTTTTCTATTGGTTGTTACTTGTTAGTAAGAAAAGAAGCATCGTTTTTCTTAGTGAAATCCTGTTATTGCTATTAATCTATTATCATCGTCTTTATATCATTTCAGTAGTGGCACTTGGTCGCCGGCAGCGGTGGAAGGATGTGTGGCACTTGGTTCCTCGTCTCCCATGCCATTCATCTTGTACATGCATGCCTCCCTTCTTAGTATTATTATAAATATTCATAAAAGCTCGCCTCCGATCAATTCTTTCTCCACCGCACCCGTATCCATCAATCCTCAACATATATAGGTAACATCTTCAGCCCTAGCATTTAAATTCACAAAATTGTGACAATATGTTGGAACTCCTGCTTGCCGAGTTTTTTCTCCGCAAACATCTTATTCTGATCAACATGACACAGACCCCCCCCCCCTCGATACTACTAACCTTGCTGCCTGAATAGATATCATTGGTGTGAAGAGTGCCTCAATATGCCACTGGATCTACTACCATATGTTTAAGCATGAAAGCATTCCAAAGGATGTAGAGTGCCAACTCAGCTAGCCCCAATACATCGCAAAATCTACACAAGGGGACATTCTTGAGACCATGATGCAGAGGGCCTTGTGCAGCCGCCGCCATCCTCACAGCAGGAGGACAAAACCTATCACGACCAACATGTACACATATATAAGTTAATTGCAATATACACCTTCAAGCATGGATGGGTGAAACGGAAACAAAACACATAATTATCATAATTAATGTGTTTAAAAAAGCACACTAACCGATTGAATTACTTACATGCAGTTCCAATTCTTCTAAGAGAGGTGCTAATTCCAAAAGATTAACAAACCCCATTGCCCAACTATCATCATATGGATCCCATCCGAGCTCAAGATTCATGTTCATATTCCTCAAATTGATGAAGCTATTCTTGTTTCCACTGACTCTTAGAGCCTGGAGCAGAAACAATGCATGTGCGTAATAATAATAATAATTTGAGACCCAATATGGTCATCGTAAAAAATAAAAATAAAATAAAATGAGGCACTTCTAGAGAATAAACCTGGTCGAAATTCAATAGTAGAAATAGTTTATCCAGCTGAGGAAGAGCGGTTGGAAGCTCGGTGAAGGTGAAGGTGAAGTCAACATCATAATCATCAAACTCTTGAGTCCTCCTGTTCAACACAAAGGCCACCTCTGACAATTTCAAACAATCACTTAGTAAGATGTGGAGCATGCAACGTTGTCATTTCCGGTTTACAACGGTGTACACATAGGTACTGCAACCGGCACAGCTCCTGTCTCATTTTAACGGTTTTGGCACAAAGAGTTCAAATATAAAAAAATAGTTTCGAAAACTAATATATAGTTTAAAAGATATGGATGTTTTAAATTAGCCAAGGTGAAAGAAAAGTTGAATTTATTGTGTGGGAGAAGAGAGGTAGTGGGCCTGTCACATCCTGTCATGCCAGCATGTGAAGGACAATGGTGGGTTATTAAGCTGAAATACGATTATTTATATATACTCCCTCCTTTCATAAGTATAAGTCTTTTTAGAGATTTCAATATAGACTACATGCGGTGTATGTAGACATAATTTAAAGTGTAGATTCATTCATTTTGTTTTCGTGTATAATATTCTGTTTTCACGTACTGCCTTGATATGCTTGAACGCGACTTCTCCTGTGCAAGAATCCACCGACGCCGGGTGGCGCGTTTCCAAAGCCAAACAACACATGGACATTAGGCCACGATTGGCAGCTCATCCTCGTGCTTGTACCAAAGCGACATAGAGGAGGCACACCTCATCACCAAGTGAAGGACATCCTCGCGTCCAAAGGCGGAGGAAGGCAATGCGGAACGTGATCGTCGTCACACATATGGCCTAGGGATCCTCCACTTGTTCAGTATCGTGCGAGGCCAACTAAGTTGGCGCTGACGTTAAAATTCCGGCCAAGAACTTCTTCCCTTTCAGCATATGCCGCCAAAGGCGAAGAATGAGAAGTTGGCACGGTCGTCTCCTCCAGCACCATAGTCTCCTCCGTTTGCCAGAGGTTACTGGACATGCCTGCTCATAACACGCAACATCATCGATGACCACTGGCGAAATCCACACCAATTGCTCGTGTGGATGCAAACTCTTGGGACCTCTTGAGTACTTTTCATTTGACTCGTCGGTGGCTGGGGAGATGAAAATAAAAAGGGGAGGGCCACTTCGGTTACTGGCATGAGTGTGGAAGGAGAAATTACACCCCCTCTCGACCTAGACCGGAGGGAGGGGTAGAAGTGTACTGTTAAATCCGACATTGCATCACAATGCTTCGATTGAACAGCTATGAATACCTAAGGTTATACTCTACACACTAAAGCACGCATCCTTAGCAAAATAGCCATTCAATGACTTGTAGTGCATCCAGTACTCCAGTTTCTTTACATAAGATACATAGATTGGATACGCCCGAGGAAAAAAAAGTGATAATGTCTCACTGTCCTCTCCTATGTGCAACCAGCTTCGATCTTGTTGAGCTAAACTATAAAGTAGTTTGGGCAATCGTTGAATCTCTAACGCATGTCCAATCAGCCACAACCGTTCCACTGAATCTGACATAAGATTTTGATACATCGATAGTAATGAGACATAATATGCTATAAAAACAATACAACTTTCATGCCCAAATGCCTAATATAAGATGTGAAGCTACCAAGCTACCAAACTGTACGAGAGCTTGCATGCCCATTCAGTAGTACGTGGACAATCTCTTTCTGCTTCTCGAACCAGGACTTGTGACCTAAAAATGATTCAGTAGATCACACCAGCCCAATTCATCGATTTCCACGTACGCATGCAGAGACTAGCCATGGTGGTAGCGGCCGTTCGGAATCGGCGGGCTTGGCGCCAAACCGCCATGGTCGCCTAGCATCCTCCGGCCTTCCACACCGCCGGCGCCCGTGGCGAGTAGCACCGCGGCTATAAGCACCACAACAAGGACCACCACTCTCCTCGGCAAGGCTACCGCAAACATACTGCTCCCCGTCGATCAGGTCGATCTTGTGATTGTCTCAACCCATGTGAAGTAGTATTTTTTATAGACACATATACTATGTGTGTTTTTAGATCGACGACAAGTCTAGTCTCCACGACGTGTGCTTCCGGGCTTACTTTTGACTGGAAAATAAGATCAACAGACAACAAACTGGCCGGTTCAGTAGTACTGTCCCCAAACACACGCTGAATCTTCCAGTCAGTTATTAAATTATTGCCCCCTGACACACGTCCGATTGACTTGTGTCCTTGCTTACCCACATCAATCTTGCAATTGCTTACCCACATCACTTTTCTTTTCATAATGATTTGACTGGTTTCTTCATTTTCCAATGTTATTAACTTAATATACGGTTATATTTTAGTAATTAATTCATACATTCTCATATGCTTTCTAGAATATTTATGGTTATTTAATTTCAAGAGATTTTAGACCATTTAAATACTCTAGGCAGTCTTCCAATAATATGACAATATTACGATGATTTATCATAGAGAGGGCGACTACCTCATTTATGAAATGGTCGACCCTGCTTTGCATAATACTTTTCTATTTATTTTGTGATAGCGATGGCTTGTGGGTTTGAATATTCCTTTGTAAAGCTACTCAAATAACCAGTTTATGCTACAATAGTCGCCCCCGCGTCGTCTCGGCTGAGGCGACACGGGCGGATCCCAGCCCGAGCCGCCGGGCCGCCTCCCCCCTTCCTCCCTCGCCGTCCGAGGAGGCCGCTGGCTAAGCCCGGCGGCGGACGGCGGCGGCGGGTCGACTTTCTCGCCAGCCGCGGGATCTCGGGGTGGGAGGCTCGATCCCTTTCGCCGAGTGTTGGATCCGCTCGAGGATTTGCTGCGCCGCGGTGGACCTCCGGCTTCTTCTCCGACGGGCGGCTCTCGCAGCAGCTCGCGAGTGGCGGTCGCGGGCTGCATCGTGGACGGCGTCTGGTCTTCGCCAGCTGCTCCTCTCCGCGGTCGGGCGGGCTCGCCCCTCACCTGCTTTGTGGGCGCGCGCCCTGGTCGGGCCGGTGGCCTGCTGGCCTCGGTGGCTCTGTTCGGCGCTGCGTTGGTGGGATGCCGATCGGCGGATCTGGCCCGTCTGCGTCTTCTTGACCGGCGGGGAGGTGAAGTGCTTGGTGGCTCTCTGGTGTAGCTGGCGCGGTGGCACTGTGAGAGGTGGGCGGGTCAGCGAAGGTGCAGTGCGTGAGGGTGTTGGTGGTGTTGGGGATACTCCGGGCGAAAGCTTGGCTGGCCTTGCCGGCCGGCGGCGTCGGCGTCTGTGGACGTCATTTAACCTCCTTGAGGCGCTGCTAGGAGTCCGGCATCCTCTTACACCCTCGGATCTTGCTCTTCGGGTGAAAGCCTAAGGCCCGGTTGGGTCGGGCGACGGCGTCGACATCGTCGCTTCCCTCTTTGGGGCGTCGCCTTGAAGAGCTTCGGATCCCGGTTGCGTGCTTCATGGGCTGGACGCTCGCGGCATTGTGGTCGGCAGGTGCCCGTCTGGCAATGCGGATGTTGCGCGGCTTCCTGTTTGTGGCAACGATGGCGACTTCGGGCGGAGTCAGATTTGCTGATGGTTCTTGGTAGTCGGTCTCTTCCGGCGTGTTCGAGGAGTCGCCGCTCTGGCGCTGGCTCGGCGCAAGCCCAACGCTTTCTCCTGCAATGCTCGTCGACGGAATCGAAGCTGCCTGGTCGCCGGCGCGTGTGGTTGACTGTTTGGCATCGGCCGGCGCAAGCCTCGACGCTTCCCCTCGGCGGCGTGTGTGCGTTCTTGCGTGGGTTGCCAGGTCGCCCTGTGTGCCTTGTTTCTGCGGGCCAGTTGTGACGGTTTTCGCCCGGTTTTCCGTTTATTAACCGGGCAATTCTCTTCGAGCTTATTTAATGAATCGGGCCCTAAGGGACCGCGTTTCAAAAAAAAAATATTCCTTTGTACAACTAGATGACACCCAGCATGTTGCTATGGGAATAGATTGTGATATATTTGAAGAGATTTCATTGTATGAAACATAAATATTTGAATTAGTAATATATGAACTAGAACAAAAAAATACAAATTATATAATGTATTTTATTATTGTATAGTTGAGAATATTTATTGAATATAAGTGTCATAATATAATGTTAAAAAACATCCACATTGAGTGAATTATTGATGAGATAGCATGTGTGGTGAGATGAAATGCGTGCATGAGATCAACTAATTATGGAAACAATAATGCTAAACATACAAAGAGTTACAAGCAATTACACGCTGACTAGGATTTTTTTTCATCTACTAACCAATCACAACTTGTTCCCGATTTTCAGGGGGGGTGGGCCGCCTCCCCGTCTATTGACCAATCAAGTTAACTCTCTTTGTAAAACCTTGTAACTCGTTTGTACGTGTAGCATTACTCTTATGGAAAACCGTTTTTCAAGCATGTTGTGGGCTGTCATTGATGAGGTGCCATGTGTGCATGTTAAGATAATAGAAATAGTGGGATCAACTATTTAGTGGTAGTTCAGTGGTCTCGGAATCTTAATGTAATTTTTATTATGTTTGAGATGATTTGTACTTTAGGTGAACTTTGATAATATATCTGGATCATTATTGAAAAAATAAAACAAATAAAAATTCAGGTGGGCAATCTCACCATTCAAAAAAGAGAAATAAACAATATTCAAACTAAGCTACAATTGCACAACTGTATCTGACATAAAATTTTGATAAACCAATAGTGGTCAGAGCATCTCTAGCAGTAAAACTACAAACTGTAAAACTGAGGTAAGGGTCAAAAAAAAAAGGCATTTTAAGGGTCCTTTTTAGGTACGGCCTAACAGATACTGTAAAATAAACTGTAAAACTGGGATAAGAGCTCCTTCCCTCTAGCCCAGCCGGCGCCGCCCCTTCCCCCAGCCGGCCACGTCGGTCGCGCCTAGCCCTGTCGGCGCTTTGCCGCCCCTCGGCCGCTGGCCGCGCCTCGTCCCCACCGGTCGCGTCCCGTCGCCCGCCTGCTGCGCCCTGCTCCGTTGCCAGCCGAGCCGTGCCCCTTTGCCGGCCGCGCCGGGAGGATTCCTTCGGCCAGGCTGAGGTCATGGGAGACCACGGCGTGGTCGAGCACGTCCAATTCGAACCGTCGGCGATGATTCCGGCATCCAGCGGCCTTTCCAGGTGTGCGGTAACGAATTCCGGCAAGTTTCGGGCGGATTCCGGCAAATTCCGCGGCGGCGTGTTTGCTCCGACGAGGTTTGACCGGTATATGGTGCCCCTTCAATTCGACCTTCCAACCTTCAAATATAAGGATTTCGGGTGTGGATTTTCAGTGCCCTTTAAAAAAATTACAGGTTGGGCCACTTTTACGATTTCTGTTCTGAACACTTTTTACGACCAAAACCTTAAAACGCAAAAATGACAAGGGTTTGACCACTTATAAGGGTCTGCTGGAGATGCTCTCGTACGATACAGAATGACTTGATGAAACACTAAAGTATTACCGTCAGTTCCCAATGCTTCTTTTCTTTTTTGCAGGGAAAGAAGAACATTTGGGACCCAATGCTTAATAGCATGTGACGAAAGAGTAGAATTTCTTTCTGCTCTCCAAACAAGGACTTGTGATCTACGAAATGATTTAATCATTTTTTTGAAGGGAAGGGTCTGCATTCAGCGGTTCCGGCGCAGTGCTGCAACATCGGAGCATCCTCCGGCCTTCCACGCCGCTGGCGCTCATGGCGAAGAGCACCATAGCCACTACAAGCACCACGGCTGCAAACATTTCAAGGACACGCACCCACTCATGCAAAAAAAAAAAGCACTAGACCTGGTTATAATCTTTATTTCCTCTAGTGTTCTTTATACTATCATGATTTAAGATGAATAGATTGAAAGTTTTTCACGCAAAGAAAAAAGGAGCACCAATGCTCTGATCGTGTACATAATGCTCCCAATCGATCTTCTTCTCTGCACCCCTATAACTATGCTGCTGACACATACAGTACTGCCTACTTACGACCCTTTTTCTTTTAGGAATGTGACAGGCCCACTTCAACGATCTCGCGTATGCACAACTAAGTCTCTTTTCCAGGACAAACATTTGACTGGAAGCAAGGACCTGTTCGGTAGCCCTCCACTCTCCGGAATCCTCAACTCTACTGCATCCTCCATGATTCTGACTTTCTGTTTCTGGCAAGTGCTTCGCTGCTCTCTGTTGACCCTGTCCCTAAAAGGGCTAGCAGCGCAAGCTCTTGCGGTGAAATTGCACCTAACCAAAGAAAGGGAGGGGCGGTGGAGACTGATGTAGGATTATACATGAGTGCGTCCCTTGTGACAGAATCCCGGAAGATTTCAGAAAGCTTCAAAGAGAGCGAAAAGGAAATATCGATGGATTGGCACACCGACACCGAGCTGATCCATCAATAATCAACATGTATGTATAGAAGCGCCACCAGCCTAACACTGTTTTAGTTGGGGGTGACTTCAACATCATTAGGAGGAGAGAGGAAAAGAATAATGATAATTTTGACGGTAGATGGTCGTTTATGTTCAATACCATTATTGAAAGCTTGGATCTGAGAAAGATAGAGCTTTCCGGTAGAAAGTTTACTTGGGCTAATGCTTTGCCAAACCCGACGTATGAAAAGCTTGATCGAGTCCTCGCGAGTGTCGAGTGGGAACAGAAGTTTCCTCTCGTAACGGTTCAGGCTCTCTTGCGTGCAATCTCGGATCCCACACCTTTATTCGTGGACTCAGGTGAGCCAAACCACGTGGGAAACAAAAACACCTTTTCTTTCGAGCTGGCATGGTTTCAACGAGAAGGCTTCTTGGATCTGATTGCCAGGGAATGGGCTAAGGATGCAGGAGGTACGACGTCTGTTGAGCGTTGGCAGAATAAGCTTAGGCATATGAGAAGTTCCCTACGGGGATGGGCTAAGCACCTTAGTGGGATTTATAAGGTTGAAAAGGAAAGGCTCCTTTCTCTTATTCAGTCCCTAGATTTAAAAGTTGAATCCACGATCTTGCAAGCCGCAGAGCTTCAGGATAAACCTGATGCGGATATGAGGTTGAAAGAACTTCTCCGCGAAGAAGAATTGAAGTGGGCGTTGCGGGCTAAGGTCCGCAAAGTTGTCCAGGGGGACGCGAACACTCAATGTTTTCACTTGATTGCTAATGGCAAGCACAGAAAGAAGAGAATCTTTCAGCTTGAACAAGATGAAGGAACTATTTCAGGACAGGACAACCTAAAACATTACATAACCGAGTATTATAAGTAGTTATTTGGACCTCCGGAGGATAGTTGTGTGACCCTCGATGAGTCCAGGATTGAGGATGTGCCTCAACTAACTGCTATGATAATGATATTTTGGTTGCCACGTTCTCGGAGAAGGAGGTGTTTGATGCTATAGCACAGATGAAAAATAATAAGGCTCCCGGACCAGATGGTTTTCCGGCGGAGTTCTACAAAAAGTGTTGGCATATTATTAAGGGGGATTTGCTACCAATGTTCCAAGATCTATTCTCTGGACAACTTCAGTTATTTCACTTAAATTTTGGAACAATAACACTGCTTCCTAAGAAAACGGATGTTGTGAGAATCGAGCAGTTCAGGCCGATCTACCTTCTCAACGTTAGTTTCAAAATATTCACCAAGGTTGGGACTAATCGGCTCACACAGATTGCGCATTCTGTGGTGCAGCATTCCCAAACTGCTTTCATGCCGGACAGAAACATCCTAGAGGGGATGGTGGTCCTTCATGAAACGCTCCATGAAATTCACTCGAAAAAACTAGATGGAGTTGTTTTTAAGGTGGATTTTGAGAAAGCGTACGATAAAGTCAAATGGCCATTCCTCCAACAGGCATTGTGTATGAAAGGATTTGATGAAGCCTGGCGCCGCCAGGTTGAATCGTATACGCAAAAAGGGAGTGTTGGAATTAAAGTGAATGACGAAATAGGTCATTATTTCCAGACACATAAGGGCATGAGACAAGGGGATCCGATGTCTCCTATCATGTTCAACATTGTTGTTGATATGTTGGCAATTATGATAGGAAGGGCTAAGGAGGCTGGTCAAGTGGGTGGCCTGGTACCTCATCTCGTTGACAGAGGTGTGTCCATCCTTCAGTACGCCGATGATACAATCATTTTTATGGAGCATGACTTGGCCAAAGCGAGAAATATGAAGCTGGTGTTATGCTTATTTGAACAATTGACCGGGTTAAAGATTAACTTTCACAAAAGCGAGTTGTTCTGCTTTGGTAGAGCCAATGACGAACAAGAGGCTTATAGGCAATTGTTTGGGTGCGATTTAGGGGCGTTACCTTTCACATACTTAGGAATACCAATCCACCATCGTAAGCTAACAAACAGAGAATGGAAGTGCATCGAGGACCGATTTGAAAAGAAACTGAGTTGCTGGAAGGGCAAGCTCATGTCATACGGAGGCCGATTAATTCTGATAAATTCGGTTCTCACGAGTATGCCTATGTTTCTTTTGTCGTTCTTCGAAGTCCCAGTTGGAGTTAGGAAAAGACTGGACTTTTATCGATCACGATTCTTTTGGCAGGGTGATGAACTTAAAAGAAAATACCGTCTTACCAAATGGGATATCATCTGTAGACCGAAAGACTAAGGGGGTCTTGGTATTGAGAATCTTGAAGTTAAGAACATATGTCTTCTCAGCAAGTGGCTATGGAAGTTATCAAGTGAGACTGATGCCACTTGGGCGCAAATCCTCCGTAGCAACTATCTTTAAACCAAAACTTTGTCTCAGGTGACGGTAAGGCCGACTGACTCGCCTTTTTGGAAAGGGCTTATGAAAGTCAAACTGTCCCTGTTTAATAGGACAAAGTTTATTATTGGTAACGGTGCTAGTACGCGTTTCTGGGAGGATACTTGGCTCGGAGAGACACCCTTAGCCATTCAATACCCGTCTTTGTATCGTATTGTTCAACGACGTGAGGTGTTTGTTGCAACGGTACTTCAATCTATCCCCCTTAATATTCTGTTCAGAAGGGTGCTAGTGGGGAATCGTTGGGAAGAATGGCTCCTTCTAGTAAGTAGACTGATGGAGGTTCAGCTTTCTCAACAACCTGATGAATTACGCTGGAAGCTTACTAGGTCTGGAGTATTTACAGTTAAATCAATGTATGTTGATGTTATCAATTCAGGCAAGATTCCTAGTTCCAAACATGTTTGGGTTGTCAAAGTCCCTTTGAAAATCAAAGTGTTTATGTGGTTTGTCCATAAACAAGTTATTTTAACCAAGGACAACTTGACAAAGCGTAATTGGACAGGACCTACTAGGTGTAGTTTCTGTGATCGGGATGAGATGATCAAACCGAAAATCCAAATCTGAGCCCGAGCTCATCTGCACCTGCGCTCACCAAACAAATCAAAATAAATACTAAAAAAATTCAAAAAATTCCAAAAAAAATTGGGGTGGTGGAAAATTTGATGCGTGAGGTGCGCCCTAATTTTCAAAACTTTTGGACTTATGTGCAGCTCTCAGCAAAAAAGACAAATCGGAGGTCTGTAAAAATGTGTACTGTTCATATACTGTTTAGGTCTGATTTGTCTTTTTTGCTGAGAGCTGCACATAAGTCCAAATGTTTTGAAAATTGGGGTGCACCTCATGCATCAAATTGTCCACCACCTCAATTTTTTTCGGAATTTTATGAATTTTTTTGAATTTTTTACGAATTTTTTTTTGAACGGGTGCAGATGCACCCGGGCACCGAAACGCCGCACTCTGATCAAACACCTTTTTCTTGATTGCCCGCTAGCCAAAGTTTTATGGCGGACGGTTCATATTGCTTTTAATATTACTCCACCGAGTTCTGTCAACACGTTATTTGGAATGTGGCTTAACGGGATAGAGGCCGAATTAGCGAGACATATTCGTGTAGGAGTCTGTGCCTTGTTGTGGGCACTCTGGAATTGCAGAAGTGATTTGGTTTTTATCAGGACAACACGCATTCATTTTTTGCAGGTTATTTTCCGAGCCACGGCGTTGATCCGTTCATGGTCGCTACTCACATCGACGGAGGCCAGGGAGCGTTTTGTTATTGGATCTATCCGCTGGGAGATGGTAGCTCGGGATATCTTCAACCGGTTTGGATGGCGGTCATGTAATAGGATAGGCAATTAGTTTACCTATCTCTTTTTTGCCAGCCGGTTGTGGCATCCTTTATTTGGCTAGTTTGGCTTCTAGCCTTTTTAGCTCTGTGTGAGCTCCTTCTTATTTTCATTTGGAGACTTTAAGACCTTGTTGGAACCTATTTATTTGTTCAATAAGATGGCCGTATGCATCGTTCTGATGCAGAGGCCGGGGAATCCCCTTTTCGAAAAAAAAGCCTAACACTGTTATTCGTAACAAAAGGTGAGAATATAACGAAACTTGTCTCTATGAAGGTGTTGTTTCACGAACATCCTCTTCAGATTTGATGTGGTCGTTATTCACCTTGGTGCGATCGGGCCCGCCGAACAAATGGATATCATTGGTAAATATATTGGCATATGAACATGGATTTACTACCGCGTGGAACAGGCTTGCTGAAGGGAGAGTGGGGTTGATTCGGAAGACAGACGCGTCGTAACCCTGGTCGCCACCGCGGGCATCCATCGCCTGGACCGGAGCACAGTTGCAGTAACCCTTGGTGGCTGCAGAGATCGATTTTCACATCCAACCCTCTGCATATGAACATGTGTATATTCCCTGCTGACCCAACATACACTCGACCTTGGTAGAGGCTAAACAGTTTTTTTTTTCGAAATTGTGTTGTTATATATATACTCCCTCCATTCTATAATATAAGGTGTTTCTGCAAGCTGTTTTAGCTTGTAAAAATATCTTATATTCTGGGACACAGGGAGTACATGCTAATGTGAATCATCCTTCCGCAGATTCTAGAGCCATCAGTTAACTCTAGCAAGCTGATCTACCTAGATTTATTGGTTAGCTTGTTGTACACATATGTTTTTTCTGCTCTCAGATGTTAATTAATTATGTGGGAAGTATATACTGTGGCCTATTTAACACTTGCATTCTTTTTTGACAGGCATAGATGACTATTGTGACATTATTGAAAAATGGGTGACTCATGTGTAGTGTGTACTCCTATATCATATGGAGGAGCATATGCATGCTGAAGAGTTAAGCAGAGGATTTTTTATCATTGACATATTATAATTATGTATGCAGTCCTTTTTTCTTGTGTTTCAGATTTTGATTTTTAGAAACACTGTGCTAAGCTGTGACGTAAATGGTTTGTATTTTGTGCTAGATACTAGAGCTCGCCCTGGAGCACCATTCTTTGCTTCACAGTATATACATTGCAATACTTGACTAGTAGCTTAATTCCATCACCTATAATGGTTGACTTGGTTTGCTGCGTTCTTCTGATTTTGGAGCCAGTTGAGCAATTTATAATTTAAGGCCAGTCAATTATTGAAATTAATCACACGCATGTACTATATAGGAGAAAGAAAATTGAACAGTGGTAATACACTAATTGCTGCGTGCATCGATCGTTCTTTCTGGAAACAAAATTCAGTTGCTACTGTAACTTCTTTAGACCGGACTATATAGTACTGCCTCTGTCAAAAAATATCTTATATTAAGTTACAAAGGGATTACATTTTTTCACAAGATAGACCATTCTGAGAGCACCAAACAATCACTAGGAGCAAGAAAAATGGCATGTAAAGGAAACTTCAAAGCCTATTGAGTTGAACAAAATTAAGCAAGTGACTCTGCAGCAGCGGCATCTGCATAAACAACTAAGTCTTGTGCACGCAGCAGCAGCTTCCCTCCCGGGGAAAAAAGCTGAGAGTAACATATGATATGCGTCTTGTGCCATATAGTATTCGACACGGCAAATGGCATATGATTCTTAATCATTTGCAGATTATGTCGTGCGTCTTAGTGGCCTGCCGGCATACCGATGACCGTTCTTTTCTTTCTTCCATTAGTTGGAAGTAGAATGATATGCATATCTAGTAGTAGGAAAACGGAAACTGAATTGCCACTTTGTGATGCATGATTTGAGAGTTCGAGTGATAGAAAATTGCAATCCCTTGATGGATCGTGTTGGTCGTCAAGAGCGTAGGTTTGAAGTGGCTTTGACAGCTCACTGAATGGATGGATGGAAATATCTGCACTTTTCTTGTATCATGTCCTGTTCTTCTATTGGTTGTTACTTGTTAGTAAGAAAAGAAGCATCGTTTTTCTTAGTGAAATCCTGTTATTGCTATTAATCTATTATCATCTTCTTTATATCACTTCAGTAGTGGCACTTAGCTCGGTCGCCGGCAGCGGCGGAAGGATGTGTGGCACATGGTTCCTCGTCTACCATGTCATTCGTCTTGTACATGCATGCCTTCCTTCATACTTCCTCCGTTCCTAAATGTAAGTCTTTATAGAGATTTATGAATTACATACGGAGCAAAATGAATGAATCCACACTTAAAATGCATCTATATACATCCATATGTAGTTCATAGTGGAATCTTTACAAAGACTTATATTTAGAAATGGAGGAAGTAGTATTGAACATATAAAGGTTGAAGGGGTTTCTAGGCACAACCAAGGCCTCCACGTCGTCTATGAGTAGTGCACCGCCAGAAAAAAAAAACAGCAAGCAGCGACAAAAGAAGCGAGCGGGCAGCGAACTGGTGAAGCGAGCGGGCAGCAAGAGAAAGGCCTAGCCCGCGTCTCCCCGCGACCCTCGTTCCTCCGCCGCCGCCGCCGCCGTTCTTCCTGTCGCTGCCCCCGCCCACGATGGAGAAAGCTGTCGGCTTGCACGCGCGAGGTCCGCTGCGCTTCCCCTGAACCTCGCCCCGCGCCTCCCATCTCCACCACCACTCCCACGTCATCACCGCTGCCATGGTCTGGCGTAACCTCGCGATCGACCTCCCCGAGTTCTCTTGGAGGTGCTGGCCATGATCTGGACGAGGAAAAGGAGACCCTGGAGGAAGTTACAGCGTAGTTGTGGCGGCTCGATCGACGCGGCCGACAGCAGGCACCGGTGAGCGCCGGGGAGGCCGCCACCTCTCCTCACCTCCTCCCATGTTCCCGATCTGGAGCGAAGGGACGGATGCCGGCGAGGCCAACCTCCCCTTCACACACAGGTACTCCCCCTCTCTCCTCTGTGCCCTCTCTCTCTCTCTCGCTCCGTGTGTCTCACTCCCTTTCTTTTAATAATTCCTACAGTTTTTTGGTGGTTGATATTGGGGATAAATAAACTGTTATTTGTGTTGCTGATTGTTTTGATCTGGACATGGATGGATTGGATAGTGGAGAATTGATACTGGGATAGAGAAATTGTTATTTGTGTTGCTTATATTTTTTTGATTTGGACATGGATTTGAGAGTGGAGAAAGGTCACCTGAATGTGATTTGGTGGAAGGAGGTGTCTAGGAATCAAAATGTATCCCTGATGGCATGACGTTCTTCACTGCTGTGAAGGAAGGTCGCCACGTTTGCAGCTTACTGATGTGCCACCCCCTGTTCGTTGTGATGTTTTTGCATGGTAGGTGCATTGTACAGATGTCCTTTAAGGTTGTGTGGCAGTCTACATATGAGACTAGGAGGACCAGCCTTTGGACCAGGCAACATTTTCTATTTGCTAATAAATGATTTGTAGCAGGGACGGCTACATTTGCTATGACACTGATTGTTTGTGCATGAATATGAAATTGATGCTCCTGCTATGATTGTACTTTCCGATCGTTTTCTCTGCCTTTCTATTGTCACTTGGTCGGTTAATAGGCCCTACAACGGTCGCTAAAGGGTAGTTTAACTGAATCATGCTTGCTTATAAATATATATATATTCTTACGAGGAATTAGATATCTGCCTAAAAGACCTGAAATATATGGATCAATTATTTTATTTGGATGTAAAGTTTTCTGCAGGTATTTGCATTATAGTTCCTGCATAATCTCTTGGTAATGAAGCGTTGTCCCGGCCGCTATCTAGAATACCATCTCTTTATAATGAATTTATATGTTAGTTGCTGCCTTTTTTCATTAGATAGTTCAAATAATAATACAAACGTATGGATTTTTGTAAACTGGTATATGATTCAACGTTATATATTTTGTAAACTGGTATATGGTTACCAGAGTCACCTTGCATAAATTTTTAAAGGAAGAGTGAACGCAGTCCTGAACTTGCACTATCTCAATATATTGTGATGCTCCTACTTTTTGTAGAACAATGCAGTAATGATAAGAAATGGAAAGACTGCATTGCATACATGTATAGGTTACCACTTCTTCGCTGTAATTATTTGCCATGTAAATGCCAATTCACATGTCAAAATATGCTTTGAAGATCAGTTTCTTACAATTTGTCACTAGTAGAAAAGGGGGCAATGGTCCAGACCGGTCCAGCCCATTAGTCCCGGTTCAATCCAGAACCGGGACCAATGGGGGCATCGGACCCGGTTCGTGAGCCCCGGGGGCCGGCCGGGCCACGTGGGCCATTGGTCCCGGTTCGTCTGGACCTATTGGTCCCGGTTGGTGGGACGAACCGGGACAAATGGGCAGACTCTCTGCCCACAACAATTGGTCCGGTTGGTGGCTTGAACCGGACCAAGGCAAACCTTTAGTCCCGGTTGGAGCCACCAACCGGGACCAACGGTGGTGCCTATATATACCCACCTCGCGCAAGAGCAGAGCACAGTGCTCTGTTTTTTCTGGCCGAGGGGGAGAGGGCTTGGTGGTGCTCTAGATCACCTCCTATGCACACAAGGTGTTCGATGGAATGCCCGAGCCACACTACTTAGGGTTTCTCCTCTCCAAGCTCGACCACCAAGCTCCATTTTCCTCCATATTTGTCTAGGTTTAGCGGTCCGTCACGCCCCGTCCCCGTCTTCAACGTCGTCGATCACCCGCACCGATCTCATCACCGGCACCACCGTGGTGAGCCTCTTGTTCTTATCTTCTTTCTGAAAGGAAAAATATTCTGTATGTTTAGATAGATATATACTTGTATAATTTTCTTACTTTTATTATTGCATCTTAGATAGTGCGATGGTTTTGGTATCCGCCCCCGTCGGCCCTCGTCCTGTCTATGATTCGGATGTGGTATATATTATCTTTTCATAACTATTGGTTCATTTATTGTTTATGACAATTATGCCGACCAACGTGACATAGATTTTATTCATCTAGGAGGTTGTTGAACCGGAAATTCCAACCGACCCTATTGTCGAGAGGTTAAATTTAGTTGAAGAAGAAAACAATTTGTTAAAGGAAAAAATTAGAAAAATTGAGGAGGAAAAGATGATATTGGAGTTGCATGTTGCGGATGCAATGCGCTTGAAGATTAGAAAGATTAGAAAATATGCCATTCATACCGAGGCTTGGTATCATTATGCCGTTGGATCAGTTGTTACATTGGTTGCGATTATGATCGCATTTGTTTTCGCATTGAAATGTTTTACATAGTTTCAGTGTATGGTTTAATTAATTTAGATGCTCTGCAGAGCTTTATGTTGTTAGATGAGAACTATGTATGTACTTTGGTTTTAATGTGATGGTGAACTTCTATTAATTTGGTCACTTAATTATCTAATTCATGATGTTCTGTAATGATTTTTGACACACTTAATTATATATAATGCACACAGATGAACCGAGAATGGATGTACGATTCAAGACACACCTCCGAGTACATTAAGGGCGTGCATAATTTTCTCGAAGTGGCTGAGGCAAACAAGCAGAATGGTTTTATGTGTTGTCCATGCCCTATATGTGGGAATACGAAGTCTTACTCTGACCGGAAAATTCTCCACACCCACCTGCTTTACAAGGGTTTCATGCCACACTATAATGTTTGGACGAGGCACGGAGAAATAGGGGTTATGATGGAAGACGGCGAAGAAGAAGAGTACGATGAGAACTATGTGCCCCCTGAATACGGTGATGCTCCAGAAGATCAAGAGGAACCAGATGATGTGCACGATGATGCTGCAACGGGCGAAGCTGCTGAAGATCAAGAGGAACCAGACGATGTGCCCGATGATGATGATCTCCGCCGGGTCATTGTCGATGCAAGGACGCAATGCGAAAGTCAAAAGGAGAAGCTGAAGTTCGATCGCATGCTAGAGGACCACAAAAAGGGTTTTACCCCAATTGCGAAGATGGCAACACAAAGCTCGGTACCGATCTTGGAATTGCTGCGGTGGAAGGCAGAGAATGCTGTGCTCGACAAAGGATTTGAGAAGCTACTTAAAATATTGAAGAAGAAGCTTCCAAAGGATAACGAATTGCCCGACAAGACATACGCAACAAAGAAGGTCGATGCCCTCTAGGATTGGAGGTGCGAAGATACATGCATGCCCTAATGATCTGCATCCTCTACGCGGTGCGTATAAGGATCTGAACGCATGCCCGGTATGTGGTGCATTACGGTATAAGATCGACGAGATGACCTCGGTGATGTTGACGGCGAGCCCCCGGAAGAGGGTTCTGCGAAGGTGATGTGGTATGCTCCTATAATACCACGGTTGAAACGTCTGTTCAGAAACGGAGACCATGCCAAGTTGATGTGATGGCACAGTGAGGACCGTAAGAAAGATGGGAAGTTGAGAGCACCCGCTGACGGGTCACAGTGGAGAAAAATCGAGAGAAAGTACTGGGATGAGTTTGCAAGTGAGCCAAGGAACGTATGGTTTGCTTTAAGCGCGGATGGCATTAATCCTTTCGGGGAGCAGAGCAGCAATCACAGCACCTGGCCCGTGACTCTATGTATGTATAACCTTCCTCCTTGGATGTGCATGAAGCGGAAGTTCATTATGATGCCAGTTCTCATCCAAGGCCCTAAGCAACCAGGCAATGACATTGATGTGTACTTAAGGCCATTAGTTGAAGAACTTTTACAGCTGTGGAATGGAAACGGTGTACGTACGTGGGATGAGCACAAACAGGAGGAATTTAACCTAAAGGCGTTGTTGTTCGTGACCATCTACGATTGGCCCGCTCTCAAGAACCTTCGTGACAGACAAACAAGGGATACCACGATGCACGCACTGCTTACTTGACACCGATAGTATATACCGCAAGCTGCAGGAAGAATGTGTACCTGGGCCATCATCTATTTCTTCCGACCAACCATCAATGTCGAAAGAAAGGCAAGCATTTCAAAGGCGAGGCAGATCACCGGAAGAAGCCCGCCATGCGTAGCGGTGATCACGTACTTGCTATGGTCAATGATTTACACGTAATCTTTGGAAAGGGTCCCGGCGGACTAGCTGTTCCGAGTGACGCTGAGGGACACGCACCCATGTGGAAGAAGAAATCTATATTTTGGGACCTACCCTCTCGAAAGACCTAGAGGTCCGCTCTTCGATCGACGTGATGCACGTGACGAAGAACCTTTGCGTGAACCTGCTAGGCTTCTTGGGCGTGTATGGGAAGACAAAAGATACAGCTGAGGCACGAGAGGACCTGCAACGTTTGCACGAAAAAGACGGCATGCCTCCAAAGCAAGATGAAGGTCCCGCCAGCTATGCTCTTACCAAAGAAGAGAAGGAAATCTTCTTTGAATGCTCGCTTAGTATGAAGGTCCCGACCGGCTTCTCGTCGAATATAAAAGGAATAATAAATATGGAAGAGAAAAGTTTCGAACCTAAAGTCTCATGACTGCCACGTGATTATGACGCAATCGCTTCCGGTTGCATTGAGGGGCTTCTACCGAAAACGTCCGATTAGCCATTGTGAAGCTATGTGCATTCCTCAATGCAATATCTCGAAGGTGATCGATCCGAAACCATACCAAGGCTAAGGAGTGATGTGGTGCAATGTCTTGTCGGTTTTGAGCTGGTGTTCCCACCATCCTTCTTCAATATCATGACGACGTTCTTGTTCATCTAGTTGACGAGATTGTCATTACGGGCCCGTATTTCTACACAATATGTACCCCTTTGAGAGGTTCATGGAGTCCTAAGGAAATATGTCCAGAATCGCGCTTAGGCCGAAGGAAGCATCTCCATGGGCCATCAAACAGAGGATGTCATCGGGTTTTGTGTTGACTTCATTCCTGGCCTTAAGAAGATAGGTCTCCCTAAATCGCGGTATGAGGGGAGATCGACCGAAAAGGCACGCTTGGAAAGGACTCAATAATATGCAGGACGGATATTCTTGGTCTCAAGCCCACTACAGCTTCTCTGAACTCTACCTTGGTGACCCGTATGTCAATGAACACAAGAACAGTCTGCGCTTCAAACACCGGAGCAAAGGCGGCGATTGGATTACATGTGAACACATCAGACTTTCAGCAGTTGGTTGGAAGCACGACGAGGTGACAAGACTGTTTGTGAGGAGCTGTACTTGTTATCCAGGGACCATCTTTGACCGTATTGATTTGAAAAGGATACGAGATAAATGGGAATACATTTTACACGATTGACCAAGATCAAAAGAGCACCAACCAAAACAGCGGTGTCCGCTTTGATGCAACAACCGAGAGGGGAAAGGACACATATTATGGTTACATAATGGACATATGGGAACTTGACTACGGACATGATTTTAAGGTCCCTTTGTTTAAGTGCAAATGGGTCAATCTGTCAGAGGCGGGTATGTGTAGACCCACAAGACGGAATGACAACAGTGGATCTGAAAAATCTTGGGTACATCGACGAACCGCTCGTCCTAGCCAATGATGTGGCACAGGTTATCTATGTGAAGGACATGTCCAGAGACCGAGAAAGAGAAAAGATAAGGAAGCAAATACATCATACGATGAGCCAAAGCGCCACATAGTTCTTTCAGGAAAAGGGACATCGTGGGAGTGGAGGACAAGATGACATGTCTCAAGATTATGAAAAGTTTCATGAAATTCCTCCCTTTAAAGTCAAGGCTGACCCCAGATCCCGATAAACGATGAAGATTATCCATGGTTACGGCGCAATAAGCAAATGACACAAACGAAGAAAAAGTGAAGACTTTCTCCGCAACTATTGTTCGCTTATGATACCATTATATTGTGGCGATGAGTATGATACCATTGTCCGTTTTGTACATGCACATGCTATGTGTGGGTCAATTTATGATACCATGCCAAATTTCAACTTTTTCAGAGTTCATTTGAAATGTCTTATGGTTCGCCCTCGTAATAATTAAAAATAGCAACAATAAGTATTTTGTTGTAAGTAGAAACAAAATAAATTAAATAAAGCAAGAAAGAAAACAAAAAAGTGTTTTCAAATTTGAAAATTAGTAATGGCACTAACAGAAAGTTTATAATTTTCCTAAAACTAGAAGCAAAAAGATTTAAAAATAGAGCAAAAACAAAAGAAAATAAATAATGCAGAAAACAAAACAAAAAACAACAATAAGTATTTTGTTGTAAGTAGAAACAAAATAAATTAAATAAAGCAAGACAGAAAACAAAAAAAAGTGTTTTCAAATTTGAAAATTAGTAATGGCACTAACAGAAAGTTTATAATTTTCCTAAAACTAGAAGCAAAAAGATTTAAAAATAGAGCAAAAACAAAAGAAAATAAATAATGCAGAAAACAAAACAAAAAACAACAATAAGTATTTTGTTGTAAGTAGAAACAAAATAAATTAAATAAAGCAAGACAAAAACAAAAAAAGTGTTTTCAAATTTGAAAATTAGTAATGGCACTAACAGAAAGTTTATAATTTTCCTAAAACTAGAAGCAAAAAGATTTAAAAATAGAGCAAAAACAAAAGAAAAATAAATAATGCAGAAAACAAAACAAAAAACAACAATAAGTATTTTGTTGTAAGTAGAAACAAAATAAATTAAATAAAGCAAGAAAAAATGCCACCCTTGGGCCGCCACGGCCTGAATACGACTGGTATCCCTATTTGGGCCAGGATTCAGGCCGCAGAAGGCCCAGAAGGTCCAACAGGCAACGATGGAGCAAGTAGGCCCATAAGCTGCAGTTCAAGGAGTTCAAGAGGGAGCGGTGGGGCTTATAAACCATCGCGCCCCTCTCAACTAGCGAGGTGGGACTAAACTTTGGCCCCGACGCTGGCAAGAGGCCTTTGGTCCCGGTTGGTGGCACCAACCGACTAAAGAGCTTTAGTCGGTTAGAGCCACCAACCGGGACCAAAGGTCGAGCTTCCGCCCTTTGGGCTGCCGAATTGAGGCTTTGGTCCCGGTTGGTGGCTCCAACCGACTAAAAGGTGGCATTAGTCACGGTTGGTGCCACCAACCGACCAATGCTCCTTGTATATAAGTGGCACTTTGCAGTTTTGCGTTCATCGCCACATTGCTTCGACGACGCCGAACGATCGACGCCGCCAGCTGCCCCGACGCCGCCGCCCGCCGCCGCTGTCGCCGTCGCCGTCGCCGTCGCCGCGCCGTCGTCGTCGCCGCCCTCCCCCCCGAGCGCTTCGCCGTCGTCGCCGCCTTGAGCTCGCCTTGTCGCCGCCAGAACTCGCCTTGTCGCCGCCGCCGCCCAGCGCCCGCGCCCCACGCCTGTCGCCGCGTCGCCGTCGCCGTCGCCCGCCCCCGCGCTCCGCCACCGCTGTGAGCCGCCGCGCCGCACCGGCTCTTTTTTTTCTTTCATTTTTATTAGTTTTCTTTTTTTGTTCAATGTATATATATATATATATGTGTATGTATATATGTGGCTATATATATATATGCGGCTCTGTTTTTTTTCATTTTTATTAGTTTAGTTTTTTTTCTGTTCATATGAACAATGCATATATGTGTATGTGTATGTATATGTTCATATATGTTATGTATATGTTTCATTTTTATTAGTTTTTTTTCTGTTCATATATGTGTATGTATATATGCGGCTCTGTTCATACGTGGCTATATATATGCACAAGATAGATTTTAGAAAAGTTCGTTTTTTTTCTGTTCATAGATTTTTTGTTGATATTAATTATTGTAGAATATGCAAATGTTGGTATATTCATATGAACAATGCATTAGGCAAAACCTTTGTTTTTTTGGAATTTTCTATTTGAACATTTTTTAAAACAAGCAATACTAAAAGAATGAGAGGAAAAGGAAAATAAGAAGAGGAAGAAAGGAGAAAAGAGGAGAGGAAGAAGAGGAGAAATAAATAAGAAGAGGAAAAAGAAGAAAAGAAGATGAGAAGAAGAAAGGAATAGAGGAGAAAGGAGAAATTCTATTTTTCTTCTTCTCCTCTATTCCTTTCTTCTTCTCCTCTTTTTCTTCTTTACTTCTTCTTCTTCTTCCTTCTTCCTTCTTCCTCTTTTCTTCCTTTTCCTTAATTATTTTCCTTTCTCGAGGGAGAAGAAGAAAAAGAAGAGGAGAAGAAGAAAGAAAGGAAAGGAGAAAGAAGAAACTTAAACACGAGGGGGTGGTACCGATACCCCTCCCGATATGTATATGTATGTCGCGTCGTTGTCGATATAATTAACCCCCTCTAGATACAACTGCAGCACCCCCCTCGGCCCTCTCGCTCGACCAAAACTCTCGAGGACACCCAAACCCTAGAGAGAAAACGATGTTGCAGGTCTCCTACGTACCCCCTCCCGCCGCGCTCCTACCCGACAAATTAACTCTCTCGATCGAGGCCACCCAAATTTATCAAGTTAAAGAGCGTTATCGTCGAGGCCACCCCAAACCCTTGAAGCTTTGTGTCGAGGCGACCCCAAATCCTAGAGAAGCAGCGTCGAGGCCACTAACATGATTCCTTATTGTGATTAGCTAGCTAGTTCTACGTTTGCCAGTATGTACCATGTTTGAATAATAATTGACATGTTGTCAATATTTGCAGAAACTATGGAGCACTCCCGAGACGAAGAAACAGAAGCGATGTTGGGGGAAATAATCGCAAATGGAAGTGATGATGTTGCGTCATTTCTCATCGACACCGCTGGTCGATGGATGAAGAAGAGGGCTATGATTATGATGGCTTCACTCATTAATGCCGGTACAAGAGGAGGACTATGTTCATGATGGCTCGGTGACACAATGGAGGTACAAGACGAAGGAGACCGTGCGAGCCGAGTCACCGAACCGAGTCCGCCAGGTATATATATATTAGTTAAGCCCGTCGACAAGTTAATTGATGCATCCATTGTTTTGGTATATGTACACATATTAAGTATCTGTCGTCTTTCTTCCTTATAATTTCTAGCCCTCCGGATCGAGCACAACTTGCACGGAGACGAGGCCCAAGAAAAGTTGAGCTCGGATGAAAAGTTTGAGATCATAGAAATCGCGCCCGATGGCGAACCGATTGAACCCATCCGGACAAAGAAGGCATTTTCGCTTTCGGTCGCGGGGTTCTTGTTAGGGACAGATCCCGATCAGCATCCAGCAATGGTATAAGCCTGCTAAGGATGAAGACGCTGAGGTGTCTTATGTCAATGATATGCGTAAAGAAGATCTTTGGAATGAGCTGAAGGCAAATTTCACCCTACCGCCAGAGGAGGATCCGGAGAAGCCGTTAAAGAGCAATTAATCAAGTCTTGTGCTCTTAAGAAGATGGCTGGCCTAATGAGGAGGTGGAGGAAAGAGCTGAACCAGTTTGTCAAGAAAAAGAGACACCAGAATTCATCGGCAAATATGAGAAGATCAAAGATCATCGCCCGCATTTGTGGCCCACAAGACATCGAAAAGAGTAAGAAGATGTCGGAGACAAACAAGAAAAATGCTGCGAAGAAGACACTTCACCATCGCACGGGTCGTGGCTACCTCAAAGCCCGCCTAAGTGGTCCAAGGCTGAGCATGATCTGCTTGAAAAGGGATCAAACCAGAGACGATCGCTGGCGGACCGTTGCGGACTTGGTTCTTCGGGCTGGCGGAACCTTGGACCTCATATGCAGGCAAATGTCGATGGGACTAACGAGCAACTGCAAACACCAGTCAAGAAACTTCGACAATATATTGATGCTGCGCAGCGAGGGACGTTCCTTCCAAACAGGGAGAAGGACGAGCTCACAATGGCCCTTGGGAATCCCGAGCACCCTGGACGGACACGAGGCACGCCAGGCTCGCTTCCATGGAAGGTTGGTTTTCCGGACGCAGGGGGTTACAAAACCCACGAGAGGAGGAAGAAAGTGGAGCATGACCAAATGCAGGCGCTGCTTGGAAGGGTAATGGGGCTAGAGGATCGAGAAGAGGAACGAGAAGCAGCAGATCGCAACAAACGACATGCCGAAGCTTCCCCCGAAGCTACCCCGCCATCTCAGCGCAGAAGCAGCGTTGCTTCCACCGAGCTGCTTCAGCCGGAGCATGTCTTGACGGCTCCTGCCAGCTATCCCGTGGATGGTATCACGGAGTCTCAAAATTGCCACATTATGGCGCGATGCATGAATTTGAAGGTCAAGGCGGCTGTTAGCGAAGTTTATCCTAGTGGACCCGCACAACTTATCACCGCCACCGATTCCGTATGATTTGCTAAGGTGATGGTTGATGAAATAACGGAGGGATTTGAGGACGTCGCTTGAGCACCCTACCGTGAAGGGGAGACTAGGCTGGGTTTCGCTCAAGACTCCATTCCTATGGCGGAAGGAGCTCATCGACCTTCTCGAATGGACGCCTCCGCCTTCTCCTCCTCATCCGCGAGTCAGGCACTCCGCCTCCTCCGCCTCCTCCTCCCGTGAGTGACGATCAGGCACGCATGGCGGCACTCCGCCTCCTCCCGCCTCCTCCTCCGCGAGTGAAGATCGGGCACGCGTGGCGGCACTCCGCCCCTTCTCCGGCGTGTGGCGGCACTCCGCCTCCTCCTTCTCCGCCTCGCCCGGCAAGGGCGGAAGAGACCCGCCCGCCCGGCTGCTCCGGACGCGTCGTAGTCCTTCTCCTCCGCCTCGTAAGCAAGCACGAAGGAAGACAGACGCAGCAGCCGCTCCGTCTGCTCCGCGTTTAGCAGCACAAGAAGAGAGAGGCAATCAGACACGGTCCACCTCTAAAGCCTGTAGAGAAGTTACCGTATGAGAGGAGCAAGGAGGAAAACGACACGATCGTGCAGACCCAAGTGAAGGAGTTCTTTGAAGGGGTTAAAGCAAAGATACATCCACCTCCGGAGGAGAAGGTCGATCCGTGAAAGCAAAGCGCACTCGATGCCCCGAGGAAACCACCAAAGTCTCCGCCGAGAACCAACTATGAGCGACATCGAGCAGACATATCTCCAAGCCAAGCGGTCGGGAACTACTATCACTGATAAAAGGTTAAAAGAACAACGGGCAAAGGGGAAAAAAATTGCCCAGCTCGGCGAACAAGCACAGCAATCGTACCCCCCCGCTGAATGTGTCTAATCCTCCGGGGACGATGGCCGGTTATGGCAATCTTTAAGATTACCTGCCTGACGATGCACTTCCTGATTTCATGGAGGTGGACTTATTCAGATACGAGTACGGGAAGCCTCTCGTCAAAGATGAAAAGTCTCTGACAACAATGATGCGAAGATTCCATAGTTGGTACATGAAAACCTGCAGAGAGTCTGAGGGGACGAACACTTTGTATCTGAAAATTAAAGAGGAGTACGACCTCGTTTCAAATGATCTGTTGTCTATTCCATTTGAGGAGTTCTTCGAGTTCTTCAATCAAAAGGCTGTCGATAAATTAATGGTCTTTTGCTACTGCCTGTAAGTACTATTTCTGTCATTAGTCTGTATATATAGCTCGGCTCTTTCATTGCATGTATTTATAATTAATTATCCTCAATATATTATGCAGATTGAAGATCGTCGAGTGCAAAAAAAATGAAATCTATGATATTGGGTTCATTAACACAAATATCATAGATGTTTTTCTGGTTGAAAAGCACGCCAAGAGGCCGAGGACAACTTGCTACAATCATTGATCAAAAATCAAAACAAAGATACCATACTCTTTCCTTACCACGGCCCGTGAGTGTTCTTGTCGTGTGCATATTCGGTTTTCCTTATTACTCGGCGAGGTTAATGTAATTGACGAGTTATGCATGCGCGCAGGTTCCACTATATTCTTCGAGATTAAGCTTGAGCGTGGACTAGTAACCGCCTTAGACTCTGACGGAAAGATCCCAGCACCTATGCGGACATGACTGAAATGCTAAGCAAGTAAGTTCAATCGATCATTATCGCACCATATCGGCAACTTTTTGTTCATTTCCTGATATCTCAAGTAATAACAAATATTTTCTTTGTCTTGCAGGGTTTGGAAACAGTTCACCGCACAAGCTCCGGACTGCCAAGGAGCTGCGATATACATACCCAAAGTAAGTACTCTCGCACGCATCTCCGCTGATTCTATAGCTATACTTTCATCAATGCCATTTATATAATGCTTCATTATCAGTTTGATTGACCTCTATTTCTCGTAAAGTGCTTGTGGCAGGAGGAAGGAATGATTTCGTGGATACTACGTGTGCAAGTTCATCCACAACGCGACTTTGAAAAACAAGCGGGGCTACTCTAGAAGACAATATGAAGTGCGTAAGCAATAATATTCACAATTTCATTTTATTACACCATCATTTCTGTTGAGTTTCATTCATATATATGTATTAATTAACCCCCTTCTTCAAATTAATTAGACGTGGCAGATGCGGATGAACTCCTAGAACCAGATCGCATGAAAGCAATTCAAGAGGAATTGGCGGATTCTTTCTTGAACACGCCATCAAGAAAGCCGGAGAATACCATGTGGAACTTGAATTCAAATGCTAGTGGTTTGTAATTAAGAGATCTTATATAGATTGTACATGTATGTAGCCAGTAAAACTTGTTGTTCGACCAATCTCTCGGAGAAGGAGAGGTCGATCGATCACTTCTCTCGGTATGCATGACTTAACTTCAGATGAATGGTTCTCTCGATCACTTATCTAGATATACTACGAAGCGCCGAGCAAGCACGGACATAATTAAGAGAGGACACTTTCTCTATTAATTAGCTAGCTAACACAATATACTGAAACACCTAAATTAACCCCCAAAACCCCCAAAACCCCCAACCCCTCTCGTTTCAAAAAAAAACAAAACCCAGGCCATCGAATGCAGACACGTGGGACGCCTTTTGGTCCCGATTGAGCCACCAACCGGGACCAAAGGCCTCGACTGGGCTCGGCGCGATAGGGCCACGTGGAGCACATTGGTCCCGGTTCGTGTTTGAACCGGGACTAATGGGTTGAGGTATTAGTAACGACCCATTAGTCCCGGTTCCCGAACCGGGACTAAAGGCCCTTACGAACCGGGACTGATTGGTGGTTTTCTACTAGTGAGTCTCATGAATGCCACGTGATTATGACGCAACTGCTTCCGGTTGCATTGAGGGGGCTTCTACCGGAAAACGTCCGATTAGCCATTGTGAAGCTATGTGCATTCCTCAATGCAATATCTCAGAAGGTGATCGATCCAGAAATCATACCAAGGCTAAGGAGTGATGTGGTGCAATGTCTTGTCAGTTTCGAGCTGGTGTTCCCACCATCCTTCTTCAATATCATGACGCACGTTCTAGTTCATCTAGTTGACGAGATTGTCATTCTGGGCCCCGTATTTCTACACAATATGTACCCCTTTGAGAGGTTCATGGGAGTCCTAAAGAAATATGTCCATAACCGCGCTAGGCCAGAAGGAAGCATCTCCATGGGCCATCAAACAGAGGATGTCATCGGGTTTTGTGTTGACTTCATTCCTGGCCTTAAGAAGATAGGTCTCCCTAAATCGTGGTATGAGGGGAGACTGACTGGAAAAGGCACGCTTGGAAAGGACTCAATAATATGCAGGAACGGATATTCTTGGTCTCAAGCCCACTACACAGTTCTCTGTAACTCTACCTTGGTGACCCGTATGTCGATGAACACAAGAACGATCTGCGCTTCAAACACCGGAGCAAAGGCGACGATCGGATTACATGTGAACACATCAGACTTTCAAGAGTTGGTTGGAAGCACGACGAGGTGACAACACTGTTTGTGATGAGCTGTACTTGTTATCCAGGGACCATCTTTGACTGTATTGATTTGGAAAGGATACGAGATAAATGGGAATACATTTTACACGATTGACCAAGATCAAAAGAGCACCAACCAAAACAGCGGTGTCCGCTTTGATGCAACAACCGAGAGGGAAAGGACACATATTATGGTTACATAGTGGACATATGGGAACTTGACTACGGACATGATTTTAAGGTCCCTTTGTTTAAGTGCAAATGGGTCGATCTGTCAGAGGCGGGTGCAGTGTAGACCCACAAGACGGAATGACAACAAGGATCTGAAAAATCTTGGGTACACCGACGAACCGTTCGTCCTAGCCAATGATGTGGCACAGGTTATCTATGTGAAGGACATGTCCAAGAGACCGAGAAAGAGAAAAGACAAGGAAGCAAATACATCATACGATGAGCCAAAGCGCCACATAGTTCTTTCGGGAAAAGGGACATCGTGGGAGTGGAGGACAAGACAGACATGTCTCAAGATTATGAAAAGTTTCATGAAATTCCTCCTTTAAAGTCAAGGCTGACCCCAAAGATCTCGATAAACGATGAAGATTATCCATGGTTACGGCGCAATAAGCAAATGACACAAGCGAAGAAAAAGTGAAGACTTTCTCCGCAACTATTATGATGTTACCATGCCTACTTTGTGGCGACGAGTATGATACCATTGTTCGTTTTGTACATGCACATGCTATGTGTGGGTCAATTTATGATACCATGCCAACTTTCAACTTTTTCAGAGTTCATTTGAAATGCTTTAATGTCTTATGGTTCGGCCCTCGTAATAATTAAAAATAGCAACAATAAGTATTTTGTTGTAAGTAGAAACAAAATAAAATAAATAAAGCAAGAAAGAAAACAGAAAAAGTGTTTTCAAATTTGAAAAGTAATGGCACTAACAGAAAGTTTATAATTTTCCTAAAACTAAAAGCAAAAAGAATTAAAAATGAAGCAAAAAACAAAAGAAAATAAATAATGCAGAAAACAAAACAAAAAAACAACAATAAGTATTTTGTTGTAAGTAGAAACAAAATAAAATAAATAAAGCAAGAAAGAAAACAAAAAAAGTGTTTTCAAATTTGAAAAGTAATGGCACTAACAGAAAGTTTATAATTTTCCTAAAACTAGAAGCAAAAAGAATTAAAAATAAAGAAAAAACAAAAGAAAATAAATAATGCAGAAAACAAAACAAAAAACAACAATAAGTATTTTGTTGTAAGTAGAAACAAAATAAAATAAATAAAGCAAGAAAGAAAACAAAAAAAGTGTTTTCAAATTTGAAAAGTAATGGCACTAACAGAAAGTTTATAATTTTCCTAAAACTAGAAGCAAAAAGAATTAAAAAATAAAGCAAAAACAAAAGAAAATAAATAATGCAGAAAACAAAACAAAAAAACAACAATAAGTATTTTGTTGTAAGTAGAAACAAAATAAAATAAATAAAGCAAGAAAGAAAACAAAAAAAAAGTGTTTTCAAATTTGAAAAGTAATGGCACTAACAGAAAGTTTATACTTTTCCTAAAACTAAAGGCAAAAAGAATTAAAAAATAAAGCATAAAACAAAAGAAAATAAATAATGCAGAAAACAAAACAAAAAATGGAAAAAAATAAAAATAGCAACAATAAGTAAAGAAAACAAAAAACAAAAAAAAGTGCCACCTACTGGGCCCCCACGGCCTGAATACGACTAGAATCCCTAATTTGGGACAGGATTCAGGCCCGCAGAAGGCCGAGGAGGCCCATCAGGCAAAGCAGTAGCAAGTAGGCCCATAAGCCTGCAGTAGAGAGGAGTTCAAGAGGGGAGCGGCAGTGGGGCTTATAAACCACTGCGCTCCCCTCTCAACTAGCGAGGTGGGACTAAACTTTGGCCCGGCGCGGCAAAGACAGGGCCTTTGGTCCCGGTTGGTGGCACCAACCGACTAAAGGGGGCTTTAGTCCCGGTTGGTGCCACCGACCGACCAAAGGTCAGCTTCCCCCTTTGGGCTGCCAAAAAGACCTTTGGTCCCGGTTGGTGGCACCAACCGACTAAAGTTTAGTCGGTTGGTGCCACCAACCGACTAAAGTTTAGTCCCGGTTGGTGCCACCAACCGACCAATGCTCTTGTATATAAGTAGCACTTCGCAGTTTTGCGAGTTCATCGCCACCAGTTGCCCCGGACGACGCGAACACGCCGACGCCGCCAGTTGCCCGACGCCGCCCGGCCACCTCGCTGTCGCTGTCGCTCGCGCCCGTCGTCGTCGCCGTCCTCCCCGAGCTCAAGGCCGTCCTCCCCGAGCTCAGCGCCGCCGTCGTCGCCGCCAGTTCCGCCGTTGCCACCGACGCCCGCCCAGCGCCCAGCGCGCCTCGAGCCTCTGCCCGTCGCCGTCGCCCGCCCAGCGCCGCCACATTGTGAGCAGCACAAGACCGGCTCTATTTTTTTTCATTTTATTAGTTTAATTTTTTGTTCAATGTATATATATATATGTGTATGTATGTGGCTATATATATATGCGGCTCTGTTTTTTTCATTTTTATTAGTTTAATTTTTTTTCCATATATATATATATATGTGTGTGTGTGTGTGTGTGTGTGTGTGTGTGTGTGTGTGTGTGTGTGTGTGTGGCTATGCGTATGTAATGTTTAAAAATTGTTCAGATTATGTTTTTGTTGATATATGTATTTATTGTTCATATGTGTATTAATGTTTTCATATATGCAAAAGATAGATTTTTAGAGAAGTTAGGTTTTTTTTCTGTTCATAGATTTTTTTTGTTGATATTAATTATTGTAGAATATGCAAATGTTTGTATATTCATATGAACAATGCATTAGGCAAAACCTTTGTTTTTTTCGAAATTTTCTATTTGAACATTTTTTTAAAACAAGCAATACTAAAAGAATGAGAGGAAAAGGAAAATAAGAAGAGGAAGAAAGGAGAAAAAGAGGAGAGGAAGAAGAGGAGAAATAAATAAGAAGAGGAAAAAAGAAGAAAAAGAAGAGGAGAAGAAGAAAGGAATAGAGGAGAAAGAAGAAATTCTATTTTTTCTTCTTCTCCTCTAATCCTTTCTTCTTCTCCTCTTTTTTTCTTCTTCTTTACTTCTTCTTCTTCTTCCTTCTTCCTTCTTCCTCTTTTCTTCCTTTTCTTAATTATTTTCCTTTCTCGAGGGAGAAGAAGAAAAGAATAGGAGAAGAAGAAAGAAAAGGAAAGGAGAAAGAAGAAACTTCAACACGAGGGGTGGTACCGATACCCTCCCCGATAACATTATTTTCCCATGTATATGTATGTCGCGTCGTTGTCGATATAACCCCTCTAGATACAACTGCAGCACCCCTCGCCCTCTCGCCGACCAAAACTCTCGAGGACACCCAAACCCTAGAGAGAAAACGATGTTGCAGGTCTCCCACGCACTCTCCCGCCGCCCCTACCCGACAAATTATACTCTCGAGGCCACCCAAATTTATCAAGTTAAAAGAGCGTTATCGCCGAGGCCACCCCAAACCCTTGAAGCTTTGTGTCGAGGCGACCCCAAACCCTAGAGAAGCAGCGCCGAGGCCACTAACATGATTCCTTATTGTGATTAGCTAGCTAGTTCTACGCTTGCCACTATGTACCATATTTGAATAATAATTGACATGTTGTCAATATTTGCGTAAACTATGGAGCACTCCCGAGACGAAGAAACAGAAGCGATGTTGGGGGAAATAATCGCAAATGGAAGTGGTGATGTTGCGTCATTTCTCATCGACACCGTTGGTCAGCTGGATGAAGAAGAGGGCTATGATTATGATGGCTTCGACCCATTAATGCCGGTACAAGAGGAGGACTATGTTCATGATGGCTTCGGTGACACAATGGAGGTACAAGACGAAGGAGACCGTGCCGAATGCTCCGGTCACCGAACCGAGTCCGGCCAGGTATATATATATATATTAGTTAAGCCCGTGCTGACAAGTTAATTGATGCATCCATTGTTTTGGTATATGTACACATATTAATTACTGTCGTCTTTCTTCCTTATAATTTCTAGCCCTTCGGATCGAGCACAACTTCGTAAGGAGACGAGGCCCAAGAAAAGTTGAGCTCGGATGAAAAGTTTGAGATCATAGAAATCGCGCCCGACGGCGAACCGATTGAACCCATCCGGACAAAGAAGGCATTTTCTGCTCAGTGCGGGGTTCTTGTTAGGGACAGGATCCCGATCAGCATCTAGCAATGGTATAAGCCTACTAAGGATGAAGACGCCGAGGTGTCTTATGTCAATGATATGCAGAAAGAAGATCTTTGGAATGAGCTGAAGGCAAATTTCACCCTACCGCTAGAGGAGGATCCGGAGAAGCCAGTTAAAGAGCAATTAATCAAGTCTTGTGCTCTTAAAAAGATGGCAGGCCTAATGAGGAGGTGGAGGAAAGAGCTGAACCAGTTTGTCAAGAAAAAAGAGACACCAGAATTCATCGGCAAATATGAGAAGATCAAAGATCACTGGCCCGCATTTGTGGCCCACAAGACATCGGAAAAGAGTAAGAGGATGTCGGAGACAAACAAGAAAAATGCTGCGAAGAAGAAGCTTCACCATCGCACGGGTCGTGGCTACCTCAAAGCCCGCCTAAGTGGTCCAAAGCTGAGCATGATCTGCTTGAAAAAGGATCGAACCAGAGACAATGCGCTGGCTGCACCGTTGCGGACTTGGTTCTTCGGGCTGGCGGAACCTTGGACCTCAGAATGAGGCGGTGTCGATGGGACGGACGAGCAACTGCAAACACCAGTCAAGAACCTTCGACACTATATCGATGCAGCGCAGCGAGGGACGTTCCTTCCAAACAGGGAGAAGGACGAGCTCACAATGGCCCTTGGGAATCCCGAGCACCCTGGACAGACACGAGGCACGCCAGGCTCCCTTCCATGGAAGGTTGGTTTTCCGGATGCAGGGGGTTACAAAACCCACGAGAGGAGGAAGAAACTGGAGCAGGACCAAATGCAGGCACTGCTTGGAAGGGTAATGGGGCTAGAGGATCGAGAAGAGGAACGAGAAGCAGCAGATCGCAACAAATGACATGCCGAAGCTTCCCCCGAAGCTACCCCGCCATCTCAGCGGAGAAGCAGCGTTGCTTCCACCGAGCTGCTTCAGCCGGAGCATGTCTTGACGGCTCCTGCCAGCTATCCCGTGGATGGTATCACGGAGTCTCAAAATTGCCACATTATGGCGCGATGCATGAATTTGAAGGTCAAGGCGGCTGTTGGCCAAGTTTATCCTAGTGGACCCGCACAACTTATCACCGCCACCGATTCCGAAGGAGTTGCTAAGGTGATGGTGGATGAAATAACGGAGGGATTTGAGGACCTCGGCTTGAGCACCCTACCGTGAAGGGGAGACTAGGTTGGGTTCGCTCAAGACTCCATGCCTATGGCGGAAGGAGCTCATCGACCTTCGAACTGGACGCCTCGCCTCCTCCTCCTCCTCCGGCGAGTCGGGGCACTCCGCCTCCTCCACCGCCTCCTCCCCGCGAGTGACGATCGAGGCACGCGTGGCGGCACTCCGCCTCCACCGCCTCCTCCGGCGAGTGACGATCAGGCACGCGTGGCGGCACTCCGCCTCCTTCTCCGGCGCGTGGCGGCACTCCGCCTCCTCCTTTCCGCCTCGCCAGCAAGGGCGGAAGAGACCCGCCGCCACCCCGGCTGCTCCGACGCGTCGTAGTCCTTCTCCTCCGCCTCGTAAGCAAGCACGAAGAAGACAGACGCCGCAGCCGCCTCCGCTCTGCTCCGGCGCCTAGCAGCACAAGAAGAGAGAGGCAATACAGATATGGTCCACCTCTAAAGCCTATAGAGAAGTTACCGTACGAGAGGACCAAGGAGGAAAACGATACGATCGTGCAGGCCCAAGTGAAGGAGTTCTTTGAAGGGGTGAAAGCAAAGATACATCCACCTCCGGAGGAGAAGGTAGATCCGGTGAAAGCAAAGCGCACTCTCGATGCCCTGAGGAAACCACCAAAGTCTCCACCGAGAACCTACTATGAGCGCATTACTGAGCAGACATATCTCCAAGCCAAGCGGTCGGGAACTACTGTCAGTGATAAAAGGTCAAAAGAACAACGAGCAAAGGGGGAAAAATGCCCAGCTCGGCGAACAAGCATAGCAATCATGCCCCCCGCTCAATGTGTCTAATCCTCCGGGGACGGTGGCCGGTTATGGCAATCTTGAAGATTACCTGCCTGACGATGTACTTCCTGATTTCATGGAGGTGGACTTATTCAGATACGAGTACGGGAAGCCTCTCGTCAAAGATGAAAAGTCTCTGACAACAATGATGCGAAGATTTCATAGTTGGTACATGAAAACCTGCAGAGAGTCTAAGGGGACGAACACTTTGTATCTGAAAATTAAAGAGGAGCACAACCTCGTTTCAAATGATGTGTTGTCTATTCCATTTGAGGAGTTCTTCGAGTTCTTCAATCAAAAGGCCCTCGATAAATTAATGGTCTTTTGCTACTGCTTGTAACTACTATTTCTGTCATTAGTCTGTATATATAGCTCGGCTCTTTCATTGCATGTATTTATAATTAATTGTCCTCAATATATTATGCAGATTGAAGATCGTCGAGTGCAAAAAAAATGAAATCTATGACATTGGGTTCATTAACACAAATATCATAGATGTATTTCTGGTTAAAAAGCGCGTCGAAGAGGCCGAGGACAACTTGCTACAATCATTGATATAAAATCAAAACAAAGATACCATACTCTTTCCTTACAACGGGCCGTGAGTGTTACTGTCGTGTGCATATTCGGTTTTCCTTATTACTCGAGCGCGGTTAATGTAATTGATGAGTTATGCATGCGTGCAGGTACCACTATATTCTTCTAGAGATTAAGCTTGAGCATGGACTAGTAACCGTCTTAGACTCCAGACAGAAAGATCCCAACACCTATGCAGACATGACTGAAATGCTCAGCAAGTAAGTGTTGGGCAACGTTGCAGAAAATTAAAATTTTTCCTACGGTTTCACCAAGATCCATCTATGAGTTCATCTAAGCAACGAGTCAAGGGAGAGAGTTTGTATCTACATACCACTTGTAGATCGCGTGCAGAAGCTTGCAAGGTGATGATGTAGTCGTACTCGACGTGATTCGAATCACCGATGTCCAAGTGCTGAACGGACAGCACCTCCGCGCTCAACACACGCACGGGACGAGCGTCTCCTCCGCCTTGATCCAGCAAGGAGGAAGGAGAGGTTGAGGAAGACAGCTCCACCGGCAGCACGACGGCGTGGTGATGGTGGAGAAGCAAGATCTCGGCTGTGGCTTCACCAAGCGCCCACGGAGGAGGAGAAGTGTTTGGGAGGGGAAGGGCTGCGCCTTGGAGATGGGTACAACAGCCCCCTCCTCCCCCTTTATATAGGCCCCTGGGAGGCTGCCCTGGAGATCCAATCTCCTGGGGCGGCGGCCAAGGGGTGGAGTGCCCCAAGCCAAGTGGGCGCCCCACCCCTAGGGTTTCAACCCTAGGCACAGGGGTGGGCCTGGGGCGCACCAGCCCACTATGGGCTGGTTCCTCCCACTTCAGCCCATGGGGCCCTCCGGATAGGTGGCCCCACCGGTGGACCCGGGACCCTTCCGGTGGTCCCAGACATTACCGAAGACCCCAAACTTTCCCGATGGCTGAAATACCACTTCCTATATGTTATTCTTTACCTCCGACCATTCCGAAACTCCTCGTGACGTCCGGATCTCATCCGGACTCAACAACATTCGTAGTCACATACTTGACTTCCTACTAACCCTAGCGTAACCAACCTTATGTGTAGACCCTACGGGTCGGGAGACACGCAGACATGACCGAGACGACTCTCGGGCAATAACCAACAGCGGGTCTGGATACCCATGTTGGCTCTACATGCTCCTCGATGATTTCATCGGTTGAACCACGATGTCGAGGATTCGATCAAACCCTGTATGCAATTCCTTTTGTCAATCGGTACGTTATTTGCCCGAGACTCGATCGTCGGTATCCCAATACCTTGTTCAGTCTCACATCGGCAAGTCACTTTACTCGCATCCGTAATGCATGATCCCGTACAACACCTTGGTCAACTTGAGCTCATTATGATGATGCATTACCGAGTGGGCCCAGAGATACCTCTCCGTCAGACAGAGTGACAAATCCCAGCCTCGATCCGTGTCAACCCAATGATACTTTCGGAGATACCGTAATGCACCTTTATAGTCACCCGCCACGTTGTGATGTTTGATACACCCAAGGCACTCCTACGGTAACCGGAGTTACACGATCTCATGGTCGAAGGAAGAGATACTTGACATTGGCCAAGCTTCTAGCAAACGAACTATACGATCTTTTATGCTATGCTTAGGATTGTCTTGTCCATCACATCATTCTCCTAATGATGTGATCCCGTTATCAACGACATCCAATGTCCATAGTCGAAACCATGACTATCTATTGATCACAACTGGCTAGTCAACTAGAGGCTCACTAGGGACATATTGGGGTCTAAGTGTTCACGTGTATTACGATTTCGGATAATACGCTTATAGCATGAACAAAAGACAATTATCATGAACATTGAAATATAATAATACTTTTATTATTGCCTCTAGGGCATATTTCCAACAGTCTCCCACTTGCACTAGAGTCACCAATCTAGTTACATTGTGATAAATCGAACACCCATAGAGTTTTGGTGTTGATCATGTTTTGCACGCGAGAGAGGTTTAGTCAACGGATCTGCGACATTCAGATCTGTGTGTACTTTGCAAATCTCTATGTCTCCATCTTGAACATTTTCGCGGATGGAGTTGAAACGACGCTTGATGTGCCTGGTCTTCTTGTGAAACCTGGGCTCCTTGGCAGGGGCAATAGCTCCAGTGTTGTCACAGAAGAGTTTGATCAGCCCCGACGCATTGGGTACGACTCCTAGGTCGGTGATGAACTCCTTCACCCAAATCGCTTCATGCGCTGCCTCCGAGGCTGCCATGTACTCCGCTTCACACATAGATCCCGCCACGACGCTCGCTTGCAGCTGCACCAGCCATCGCTCCACCATTCAACATATACACGTATCCGGTTTGTGACTTAGAGTCATCCAGATCTGAGTCGGCTAAGCGCCGACGTAACCCTTTACGACGAGCTCTTCGCTCCTCCATAAACGAGAAACATGTCCTTTGTCCTTTTCGTGTACTTCAGATATTCTTGACCGCTGTCCGGTGTTCCTTGCCGGGATTACTTTGGTATCTTGCAACCAAACTTACGGCAAGGTTTACATCGGGTCCGGTACACAGATGACATACATAATAGATCCTATGGCTGAAGCATAGGGATGACACTCATCTCTTCTTTATCTTTTGCCGTGGTCGGTGATCGAGCTGAGCTCAATCTCACACCTTGTAACATAGGCAAGAACCCTTCTTGGACTGATCCATTTTGAACCTCTTCAAAATCTTATCAAGGTATGTGCTTTGTGAAAGACCTATGAGGCGTCTCGATCTATCTCTATAGATCTTGATGCCTAATATATAAGCAGCTTCTCCAAGGTCCTTCATTGAAAAACACTTATTCAAGTAGGCCTTAATGCTGTCCAGAAATTTCGTATCATTTCCCATCAAGAGTATGTCATCTACATATAATATGAGAAATGTTACAGAGCTCCCACTCACTTTCTTGTAAACGCGGGCTTCTCCATAAGTCTGCATAAACCCAAACGCTTTGATCATCTCATCAAAGAGATGTTCCAACTCCGAGATGCCTGCACCAGTCCATAAATGGATCGCTGGAGCTTGCATACTTTTTTAGCGTTCTGAGGATCGACAAAACCTTCCGGCTGCATCATATACAGTTCTTCCCTAAGATGCCCGTTAAGGAATGCCGTTTTGACGTCCATCTGCCATATCTCATAATCATAGTATGCGGCAATTGCTAACATGATTCGGACGGACTTAAGCTTCGCTACGGGAGAGAATGTCTCGTCGTAGTCAATCCCTTGAACTTGTCGATAACCCTTAGCGACAAGTCGAGCCTTATAGATGGTAACATTTCCATCCGCGTCCGTCTTCTTCTTAAAAATCCATTTGTTTTCTATCGCTCGCCGATCATCGCGCAAGTCTGTCAAAGTCCATACTTTGTTTTCATACATGGATTCTATCTTGGATTTCATGGCCTCAAGCCATTTGTTGGAATCCGGGCCCGCCATCGCTTCTTCATAGTTCGAAGGTTCATTGTTGTCTAACAACATGATTTCCATGACAGGTTGCCGCACCACTCTGTGCGGAACGTGTCCTCGTGGACCTTCAAGTTTCAGAGCAACTTGATCCAAGTACCCTATCATCATCATTGTTTTCCTCTTGGTTGGTGTGGGCATCACAGAACGGTTTCTCGCGCTGCACCACCTTCCCGCTCGAGAGGTAGTACTTCATCGAAGTTCTACTTTCCTCCCACTTAATTCTTTCGAGAGAAACTTTTTCCGAAAGCATCCGTTCTTGGCAACAAAGATCTTGCCTTCGGATCTTAAGTAGAAGGTATACCCGACAGTTTCCTTAGGGTATCCTATGAATACGCATTTTTCCGACTTGGGTTCGAGCTTTTCAGTTGAAGTTTCTTGACATAAGCATCGCATCCCCAAACTTTTAGAAACGACAGCTTAGGTTTCTTCCCAAACCATAATTCATACGGTGTCGCCTCAACGGATTTAGACGGTGCCCTATTTAAAGTGAATGTAGCTGTCTCTAGAGCGTATCCCCAAAATGATAGCGTAAATCGGTAAGAGACATCATAGACCGCACCATATCCAATAGAGTGCGACACGACGCTCGACACACCGTTTATTTGAGGTGTTCCAGGCGGCGTGAGTTGTGAAACGATTCCACATTTCCTTAAGTGTGTGCCAAATTCGTGACTTAAATATTCTCCTCCACGATCTGATCGCAGGAACTTTATCTTTCTGTCACGTTGATTCTCTACCTCACTCTGAAATTCCTTGAACTTTTCAAAGGTCTCAGACTTGTGTTTCATTAAGTAGACATACCCATATCTACTCAAGTCATCAGTGAGAGTGAGAACATAATGATATCCTCCGCGAGCCTCAATGCTCATTGGACCGCACACATCGGTATGTATGATTTCCAACAAGTTGGTTGCTCGCTCCATTGTTCCGGAGAACGGAGTCTTGGTCATTTTGCCTAAGAGGCATGGTTCGCATGTGTCAAACGATTCATAAAAAGTCCATCAGCATGGAGCTTCTTCATGCGCTTGACACCAATGTGACCAAGGCGGCAGTGCCACAAGTATGTGGGACTATCGTTATCAACTTTACATCTTTTGGCATCCACACTATGAACATGTGTAACATTACGCTCGAGATTCATTAAGAATAAACCATTGACCATCGGAGCATGACCATAAAACATATCTCTCATATAAATCGAACAACCATTATTCTCAGACTTAAATGAGTAGCCATCTCGTATCAAACGAGATCCAGATACAATGTTCATGCTCAAACTTGGCACTAAATAACAATTATTAAGGTTTAAAACTAATCCCGTAGGTAAATGTAGAGGCAGCGTGCCGACGGCGATCACATCGACTCTGGAACCATTCCCGACGCACATCGTCACCTCGCCCTTCGCCGATCTCCGCTTATTCCGCAGCTCTGCCGTGAGTTACAAATATGAGCAACGGCACCGTATCAAATACCGGGAGTTACTACGAGTAATCGGTAAGGTACACATCAATTACATGTATATCAAATATACCTTTGGTGTTGCGGCCTTCTTATCCGCTAAGTATTTGGGCAGTTCCGCTTCAAAGGACCCTTCCCTTGCAATAAAAGCACTCTACCTCGTGCTTGGGTCCATTCTTTGACTTCTTCCCGCAACAAAGCTTACGGGCGCGGCAACATCTTTGCCGCCCTTCTTGAAGTTCTTCTTACCCTTGCCCTTCTTGAACTTAGTGGTCTTATTGACCATCAACACTTGATGTTCCTTTTTGATTTCAGCCTCTGCTGACTTCAAGATCGAGAACACTTCAGAATGGTCTTTACCATCCCCGCATGTTGTAGTTCATCACAAAGCTCTTGTAGCTTGGTGGGAGCGATCGAGGATTCTGTCAATGACCGCCTCATCCGGGAGGTTTATGTTCAGTGGGTCATATGGTTGTGCAACCTGACATCTTCGTGATGTGCTCACCGACGTAACTGTTTTCCTCCATCTTACAACTGTAGAACTTGTCGAGACATCATATCTCTCGACCGGGCATGAGCTTGGAAAACTAGTTTCAGCTCTTGAACATCTCATATGCTCCGTGGTGCTCAAAACGCTTTTGGAGCCCGGTTCTAAGCTGTAAAGCATGCCGCATTGAACGAGGGAGTAATCATCAGCTCGAGCTTGCAAGCGCTCATAACGCCTTGGTTCTCTCGGGACGGAGCGCCACCTAGCGGTCCTTCTAGGACATATTGTTTCTGGCAGCTATGAGGATGATCTCGTGTTTCGGACCCAATCCGTATAGTTGCTGCCATCATCTTTCAGCTTGGTTTTCTAGGAACGCGTTGAAGTTCATGTTGACATTAGCGTTGGCCATTGATCTACAAGACATATTTGCAAAGGTTTTAGACTAAGTTCATGATAATAAAGTTCTAATCAAAATTATGAACTCCCACTTAGATTAGACATCCTCTAGTCATCTAAGTGTTACACGATCCGAGTCGACTAGCCCGTGTCCGATCATCACGTGGGACGGACTAGTCATCGTCGGTGAACATCTTCATGTTGATCGTATCTTCCATACGACTCGTGTTCGACCTTTCGGTCTCCGTGTTCCGAGGCCATGTCTGCACATGCTAGGCTCGTCAAGTTAACCCTAAGTGTTTTCGCTGTGTAAAACTGTCTTACACCCGTTGTATGTGAACGTAAGAATCCATCACACCCGATTATCACGTGGTGCTTAGAAGCGACGAACTGTAGCAACGGTGCACAGTTAGGGGAGAACACTTCTTGAAATTTTGTAAGGGATCATCTTATTTACTACCGTCGTCCTAAGTAAACAAGATGTAAAAGCATAATAAACATCACATGCAATTATATAGTTGTGACATGATATGGCCAATATCATAAAGCTCCATTGATCTCCATCTTGAGGCTCCATGATCATCTTGTCACGGCTTGACACCATGATCTCCATCATCATGATCTCCATCATCGTGTCTTCATGAAGTTGTCACGCTAACGACTACTTCTACTTCTATGACTAACGCGTTTAGCAATGAAGTAAAGTAGTTTACATGGCGTTCTTCAATGACACGCAGGTCATACAAAAAATAAAGACAACTCCTATGGCTCCTGCCGGTTTTCATACTCATCGACATGCAAGTCGTGAATCCTATTACAAGAACATGATCTCATACATCAGAATTCATCATTTATCACAACTTCTGGCCATATCACATCACTTGATCAATCGCTGCAAAAACAAGTTAGACGTCCTCTAATTGTTGTTGCATCTTTTACGTGGCTGCGATTGGGTTCTAGCAAGAACGTTTTCTTACCTACGAATCACCACAACGTGATTTTGTCAACTTCTATTTACCCTTCATAAGGGCCTTGTTCATCGAATCCGCTCCAACTAAAGTGGAGAGACAGACACCCGCCAGCCACCTTATGCAACTAGTGCATGTCACCATGGAACGGTCTCACGAAGCGTATGTGTAAGGTTGGTCCAGGCCGCTTCATCCCACAATACCGCTGAGCAAGAAAAGACTAGTAGAGGCAAGTAAGATGACAAGATCAACGCCCACAACAAATTGTGTTCTACTCGTGCATTAGAGAACTACGATAGACCTAGCTCATGATGCCTTTGTTGGGCAACGCTGCAGAAAATTAAAAATTTCCCACGGTTTCACCAAGATCCATCTATGAGTTCATCTAAGCAACGAGTCAAGGAGAGAGTTTGTATCTACATACCACTTGTAGATCGCGTGCGGAAGCTTGCAAGGTGATGATGTAGTCGCACTCGACGTGATTCAATCACCGATGTCCTAGTGCTGAACGGACAGCACCTCGCGCTCAACACATGTACGGGACGAGCGACGTCTCCTCCGCCTTGATCCAGCAAGGAGGAAGGAGAGGTTGAGGAAGACAGCTCCACCGCAGCACGACGGCGTGGTGATGGTGGAGAAGCAAGATTCGACATGGCTTCGCCAAGCGCCACGGAGGAGGAGAAGTGTTGGGAGGGAGGGCTGCGCCTTGGAGATGGGTACAGCAGCCCCCTCCCTCCCCCTTTATATAGGCCCCTGGGAGGCCGGCCCTCGAGATCCAATCTCCGGGGCGGCGCCAAGGGGTGGAGTGCCCCAAGCCAAGTGGGCGCCCCACCCCTAGGGTTTCAACCCTAGGCGCAGGGGTGGGCCTGAGGCGCACCAGCCCACTATGGGCTGGTTCCTCCCACTTCAGCCCATGGGGCCCTCCGGATAGGTGGCCCCACCGGTGGACCCGGGACCCTTCCGTGGTCCCAGACATTACCGGAGACCCCAAACTTTCCCGATGGTCAAATACCACTTCCTATATATTATTCTTTACCGACCATTCGAAACTCCTCGTGACGTCCGGGATCTCATCCGGACTCAACAACATTCGTAGTCACATACTTGACTTCCTACTAACCCTAGCATCACCGAACCTTAAGTGTAGACCCTACGGGTTCGGGAGACACGCAGACATGACCGAGACAACTCTCGGGCAATAACCAACAGCGGGTCCGATACCCATGTTGGCTCCTACATGCTCCTCGATGATTTCATTGGTTGAACCACGATGTCGAGGATTCGATCAAACCCTCAGATGCAATTCCTTTTGTCAATCGGTACGTTATTTGCCCGAGACTCGATCGTCGGTATCCCAATACCTTGTTCAGTCTCATTACCGCAAGTCACTTTACTCGCATCGTAATGCATGATCCCGTGGCCAACACCTTGGTCAACTTGATCTCATTATGATGATGCATTACCGAAAGTGGGCCCAGAGATACCTCTCCGTCATAATGGTGACAAATCCAGCCTCGATCCGTGTCAACCCAATGATACTTTCGGAGATACCTGTAATGCACCTTTATAGTCACCCGATTACGTTGTGACGCTTGATACACCCAAGGCACTCCTACGGTAACCGGAGTTACACGATCTCATGGTCGAAGGAAGAGATACTTGACATTGGCCAAGCTTCTAGCAAACGAACTATACGATCTTTTATGCTATGCTTAGGATTGGGTCTTGTCCATCACATCATTCTCCTAATGATGTGATCCCGTTATCAACGACATCCAATGTCCATAGTCAGGAAACCATGACTATCTATTGATCACAACGGGCTAGTCAACTAGAGGCTCACTAGGGACATATTGGGGTCTAAGTGTTCACACGTGTATTACGATTTCCGGATAATACAGTTATAGCATGAACAAAAGACAATTATCATGAACATTGAAATATAATAATACTTTTATTATTGCCTCTAGGGCATATTTCCAACAGTAAGTTCAATCGATCATTATCGCACCATATCGGCAACTTTCTGTTCATTTACTGATATCTCAAGTAATAATAATTATTTTCTTTGTCTTGCAGGGTTTGGAAACAGTTGACCGCACAAGCTCCGGGACTGCCGAAGGAGCTGCGATATACATACCCGAAAGTAAGTACTACTGGCTAGCTAGTTGTGCGCATCTCCCTTTGATTCTATAGCTATACTTTCATCAATGCCATTTATATAATGCTTCATTATCAGTTTGATTGACCTCTATTTCTCGTAAAGTGCTTGTGGCAGGAGGAAGGGAATGATTTCGTGGATACTACGTGCGTAGTTCATCCACAATGCGACTTTGAAAAACAAGCGGGGCTACTCTAGAAGACAATATGAAGTGCGTAAGCAATATTCACAATTTCATTTTATTACACCATCATTTCTGTTGAGTTTCATTCATATATATGTATTAATTAACCCCCTTCTTCAAATTAATTAGACATGGCAGATGCGGGATGAACTCCTATCAGCAGATCGCATGAAAGCAATTCAAGAGGAATTGGCGGGATTCTTTCTTGAACACGTCATCAGTAAAGCCGGAGAATACCATGTGGAACTTGAATTCAAATGCTAGTGGTTTGTAATTAAGAGATCTTATATAGATTGTACATGTATGTAGCCAAGAAACTTGTTGTTCGACCAATCTCTCGGAGAAGGAGAGGTCGATCGATCACTTCTCTCGGTATGCATGACTTAACTTCATCTGAATGGTTCTCTCGATCACTTATGTATATATACTACGAAGCGTCGACCAAGCACGGACATAAGAGAGGACACTTTCTCTATTAATTAGCTAGCTAACACAATATACTGAAACACCTAAATTAACCCCCAAAACCCCCAACCCCTCCTTTCAAAAAAACCCCAGCCTTTGGAATGCAAACACGTGGATGCCTTTTGGTCCCGGTTGAGCCACGAACCGGGACCAAAGGCCCCGACTGGGCTCGGCGCATGGGGCCACGTGGTGGAGCACATTGGTCCCGGTTCGTGTTTGAACCGGGACTAATGGGTTGAGGTATTAGTAACGACCCGTTAGTCCCGGTTCCCGAACCGGGACTAAAGGCCCTTACGAACCGGGACTAAAGGGTGGTTTTCTACTAGTGTGTAATAGCGAAACTCTTGCTTCCTTGCCCATAAGAGAAAAATACACCAATTTTTTTTATCACCTTAACTTGTGGATGTCATACCATCCTGTCATAAACACTCAATAATGTCTAAGTCTTTTTTACCAGCTCTGAGATATTACATACTGATGTGTCACAATTAAGATTATCACTGTGAAAAACAACTAACCTCATGTCATCCCATGTACTGCATTATTCACTTGAACAAATTCAATAATTTATCCCAATACTATTTTTGTATTTTTGTCTTCGAGGAAATCTAAGATTTGTTGTAAATCGGTTTTTCCTTTCACTTCTTCGTAAGAATTATTTTCCATACTATAATTATTTAATGTGCTACATCTCTTTTAATTATCTTAGCCGGCCTGGTTTACTTGTTTTGATACGATTGTTCCATAGAATCCCAGGGTCTGATGAAGCATCATCAAGAGATAGCTGAATATTTCAACCGAAGGGGTGTGTCTTTAATTTTCCTTTTGAGAAGAAACCTTCTGCGGCGTTGTCTCTATATTGGCAAATGATTACGATAGAAATACCATGCAACTAAATGGAACTAATAAAGCTCATGTGCATCACAGAGGCCAGTTTCACCTTTCTTTTTCCCTTGGATCTTACTCACAGCCCACAGTGTGATTTTTTTAGAGAATATTCCTTATTTGACACTATCTTAAAATCTGCTTCCTTATTTGACACCGGAAAAGTTTTTCTTCCCTATTTGACACAAGTTCTAAATGATATTCCCTATATGACATTTCCGTCCATTTTGAGCCTAAATAACACCTGAAAAGACTCTCTTGCCCATCATGTGGTATGTGTGTGTGCGGGGCAGTAGCGCACACACGCAGCATCAATGCGAGGGCATGAGCACACATGCAGCAGCACATACACATGCAGCAACACACACGCAGCAACACACGCGCGTGCGCACGCGCACACACGCAGCAACACACATGCACGCGCACACATACGCAGCAACACACACGCACGCAGCACAGACACACGCACGCAGCACAGACACACACACACGCCGCAGCACACACGCATGCAGCACATAGGCACGCAAGCGCGCACACACATGCGCGCACGTACACACGCAGTAGCAAACACACACGCAGCAGCACACACACACACACACACACTCACACGCAGCAGCACACATGTGCGTGCGCACCAACGCACGCAACAGCACACACGCGCGCATACACACACGTACCGCATGAGGGGCAAAATGGTCTTTTCACGTGTCATTTAGGCTCAAAATGGACGGAAGTGTCGGACAGGGAATAAAATTTAGGATTGGTGTCAAATAGGGAAGAAAAACTTTTCCGATGTCAAATAAGGAACCAGATTTTAAGATAGTATTACAAAGCAAGAACCCTCTACATCTTAGTGCACCTTTAACTATTTTATTTGCTGTACCACTGTGGATGTACCGAAGAATAAAGAAGTCATCCATTTTTCTTCTCTGCAGGCTGATGTTCTTGCTCAGTATAGGCCAACAATGACACAAAATTGTTGATTGCTGAACTGACACTAGTAGAAAAAGGGGCAAATCTGAGACACATTAGTGCCGGTTTGATTTTGAGCCGGCACTAATGTGTCCATTAGTGCCGGTTCCAACGGCTAGCGAGCCACTGTCATTAGTACCGGTTCGTGGCGAACCTTTAGCACCGGTTCGTGCCACGAACCGGTACTAAAGAGAGTGGTGGCAGGATGTTGTCAGTCTGGGGCCCCTCCATCATCTTTAGTACCGGTTCGTGGCACGAACCGGTACTAAAGGTCGACGTACATAAACCCTTCGTCCACCCGAGCTCGCTCTGTTCTTCCCCTCTCCCCTCACTTCCTCTGTTCTTCCCCTCTCTTCCTCGAGCTCCTCACAAATTTTGCCCAAAATTTGTCAAGATTTGAAGGCCCCCATCCATTCAAATGATCACAAAGGTTAGCAACTTTGTCCTTTCAACTCTCATTGCTAGATTAGCTCTTGCAATGCTTTGTATAGTGGTTAATTTGGAAGGAATAATATGTGCTAGTATTTGATTTATATGCAATTTGAGGTCAAAAATAACACTTAGTTTGCATATGTAGGTGTGGTTTACTTAGTGCCTGCTAAATCTCCGTCGTAACCACCGTCGATCGCCCGCACCGTCCCGTTGCCGGCACCACCTTGTGGTGAGGCTCTTTTTCATGAATGTTTTGCATTACCAAATTGATGTTTGTGCGATTTGGAATATAGTTACTCGTATAATTATCTTACCTGTACGTTGTTTGTTATACATAGTGCCATGGTTTTGATATCCGTCCCCGTCGGCCCTCGTCCTTGTTATGATTCGAATGTGGTATATTCTCTTTTAAAACTAGCTGTTGCATTTCGTGTTTATGACAAATTATGCCCATCAAGTTGACATAGATATTTTTATCTAGGAGGTATGTGAACCGAAAATTCCAACCGACCCTATTGTCGAGAGGTTAAATTTAGTTGAAAGAGAAAACGAGTATTTGAAAGAAAAATTGAAAAGAATTGAGGGGGAGAAGATGGAATTGGAGTTGCATGTTGCCGATGTCGTCGATGATCAAAAGATCAAGATAGAGAAAATGAGGTTGAAGATTAGAAAGATTAGAAAATATGCCATTGATAGTGTGGCTTGGTATCATTATGCTGTTGGATCAATTGTTACCTTAGTTGCGATCTTGATCGCATTTGTTGTTGCATTCAAATTCTTTCATTAGAGAGTTATTTGTATGTTGCATTTAATTAAGTGTTGTATATGAACTTTATGTATGAACTTTATGTATGAACTTGTATTAATTTGGTCTATTCGGTGTTGCGTAATGAAGATGAGCCGACAATGGATGTATGATGACCGATGCTCTCCCGAGTTCATTAATGGCGTGCATACTTTTCTGCTTGCCGCTGAGGCAAACAAGCGGGCGGATGGTTTTATGCCTTGTCCATGTGCTGGCTGTAAGAATGGTCACAATTACTCTACGTCAAGAACCATTCACGTCCACCTATTTGAGTCCGATTTCATGCCCCACTATAATGTTTGGACCAAGCACGGAGAAATAGGGGTTATGATGGAAGACAATGAAGAAGAAGAGGACGACGATGACTATCCTGGCCATGGGTTCCCTGAATACGATGATACAACAATGGGGGAAGAAGCTGAGCCGGCAATGCGGGAAGAAGCTGAAGAAGAGGCATCAGATGAGCCCGCTGATGATCTAGGTCGGGCCATTGCCGATGCAAAGAGAAACTGCGCAAGTGATTGGGAGAAGAAGAAGTTGCAGCGCATGTTAAAGGATGACAAGAAATTGTTGTACCCGAATTGCGAAGTTGACAAAAAAAAGTTGGGCACCACACTGGAATTGCTGCAATGGAAGGCAGAGAATGGTGTATCTGACAAGGGATTTGAAAAGTTGCTGGTAATGATAAAGAATATGCTTCCAAAGGACAACGACTTGCCCGAGAGTACGTATAAAGCAAAGAAGGTTGTCTGCCCTCTAGGGTTAGAGGTGCAAAAGATATATGCATGCCCTAATGACTGCATCCTCTACCGCGGTGAGTACGAGGATTTGAACGCTTGCCCGGTATGCGGTGCATTGCGTTATAAGATCAGTCGCGATGACCCTGGTGATGTCGAGGGCGAGCGCCCCAGGAAGAAGATTCCTGCCAAGGTGATGTGGTATGCTCCTATAATACCACGGTTGAAACGTTTGTTCCAAAACAAAGAGCATGCGAAGGCGATGCGGTGGCACGGAGAAGACCGTAAGAAAGACGGAAAGTTGAGAGTACCCGCTGACGGTTCGTAGTGGAGAAAAATCGAGAGAAAGTATGGGGATGAGTTTGCAGGTGACCCAAGGAATGTATGGTTTGGTCTAAGCGCAGATGGCATTAATTCTTTTGGGGAGCAGAGCAGCAACCATAGCACCTGGCCTGTGACTCTATGATTCTATAACCTTCCTCCTTGGTTGTGCATGAAGCGGAAGTTCATTATGATGCCAGTGCTCATCCAAGGCCCTAAGCAACCCGGCAACGACATTTATGTGTACCTAAGGCCATTAGTTGAAGAACTATTACAGCTGTGGAATGGAACAGGTGTACGTGCGTGGGATGAGCACGGACAGGAAGAAATTGACCTAAAGGCGTTGTTGTTCGTGACCATCAATGATTGGCCAGCTCTCAGTAACCTTTCAGGACAGACAAACAAGGGATACCGCGGATGCATGCACTGTTTGGATGATACCAACAATATATATTTGGATAGTTGTAGGAAGAATGTGTACCTGGGACATCGTCGATATCTTCCGACAAGGCATCCCGTAAGGAAGAATGGCAAGCATTTCAAAGGTGAGGTGGATCACCAAACGAAGCCTCGCCACCGTACTAGTGCTGATGTACATGATATGGTCAAGGATTTGAAGGTAATCTTTGGAAAGGGTCCTTGCGGACAACTTGTTCCGCAGGACGCTGACGGACGCGCACCCATGTGGAAGAAGAAATCTATATTTTGGGACCTGCCATATTGGAAAGACCTAGAGGTCCGCTCCGCAATCGACGTGATGCACGTGACGAAGAATCTTTGCGTGACCCTGCTTGGCTTCTTGGGCGTGTATGGGAAGATAAAAGATACACCTGAGGCACGGGAGGACCAGCAACGTATCCACGGAGAATACGGCATATATCAGGGTCATGCAAGCTACGCTCTTACCAAAGAAGAGAAGGAAATCTTCTTTGAATGCCTGCTCAGTATTAAGGTACCGTCTGGCTTCTCGTCGAATATAAAGGGAATAATAAACATGGCAGAGAAAAAGTTCCAAAACCTAAAGTCTCATGACTGCCATGTGATTATGACGCAACTCCTTCTGGTTGCATTGAGGGGCTTCTACCGGAAAACGTTCGATTAGCCATTGTGAAGCCATGTGCATTCCTCAATGCAATCTCTTAGAAGGTAATCGATCCAGAAATCATACCAAGGTTACAGAATGATTTGGTGCAATGTCTTGTCAGTTTCGAGTTGGTGTTCCCACCATCCTTCTTCAACATCATGACGCACGTCCTAGTTCACCTTTGCGAAGAGATTAACATTTTGGGTCCTGTATTTCTACACAATATGTTCCCTTTGAGAGGTTCATGGGAGTCTTGAAGAAATATGTTCATAACCGTGCTAGGCCGAAGGAAGCATCTCAAGGGCCATGAAAATGAGGAGGTCATTGAGTTTTGTATTGACTTTATTCGACCTTAAGCCGATTGGTGTTCCTGAATCATGCATAAGGGCAGACTGGATGGAAAAGGCACGCTAGGAGGGCATCAAATAATATGTATGGACGGGCATTCTCTCACTGAAGCACACTACACAGTTCTATAGAATTCTGCCTTGGTGGCTCCATATATGGAGGAACACAAGAATTTTGTACACTCCAAACACCCGGAGAAGTCTGACGACTGGATTACACGTGAACAAACGAGGACTTTCGCCGGTTGGTTGTAGAAACGTGCCATGAATGATGGCGATATTCAAAATGACCTATACTCGCTGTCCCAGTTACCATCTTCGAATATAATGACTTTCAAAGGGTACCAGATAAATGGGAATACATTTTACACGATCGCCCAAGATAAGAAGAGCACCAACCAAAACAGTGGTGTCCGCTTTGATGCAACAACCAACACGGGAAAGGAAACATATTATGGTTACATAGAGGACATATGGGAACTTAACTATGGAGGTGATTTGAAGGTCCATTTGTTTCGGTGCAAATGGGTCAATATGACACGAGGCGGGGTAACGGAACACCCACAGTGCGGAATGACAAAAGTGGATCTCAACAATCTTGCGTATGCAGACGAACCATTCGTCCTAGCCAATGATGTGGCGCAGGTTTTTTATGTGAAAGACATGTCTACCAGGCCGAGAAAAAGAAAAGATAAGGAAGCGAATGGATCATACGACGAGCCAAAGCGCCACATAGTTCTTTCAGGAAAAAGAAACATCGTGGGAGTGGATGACAAGACAGACATGTCAGAAGATTATGAAAAGTTTGATAAAATTGGTCCATTCACAGTGAATATTGACCCGAGCATCCAGTTAAATGATGAAGATTTTCCATGGCTACGACGCAAAGGGACACACGCGAAGAAAAAGTTTCACACCCAAAGATCTGGGATGTGATCGGCTTCACTATCATCACTTTCTTCTGTGTTTCACATCCAGGAGGGAATCTCTGCAATAGTTAGGGTAGTTATGTGTTTTGGCATTTGAAATGCGAAGAAATTTTATGTGCAAACAAATTCTTTCATGCATTTACTGATTTTTTCCACCTAAATGACCCTGAAATTGAAAAGCATTTCAAATGAACTCATAAAAGGTTGAAAGTTGGCATGGTATCATAATTTCACCCACATAGCATGTGCAAAAAAGTAGAGAGGGTTACGGCAAAAACTGGATGCACTTCGTGTACAAAATGACCAATCTCTTTCGAAGTACCAGGGTTTCCGACGAAAACTCATCTGTTACAAAGGCATTTCATTTTTTAAATAACCTAAGCATTACCAAACTGAATATAATAATAAAACACACTAATATTAAACATAAGAAAAAAGAATCACTAAAAAATCTTTTTTCAAAGTTAAGTTATTCACAAACTAGTGATTCACACAAATTTCAAATAATTCAAAATTTAAACTATTCAAATTTGAAAACTACCAACACTAACAAAAAGTTTGTAATTTTTTGCTAGAGCAAAAATATTCACAAAGAAACTCTAAATACAGCAAAGAACAACTCAAAAATAAATAAAACAAAAATAAATAAAGCAAAAAGAATTAAGAAAATAAAAAAGCCCGACTACTGGGCCAAAGTGGCCTGCATACGACTAGAAACACAACCTTTTGTTGGGCCAGGATGCAGGCCCGCAAATGCCCAGTAGGCCCATAGGACAGCACAGAACATGTAGGCCCAGTAGTCCTGTTTAGGAGAGGAGCTCGAGAGAGCTACCGCACTGGGGCTTATAAACCAGTGTGGTAGCCCCTCGACTAGCAAGGTGGGACTAAACTTGTCGCACCGCACTGCGCTAGCGCACCCCCTTTAGTACCGGGTGGTGGCTGCAACCGGTACTAATGAGGGGGTCTTTAGTACCGGTTGATGCCACGACCCGGTACTAAAGGGGCGCTTCCGCCGCTTTCTGGTTAAAACAGACCTTTAGTACGGTTGGTGGCTCAACCGTACTAAAGGTCCATCCTATATATACAACAGTTGGAAAAAATTCAATTTCCCTCTCTGTTTCTTCCATCCGTCGCGCCGCCCTGCCCCGATCGACGTCGTCGCCACCCAGGCCGTCCCCGCCCCTTGTCGCCGCCCCGTCGACGTCGCCGCCGGCTGTCCCGTCCCGTCGCTGCGCCCGCCCCATCGCCGTGCCCGGCCGCCCAGCGTCGCCGCCCGCCCGTCGTCGCCGCCCGTCCGATCGCCCGTCGTCGCCTCGCCGGTGAGCTCGCTCCGCCATGTCCACACACACACACACACACACACACTACACACACACACACACACACACACACACACACACACACTCTACACACACAGTACACACACACACATTAGTTTGTTTGTTATAAATTTTTCTGTTTTTTAGTTATAGAAATGTTAGAAATTATTCTGTTTTTTAGTTATAGAAATATTAGAAATGTTAGTTATATAGGAATGTTATAAATTTTTTCTGTTTTTTAGTTATAGAAATGTTAGCAATTTTTCTGTTTTTAGTTATATAAATATTAGAAATGTTAGTTATATAATCAGGAAATTTTAGAATTAGTTTTAGTTAGATGAATTAGATTAATGTCAAATTGTTAGAATGTGCATATATATAGAATTTTAGTTATCACCATCTAATCATTTAAAAAATGTTACTTTATGCGGGCATATAGTATTTGTTCTCGACGATATGCCTGGCCCGCATCCTCGCCGTTGACCCGTTCGCGATGACGTCCTGCTTCAGAGGACCCATGTCCGGACTGGCTCACTGGCTGGCACCGGAGGTGCTACTCGGAGGCGCGCCGCAGGAGGAACCCGGCCTCGGGTCCCGTCGTTGACCCTGATGTCCTTTGGTGGTGTTTGCGTGGACCACATTCAGTGCAAAAGGAGCCGGCGCCGCCGGAGGTGGTGCGTCGTCGTGTCAGGGAGGAGGACGAGCACGTCCATCACTACATGGCTGCTATGGACGTCAGGTTCTCCAGGCAGATGACCGGAGATATGATCCTGTGACGGTTCCTTCTCTTTGGGTGTCCACCGCCCGCGCCCCAGGAACCGCGAGTGGCCTAGATTCTTTTGTAGTACTCGATCTTTATTAGGTACCTAGCCAGTGATGAATTCGATATATAATATTCGAGACGATGTATTCGAGATTATATATATTAAGACGATGATGTATTCGAGATTATATATTAATCGAGACGATGCATATATTATGTACTATATATATGATTCAGCTTTTCCTTATTGATTGCATCCATGCATTGTAATTTGAATACTAAATTGTTTTATATTTCTTCTGTATTAGTTAAGTAAAAGCTATGGAGGACAATACCGGCAGAGAGAGAGAAGAGGAATTGTTCGACATCATACGCAGCCCTCACAGGCTAGATGATCTAAATGAAGCAGATGACGACTCCCAATATCTGAAAAATACCGGAGAGGGTGATGAAAAGATATTTGATCTCGATGACCGAGCTGATGAAGTCATGAACTATGATTATGATTATGATGACATAGACAATGTTTGTGATGACACAGACAATGCTGATCTTCAAATAACAAAGACTACCGGCAAGGTATATTTATATAAGCATGCTCATGGTGATCAGCACATGTTTTTTTATTGAAGATATATTAACGAATCGATCTTTCTTCTTTCAGCCCTCCGGATCGAGAAAATCTGCTTCTACAGACAACAGGACAAAGCGAGGCCCGGGCAGATTGTTGAAGGATGGTGTAAAGTACAACATCGAATCCATCAAACCTACTGGCAAACCCCTCACGCCTAAGAACATTGCGAACAAGTGGACTCGTCAGTGCGGAGTTCTTGTGAAGGACAAACTCCCGATATCCATTCAAGAATGGAAAGAGCCAAAGACTAAACGTCCAGGTGTTACTTGGGTCGACGACAGAGCCAAAAAAGACCTTTGGAAATCTCTGATGGAACATTTCACCCTACCAGATCATTTCACTAAAGCAGATGTGGAGAAAGTCAAGGGCGCTGCTCTTAAGAAGATGGCAATTGCATTCAACACCCACAAGAAAACTGTATGGGCCAACTACCTCGCTGCGGAAAGGAAGACTCCAGAATTCATGGGAACACTGGAGAAGCAAAGAGAACACTGGGACGATTTCGTGACCTTCAAGGATTCAGAATTATCTAAGGAACGGTCGATAAAAAACAAGGAAAATGCCGCAAAAAAGACGCAGTTCAATAGGCTGGGTCCAGGTGGCTACGCGGTGGGAATGCCTAAGTGGGATAAGTATGAGCAAGAGATGGAGGATGCAGGGGTCACTCCGGTTACTAGGAGCTGCCCCCCCCAGGTGCAGAACTTGGTTCTATGCGCATGGGGGGGCGTTGGACCTGAAGACAGGCCTGGTTTTGCAGAAGGCAAATCTAAAAGGAGCCGAGCAAAAGATACTTGACGCAATAGAAGAAGCTCCAAGGGGGGTGTTCACGCCCAACAGAGAGAACGACGAGCTTACGCGCGCCCTGGGAAATCATGAACACCCGGGAAGAACACGAGGCAAGGGCGTTATTCGCTGGTATGAGGGCTTTTCAGAATGGAACGAGGACTACAGGACCCGTGCAAGAAGGAAGATGGAGGAGGAGAAGAAAAGGAAGCTGGAGGAGGAGCAGAGGAAGCAGGACGCAGAACGCCTTCAAGGCCTAGAAGCAAGGCACGCTGACTTGGCACGCAAATTCCAGCAGCAGCAGCAGCAGCAGATCGACTCACTTAGCCAGGAAAGGGGGTCTCAGCAGCGGCAGCAGCAAACGGATGATCGTCCAGCATTGGATAGCACCATCCCATCCATGCTGAGAAGCAGCGTTGGTTCTGCCCCGGGCGACACACTGCTGTATACATACCCTGTGGATGACATCATAGAGAACACTAAATGTGAGCTACACTCCAAAATGAAGAACATATCCATGAAGGTGGCGGACGACGTTGCTTTTACAATTACCCCCGAAGTAACCTTCCATTGCATCCCGATTCTAGAGGGCTATGCTCGTGTCTTGGTTGATGAAGTGGTGGACCCATATTCGGGGCTACAGCTTGACATTCCTGGAGGTGAAGACGAGCGCACACTGGGAGAGGCCATACATCATATCATCCTATGGAGAAAGGATTGCATCATCTTTCGAAGTCCACTGACACCGCGTCGTCTGCCGACTCCTCCTCGAAGTCCGCCATCGAGTCAGCAGACTCCCGCTCCTCCAAGTCCATGAACGCGTGAGCCGACTCCTCCTCGAAGCCTGCCACCTCCTCCAAGTCCCTGAACGCGTGAGCTGACTCCTCCGGTTTCAAGTCCGGCACAGCGTCATGCCACTTCTCCGGTTTCAAGTCCGGCACCGTGTCAGGCCACACCTCCTGCATCAAGTTTGGCACATCGTCATGCCACTTCTCCTGCTCCAACTCAGCCACGTCAGCCGTCTCCGCCGTCTCAGCAATCGCAGAAGAGACACGCCGCAGCTATGGTGCGTAGTGGTACGAGTCGAGGTAGTTCAGGAAGTATAGGCGGAGACAAGCGATATAAATATGGTCCAAGCCTCACTCCTCTTCCTCAGAGGCCTTACAACATGACTGAGGAGCAAAACGCAGCCATAGTGCTGGCCCAAGTGGACGCCCATTTTGGACCGAAACCAGCACCGCCGCCAAAGGAGATAGTGCCTGAGAAAATGATTGACCACTTCATTCGTATGGCTAGAGAACCAGCTCCCAAGCCTGTTGACTCAGACTATGAGCGTCAAATCAGGAAACTACATCGAGAACGGGCTAAAGAAGGAAGCGAGCTCGAGCTCGAGCCAACAAGCAGCTGGCAAAAAATGCGGGAAAATCGTTCCCCAGCTGGGAGAACAGGTAGCGCAATCGATCCCCCCGCTTGTTGTGCCAACAACACATGAGAGGAGGCCGCGCGCCCAATATTATTGTGGGAAAACCGTAAGTTCCCCAGCTAGGCGATGTGGTAATAACGGAGGAGCATATAATGCAGGCTGAAATGCTCAAGATCTCTGTTGGACAACTCCTCGAAATTGAGCCCATGTCTCCGCTTAGAGAGGAGGAAATAAAACGGAAATATGTCCGGGGCCAACCTTTGGTCGAGCCAGACAAGGTCAAGAACCTCCCAACGAGAATATATGAATTGCATCAATGGTACATGAACATTACCAAGGTTTACAATCGAGAGTCCCTCATGGTGTCAAGAAGGAGCATTACTTCCATGAGAAAGCTCTGTGCATTGAGTATTCAGAACTATTTCAGTTATACAATCAAGAAGCACCAGACAAATCTATCGCCAGTTGCTATTGTCTATAAGTGATTTCTTTCTATAATTTTTGATCAATCACTACATGTAATTATCCTCACTATATATTCTTTTCTGTGGTATTATATGCAGGATGAAGATGTATGAAATGAAAAAATCTGGACGCTATGGCATTGGGTTCATTGACCCAAATACCATTAATGAGTACACATGGAATCTTCCAACTTCTCAAGCAAGTGTAGAGGAAAGCATGCTAGAGTTCTTGAAGCGCCTCAATACCAATGAAGATATACTACTTCCTTACAATTTCCTGTGAGTTAATACAAATTATGTTTTTGCTTACTAGCTAGCTAGATGTTAATAATTAAGTGTATACGGTTTACGATAGTTGATTAATTTTATGCACATGCCCGCTTAATTAAGACATGCAAACGTGTGCGCATGCAGTTTTCACTGGATCTTGTTAGACATTAAAGTTGACAAAGCAACAGTTGAAGTACTGGACTCACTACTTAAAGAAGATAAAGACTACATCATCATTGAAGGGGATAGTCAACAGGTAATTTCAATCATTATTAACTATATCTCGGCCTATTATTAGTTCTTCATTTCCTGATATGTACTATTTAATAACCCTATTAATTTTCTTTGCCGGCGGGCAGGGCTTGGGCAAAGTTCATCAAGGTGACTCCAGGCAAATGGCCAAAAAAGTCGTTTTGGCATCGACCAAAGGTAAGTAATTAAGTATTACTAGCTAGCTACCATCTCTTTAATTCTTGTTTCAATACCATTAATTAATTATCATGCTTGATTAATCATTATCTGATTCAATTCCATTCTCGTAAAGACCCTGAAACAGGCGCCGGGGAATGATCTGTGTGCATTCTACGTTTGCGAGAACATTCGCATGTTGGCGTCTGAAAGGAGCAGATCTCAAAGACAGGACTGGGTACGTTTGTCAGAATACTATTCACACCATTATTGATATCTTGTAACACAACTAATACACATGCATATTGATCCCTTCTTAACAGTTCAGAGAGGTGCGGGATAAGTTCCTACCAGCGGACCGCATACCAGCACTTCAAGAGGAAATAGCCGGATTTTTGCTCGACCAGGTCATAGATCCCAAAAGAGAATACTATTACCCGCTACCGTCCCATGAACCACTTGTCATCGTGCTCCGAAGGCACCAAGGCAACATGTAGGAGAAATTGTATATATATATACATGTGTATGTGTGAATAGTTAATGGTGTTGGTTGTGAGACATTCGATGATATATTATATATAGATATGCGGTTCTACGTACGAGAAAATCTATTTATATATAAGCATAACGTGTACAATTTGTAGTATCGTGAAATACCAGCAAATAAAAAAGAATTAAATGAAAAATAAAGCCAAAATCCTCCCAAACATTTAGTACCGGTTGGTGTTACCAACTGGTACTAATGTCCTACACGCACCCGGGCCTGGCTCGTGCCACGTGGTGACACTTTAGCACCGGTTCGTGACGAACCGGTACTAAAGGGGGGGACCTTTAGTCCCCACTCTTTTGTGCTGGTTGCCGAACCGGCACTAAAGGCCGTTACGAACCGGCACTAAAGGCCGGTTCTACACTATATTATGTTGGCAGTTGATGCTTTAGTGAGCTTCAAGAAGATCCGGGGTACTGTTCTGTATTACGAAGATGTGGTCAGCAATCGAAGTGCGAGCTCTCTTGCACTATATTATGTGTCAGGGTTGTAACACTATTATATTTGGGAGGACGCTCTAAGTGGAAAGTATGGATATGTTTCAGAGTGTTGCAAAGTAAAAGTTGGTATGGTGCCCGCCTAGGTGATATAGTACAAAAGGAATCTCTCGGGTTTATGAGTTGATAGTACATTTGAATCTCTGGGGCTGCTGTAGATTTTGTTCTTCCCCACTTCTAGATCTTCCACAGGTAATCTTTTTATTTTCTGAAATCTTTATGTTCGCTCATTGGACTGCAACAGCCAGGGATGCTAGAGATGGAGACTAAATAGAGAGGATAAACAGATGAGAATATTGATTTGGAAATTCAAAGTGTTAAAAAATAGTCAGGCCTTTGGCCATGGTAAGTGAACTCCTGCTTTATAAGGTTGGCCCAATGATATGATTGTTGTTTTCATGTTTTCAAGTTCGTTGAAATATCTGTGTGCTGACTGTGTTGTTTTTTTTGGTTTCATCCTGTTTTTGCTGACATCCACCTTGGTCTCCTTCTCGATCTTGCCTGCCTTGCTCGTGTGCTTCTCCTTGTCAGCTCAGGTAAATGGACTGTTCTTTTGCTTGTCTTTGCACCGTTTCATTAAATGCTCGTGCTACTTACATTTTTCTTATAGGCATAGCTAAATCCAGAGGTGTTTTCATATTCAGAATAATAGGAATAAAATTTAGAGAAATACAAGTTTGTAGGTTGCCAATTTAGTGCTCGTGTACATCCATTCATTATTCTTCCTATTTCTTTGTTCCATTAATTTAAGTGAACTACTAAAATTATTGGGAGAGGTTTTTCTGCTCTTTATAGTCAAGCTCGCCTATCAGTTAGTGATGGTGCTGGATATGGACGGCATGTAAGTTTCTCTACAAAACGGGACATATTTACTATATCTATTTTATTGGGAATTTCAAGTGATTTTGCGCTGTCAAACAACTATTGTTCTAACAAAATCTGTGTGTTCAAGCATGTCTTCAGCATTTACTTTGAAAAACCTAAATAAGAATATTTCTTTTTGTTATAGATTGGGTTAGAGAACTGACCAATCTCATCGCCATCCCTCCCAATTTTAATATGGTAAAATAAACTGTGTGCCATACCTGATGAAAACACGTAACCATGTGGTGGGACTTTGACCACATAAACTCCTGTAGCATGTCCAAGAAGATGAGGGGCGATAGAGGAGGCGACGGAAGGGGCGATAGAGGAGGCGACGGAAGGGGCGCCCAGGGTGCCCGACCGGTGATCGCCGGATCAGCGCGCTCGGGGGCCGCGGTCGTGGGCGGCCGCTTCTGGGCGTTGGTCGGTTCCGACGACGATGACGCAGACGGGGAGGAGGATCCGGAGGCCACTCCACCAACGCCAACTCCTTCGGACCTTTTTTGCGAATTCTTCCATGCGGGATACGACGAGGACGAGGTGGCCTCGGCGGTGGATCGGGTATTGCCGGTGGAGGATCTGGCAAGGGTGGGCCTTCATGCGAGCGAGAGGACGGAGATGGTCAGACGCGTGGTGCATCGGCGAACGGCGGCGACGGCACTACGGCCATGGAAGGGCCCCCTTCCCAAGGTTAGTCTGCCGAACCTAACGCTTCTCGATATGATTCATCCGGATTCATGGATTCAAGTCAAGAGGAAGAGGAGGCCGAACCGTCCGGGAAGTGTGCCGGCGGCGGCCGCGGCGAGATCGCCGGCGAGTCATGGCTGCGAGATCTCGCGGATGCGGGAGGCTCGTTTGAACGAGCTGTTGGGCCGAACGATCGATGGGCCGGCTCTGAGTGAGCCGGGCCCCGTTCTCAGTGGGCCTGGGTCAATTGGGTATGAGGCCCAGATTGACCAGGAGCTTACGGCGGTTCAGGTCGAGGGCGTTTGCCTGATCGACGTACCGGCTCAGAGTCATCGAGCGACGGGCCCTAGGGTTTTTCGGCGTTCGGCGAGACCGAGCTTCTGTGATCGAGGGGCGAGCCGTGCGCGCCGGATCCCCGCTCTACGTGGCATGGCGGGCGGAGGACCGCCGCTGGCCAAAACCAGCAGCCAGGGTGGCGCGTCGGGCGCCGTTGGGCGCGGAGGTCCGCCGGTGCCGGCTGGAGGCGGCTGCGGTGGTGCTCGCAGCCAGCAGGCACGGGCCGGGACGGCTTGGCGCGCAGCTCGGCGTTGGTCGCGCGGCCACCCCCACGTTGCCCGGCCAGGCGGCTCCGGGTGTGGTTGGTGCACGACCTCCCCTGCATGGAGCTTTTCCCAAGACCGGCGCGGCAGGACGCGGGACACCGCCGACGGGGAACAGATTTCCGGTCCGCCGGGTCGTCGGAGACTTCGCCGCGGCGCCCCCCGTGGCTGCTGCAGGGCGCGGCAACCCAACGGTGAGGCAGCCAGTCTTGGGTGGGCAGCCCCGTCCCACGGCGGTTCAGACCGGGGCTAGGCCGCCTCTTTTTGTGGCTCGACAGTCGCAGAACGCGGCGGCTCCGGTCCTGGAGCAAGCGCAGTTTCAGGATGCTTCGGCAGCGGGGGGAACATCGGAGGTGCCTCGAGGAAAGTGGGAAGACGACGGGCTTAACGCGTACGGAGATGGACAACACCGGGGGTCCTCGTCCACGGGTGGTGGTCGGGGATATGCTTGGCAGAGTGATGGCTCCACAGAGAGACCCTTCCTGGGGCATACGGGAGGCTTCGTCGAAGGGGCATCAGGACCGGCCAACAGAAACCGCGGTGGTTTCCGGGGTAACCGCGGCCGAGGTGGTCGCTACCGCCCAAGACAGCATCCGGTGGTTGTGGATTAGACAGCGGTTGATGAGGGCACTCAGGAGATGGCCATAGAGGTGGCCACGACTACGGCTGAGGTGGTTGCATCGGATGAGGTTGTGTCGGTGGAGGGCTCCGACAGGACTGAGCTGGACCGGGTGGCTAAGTATGCTCGCAAGAAAGAAAAAATGATTTGCTATCGTTGTGGAAATAAGGGTCACTTCATTGCTGAGTGTGAGGCGGTCTTATGCGACATGTGCGGTAAGCCAGATCATGCTTCAGGGGATTGTCCGCTTATGAGAGAGCTGCCACCCAATCTGATGATGTATGGTGTGTTTTGTTCCGAGCTTACTTTTTTTGAGTCTCCGGCCGAGAGGGAAGTTACTGATGAGGTGCGCAGTGTCACAACGGGGATTGTTAAAGTGACTAAAGGAGAAGTCTCTGACGTCCAGATTGTGCAGCGACTGCGGGAGCTGGCCCCGGGAGACTTCCTCTGGGAGCTAGTCAGTCTGGAGCCTAACTCTTTCAAGGTGGAGTTTTCTTCGGTGGAGGATTTACAGAGGTTACTCAGTTTTGGGATGTGTAAGGTGCCAGGTACGGAGGGCATTCTTGAGTTTCATGAGTGGAAATTGACTGAGCCCCAAGGAAAGCCACTAACTCGGGCCTGGTTGCGTTTTTCGGGAGCTCCTCACAGACCTATGCAGGATGCCAGGGTGGTGGCTAGTCTGGCTGTTTTGGTTGGAAAGCCAGAATGTGTTGATATGGTCTTTACCAGAGCTCAGGGGGTGGCTCGCGTTCTTGTCAGCATTTTGGATATTGAATTTGTTCCTGATGTGGTGAAGTGGGCTTATCAAGGACAGGTGTATAACATTCAGATTGAGTTTGAGGATGAGAGTTTGTTTGGTGAGGCACCTGCTGCCGTCGATATTGACATGCACGAGGGGGATGATGGCATGGGGTGCAAGGAGCCTGAGATTGCTGAGTCTGGTCGAGAGGAGGACAGACCGGGGTCTGTGGCTAAGACCTCAGGAGGGGCGACCGCGCCTACTTCTTCGGTACCGTCGACCACACTGCGATTTGGGTCTTTTCAGCCTTCGTCTGCACCTCCGAGATTATGGAGTGAGCGGGTGGAGTCGCCTGAGGAGTTTGAGTGCTCCCTACCTGAGTTGGATCTAGATGACCAGAGTATCCAGGGTCGGGGAGTGGAGGAAGGTTCGGAGATACCGCTATCGCCTCCCTCACCGACTCCTATGACGATAGAGCTGCTGGAGACTCCGAGCGTGGTGGGGGGATTAAGGCAGGAGGCCTTGGCTCATCACCCTTCTGACGCTCAGGTCGGGTCTCCTGAGAGGGAGGTGTCCTCTTCGTGGGAGCGACCGGAGGCGGACGCTTCGTCTGAGCGCTCTAGAGTTTGTCCGGAGCAGGTGGCGCAGGTGGCGCTTCCTGCGACGGAGTTGGCTGTACCTAGGGGAGGTCGTATGGGGCAGGAGGCCCCGCACACCTCCCTTTCGGCTTCGATGGAGGCGGCTGCGACTGTCGTCCTTGGCGGGAGTCCAGGGAAGGTGTCCCCGGTCCATCCTTCCTCTTCGGCGGTCGGGATGGTGGCACCCACCGCCTTGAGGGGTGCGGCCGAGGGGGCGGTCGGCCAGGCGGCGTCGACCACACCTGGCCGCCTGTCCGCCGGAGTCGGGAGTATTACTTCTCGACCTTCTGCGTGCACTGCTTCTCGAGAGGAGGTTATTGCTTTCGGCGGAATCCCTGATCCGGTTTCTGAGGGACGACGGATGAGTTCCCGTCTCCAGGACCATCCGGAGGTTGATGACATGCAGCAGAGGTGCGCAATGAGAGCGGCCAAGATTCGTGACATTGAGGTCACTACTGGTATGTCAGTCAATTTATCCAATTCTATTATGCATTTCTCTAAGGATGAGATTATTCATAATGCAACTCAAGTAGGGGTTTCGCTAGGAAATAATAATAATGAAATCTCCAACTCGGTTAATGATCTTCTGGATTTGGAAGCGGAACGCGCCCTAGAAACCATTTGCAACCTTGCGGCAGTAAGGCCCATGAATGATGCGGAGATTGACGCGTTGGGGGTGAGAGTGTTAGACAATTTGTGTGCGGATCTTGCACCTAACTCTATTGAGTCTGATGAGGATGAGGCTAGTATTGATGTTGGGGATCATCAATCACCGGTTCCGCTGCCTGGCTATGAGGACCGGCCGGTGGGTACTGAAAAACCTAAACGTAAGTGGAAGCGGAAGGTGTATCCAGCATCCGCAGTATGTAGAAGTGCTAGGATTCGTACGGCCAAAAAATTTCATGATGAACTATGAAAGGAATCTTTTGGAATAGCAGAGGTCTTAAGGACTTGGCTAAAAGAAGGTTTCTCGCTGAGGAGACTCTGGAGCGCCGACTAGATTTCGTTGCTCTCTCTGAAACTGGAAGGGATACTTTTGCTCCTCAGTTTCTAGCTTCTCTTGTCGGTGGTATTGATTTTCACTGGCATTGCCTGCCTCCGCGTGGACGATCGGGAGGTATCTTACTGGGAGTGAGATGCGAGTCTCTTGAGGTCCGGAGTGTGGTGATGGGCAACTTTGCGGTTAAGTTTCGGGTTAGGTCAAAAGTTGATGGATTCGACTGGGCTTTAGTGGCGGTTTATGGAGCCGCACAACCAGAGCTTAAACCGGAATTTCTAGCGGACCTTGTTCGAATCTGTGGATCCGAACAACTCCCAATGCTGGTCGGGGGTGATTTCAACATCATTCGGCGGAGAGAGGAGAAGAATAATGATAACTTCGACGGGAGATGGTCGTTTATGTTCAACACAATTATTGAGAGCTTGGATCTGAGGGAGACAGAGCTTTCTGGCAGAAAGTTTACCTGGGCTAATGCTCTGCCAAACCCAACATATGAAAAGCTTGATCGTGTGCTGGCCAGTGTAGAGTGGGAACAGAAATTTCCTCTGGTTATGGTACAAGCTTTAACGAGGGGCATATCCGATCACACACCACTTTTGTGGACTCCGGGGAGTCCAATTATGTGGGAAACAAGAACACTTTCTCATTCGAGATGGCCTGGTTTGAACGTGAGGGTTTCTTAGACCTCGCTGCCAGGGAATGGGATAAGGGTGGTGGAGGTAGGACGGCGGTTGAACGGTGGCAGAACAAAATTAGGCACTTAAGAAGTTTCTTACGAGGTTGGGCTAAGCACCTAAGTGGGGCTTATAAGATTGAAAAGGATAGACTCCTTGCGCTTACACAGGCCCTAGATACAAAAGCTGAATCTTCGATTTTGCTACCCGCCGAGCTCCAGGTTAAGAGCGAGGCCGAGAAGAGGTTGAAAGAACTTCTCCGCGAGGAAGAGTTGAAGTGGGCGTTGCGCGCTAAGGTCCGCAAAGTAGTCCAAGGGGATGCCAATACTCAATTCTTTCACCTGATTGCGAATGGCAAGCACCGTAAGAAGCGTATATTCCAGCTAGAGCAGGATGAAGGCACTATCATTGGGTAGGATAATCTCAAAACATACATCACTAAGTATTATAGACAGTTATTCGGACCGCCGGAGGTTAATTCCGTGTCCTTGGATGAGTCCAGGACTGAGGATGTTCCTCAGCTGTCGGCGGCCGATAATGAGATTTTGCTGGCCCCGTTTACGGAGAAGGAGGTGTTTGATGCTATTGCACAAATGAAAAACAATAAGGCTCCCGGACCGGATGGGTTTCCGGCTGAGTTTTATAAAAAGTGCTGGCACGTTATTAAGGGGGATCTGTTACCTATGTTTAAACGATCTTTTCTCGGGACAACTCCAATTATTTCACTTGAATTTTGGAACTATCACATTACTCCCTAAGAGAACAGAGGCTGTGCGAATTGAGCAGTTCAGGCCGATTTGCCTTCTCAATGTTAGTTTCAAAATATTCACCAAGGTTGGGACGAACAGGCTCTCACAGATTGCGCTTTCTGTGGTGCAACAGTCCCAAACGGCTTTCATGCCGATGTAAACATTCTTGAAGGGTGGTTGTCCTGCATGAACGCCCATGAAATTCACTCTAAAAAATTAGATGGGGTAATTTTAAGGTGGATTTTAAAAGGCGATGATAAGGTTAATGGCCATTCCTTCAGCAGGCATTGCGTATGAAAGGTTTTGATGATGCCTGGCGCCACCAGGTGGAATCTTTTACGCAAAAAGGGAGTGTTGGTATTAAAGTAAATGATGATATAGGTCATTACTTCCAAACTCACAAGGGCCTCAGGCAAGGAGATCCAATGTCCCCTATCTTGTTTAACATTGTGGTGGATATGTTAGCAATTTTGATAGGAAGGGCGAAGGACAATGGACAGGTTGGTGGCCTAGTACCTCATCTGGTTGATGGAGGTGTATCTATCCTTCAATACGCTGATGATACAATAATCTTTATGGAGCATGATTTGGCCAAGGCGAGAAATATGAAGCTGTTACTATGCCTCTCTGAACAATTATCAGGGTTGAAGATCAATTTCCATAAGAGCGAGTTGTTCTGCTTTGGGAGAGCCAAAGACGAACAAGAGTCTTATAGGCAATTGTTTGGGTGTGACTTGGGAAGTTTACCTTTCTCCTACCTTGGCATTCCGATTCATCATCGTAGGCTAACTAACAGAGAGTGGAAGTGTATCGAGGATCGATTTGAGAAGAAACTGAGCTGCTGGAAGGGTAAGCTCATGTCATACGGAGGCCGGTTAATATTGATTAACTCGGTGCTCACAAGTATGTCTATGTTCCTCTTATCTTTCTTTGAGGTTCCAGTGGGAGTTAGGAAAAGACTGGACTTCTATCGATCTCGTTTCTTTTGGCAGGGTGATGAGCACAAAAGAAAATACCGACTTGCTAAGTGGGATATTATCTGTCGACCCAAAGACCAAGGTGAGCTTGGTATTGAGAATCTAGAGGTTAAGAATAGATGCCTTCTTAGTAAGTGGTTGTGGAAGCTCGCGTCCGGTACTGAAGCAATGTGGGCGCAAATCATTCGTAGCAAGTACCTCCAGACTAGAACGTTATCACAGGTATCGCTTAGGCCGATCGATTCGCCTTTCCGAAGGGACTAATGAAAGTCAAAGTATTATCGTTCAATAGGACAAAGGTTGTCCTTGGAAATGGTGCTACTACACGCTTCGGGAGGATTCTTGGCTGGGAGACTCACCCTTGGCTATTCAATATCCGTCTTTATATCGTATTGCTCAACGACATGAGGTGTTCGTGGCGACGGTATTTCAGACTATCCCCTTAATATTCAGTTTAGACGGTCGTTAGTGGGCAATCGCTGGGAGGTTTGGCTCCGATTAGTTAGGAGACTAATGGAGGTACAACTTTCGACCAACCCGATGCATTACTACCGAAGTTGACCAAGTCCGGAGCATTTACAGTGAGGTCAATGTATCTTGATGTTATTAACTCAAGTTCCATTCCAACGTCCAAAAAGGTATGGGATGTCAAAGTTCCTTTGAAAATAAAAGTGTTTATGTGGTTTGTTCATAAACAAGTCATTCTCACAAAGGACAACTTGATAAAGCGTAATTGGACAGGACCTACTAGGTGTAGTTTCTGTGATCGGGATGAGACAATTAAACATCTCTTTTTTGATTGCCCGCTAGCTAAGATTCTATGGCAGACGGTGCACATTGCTTTTAATATTACTCCACCCACGACGGTTACCGCTTTATTTGGGACTTGGCTTAATGGGATTGATTCCGCATTAGCAAGGCATATTCGGGTGGGAGTTTGTGCGTTGATGTGGACCATCTGGTTGTGCAGAAATGATTTGGTTTTAATGTAACATCACGAATTCATTTTTTGCAGGTTCTATTCCGAGCTACGGCATTGATCCGTTCGTGGTCATTACTCACTCCGATGGAGGCCAGGGAGCATTTGGTTACTGGGTCTACCCGATGGGAGATGGTTGCTCAGGTTATCTTCAACCGGCTTGGATGGCGGTCATGTAATAGGATAGGCAATTAGTTTTCCTATCTTCTTTAGCCAGCCGGTTGTGGCATTTTAATTTCTGGCTAGTCTGTGTTTCTAGCCTTTCGCGGTCGATATGGGCTGCATTTCCTTCGTTTGAATTTGAGACTATGGAACTTTGTATGCACGAGTTGCTGTTTTCATTAATAAGAGGGCCGTATGCATCATTCTTGATGCAGAGGCCGGGGTACTCCCCCTTTTCGAAAAAAATGTGGTGGGACTTTTCCTTCCTGTAGTTTTTAGTGTGTAATGACACAGTGTGATCAAGCTAATCTTAGAGGTTGTTAATGTCCACTCTCTTTGCATCTAATTTCCCTTTTTGACATGGACATATACCATGTGGTATAATATTTTTAAGAAGAATGACTTGGAAATTTCAAATAGATGGTTACTCTTAACCGTAGTTTCTTTGGGATTGAGATATGTATGCTGATAGCATCTAGAGATGGCTTCTAATCAATAAAAATAAGATCTGATCGTGTGCTATATGTTGATTCTCTTACATATGTATTATGAGGCACATATGTTGACATTGGAGTGATAACCTTTCTTCTCATATTTTTGATTATCTTACAGATCAACCTCAGATGGTGCCGGTAATTGTGCAAATCAGTTTTCACATTAGAGGTTCGGTATGGGATTCTGATGAAAACATTATCCCTTATGATGCCGTGACTTTGTGGCCATTGCAGCTATTGCAGCAAGGCACACATCATCGTCGTTTCATATTGATATCCTGATATTTTCTTCAGTTTGCTATTGGCAAAATTTCTATATCCTTGGTTGCTCTGCACATACTGCCCCGGTGAGTTCTTCCCCCATTTTTCTCTTTCATGCCTTGCTTCGTTTGTTCGACATGATCTTCTTTCCAAGTTTATCGAGATTTTGGTGGTGTAGCTGGTTTACAGCCTATAAGCTTTTGTGATTTCAACCAAACTGGTTTACATTCTATAAGCTTTTGTGATTTCAACCAAGTGTGTGTGCTATGATGATTAAGGTTACTAGGATGAATGGTGTTTCTGTATGCCCAGGCATATTTTTCTCTTCATAAATTAGTGGTGCACTAATTATCTTACCTATTCTGTTGATCTCGGCAATCACCCGACTAACAAAGCTTGTGGCCCATGTTTATTTGTTAGATTTACTTCAAAATCAGATTTCATGAATACTTTAGCATCAGGAACAAAAATAACAAATTTGCTTTCTACTAGCAACACCGACCAAACACCTGCACCTCTTAATCCCAGGTTTTCTTGTTGCGTGACCGAAATTACAAGCACAACAATATTAAGGTTTTGTTGCTCTCTTTGCAGATAGGTACACAGAACATATAATTTGGTTACTGTCATAATTGTATGTCCTTCTAGAGATTCATACACACGCAAGCAGGTACAGAATCATATACTACAGTTGCTAACAGTATATTCTTCCTTATATCATTTAACAGCTGCAACGGAAAAAGTAAAGATTCTACCAAAAGTGCTTCTAGACGCTATGATGCACCAGCTTGGCCTCCCAAATGTGGTTTACTCAACACAAAAGGGACGCACGGTCAGTCTTGATGCAACAATTCACTTCTATGGATGTAAGCAGCAACTAGACAATGGACTTCCACAAAAAGCGATGTACATCCATCTGTACAACAAACACAAAGAAGCTGAAGATCAACTAGCAACTAAGTCTCTTAGATACATACAAGGCTCTTACGGTAAAGTTCTACAAGACATAAACTACAACAAGGCACAGCTAGCTCAACAAAAATGTCAGATCCTGGAGCAACAGCAAAAAGAAAAGGACGGAATAATCAACTATTTTAGCAATAGCTGGTGCAATAGCCTTAGTGGAGATCGCATGGCAGCAAAGGAACTTTATAGCATAAAAGATACAAACTTCAGCTGGCTCAACATCCAAAGACAATCTCAATCATGTTTTATCGCAGGTAAAAATATGTTGCTGACCGTAACAACACAGCCTGACTATGATCTCCAGCAAACAAACCACTATTATTGGAGCCTGGACGATGATATCGAAGGAATTTCTGCTCTGAGCAATGCAGGCCATGAAGAACAGTAGCTATGAAGACTTGCCTCAAAGAAATCGTTCTAAACATCCAGCGATACATCTGTCTAACGTAGCTCTGCCTATCTACATGCCTTCTCATAACATTGTAAATGATCGTTCGTAATCTTCTTAGAAAACATGTATCACCACCAACCATCTATCTATCATCAATCTGTACTTATATCCATATATTTCCTTCTGTGTCTACATATTTTGATGCACACTCTTCAAATAATTGGCTTGCCCTCAGCATTTGTGCCATGAGCACAACGGGTCATCTAGTTATTATAAATGTTCATAAAAGTTAGCTCCCAATCGATTCTTTTTCCACCGCACCTGTATCCATCAATCCTCAACATATATAGATAACATCTTCAGCCCTAGCATTTAAATTCACAAAATTGTGACAATATGTTGGAACTCCTACTTGCCAAGTTTTTTCTCCGCAAACATCTTATTCTGATCAACATGACATAGACCCCCCTCGATACTACTAGCCTTGCTGCCTGAATAGATATCATCAATGTGAAGAGTGCCTCCATATCCTATATACTTAAGAAGTTCACCCCCACTACTTGATTTATCTCAACATGCAAGATAGACAATAGTGATCTAGGAGTAGATCACTGGACAGCGGTCAAAATTATCCTTAGTGGAATAAGGATATGTTTCTCGATTATGGAAGTGACAAAAGGTTCGTCGTAAAGGGTTACGTCGATGCAAGTTTTGACACTGATCTGGATGACTCTAAGTCTCGATCTAGATACATATTGAAAGTGGGAGCAATTAGCTAGAGTAGCTTCGTGCAGAGCATTGTAGACATAGAAAAATTGCAAAATACATAACGGGTCTGAATGTGAAAGACCCGTTGACTAAGACTCTCTCACAAGCAAAACATGATCACACCTTAGTACTCTTTGGGTGTTAATCACATAGCGATGTGAACTAGATTACTGAATCTAGTAAACCCTTTGGGTGTTGGTCACATGGCGATGTGAACTATGGGTGTTAATCACATGATGATGTGAACTATCGATGTTAATCACATGGTGATGTGATCTAGATTATTGACTCTAGTGCAAGTGGAGACTGAAGGAAATATGCCCTAGAGGCAATAATAAAGTTATTATATATTTCCTCATTTCATGATAAATGTTTATTATTCATGCTAGAATTGTATTAACCGGAAACATAATACATGTGTGAATACATAGACAAACAGAGTGTCACTAGTATGCCTCTACTAGACTAGCTTGTTAATCAAAGATGGTTATGTTTCCTACCCATGAACAAGGAGTTGTTATTTGATTAACAAGGTCACATCATTAGTTGAATGATCTGATTGACATGACCCATTCCATTAGCTTAGCACACGATCGTTTAGTATGTTGCTACTGCTTTTATCCATGACTTATACATGTTCCTATAACTATGAGATTATGCAACTCCGTTTACGGAGGAACACTTTGGTACTACCAAACGTCACAACGAATCGGGTGATTATAAAGGAGTACTACAGTGTCTCCAAAGGCAGATGTTGGGTTGGCATATTTCGAGATTAGGATTTGTCACTCCGAATGTCGGAGAGGTATCTCTGGGCCCTCTCGGTAATGCACATCACTTAAGCCTTGCAAGCATTGTAACTAATGAGTTAGTTGCGAGATGATGTATTACGGAACGAGTAAAGAGACTTGCGTAACGAGATTGAACTAGGTATTGATACCGACGATCGAATCTCGGGTAAGTAACATACCGATGACAAAGGAACAACGATGTTGTTATGCGGTCCGACCGATAAAGATCTTCATAGAATATGTAGGAGCCAATATGGGCATCCAGGTCCCGCTATTGGTTATTGACCGAGACGTGTCTCGGTCATGTCTACATTGTTCTCGAACCGTAGGGTCCGCACGCTTAAGGTTTCGATGACGGTTATATTATGAGTTTGTGTATTTTGATGTACCGAAGAAGTTCGAGTCCCGATGTGATCACGGACATGACGAGGAGTCTCGAAATGGTCGAGACATAAAGATTGATATATTGGAAGCCTATATTTGGAGTTCGGAATGGTTCCGGGTGAAATCGGGATTTTACCGGAAAACCGGGGGGTTACCGGAACCCTTCCGGGGGTTAATGGGCCTTAGTGGGCCATAAGGGAGAAGAGGAAGGGCCGGCCAGGGCAGGCCGCGCACCCCTCCCCCCTTAGTCCGAATAGGACAACGAGAGGGGGGCGGCGCCCCCCCTTCCCTCTTTCCCTCCCCCCCAAGTCCTAATCCAACTAGGAAAAGGGGGGAGTCCTACTCCCGGTGGGAGTAGGACTCCTCCGCCGCCTCCTCCTAGGGCCGGCCGACCCCCTTGCTCCTTTATATACGAGGCAGGGGGCACCCTAGAACACACAAGTTGATCCTTGAGATCATTCCTTAGCCGCAGCGGTGCCCCCTCCACCATAATCCACCTCGGTCATATCAGAAGCGGTGTTTAGGCGAAGCCTGCGCCGGTAGAACATCAAGATCGTCACCACGCTGTCGTGCTGACGAAACTCTCCCTCCCTGAAGCTCTACTGGATTGGAGCCCGAGGAGCGTCATCGAGCTGTACGTGTGTCAAGAACTCGGAGGCGCCGGAGTAACGGCGCTAGGATCTGTTGGATCGCGAGGAGAATGTACGACTACTTCCTCTACGCCAGATCGCTTCCGCCCGGTTCACGAGGGTACGAGACAACACTCTCCCTCTCGTTGCTATGCATCACCATGATCTTGCGTGTGCGTAGGAAATTTTTGAAATTACTACGTTCCCCAACAAGGGCATCCGAGCCTAGGTTTTATGGTTTGATGTTTTGCACGAGTAGAACACGAGTGAGTTGTGGGCGATACAAGTCATACTACCTACCAGCATGTCATACTTTGGTTCAGCGGTATTGTGAGATGAAGCGCCCGGACCGACATTACGCAGACGCTTACGCGAGACTGGTTTCACCGCCACGAGCACTCGTTGCTTAAAGGTGACTGGCGGGTGTCTCTCTCTCACTTTAGTTGAACTGAGTGTGGCTACGCCCGTCCTTGAGAAGGTTAAACGGAGTCTATTTGACGAAGTATCATTGTGGTTTTGATGCGTAGGTGAGATTGGTTCTTGCTTAAGCCCGTAGCAGCGACGTAAAATTTGCAACAACAAAGTAGAGGACGCCTAACTTGTTTTTGCAGGGCATGTTGTGATGTGATATGGTCAAGACGTGATGCTATATTTTATTGTATGAGATGATCATGTTTTGTAACCGGTTATCGGCAATCGGCTGGAGCCATATGGTTGTCGCTTATTGTATGAAATGCAACGCCTGTAATTGCTTTACTTTATCACTAAGCGGTAGCGATAGTCGAGAAGCAATAGATGGCGAGACGACAACGATGCTACGATGGAGATCAAGGTGTCGCGCCGGTGACGATGGTGATCACGACGGTGCTTGGAGATGGAGATCACAAGCACAAGATGATGATGGCCATATCATATCACTTATATTGATTGCATGTGATGTTTATCCTTTATGCATCTTATCTTGCTTTGATTGACGGTAGCATTTTAAGATGATCTCTCACTAAAATTATCAAGTAGTGTTCTCCCGAGTATGCACCGCTGCCAAAGTTCGTCGTGCCTGCACACCACGTGATGATCGGATGTGATAAGCTCACGTCCATCTACAACGGGTGCAAGCCAGTTTTGCACACGCGGAATACTCAGGTTAAACTTGACGAGCCTAGCATATGCAGATATGGCCTCAGAACACGGAGACCGAAAGGTCGAGCGTGAATCATATAGTAGATATGATCAACATAAGATGTTCACCATTGAAAACTACTCCATCTCACGTGATGATCGGTTATGGTTTAGTTGATTTGGATCACGTGGTCACTTAGATGACTAGAGAGATGTCTATCTAAGTGGGAGTTCTTAAGTAATATGATTAATTGAACTTAAATTTATCATGAACTTAGTCCTGGTAGTATTTTGCAAATTATGTTGTAGATCAATAGCTTGCGTTGTTGCTTTCATATGTTTATTTTGATATGTTCCTAGAGAAAATTGTGTTGAAAAATGTTAGTAGCAATGATGCGGATTTGATCCGTGATCTGAGGTTTATCCTCATTGCTGCACAGAAAAATTATGTCCTTAATGCACCGCTAGGTGACAGACCTATTGCAGGAGCAGATGCAGACATTATGAACGTTTGGCTAGCTCAGTATGATGACTACTTGATAGTTTTGTGCACCATGCTTTATGGCTTAGAATCGGGACTTCAAAGATGTTTTGAACATCATGGACCATATGAGATGTTCCAGGAATTGAAGTTAATATTTCAAGCAAATACCCGAGTTGAGAGATATGAAGTCTCCAACAAGTTCTATAGCTAAAAGATGGAGGAGAATCGCTCAACTAGTGAGCATGTGCAAAGATTGTCTGGGTACTACAATCGCTTGAATCAAATGGGAGTTAATCTTCCAGATAAGATAGTGATTGACAGAATTCTCTAGTCACCATCACCAAGTTAGTAGAACTTCGTGATGAACTATAGTATGCAAGGGATGATGAAAATGATTCCCGAGTTCTTCGTGATGTTGAAATCGACGAATGTAGAAATCAAGAAAGAGCATCAAGTGTTGATGATTGACAAGACCACTAGTTTCAAGAAAAGGGCAAAGGGAAAGAAAGGGAACTTCAAGTGGAAAGACAAGCAAGTTGTCACTCCCGCGAAGAAGCTCCAAAGCCTGAAACTGAGTGCTTACACTGCAAAGGAAATGGTCACTGGAAGTGGAAATGCCCTGAATATTTGGTGGATAAGTGAACAAAGGTATATTTGATATACATGTTATTGATGTGTACTTTACTAGTGTTTATAGCAACCCTTCGGTATTTGGTAGTGGTTCAATTGCTAAGAGTAGTAACTCGAAACGGGAGTTGCAGAATAAACAGAAACTAGTTAAGGGTGAAGTGACGATGTGTGTTGAAAGTAGTTTCAAGATTGATATGATCATCATCGCACACTCCCTATACTTTCGGGATTAGTGTTGAACCTAAATAAATGTTATTTGGTGTTTGCGTTGAGCATGAATATGATTTGATCGTGTTTATTGCAATACGGTTATTCATTTAAGTAAGAGAATAAACTGTTGTTCTGTTTACATGAATAAAACCTTATATGGTTACACACCCAATGAAAATGGTTCATTGGATCTCGATCGTAGTGATACACATATTCATAATATTGAAACCAAAAGATGCAAAGTTAATAATGATAGTGCAACTTATTTGTGGCACTGCCGTTTTGGTGTAAAATGCATGAAGAAACTCCATGCTGATGGGATTTTGGAATCACTTGATTATGAATCACTTGATGCTTGCGAACCATGCCTCATGGGCAAGATGACTAAGACTCCGTTCTCCGGAACAGTGGAGCGAGCAACCGACTTATTGGAAATAATACATACTTGATGTATGCGATCCAATGAGTGTTAAGGCTCATGGCGGTATCGTTATTTTTGACCTTCACAGATGATTTGAGCAGATATGGGTATATCTACTTGATGAAACATAAGTCTGAAATAGTTGAAAGGATTCAAAGAATTTCAGAGTGAAGTGGAAAATCATCGTGACAAGAAAATAAGGTTTCTACGATTTGATCATGGGACAAATATTTAAGTTACGAGTTTGGTCTTCAATTAAAACAATGTGGAATAGTTTCACAAATTCATGCCACCTGGAACACCAGATCATAATGGTGTGTCCGAACGTCATAACCGTACTTTATTGGATATAGTACAATCTATGATGTTTCTCACCGTTTACCAATGTCGTTTTGGGATCATGCATTAGAGACAACTGCATTCACGTTAAATAGGGCACCATCTAAATCCGTTGAGACGACACTATATGAACTGTGGTTTAGCAAGAAACCAAAGTTGTCGTTTCTTAAAGTTTGGGGCTGCGATGCTTATGTGAAAAAGTTTCATCCTGATAAGCTCAAACCCAAATCGGAGAAATGTGTCTTCATAGGATACCCAAAGGAAATTATTGGGTACACCTTCTATCACAGATCCGAAGGCAAAACATTTGTTGCTAATAAATGGATCCTTTCTAGAGAAGGAGTTTCTCTCGAAAGAAGTGAGTGGGAGGAAAGTAGAACTTGATGAGGTAATCTGTACTGTTCCTTATTGAAAGTAGTTCATCACGTAAATCTGTTCTTGTGACTACTATACCAATTAGTGAGGAAGCTAATGATGATGATCATGTAACTTTAGATCAAGTTACTACCGAACCTCGTAGGTAAAACAGAGTGAGATCCGCACCAGAGTAGTACGGTAATCTTGTTCTGGAGGTTGTGTTACTTGACCATGACAAACCTACGAACTATGAGGAAGCGATGATGAGCCCAGATTCCGCAAAATGGTTTGAGGCCATGAAATCTGAGATATGATCCATGTATGAGAACAAAGTATGGACTTTGATGGATTTGCCCGATGATCGGCAAACCATAGAAAATAAATGGATCTTCAAGAGGAAGACGGACATTGATAGTAGTGTTACTATCTACAAAGCTAGACTTGTCGAAAAAGGTTTTTGACAGAGTTCAAGATGTTGAATACAATGAGATTTTCTCACTCAGATCGATGCTTAAAAGTCTGTCCGAATCATGTTAGCAATTGCCGATTTTATGAAATTTGGCAAATGGATGTAAAACTGCATTCCTAAATGGTTTTCGGAGGAAGAGTTGTATATGATGCAACCGAAGGTTTTTTCGCTCCAAAGGAGCTAACAAAGTGTGCAAGCTCCGGCGATCCATCTATGGACTGGTGCAAGCATCTCGAGTTGGAATATACGCTTTGATGAGTTGATCAAAGCATATAGTTTTATACAGACTTATGGTGAAGCCTGTATTTACTAGAAAGTGAGTGGGAGCACTACAACATTTCGATAAGTATATGTGAATGACATATTGTAGATCGGAAATAATGTAGAATTATTTCAAAGCATAAAGGAGTGTTTGAAAGAAGTTTTTCAAAGAAAGACCTCGGTGAAGCTGCTTATATATTGAGCATCAAGATCTATAGAGATAGATCAAGATGCTTGATAAGTTTTTCAATGAGTACATACCTTGAGAAGATTTTGAAGTAGTTCAAAATGGAACAGTCAAAGAAAGAGTTCTTGCCTGTGTTACAAGGTGTGAAATTGAGTAAGACTCAAAACCCGACCACGGCAGAAGATAGAAAGAGAATGAAAGTCATTCCCTATGCCTTGGCCATAGGTTCTATAAAGTATGCCATGCTGTGTACCAGATCTATTGTATACCCCGCACTGAGTTTGGCAAGGAGTACAATAGTGATCTAGGAGTAGATCATCGGACGGTGGTCAAAATTATCCTTAGTGGAATAAGGATATGTTTCTCGATTATGGAAGTGACAAAAGGTTAGGTCAGTAAAGGGTTACGCCGATGCAAGTTTTGACACCGATCCGATGACTCTAAGTCTCGATCTAGATACATATTGAAAGTGGGAGCAATTAGCTAGAGTAGCCGTGCGAGCATTGTAGACATAGAAAATTGCAAAATACATAACGGATCTGAATGTGAAAGACCCGTTGACTAAGACTCTCTCACAAGCAAAACATGATCACACCTTAGTACTCTTTGGGTGTTAATCACATAGCGATGTGAACTAGATTACTGAATCTAGTAAACCCTTTGGGTGTTGGTCACATGGCGATGTGAACTATGGGTGTTAATCACATGATGATGTGAACTATCGATGTTAATCACAAGGTGATGTGATCTAGATTATTGACTCTAGTGCAAGTGGAGACTGAAGGAAATATGCCCTAGAGGCAATAATAAAGTTATTATATATTTCCTCATTTCATGATAAATGTTTATTATTCATGCTAGAATTGTATTAACCGGAAACATAATACATGTGTGAATACATAGACAAATAGAGTGTCACTAGTATGCCTCTACTAGACTAGCTTGTTAATCAAAGATGGTTATGTTTCCTACCCATGAACAAGGAGTTGTTATTTGATTAACAAGGTCACATCATTAGTTGAATGATCTGATTGACATGACCCATTCCATTAGCTTAGCACACGATCGTTTAGTATGTTGCTACTGCTTTTATCCATGACTTATACATGTTCCTATAACTATGAGATTATGCAACTCCGTTTACGGAGGAACACTTTGGTACTACCAAACGTCACAACGAATCGGGTGATTATAAAGGAGTACTACAGGTGTCTCCAAAGGCGATGTTGGGTTGGCGATTTCGAGATTAGGATTTGTCACTCCGAATGTCGGAGAGGTATCTCTGGGCCCTCTCGGTAATGCACATCACTTAAGCCTTGCAAGCATTGTAACTAATGACTTAGTTGCGAGATGATGTATAACGGAACGAGTAAAGAGACTTGCCGGTAACGAGATTGAACTAGGTATTGGATACCGACGATCGAATCTCGGGTAAGTAACATACCGATGACAAAGGGAACAACGTATGTTGTTATGCGGTATGACCGATAAAGATCTTCGTAGAATATGTAGGAGCCAATATGGGCATCCAGGTCCCGCTATTGGTTATTGACCGGAGACGTGTCTCGGTCATGTCTACATTGTTCTCGAACCGTAGGGTCCGCACGCTTAAGGTTTCGATGACGGTTATATTATGAGTTTGTGTATTTTGATGTACCGAAGAAGTTCGGAGTCCCGGATGTGATCACGGACATGACGAGGAGTCTTGAAATGGTCGAGACATAAAGATTGATATATTGGAAGCCTATATTTGGAGTTCGGAATGGTTCCGGGTGAAATCGGGATTTTACCGGAACACCGGGGGGTTACCGGAACCCTTCCGGGGGTTAATGGGCCTTAGTGGGCCATAAGGGAGAAGAGGAAGGGCGGCCAGGGCAGCGCGCCCTCCCCTTAGTCCGAATAGGACAAGGAGAGGGGGGCGCCCTTCCCTCTTTCCTCCCCCAAGTCCTAATCCAACTAGGAAAGGGGGAGTCCTACTCGGTGGGAGTAGGACTCCCGCGCCTCCTCCTAGGGGCGGCCGCACCCCCCTTGCTCCTTTATATACTGAGGCAGGGGGCACCCTAGAACACACAAGTTGATCCTTGAGATCATTCCTTAGCTGTGCGGTGCCCCCTCCACCATAATCCACCTTGGTCATATCAGAGCGGTGTTTAGGCGAAGCCTGCGCCGGTAGAACATCAAGATCGCCACCACGCCGTCGGCCGTGAAACTCTCCCCCCAAGCTCTCTTTGGATTGGAGCCCGAGGAGCGCCATCGAGCTGTACGTGTGTCAAGAACTCGGAGGCGCCGGAGTAACGGCGCTAGGATCTGTTGGATCGCGAGGAGAATGTACGACTACTTCCTCTACGCCAGATCGCTTCCGCTTGGTCTCACGAGGGTACGAGACAACACTCTCCCTCTCGTTGCTATGCATCACCATGATCTTGCGTGTGCGTAGGAAATTTTTTGAAATTACTACGTTCCCCAACACATGGAGCACAGTCAGTCGGTCGGCTTGGAAGTTAAGGGCTATTTGCAATAAGGATATCTAATTTTTTTTCTCTTAATTATTTTATCTCAGCATCACTAGAGTTGGAAGCTTGTGGGATTTCAGTTAGCAAGCTGAACTTCTATCATTGGCTTCATTGTTCCTGTCAGCAAGGTAAATGGGATTCTTTCCTAATTATCTAATCTGAAGGTCACTGTTATTATTTATATATACTCGACTGGACCATGAGTCAATAGCCAATTTGACATCACACAATAATATCTGTGCAGTGGGTTTTGTTCAAAGATTTTGGATATATATATACATATACTTTCATGAGCAGTCCACCGGTCCATCTCTTTGTGTTTGTAATCTGTTGATCTTCCATTATTGTGTTAATTAAAGACTGAAGAATGGACGAAGCAGAAGGTTAATTCATGTATATATGAGGCTAAAAGGTGATTTGAGCTATTTCCTCATAAGTACTACTTCAATGCTAAATTACCTTCAGCATTAGAGTTCTCTCTTAAAGGTATGACATTCCAAATCATTTTCTGATTCCACATTAACAATGCTATGTTAATTCCCTATTTCATGATGATCCTGTGCATGTATCTGCATGAATGGATGCTCATCTCTTTTGAAAAATTTATATTTGCTTCTTTGCCATGCAATATCACTAATGAAACAGTAGTTATCCTATAGACGCAGTGACAAATTTGTTCTATATTCCTTGCACTAATGGTTGGTCATGCAACTGCAATCCAGAACAACTCTCATTTGGTTACGCTTGGTTCAGTTCCATACCATGGAAAGAACTTTGATGTTTGCACTAATTGGTAGTATAACACTATCATGATTTCTCTATTCTGCACTCCATCAATATTTCTATTCATCGATACAAAATTCCCGCAGCAACGCGCGGGGTATCATCTAGTACCACTAGATCTACTACCATATGTTTAAGCATGATAGCATTCCAAAGGATGTAGAGTGCCAACTCAGCTAGCCCCAATACATCGCAAAATCTACACACGGGGACATTCTTGAGACCATGATGCAGAGGGCCTTGTGCAGCCGCCGCCATCCTCACAGCAGGAGGACAAAACCTATCACGACCAACATGTACACATATATAAGTTAATTGCAATTTTTAACTTTTTTTGAACATGATTAAAAACTTCATGAATTTTTTTTTGAATTCGCGACGTTTTTTCTATTCAGGAATACTTTTTGGATACACGACAGTTTTATAAATATCATTAACATTTTTTAATTTCCTTAATATTTTTTCCCATAATCCTTAATAGTGTGCAAACTTTTCTTCCAAATCACGAACACTTTTTCAACCCTGAACATTTTATGATTTCCCCAAACATTTTAGAAAATCATGAACATTTTCTGGACACCAAGATTTTATGATGTCTTGACATTCTTTTTCAAAATTCACAATGCTGTTAAATTTGGAACCTTTTTGGAATCGTGAATTAACTTAAATAAAGAAACAAAATAAAATGTACAATAGAAAATAAAAAAACATCAGGTGTTTGTGTGTAGGTCGTACAATAGGAGCTCCCGAAGGTGCGAAACAGGAGTTGTGAAACAAACAGCGTGTACCTTTTATTGGGAGCTCCTATATAGCGCTGCAGGCGCCCGTTCGCGCTCCTGGCGCCTGCGGCGCTTCATACTGGGCCGGCCCACGAGATGCGCAGACCAGCGAATGCATAAAAATCTCGTCAAAAGGCAAAAAAATACCGCTCTCTATAGGTTATTTAAGTTAATTCACGATTCCAAAAATTCTTTTTCAAAATTCACAATGCTCTTAAATTTGGAACCTTTTTGGAATCATGAATTAACTTAAATAAGAAACAAAATAAAATGTACAATAGAAAATAAAAAAAAACATCAGGTGTTTGTGTGTAGGCCGTACATTGAGAGCTCCCGAAGGTGCAAAACAGGAGTTATGAAACAAACAGCGTGTACCTTCTATTGGGAGCTCGCCTGCAGCGCCCCGTGCTGGGCCGGCCCACGAGACGCGCAGACCAGCAAATGCATAAAAATCTCGCATAAAAAGGCAAACAAATACTGCTCTCTACAGGTTTTGAACTCACCACATGAACTTAACATACAGATGCCACCAGCCGCTCGAGCTACTGCATGTTTATGACTAGTAACAGATGCAAATGCATTATAAGAAGGTCGCATCACTATTTCTTCATTTTGGAATAAAAGTTCACAAACTTGAAAAAAGTTCATTGATTTTGAGAAAAGTTTATCTTAATTGGAAAAGGTTCATCGAATCTGAAAATAGTTCATTGAATTTGAGAAAAGTTCATCTTAATTGGGAAAAGTTCATCGAATCTGAGAAAAGTTCATTGAATTTGAGAAAACTTCATCATAATCAGAAAAAGTTCATCGCATCTGAAAAGAAGATCATCAATTTTGAAAAAAGTTCAGAAGATTTGAAAAATTTCCGTCTATTTTTAAAAAAAGTTCATCAAAATTTTGAAATGTTCATCGAATTTGGAAAAAATTCATCGATTTTGAAAAAAGTTCATTGAAATTGAAAACAAAGTTCATCGATTCAGTCGATAGAATTACGAATTTTTAAAAAACCGCACATTAAAGAAAACAAAAGAGGATGAGAAAAAAAAGGAAAAACAAGAAAAGAACTAAACCGTACTCAAGAATGAAATAAAAAATAAAAGCAAAGAAAGTTTGCAAGATCGTGTGGATGGTCTTATAGTTAGAGCGTAGCGCTAGTAAGCAAAGGGTCGTGGGTTCGAATCCTCTTCGCTGCCCACTCCGGCCCAAATCGTGGCGGGGGGTGTGCGCTGCAGGCGCCCGTCAAATAGGGTTTGCCCCTTCTATTGCCATATAACGAGTCCTGAAGTGACAAATAGGGTGTGCGCTGTAGGCGCCCGTTAGCAAAATGCTCTATAATGGGGTTTGCCCCTTCGATTGCCATATACGAAGCCTGAAGTGACATATGGGCTTTTCTAGCGCCAACTGACTTACCAGCTCCCATGAAAAAAGCTTAGTTTGTTGAGGCTGAAATCAGCGCTCGCCTAGCTCAAACCTCTTGCCAGAGTCTGCTCACTCACTCACTACATAAAGAAAACCAACAACAGCTACTAGTTTAGAACTAAAAATGATCCTTGGGTTTTGTAGATATTAAAAGATTCATAATTTTAAAAAAATCATAAATATCAAAAACAATGTTCATGAGTTTGAAGATTTGTTCAAGGATTCATAAGTTCAAAAAATTTAAAACGTGCAATAAATATAAAAATCATGAATTTGATAATTTCCAAAAAATTTAAAAGTTCATCAATTTGCAAAAAAATATGAATTTCAAAAACTAATCATGGATTTGGAACAAAATCGAGGATTTGAGTTCCTAATTTTGGAAAAAGTTCTTGCATTTGAAAAAAATCTCTAACTTGAAAAAGTTCATGGATATAAAAAAAAGTTCACGGATTTGAAAGAACGTGAATTCGAGAAACGTTCAGAAATTAAAAAGGGGACAGAAACAATGAAAAATATTTTATAAAATCATAAATATTTTCATATTCCCGAACATATTTTATAAAATCAAAGATTTTTTTAAATTGTGATCATCTTTTTACTTCTCGAATATTCTCAAAAATTGTCAAAAAAAATTGGAAACTCGACGAGATTTTTTTTCAATTGGAGAAAATTTTGTTTCAACCCGATGAACAATTTTTGAAATTTGGGGAAAAAATTTAAAGTCATTAACTTTTTTTATGAACATTGTTTTGGAACGCATTAGTAGTTTTACGAAGTGATGATCATTGGTTAACTCAACAAACTTTTTACAATAGTTGAAAATATTTTGAAAATTGGCAACAAATTTTCAAAATTCGAAACAGTTTTTTGACTGTTGTGAACATGTTTCAGAACTTCACAAACAGTTTTCCTATTCATGAAATATTTTTAAATTTCATGATTATCTATGGAATACGTAATTTTTTTACAAAATCATGAGCATTTTGCTATTTACGAATATTTGTCCCCGAAATCATGAACATTATTTGAATATGCGAACATTTCTCCAAGATCATGAACATTTTATGATTTCCCAAACGTTTTTCCAAATTATGAACATTTTCTTAATTCACGTACATTTTATTATGTGTTGAACATTATTTTCTAAATTACCAAATTAGTGAAATTTGGAACTTTTTTGAACTCCTGAATTAATTTAAAGAAGGAAAAGCAGAAAGAGAAAAATAAACAAAAACATTGACTTTAAGGAAAAAAAATGTAAAACTCCACCTGGGCCGGTCCAGAATGCGTGCTTGTCCCCGGTTTTCTCTTCTCGTTTTTTCTTCTTCTCTAAGAATAGGGCTTTCCCTCTCCTACTGCGATACTAAAGAATGTCTCATGCTAAAAGAAACAAAGAATGTCTCGTCCATTAATATTTAAGTTCGTTAATTTCTTCGTGCATTTGATTCGTGTTTTCTTCTCATCCTTGCTTCTGTTCCTACTTCAAAATATTTTATATATATCTATATTTCATAATTTTCTTTGCTGATGTTTTTAATTACATTCGTCAAGTGTTAAGAAATAATGTTTATGAAATATAAATTTGTTAACGTAATTTTAAAATGTGTTCATACCAATAAAAATATTGAAAATGTCAAAAATTGTCTGTGCAGAAATGTACAGACGTTTGCAAAAATTCATACATGTGTTTAAAATGTTCATTATGCATTAAACAAATTCTGTATCAACATTACTAATGTTCAACGTGCATTTCGGATACATGTTCATAGTGTGTTTGAAAAATATTTAATGTGTGTCTTCAAAAACATTATATTTAAAAAAAATACATGTATTCCAAAAATGAAGAAAACGAAAAAAATATAACTAGAAAAGTGAAAAACAAATAGTTAAAAAACAAGATACGAAGAAAACAGATGGTGAAAACACACAGAAAAGATAAAGACACAGGGAACTGCAAAATCCATCTGTGTCGGTCACAGAAGCTCCCAAAAACTGCTCATAGGAAGCTTCTGAAAACCACAGGAAGGCATGTTATTGGCCGTCCCAGATTAGAAGAGCATTCTTCTCGCAATCAGCGAGACTTAGCTCTCACACGATGCAGCATCTTGATTGCTTGGACGTTCGACTAAAAAAAAGATTGCTTGGACGAATTAATCCATACACGGAGTTGTTTAAACTAGTCTCCGGACACCAATTTGAACTGCAGTATAGTTAACTTGCACGTACATTGTTTTAGAAGAAACTTGGACATACATTTTCCTATTTTCCCCAAGAATCCAAGGCCACATATTTAGAATGTCCAACTTTACAAGATCATAATTATTGTGTTGCGTTGGTCTTGAAGTTATTGTTATGTTAAATATTCTTTTTTACGAAGGACATTACGGTTCTCCTAATATATTTTGACATTCTTTCTAAATCTTCGGCAATGGTAATATTGACTTGATGCGTTTGAATATTAAATAACAGTTGGAAACTACTTTTATATGCATCTAGATAGTTTATGAATGTTAAGACTAAAATCATTCTCATGTATCTTTATATTGTTCTAGATTCACTAAAGATAATATACTAGATGATCACAATCTTAATCAGTACCATTAACAGTTGGAAGATGAGCATGGATTAAGCTTGGGGATTATGATACGACCTAAATGTATCTATAATTTTTGTATTGTCTTATTATCATCAAATGTGGAAAGATTTTAGGTTTCTTTGGAATAACATGTTAACAGAGTGCTGAGTGTCAATTCATGTTTCTAGTGTTTTCTGTTTTTAGGAAATTTAATATTTTGCACTTATGAAAAAAATACGATAGCAAATTTCAAATTAGAGAGGGCCAAACCAAAGCACCTGCGGAGAGCCACGGGGTCGGGCGCCTGCACCCAGCAGGGCTCCCCTAATGACCAGCCCGATGTTGATACCCCCTCAAGCTAGCCGACCACCTACGGTGGAGAACATAAACATTGACGGTGGCGCTGCTCCAGTCGCATGTTGCTCTGTATCATGACCTGACCATTCTCTTCGGTTCTACAACCTTCATCTTTCTACTGACATTCGTGGATTCGTCTCATGACCTTAACCACTCTACTTAGCGAGGTTGACCATGTGCGGTATAATATATTGACCGATATGCTGAGTAACAATTTTATTGCTAACAAGTAAATCATCATCGGTTTCCAAATTACTTATAAGATTTTTCCTAATAGATGCATCAACAATAAAGTTGTGAACAAATCTGAAAATAGCTAAATCACTTGCTAGACATACCTCTTCATACACGCTAGGAGAGCAAGATGGTTGTATCACTTGAATAATACTTTTCTCCACTTTTTAATGACTCTCCAATGCCTTGGCATCCTCTTTTTCTTCAATAGATTCGATACAGATACTATTTGATTCGACTTTTTTAATAACTGAATTTTCTTTGTTACCCGAATCAGTACTTTTATCTTTTGAATTTCCGAGTCTTCTCGCTCTTGTCTAATTTTAGCCCACATCTCACCTTGGCGAGCTTTAAACCTTTTCATCTCAATTTCCATCCACCCTTCATGAGATTGCCCCCCAATACTTTGAGACTCTTTCGGCAATGAGGTGCAGAAACTATGGAATTGTTTAGGGGATACACTGGATGGTACAACACCGGGCCAATGCATCATTTGCACAACTCTAGCTTTTACAGCAGCAAAATCATGAGGCTTCCTGCCTTCTATTAGTTTATGTCGAATGGAGTTGCACAAATCCCAAGAGAATATAAGCTTGTTCTCAATTACCCAGTCTGGATACGGCTGCCCCCCCCCCCCCAAATGCTTTTAGACTCTTTCGGCAATGATATGTTGCCAAACTTCTGTAATTATGTAGGGGGAACATGATATACCACGGTAGTAGGTGAAGGCATTTGTGCTCCTGTAGAAGTTTCACTTATTCGGCCATGACCATGAAGGTGCGGATCCGAATTATGGACATCAACAATTATGTATGGTGCCAAAAAATTAGTAGCATGAGGTGTAGCATATGATATTTGAGGGTAATTTACAGAATAACTAATAGTAACATGGCCAATACCCCTATTCACCAACACGTTTGGATTAACATACTGCAAGTTATTTGCCCATGAATAAAAAGTTCAAACACTTTGTTGCATAGTATTGGAAGTGTTGGAAATATGCCCTAGAGGCAATAATAAATTAGTTATTATTATATTTCCTTGTTCATGATAATCGTTTATTATCCATGCTATAATTGTATTGATAGGAAACTCAGATACATCTGTGGATACATAGACAACACCATGTCCCTAGTAAGCCTCTAGTAGACTAGCTCGTTGATCAATAGATGGTTACGGTTTCCTGACCATGGACATTGGATGTCGTTGATAACGGGATCACATCATTAGGAGAATGATGTGATGGACAAGACCCAATCCTAAGCCTAGCACGGAGATCGTAGTTCGTATGCTAAAGCTTTTCTAATGTCAAGTATCTTTTCCTTAGACCATGAGATTGTGCAACTCCGGATACCGTAGGAATGCTTTGGGTGTACAAAACGTCACAACGTGAATGGGTGGCTATAAAGGTGCACTACGGTATCTCCGAAAGTATCTGTTGGGTTGGCACGAATCGAGATGGGATTTGTCACCCGTAAACGGAGAGGTATCTCTGGGCCCACTCGGTAGGACATCATCATAATGTGCACAATGTGACCAAGGGGTTGATCACAGGATGATGTGTTACGGAACGAGTAAAGAGACTTGCCGGTAACGAGATTGAACAAGGTATCGGTATACCGATGATCGAATCTCGGGCAAGTACAATACCGTTAGACAAAGGGAATTGTATACGGGATTAATTGAGTCCTTGACATCGTGGTTCATCCGATGAGATCATCGTGGAACATGTGGGAGCCAACATGGGTATCCAGATCCCGCTGTTGGTTATTGACCGGAGAACGTCTCGGTCATGTCTACATGTCTCCCGAACCCATAGGGTCTACACACTTAAGGTTCGATGATGCTAGGGTTACAAAGGAAGTTTGTATGTGGTTACCGAATGTTGTTCGGAGTCCCGGATGAGATCCCGGATGTCACGAGGAGTTCCGGAATGGTCCGGGGGTAAAGATTTATATATGGGAAGTCCTATTTTGGCCACCGGAAAATGTTCTGGATTTTTCGGTATTGTACCGGGAAGGTTCTAGAAGGTTCTGGAGTGGGGCCCACCTGCATGGGGGGACCCACATGAACGTGGGTAGTGGGGGCAAGGCCCCACACCCCTGGTCAAGGCGCACCAAGATCCCCCCTTAGAAGGAATAAGATCATATATCAAAGGGATAAGATCAAGATCCCTAAAAAGGGGGGATAGCAATCGGTGGGGAAGGAAATGATGGGATTTCTTTCCTCCCACCTTTGCCAACGCCCCAATGGACTTGGAGGGCAAGAAACCAGCCCCCTCCACCCCTATATATAGTGGGGAGGCGCATGGGAGCTTCACCCTTGCCCCTGGCGCAGCCCTCCCCCTCTCCCAAGTGCTCCTCCTCTCTCGCGGTGCTTGGCGAAGCCCTGCAGGATTGCCACGCTTCTCCACCACCACCACGCCGTCGTGCTGCTACTGGACAGAGTCTTTCTCAACCTCTCCCTCTCTCCTTGCTGGATCAAGGCATGGGAGACGTCACCGGCTATACGTGTGTTGAACGCGGAGGTGCCGTCCGTTCGGCACTAGGATCTCCAGTGATTTGGATCACGACGAGTACGACTCCTTCAACCCCGTTCTCTTGAACGCTTCCGCTTAGCGATCTACAAGGGTATGTAGATGCACTCTTCTTCCCCTCGTTGCTAGTCTCTCCATAGATAGATCTTGATGACTCGTAGGAAAATTTTGAATTTCTGCTACGTTCCCCAACAGTGGTATCAGAGCTAGGTCTATTGCGTAGATTCTTTGCACGAGTAGAACACAAAGTAGTTGTGGGCGTTGATTTTGTTCAATATGCTTACCGTTACTAGTCCAATCTTGTTTCGTTGGTATTGTGGGATGAAGCGGCCCGGACCGACCTTACACGTACACTTACGTGAGACAGGTTCCACCGGTTGACATGCACTTGGTGCATAAGGTGGCTAGCGGGTGCCGCCTCCCACTTTAGTCGGAACGGATTCGATGAAAAGGGTCCTTATGAAGGGTAAATAGCAATTGGCATATCACGTTGTGGTTTTTGCGTAGGTAAGAAACGTTTGCTAGAAACCCATAGCAGCCACGTAAAACATGCAAACAACAATTAGAGGACGCCTAACTTGTTTTTGCAGGGTATGCTATGTGATGTGATATGGCCAAGAAGAATGTGATGAATGATATGTGATGTATGAGATTGATCATGTTCTTGTAATAGGAATCACGACTTGCATGTCGATGAGTATGACAACCGCAGGAGCCATAGGAGTTGTCTTAATTTATTGTATGACCTGCGTGTCATTAAACAACGCCATGTAATTACTTTACTTTATTGCTAACCGTAGCCATAGTAGTAGAAGTAATAGTTGGCGAGACAACTTCATGAAGACACGATGATGGAGATCATGATGATGGAGATCATGGTGTCATGCGGTGACGATGATGATCATGGAGCCCAAGATGGAGATCCATGGAGCTATATGATATTGGCCATATCATGTCACTACTATATAATTGCATGTGATGTTTATTATGTTTATGCATCTTGTTTACTTAGAATGACGGTAGTAAATAAGATGATCCTTACAACAATTTCAAGAAGTGTTCTCCCTAAGCGTGCACCGTTGCTAAAGTTAAGTAGTTTCAAGCACCACGTGATGATCGGGTGTGATAGATCCTTACGCTCACATACAACGGTGTAAGACAGTTTTACACATGCAAAACACTTAGGGTTAACTTGACAAGCCTAGCATGTACAGACATGGCCTCGTAACATAGAGACCGAAAGGTCGAGCATGAGTCGATAGTAGATATGATCAACATGAAGATGTTCACCGATGATGACTAGTCCGTCTCACGTGATGATCGGACACGGCCTAGTTGACTCGGATCATGTAATCACTTAGATGACTAGAGGGATGTCTATCTGAGTGGGAGTTCATAACATGAACTTAATTATCCTGAACATAGCCAAAAGATCTTTGCAAATTATGTCGTAAGCTCGCGCTTTAGTTCCACTGTTTAGATATGTTCCTAGAGAAAATATAGTTGAAAGTTGACAATAGCGATTATGCGGACAGTAGAAGGCTTATGTCCTTAATGCACCGCTCAGTGTGTTGAACCCCAAACGTCATTTGTGGATGTTGCGAACATCGGACATACACGTTTTGATAACTACATGATAGTTCAGTTAAACGGTTTAGAGTTGAGGCACCAAAGAAGTTTTCGAAACGTCGCAGAACATATGAGATGTTTTCAAGGGCTGAAATTGGGATTTCAGGCTCGTGCCCACGTCAAGAGGTATAAGACCTCCGACGATTTTCTTAGCCTACAAACTAAGGGAGAAAAGCTCAATCGTTGAGCTTGCGCTCAGATTGTCTGAGTACAACAATCACTTGAATCAAGTGGGAGTTGACCTTCCAGATGAGATAGTGATGTTTCTCCAAAGTCATTGCCGCCAAGCCACTAGAGTTTTGTGATGAACTATAACATATCAGGGATAGATATGATGATCCTTGAGGTATTCGCGATGTTTGACACCGCGAAAGTAGAAATCAAGAAGGAGCATCAGTTGTTGATGGTTGGTGAAACCACTAGTTTCAAGAAGGGCAAGGGCAAGAAGGGATACTTCATGAAACGGCAAATCAGCTGCTGCTCTAGTGAAGAAACCCAAGGTTGAACCCAAACCTGAGACTAAGTGCTTCTGTAATAAGGGGAACAACCACTGGAGCAGAATTACCCTAGAGACTTGGTAGATAAGAAGGCTGGCAAGGTCGATAGAAGTATATTGGATATACATTATGTTGGGGAACGTAGTAATTTCAAAAAAATTCCTACGCACACGCAAGATCATGGTGATGTACAGCAACGAGAGGGAGAGTGTTGTCTACGCACCCTCGAGACCAAGCGAAGCGATCACAACGTAGAGGAAGTAGTCGACGTTCTCCTCGCGATCCGACCGATCCCGCGCCGTTATCTAACGCCCCGAGTTCTTGACACACGACAGCTCGATGACGCCCTCAGACTCCGATCCAGCCGAGTGTCGAGGAGAGTTCCACAAGACGACGGCGTGGTGATGATCTTGATGTTCTACGGTAGCAGAGCTTCGCCTAAGCTTTATGACGATATGACCGAGGTGGAATATGGTGGAGGGGGCACCGACACGGCTAAGGAACGATCCGTAGATCAAACTTGTGTGTTCCAGGTGCCCCTGCCCCGTGATATAAAGGAGCAAGGGGGTGCGGCCGGCCCAGAGGAGGCGCGCCAGAGGAGTCCTACTCCCACCGAGTAGGACTCCCCTTCCTAGTTGGAGTAGGATTGGGGAGGGAAGAAGGAAGGGCGCCTCCTTGTCCTATTCGGACTAGGGGAGGGGGCGGCCTGCCCTGGCCGGCCCCTCCTCTTCTCCCTCGAGGCCCACTAAGGCCCATTTAGTTCTCGGGGTTCGGTAACCTCCGGTACTTCGATAAATTCGATTTCACTCGGAACCATTCCGGACTCCAAATATAGGCTTCCAATATATCAATCTTTATGTCTTGACCATTTCGAGACTCCTCGTCATGTCCGTGATCACATCCGGACTCCAACTTCTTCGGTACATCAAAATACATAAACTCATAATATAACCATCATCGAAACCTTAATGTGCGGACCCTACGGTTCGAGAACAATGTAGACATGACCGAGACACGCCTCCGGTCAATAACCAATAGCGGGACCTGGATGCCCATATTGGCTCCTACATATTCTACGAAGATCTTTATCGGTCGACCGCATAACAACATACGTTGTTCCTTTGTCATCGGTATGTTACTTGCCCGAGATTCGATCGTCGGTATCCAATACTGGTTCAATCTCGTTACGGCAAGTCTCTTTACTCGTTCCGTAATACATCATCTCACAGCTAACTCATTAGTTGTAATGCTTGCAAGGCTTCAGTGATGTGTATTACCGAGAGGGCCAGAGATACCTCTCCGACAATCGGAGTGACAAAACCTAATCTCAAATACGCCAACCCAACATCCGCCATTGGAGACACTGTAGTACTCCTTTATAATCACCCGATTCGTTGCCAGACGCTTGGTAGCACCAAAGTGTTCCTCCGTAAACGGAGTTGCATAATCTCATAGTTATTGGAACATGTATATGTCATGGATAAAAGCAGTAGCAACATACTAAACGATCGTGTGCTAAGCTAATGGAATGGGTCATGTCAATCAGATCATTCAACTAATGATGTGACCTTGTTAATCAAATAACAACTCTTTGTTCATGGTTAGGAAACATAACCATCTTTGATTAACAAGCTAGTCAAGTAGAGGCATACTAGTGACACTCTGTTTGTCTATATATTCACACATGTATTATGTTTCCGGTTAATACAATTCTAGCATGAATAATAAACATTTATCATGATATGAGGAAATATATAATAACTTTATTATTGCCTCTAGGGCATATTTCCTTCATCTCCCACTTGCACTAGAGTCAATAATCTAGATCACATCACCATGTGATTAACATCGATAGTTCACATCATCATGTGATTAACACCCATAGTTCACATCGCCATGTGACCAACACCCAAAGGGTTTACTAGATTCAGTAATATAGTTCACATTGCTATGTGATTAACACCCAAAGAGTACTAAGGTGTGATCATGTTTTGCTTGTGAGAGAGTCTTAGTCAACGGGTCTTTCACATTCAGATCCGTTATGTATTTTGCAATTTTTCTATGTCTACAATGCTCTGCACGAAGCTACTCTAGCTAATTGCTCCCACTTTCAATATGTATCTAGATCAAGACTTAGAGTCATCCGGATCGTGTCAAAACTTGCATCGACGTAACCCTTTACTTATTTAACCTTTTGTCACTTCCATAATCGAGAAACATATCCTTATTCCACTAAGGATAATTTTGACCGCTGTCCAAATGATCTACTCCTAGATCACTATTGTACTCCTTGCGAAACTTAGTGCGGGTATACAATAGATCTGGTACACAACATGGCATACTTTATAGAAACTATGGCCAAGGCATAGTGAATGACTTTCATTCTCTTTCTATCTTCTGCTGTGGTCGGGTTTTGAGTCTTACTCAATTTCACACCTTGTAACACGTGCAAGAACTCTTTCTTTGACTGTTTCATTTTGAACTACTTCAAAATCTTGTCAAGGTATGTACTCATTGAAAAACTTATCAAGCATCTTGATCTATCTCTATAGATCTTGATGCTCAATATGTAAGTAGCTTTACCGAGGTCTTTCTTTGAAAAACTCCTTTAAAACACTTCTTTATGCTTTGCGAATAATTCTACATTATTTCCGATCTACAATATGTCATTCACATATACTTATCGAAATGTTGTAGTGCTCCCACTCACTTTTTAGTAAATACAGGCTTCACCGTAAGTCTCAGATAAAACTATATGCTTTGATCAACTCATCAAAGTGTATATTCCAACTCGAGATGCTTGCACCAGTCCATAGATGGATCGCTGGAGCTTGCACACTTTGTTAGCTCCTTTGGATCGATAAAACCTTCTCGTTGCATCATATACAACTCTTCCTCCTAAAACCCATTCAGAATGCAGTTTTACATCCATTTGCCAAATTTCATAAATTGTGGCAATTGCTAACATGATTCGGACAGACTTAAGCATCGCTACAGTTGAGAAAATCTCATTGTAGTCAATACCTTGAACTTGTCAAAAACCTTTTTGTGACAAGTCGAGCTTTGTAGATAGTAACACTACTATCAGCGTCCGTCTTCCTCTTGAAGATCCATTTATTTTCTATGGCTTGCCGATCATCGGGCAACGCCACCAAAGTCCACACTTTGTTCTCATACATGGATCTCATCTCAGATTTCATGGCCTCAAGCCATTTCGCGGAATCTGGGCTCATCATCGCTTCCTCATAGTTCGAGGTTCATCATGGTCTAGTTACATGACTTCCAGAACAGGATTACCGTACCACTCTGGTGCGGATCTCACACTGGTTTACCTACGAGATTCGGTAGTAACTTGATCTGAAGTTACATGATCATCATCATTAGCTTCCTCACTAATTGGTGTAGTAGTCACAGAACAGATTTCGTGATGAACTACTTTCCAATAAGGAGAAGGTACAATTACCTCATCAAGTTCTACTTTCCTCCCACTCACTTCTTTCGAGAGAAACTCCTTCTCTAGAAAGGATCCATTTATTAGCAACGAATGTTTTGCCTTCGGATCTGTGATAGAAGGTGTACCCAACAATTTCCTTTGGGTATTCTATGAAGACGCACTTCTCGATTTGGATTTGAGCTTATCAGATGAAACTTTTCACATAAGCATCGCAGCCCCAAACTTTAAGAAACGACAACTTTGGTTTCTTGCTAAACCACAGTTCATATAGTGTCGTCTCAACGGATTTAGATGGTGCCCTATTTAACTTGAATGCAGCTGTCTCTAATGCATGATCCCAAAACGATATTGGTAAATCGGTAAGAAACATCATAGATTGTACTATATCCAATAAAGTACGGTTATCACGTTCGGACACACCATTATGATGTGGTGTTCCAGGTGGCATGAATTTGTGAAACTATTCCACATTGTTTTAATTGAAGACCAAACTCAGAACTCAAATATTTGTCTCCGCGATCGATCGTAGAAATCTTATTTTCTTGTCACGATGATTTTTCCACTTCACTCTGAAATTCTTTGAACCTTTCAACTATTTCAGACTTATGTTTCATCAAGTAGATATACCCATATCTGCTCAAATCATCTGTGAAGGTCGAAAATAACGATACCCACCATGAGCCTTAACACTCATTGGATCGCATACATCGGTATGTATTATTTCCAATAAGTCGGTTGCTCGCTCCATCGTTAGGAGAACGGAGTCTTAGTCATCTTGCCCATGAGGCATGGTTCGCAAGCATCAAGTGATTCATAATCAAGTGATTCCAAAATCCCATCAGTATGGAGTTTCTTCATGTGCTTTACACCAATATGACCTAAACGGCAGTGCCACAAATAAGTTGCACTATCATTATTAACTTTGCATCGTTTGGTTTCAATATTATGAATATGTGTATCACTACGATCGAGATCCAATGAACCATTTTCATTGGGCGTGTAACCATATAAGGTTTTATTCATGTAAACAGAACAACAGTTTATTCTCTTACTTAATTGAATAACCGTTTTGCAATAAACATGATCAAATCATATTCATGCTCAACGCAAACACCAAGTAACATTTATTTAGGTTCAACACTAATCCCGAAAGTATAGGGAGTGTGCGATGATGATCATATCAATCTTGAAATTATTTTCAACACACATCATCACTTCACCCTTAACTAGTTTCTGTTTATTCTGCAACTCCCGTTTCGAGTTACTACTCTTAGCAACTGAACCAGTACCAAATACTGAGGGGTGCTATAAACACTAGTAAAGCACACATCAAACACCTGTATATCAAATATACCCTTTTTCACTTTGCCATCCTTCTTATCCACCAAATATTTAGGGCAGTTCCGCTTCAAAGGACCATTTCCTTTGCGAGTGTAAGCACTCGGGCCAGGCTTTGGTTCAGCTTTGGGCTTCTTCGTGGGAGTGACAACTTGCTTGTCAATCTACTTGAAGTTCCCTTTCTTTCCCTTTGCCCTTTTCTTGAAACTAGTGATCTTGTCAACCATCAACACTTGATGCTCTTTCTTGATTTCTACCTTCGTCGATTTCAACATCACGAAGAGCCCGGAATCATTTTCATCATCCCTTGCATACTATAGTTCATCACGAAGTTCTACTAACTTGGTGATGGTGACTAGAGAATTTCATCAATCACTATCTTATCTCGGAAGATTAACTCCCACTTGATTCAAGCGATTGAAGTACCTGCACAATCTGAGCACATGCTCACTAGTTGAGCGATTCTCCTCCATCTTTTAGCTATAGAACTTGTTGGAGACTTCATATCTCTCAACTCGGTATTTGCTTGAAATATTAACTTCAATTCTGGAACATCTCATATGGTCCATGATGTTCAAAACATCTTTGAAGTCCCGATTCTAAGCCATAAAGCATGGTGCACAAAACTATCAAGTAGTCATCATATTGAGCTAGCCAAACGCTCATAACGTGCGTGATCCGCTCCTGCAATAGGTCTCATCACCTAGCGGTGCATTAAGGACATAATTCTTACGTGCAGCAATGAGGATAAACCTCGGATCACGGATCAAATCCGCATCATTGCTACTAACATTTTTCAACACAATTTTCTAGGAACATATCAAAATAAACATATGAAAGCAACAACGCAAGCTATTGATCTTACAACATAATTTGCAAAATACTACCAGGACTAAGTTCATGATAAATTTAAGTTCAATTAATCATATTACTTAAGAACTCCCACTTAGATAGACATCTCTCTAGTCATCTAAGTGATCACGTGACCCAAATCAACTAAACCATAACCGATCATCACGTGAGATGGAGTAGTTTTCAATGGTGAACATCTTATGTTGATCATATCTACTATATGATTCACGCCGACCTTTCGGTCTCCGTGTTCGAGGCCATATCTGCATATGCTAGGCTCGTCAAGTTTAACTCGAGTATTCTCGCGTGTGCAAAACTGGCTTGCACCCGTTGTAGATGGACGTAGAGCATATCACACCCGATCATCACGTGGTGTCTGGGCACGACGAACTTTGGCAACGGTGCATACTCAGGGAGAACACTTCTTGATAATTTAGTGAGAGATCATCTTATAATGCTACCGTCAATCAAAGCAAGATAAGATGCATAAAAGATAAACATCACACGCAAATCAATATAAGTGATATGATATGCTCATCATCATGTTGTGCTTCGTGATCTCCATCTCTGCAGCACCACCATGATCACCATCGTCACCGGCGCGACACCTTGATCTCCATCGTAGCATCGTTGTCGTCTCGCCAAACTTATGCTTCTACGACTATCGCTACCGCTTAGTGATAAAGTAAAGCATTACAAGGCGATTGCATTGCATACAATAAAGCGACAACCATATGGCTCCAGCCAGTTGCCGATAACTTCGGTTACAAAACATGATCATCTCATACAATAAAATATAGCATCACGTCTTGACCATATCACATCACAACATGCCCTGCAAAAACAAGTTAGACGTCCTCTACTTTGTTGTTGCAAATTTTACGTGGCTGATACGGGCTTAAGCAAGAACCAGTCTTACCTACGCATCAAAACCACAATGATACTTCGTCAAATAGACTCCGTTTTAACCTTCTCAAGGACCGGCGAGCTACACCCAGTTCAACTAAAGTGAGAGAGCAGACACCCACCGGTCACCTTTAAGCAACGAGTGCTCGTGGCGGTGAAACCAGTCTCGCGTAAGCGTCTGGCGTAATGTCGGTCCGGGCCGCTTCATCTCACAATACCGCTGAACCAAAGTATGACATGCTGGTAGGTAGTATGACTTGTATCGCCCACAACTCACTTGTGTTCTACTCGTGCAAAACATCAAACCATAAAACCTAGGCTCGGATGCCACTGTTGGGGAACGAGTAATTTCAAAAATTCCTGCGCACACGCAAGATCATGGTGATGTACAGCAACGAGAGGGGAGAGTGTTGTCTCGCACCCTCGAGACCCGGCGGAAGCGATCACAACGTAGAGGAAGTAGTCGACGTTCTCCTCGCGATCCGACCGATCCCGGCGCCGTTACTCTAACGCCCCGAGTTCTTGACACACGTACAGCTCGATGACGTCCCTCGACTCGATCCAGCCGAGTGTCGAGGGAGAGTTCCACAAGACGACGGCGTGGTGACGATCTTGATGTTCTACCGCGCAGAGCTTCGCCTAAGCTTTATGACGATATGACCGAGGTGGAATATGGTGGAGGGGGCACCGCACACGGCTAAGGAACGATCCGTAGATCAAACTTGTGTGTTCCAGGTGCCCCCTGCCCCGTATATAAAGGAGCAAGGGGGTGCGGCCGGCCTAGAGGAGGGCGCCAGAGGAGTCCTACTCCCACCGAGTAGGACTCCCCCTTCCTAGTTGGAGTAGGATTGGGGAGGGGGAAGAAGGAAGGCGCCCCCCTCCTTGTCCTATTCAGACTAGGGGAGAGGGCGTGGCCTGCCCTGGCCGCCCCTCCTCTTCTCCCTCGAGGCCCACTAAGGCCCATTTAGTTCCGGGGTTCCGTAACCTCCGGTACTCCATAAATTTCGATTTCACTCGGAACCATTCCAACTCCAAATATAGGCTTCCAATATATCAATCTTTATGTCTCGACCATTTCGAGACTCCTCGTCATGTCCGTGATCACATCCGGACTCAACTTCTTCGGTACATAAAAATACATAAACTCATAATATAAGCGCCATCGAAACCTTAAGCGTGCGGACCCTACGGTTCGAGAACAATGTAGACATGACCGAGACACGTCTCCGGTCAATAACCAATAGCGGGACCTGGATGCCCATATTGGCTCCTACATATTCTACGAAGATCTTTATCGGTCAGACCGCATAACAACATACGTTGTTCCCTTTGTCATCGGTATGTTACTTGCCCGAGATTCGATCGTCGGTATCCAATACCTGATTCAATCTCATTACCGGCAAGTCTCTTTACTCGTTCCGTAATACATCATCTCACAGCTAACTCATTAGTTGTAATGCTTGCTAGGCTTCAGTGATGTGTATTACCGAGAGGGCCCAGAGATACCTCTCCGACAATCGGAGTGACAAAACCTAATCTCGAAATACGCCAACCCAACATCTGCCTTTGGAGACACCTGTAGTACTCCTTTATAATCACCCGATTACGTTGTGGACGTTTGGTAGCACCAAAGTGTTCCTCCGTAAACGGAGTTGCATAATCTCATAGTTATAGGAACATGTATATGTCATGGATAAAAGCAGTAGCAACATACTAAACGATCGTGTGCTAAGCTAATGGAATGGGTCATGTCAATCAGATCATTCAACTAATGATGTGACCTTGTTAATCAAATAACAACTCTTTGTTCATGGTTAGGAAACATAACCATCTTTGATTAACAAGCTAGTCAAGTAGAGGCATACTAGTGACACTCTGTTTGTCTATATATTCACACATGTATTATGTTTCCGGTTAATACAATTCTAGCATGAATAATAAACATTTATCATGATATGAGGAAATATATAATAACTTTATTATTGCCTCTAGGGCATATTTCCTTCACATTATGTTAATGTGTACTTTACTAGTACTCCTAGTAGCACCAAGGTATTAAGATACCGGTTCGGTTGCTAAGTGTTAGTAACTCGAAATAAAAGAGCTACGGAATAAACGGAGACTAGCTAAAGGTGAGCTGACGATATGTGTTGGAAGTGTTTCCAAGTTTGATGTGATCAAACATCGCACGCTCCGTCTACCATCAAGATTAGTATTAAACCTGAATAATTGTCATTTGGTGTTTGCGTTGAGCATGACATGATTGGATTATATCTATCGCAATACGGTTATTCATTTAAGGAGAATAATGGTTACTCTATTTATTTGAATAATACCTTCAAGGGTCTTGCACCTAAAGGAATGGTTTATTGAATCTCGATCGTAGTGATACACATTTTCATGCCAAAAGATATAAGATAGAAATGATATTACCACTTACTTGTGGCACTGCCATGTAAGTCATATTGGTATAAAACGCATGTAGAAGCTCCATACTGATGGATCTTTGGACTCACTCGTTTTTGAAAAGTTTGAGACATGCGAACCATGTCTATTGGTGTATACGCATGAAGAAACTCCATGCAGATGGATCGTTTGGACTCACTTGATTTTGAATCACTTGAGATATGCAAATCATACCACATGGGCAAGATGACTGAAAAGCCTCATTTTTCAGTAAGATGGGACAAGATAGCAACTTGTTGGAAGTAACACATTTTGATGTGTGCAGTCCAGTGAGTGCTGAGGCATGCAGTGAATATCGTTATGTTCTTACTTCACAGATGATTCGAGTAGATGTTAAGTATATTTACTTGATGAAACACAAGTCTGAATTATTGAATGGTTCAAGTAATTTCAGAGTGAAGTTGAAGATCATCATGACAAAAGGATAAAATGTCTATGATATGATCATATAGATGAGTATCTGAGTTACGAGCTTTGGCACGCAATTAAAACATTATGGAAATTGTTTCACAATTATTACCGCCTGAAACACCATAGTGTGATGGTGTGTCTGAACATCATAGTTGCACCCTATTGGATATGGTGCGTACCATGATGTCTCTTATCGAATTACCACTATCGTTCATGGGTTAGGCATTAGAGACAACCGCACTCACTTTAATAGGGCACCACATAATTCCGTTGAGATGACACCGTATGAACTGTGGTTTAGAGAAACCTAAGCTGTCATTTCTTAAAGGTTTGGGGCTGCGACGCTTATGTGAAAAAGTTTCAGGTTGATAAGCTCGAACCCAAAGCGGATAAAATGCATCTTCATAGGACACCCAAAACAGTTGGGTATACCTCCTAATTCAGATCCGAAAGCAATAATGATTGTTTCTTGAATCGGGTCCTTTCTTGAGGAAAAGTTTGTCTCGAAAAGTTGAGTGGGAGGATGGTGGAGACTTGATGAGGTTATTGAACCATCACTTCAACCAGTATGTAGCAGGGCACAGGAAGTTGTTCCTGTGGCACCTACACCAATTGAAGTGGAAGCTTATGATAGTGATCATGAAACTTCAGATCAAGTCACTACCGAACCTCGTAGGACGACAAGGACGCGTACTGCTTCAGAGGTACAGTGATCCTGTCTTGAAGGTCATATTGCTAGACAACAATGAACCTACGAGCTATGGAGAAGCAATGGTGGGCCCATATTCCAACAAATGGTTAGAAGCCATGAAATTCGAGATAGGATCCATGTATCAGAACAAAGCATGGACTTTGGTGGACTTGCCCGATGATCGGCCAGCCATTGAGATAAATGGATCTTTAAGAAGAAGACGGACGTGGACGGTAATGTCACTGTCTATGAATCTCGACTTGTGGCGAAGAGTTTTTCACAAGTTCAAGGAGTTGACTACGATGAGATTTTCTCATCCGTAGCGATGCTTAAAGTCCGTCGGAATCATGTTAGCACAAGCTGCATTTATGAAATCTAGCAGATGGATGTCAAAACGAGTTTCCTTACCAGTTTTCGTAAGGAAAGGTTGTATGTGATAAAATCAGAAAGGTTTTGTCGATCCTAAGGATGCTAAAAGGTATGCTAGCTCCAGTGATCCTTCTAAGGACTGGAGTAAGCATCTCGGAGTTGGAATATGTACTTTGATAAGATGATCAAAGATTTTTGTTTATACAAATTTATGAGAAACTTGTATTTCCAAAGAAGTGAGTGGGAGCACTATAGAATTTCTGATGAGTATATGTTGTTGACATATTGATGGTCAGAAATGATGTAGAATTTTCTGTAAAGCATATAGGGTTATTTGAAAAGTGTTTTTCAAGTGAAAACCTAGATTAAGCTACTTGAACAATAAGCATCAAGATCTCTAAGATAGATCAAAATGCTTAATAGTACTTTCAAATGCACATACCTTGACATGATCTTGAAGGTGTTCAAGATGGATCAGTCAAAGAAGGAGTTCTTGCCACTACTAGGAAAAGGGCTATAGATAGGATTGATTCTAATGGCGCACCGTGGATGCAGTGCGCCACTACTATATACTAATGGCGCACCTGTTCCTGATACGCCATTAGAGTGGAAGACACTAATGACGCACGGCGGACAGAGTGCGCCATTAGTATGAATTTCTTTTTTTCCATTTTCCCATACATACTAATGGCGCATGAAGCAAACAATGCGCCATTACTATATATAACTTCTAATGGCGCACCGGCTAGGATGTGCGCCATTATAGATCCCTCCATCTCGATCTCGATCCCCTCCATCTCGATCTCGACCCCCTCCATCTCGATCGCACAAGCACCTCCCGCTAGCTCTACCCATCGCAACCCTCCCCCGCTCCACCGCCAGAGCACCGGCCCGGCCCCCCGCGCGCAACCCGCACATTTTGAACATATTTTTAATTTTTTTTACTATTTTTATAAAAAAATATTACACTGTTATAATTTAAACAAGTTTGATAAACACAAATAAATATAAAAAACAGCATTTAAAATGCATAAAAAATATTACTGTTATGATTTAAACAAGTTTGAACATATTTAAACACAAGTTTGAACATATTTAAAATGCATATTCAGATCCCTCCATCTCGATCTCGATCCCCCATCTCGATCTCGATCCCCTCCATCTCGATCGCACTCGCACCTCCCCGCTTAGCTCTACCCATCGCAACCTCCCCGCTCCACCACGGAGCACTGCCCGCCCCCCCAAGAACCCGCACATTTTGAACATATTTTTAATTTTTTTACTATTTTTATAAAAAATATTACACTGTTATAATTTAAACAAGTTTGATAAACACAAATAAATATAAAAACAGCATTTAAAATGCATAAAAATATTACTGTTATGATTTAAACAAGTTTGAACATATTTAAACACAAGTTTGAACATATTTAAAATGCATATTATCAGATCCCTCCATCTCGATCTCGATCCCCCATCTCGATCTCGATCCCCTCCATCTCGATCGACCAAGACCTCCCGCTTAGCTCTACCCATCGCAACCTCCCCGCTCCACCGCCGAGCACCGGCCCGCCCCCAGCAGAACCCGCACATTTTGAACATATTTTTAATTTTTTTTACTATTTTTATAAAAAATATTACACTGTTATAATTTAAACAAGTTTGATAAACACAAATAAATATAAAAAACAGTATTTAAAATGCATAAAAAATATTACTGTTATGATTTAAACAAGTTTGAACATATTTAAACACAAATAAATATAAAAAACACCATTTAAAATGCATAAAAAAATATTGGGGATCCTGGGAGTCGAACCCAGGACCTCCTAGTGCGAGAACTGGCTGCTGACCAGTCGATCTAGTAGAGGGACTTGATGTGGATCGAGTTCGGTGGAATATAACCTGTTGGCTCGAGCAGAAAAAAAAATACTAATGGCGCACCGGTGTGAGGTGCGCCATTAGTGTGGATGACTTATGAGCACCGCTGGTTGGTGCGCCATTAGTATTGTGCCTCCATCCATCCATAGTCCTCCCGGCGGCCCACCTCTCCCTCGCCTCGATCCCCTCTCTCCCTCGCCTCGCCTCGATCCCTTCCCGACGCTGCCCGCCGCCTCGCCGCCGCCCGACCTTGCTGCCCGTCGCCTCGATGCTGCCCGCCGCCTCGCCGCCCACGCGCTGCCCGCCGCCCGACGCTGCCCCCGCCTCGGACGCCCCGACGCTTGACGCCAGGTGAGCGACTGGAGATCGATTAGGTACCCGTCTCTGCTCCTCCGCTCCCCCCCTCTCCTCTGTGAATTGTCCAGATATACTGGTTAATGACAAATGACAGGCTTGGTTTAAGCATATTTTTCATATGTACAATTTCTTGTTGCGTAAAGATCCATCAAATGCGCCTAATACATAAACAACTAGTGAGATTGCATAACAAGTTCTCTTTGTGATAAGCATATTGAACATTATAAGGTAGTAACACAAGCTCAGATACAACAAATTCTGTATTCAGTATGTTCACAAATAGATATTTTGGCTTGTTAGACCTGGAACTCACATATATTTAGTTACCATATGACATATCAAGTTCATTGGTTTATATCTAAGCTGAATGTTTTCTGGCCTGATGTCCATTGTAAGAATTACTACATCAGTCAGCTTTCAAGGTTCCAAAAAAGCGGCCAAAAGACAAGCTCCAGCTAATTAACAACACAAGATTATATCAGAAAGGTGCCAGTAGGGTGATGATTGACAAGCTTGAACTAATCATATTTTCATAAAATTTCTTGTCGAGGTGTAAATTTTCAGCAAAACAAATTTATGTAGACGGATAGATGGATGTGATATGGTAAATACTGGAGCACGCACAAACCCAAGTTCAGCGACCTATTTTCTTCTGATTTTTTGTACGTATGAAGTGCATGCCCCACGCCAGCTCAACCAAAAAAAGCCATCCACCACTAGCATAATCAGCCGTTAAAACCCGTGTAATTAAGAAAACATTTTCTTGGCTTGCACTGGGGAATTAAATGGAGACTGCCTAGGTACTTGGCGTCATTTGAGGAGGGACGGGATTAGTTAGGAAACGTAACCAATCCCACATTTAATCTCCTCCTCGAAACCAACGCATCCTGCTTCAATTGCTGCCGTCCCTCCGCCTCCTCGACAGTATTATTGGAGTAAAAAAATTCAGTTAAATTGTGCAGTAGTGTACTCCTGCTTGCTCTTCTCTTAAGCTTGTGGAATGATATACTTGCACTGATAAACTGAAAGAAATATTCCATTATAACTCTTGCTAAGTATTGAAACATAATACAATTCTGCTTATGTGTTGCATATTTTGGAACTATATTTATCATTACCATTTCAAGGAATCTGCACTTCATGTGATGTTCGATCTCAACTTCGGCTTGAGAAATAAGCAAAATAACGGTTATCATGGTCCGACTCATGTTGAAGATTGTGCACCCCGGTTGAAAGCAGATTGCCTCAAGCAGGAAATCACTAGGAATTGTGCTTCTAGATGCATTATGTGCCATTGGTCTTTTTTATAAGCAAAAACAATTGTTAGCTTTTAGATGTTGTGGTGGTTCACTTGGTGGTATATTGTTTTGACTTACACTTGTTAGCTTTTTTATAAGCAAAAACATGCCAATGTATTTTCCATGCTATGATGGAGGCCTTTTTTGCCTTGTCCACCGAGAGGCCCTTGAGTTTGCGGAATGTCGATTAACTTCCGTTCCGGCAAATTGGTACTCCATATGTCCTATTTTCAGCAAAGGTCATGCTGAAATTTTCCGTGAATTTTAGCATGACTTTGCTAAAAATAGGACATATGGGGTACTTGCGACTAATGCATGTTTTATGATCTGTTGTAAGGGTACTAATTGGTCTCTTCTGCTGCTTATCAGAGATGGCGGGAAGCAGCCACCGCCGATCTGCGACACCGCAGTACGAGTTGGATGCTTCCGAGTTCTTCACTATCATACTTGAGGCTTCAGTTGGATCCATGACGCTGGTATATAAAACGAGAGAGATCTCCCCTTCACCCATCTCATTATGATATCTGTTGTTTGCTACATCACTCATTTTCCCAAACTGCAGAGGCTGCCCGTGGTTTATGAACATGCTGATGGGTGAAGATCCGCCAAATAATGTGAAGCTGCGATAGGCGGCAGCGGGTTTCGCAGCGATGGGATGTGCAGTTGGCGATCAAGAAGGGCCACATGTACTTGTCTCGTGGGTGGGAGAACTTCTACCGTGCCTCACGACCTGCAGCTGGGGTACTTCCTTGTCTTGAGTGCTGACGCAGCACGCCAACATGCTCATCGTGAAGGTGTACAACAAGACTATGTGTCGCATGCGATCGTTGCCGATGATGATGCGATGCGTTCGCCTCTTCTTATTCCTCTACATTTGGCTTTGTCTCACATCGATTGTTAACGGTCATTGTTGCATTTTGGACAGGTAGGAGCAGCAAGATGGCGATCTGGCTACTGACCAAAGCAGCGGCGACTATGGCTGTAGCGAAGCAAGAACGATTCTGGCAGAAGCGAAGCAAAGAGCGATTCTCGCACCAAAGCATAGACAACAAGAAGGATGATTCGGATTGGAGTGCGGGAGAAGAGGAGCAGAGTGAGGATGAGGAGCTACATCATGACGATGGGCATCGGTGAGGATGACCTAGCGCTGGTGGTGGTGACCAAGGGCAAGAGATGGTGGTGGCTGACCATGGGCAAGAGATGGAGGTGGCTGAGGATGACCTAGCGATGGTCGTGCTCAAGGTGGCCTCGCGATGGTGGTGGTGCTCGACAATGACCACGCACCGATGGTGGCGCCGGCGATCCCACACTGGGCGACATGACCACGCCAATTGTGGTAGAAGACTACATCCCACTACCTCCATCGCCTCCACCGCCTCGCCGCCTAGGCGCATCAGGAGATGAAGGAGAAGAAGGAGAAGAACTGCCTACTTTGTCGGGTATGTCGATCTCCTATAGGTTAGCTATCCAAAATGATATATATATACTTAGTTACCTATGTTATCTCTAATATGCTTAGTTTCCTATAGGTTAGCTTCATTTTACCTAAGTTGGCTCTAATATACTAACTTAGAGCTTATATGCTTAGTTTCCTATAGGTTAGCTCCAAAATAACTTATGTTAGCACAAAATGATCAAGTTTACATAATAAGCTTATAGTCTTTTCTTAATCTTCTTCTTTTCCAAAATGACATAGGTTAGCTTCATTTTACCTAAGTTGGCTCTAATATACTAACTTAGACCTTATATGCTTAGTTTCCTATAGGTTAGCTCCAAAATAACTTATGTTAGCACAAAATGATCAAGTTTACATAATAAGCTTATAGTCTTTTTCTTAATCTTCTTCTTTTCCAAAATGACATAGGTTAGCTTCATTTTACCTAAGTTGGCTCTAATATACTAACTTAGACCTTATATGCTTAGTTTCCTATAGGTTAGCTCCAAAATAACTTATGTTAGCACAAAATGATCAAGTTTACATAATAAGCTTATAGTCTTCTTCTTATTCCTTTTCTTTTCCAAAACTCTTCTTATTCTTCTTCTAGTGTTCTTCCTCTTCTAGTATTCTTCTAGTCTTCTTCTTTTCTTCTTCTAACTTCTTGTTTATCATTTTGCAGATTTGATTTAATTGACGGAAGCTTGCGTGGATGGGGTGCTTCTTTTCCATTTGTGTTTTTATTTTGTATCAATGTGAAACTTTTGTGAATTGATGGATAACGGTGTTGGATGAACAATGTGAAACTTTTGTAACGACGGAACTATGTGTTGGCTATGTATGTATATATGATGAAACTTGTGTGTTGGATATGATTGCTATATGGATGCTTGTTGTATATATATATGTGTTGAATATCTCATATGTGAAATAGTGACCTGAGATTAAGAAAAGAATTAAAAAGTTGTTACTAATGGCGACTACAATGTGCTGCATTTGTAAGAATAGCAGATTATAGTGGCGCACCGTGAGCAGTACTAATGGCGACTTCCTGCATGCGCCATTAGAATATCAGATTCTAATGGCGCGATGGTGGTGCGCCATTAGAAAAAATTCTAGTGGCGTGATGCAGGTGTACTCAAAAATTACACTGCATAGCTATTCCGCAATAAATATTGAAAATAAATAAACTAATGACTGGTTGATATAACTGAAGATTGTAGCTAGAATTTTGCAAAATCAATGAAGGTGGTGGTGTACTATGCTATTGATATGAATCATACATATTTATTGTAGTGATAGAGCAGTACGTTGCATATATACCTTAAATTGATGAGAACGTTTTTAGACAATCCTATATTGGAATATCTATCAGTAAATATGTGGGATTGGACGGAATAGTTTGATGGTAAATGTTCGTCCAGACGAGCTTAAAGATTGGTCTAGTATAGATGCATATTGCTGAGTTGGTGCCAAGGTTGCTCAGCATGATAGTCTTAATGCTGGAAAATTCATGTGAGAGATGTGAGTCATAGGTATCACATAATCAGTGGCTAGCATAATGGCCATAGAGTACTCTTGAAGCGAAAAGCTTACATTGGAATGAGCTCTGCTCATTGATGACCGTCGGAACTGGATTCCGGGTCGGGCAAGCTGTGATGATGGGGATTAGTTGACGGAGTTTTCAAGCTTGATGCATTCGAGTGCGAGCTGGGATATCCATGGTGGGTCGTGATGCGCCCAAGTGGTCCCACTGGCTGACCTAAGCTTCAGTTGACGCAGATGGCATGACAGCATCAGCTGAGGAGCCCTCAGCATGAACTGGATGCTCTGCAGCACGCGGTCCGTGAGCGGGACGCCGGAAGACAGGTGCCCGCTACAGACGGAGACTTCGGATGACTCAGGAGTGAGAAGATCGAGAGTCCGATACATGGAGTGACACGAGGCACTCAAGAGCCTGGAGCTGAGATGTGCCAAGGCTACGCTCGAGTTGGTCAGCCCAGAGGAAGTAGCCCGCTGCTGGAAGGCAGCGTGCCTGAGCTCGGGCCTGCGCTGGGGTGTCGCCAGGCCGGGCCGAATCAGTGTGCCGAATCTCCAAGTGACTGATGGAGTCTTGGCCAGGACCTGGAAACCTGGAGAGGCCCTCCCTACTCCCACGAGAGGACAAGTACCGTGTCCTAACGAGCAGGTGAGTACCAGGGTGAATACCTGACCCATAGGAGCTGTCCCCGGGCCGCCAATGATAGACTGGTTGGGGCTCGGTGCCCAGGGTATGACCTGCCCGGGAACCCCAGTATCGTTAGCAGCACCTTGAGGACTGCAGGACCTGGAACCCGGCATGGTGCCAGCCCAGCTATGGAAGCGAGCTGTCTACACCCATACAGGAGCCAGTGCTTGGAATACTAAACACGCATACTGCAACCTGATGGGCTGCTAATCCACGATGGAAGGCTTATCCTCGTAGTGCCATTAGTCACAGTTTATTGGAGCAGGTCGTTTAGAAGCAGGTCTGAGGGCACAGCGGCCCAATTGGATGGAAGCCGAATCACCCTGCGTTGGCACATCATTTGGAAATATATACGTGCTAGCAACTAGACCTGCTTTATGCCTTTGCACAGTGATGGAAGCAGAAGGACGAATAAAGAACGAGGAAGAAGAAGAACAAGGGAGAGAGATAAAAGTAAAGGTAAAAAGTGGTAGATGTATTTGTCGATTGTGTGTTGTTTGATCGGCCATCACCTCTTGTCAATATAAGAGGAGGATGGACTTCCACTACTAGGGAAAACCCTAGTAGTAGCGCGCGTTTTAACGCTATCAGTAGCGCGGGTGGCCGCACTACTAATAAGGCGCTACAACTAACAGATAGTAGTAGCGCTCTATGTACACGCGCTACTAGTATTGACTTTATCAGTAGCGGTTTTCCAACATGCGCTACTAATAAGTAGCTGTAGTGCTTTTGTTTGCCCGCACTACTGCTGTATCTTTCAACATTTTTCCCCTGCTTCCTATTGATCTAGAACAGTACCCCGTTTCAATAAACTGCAATTTCACATATACCAGATAACAATATAGTCATACAATACCGTATAGTCATACAATAGCCATTGTTTTTCAATAAATGTATACCTTGTCTCGGCGTTAAAAAGCGACTGCTCAAATATGTAATAGCATGCTATTTTCCTTCAGTATCTTGAGTCAAAATAGCACCAATAACACCTTCCTCTGCTGCAATGTAAAGCTTAAAGGGCTCCCTATGCTTGGGTGATTTCATCACCGGAGGAGTGCACAAATAATTCTTGATCATATCAAAGGCTTCTTGTTGTTTTACCCCCAAGTAAAATCAACATCATTTTTTAACTGAAGGATAAGAGTAAATGCATCTACTTTCCCTGACAGATTAGCTAGGAACCTTCTCAAATAATTGACCTTGCCAAGGAACTTTCGCATATCTCTCTTGCATGTTGGAGCCTCTACTTTCATATGGCATGTATCTTTTTGGGATCAATCTCTATGCCATCTTCATAAATAATGAAACCCAAAAACTTCCCAGATGACACTCCGAATGCACACTTGAAAGGATTCATATATTTTTTTCATTCTTTCAAAAGTTAAACACAAATCGGCCAAGTGGGAATCAAAAGCATTCGATTTGACAACATCATCATCAATATAGACTTCAAGTATGATGCCAAGTAAATCATGAAAAATTAAATCCATAGCCCTTTGATATGTGGCGCCAACATTTTTTAATCCGAATGTCATTACTGTCCACTCGAATAAACCAAGGAAACCATTGTCTGCCTTCCATTGCAGCAATTCCTGTGTGGTATGTAGCTTTGTATTGCCAACTTCGCAATTTGGGTACAACCCTTTTTTGTGATCCTCTAACATGCGATCGAACTTCAACTTCGACCTTTCACTTTCTCATCCTCTCTTTGCATAAACAATGACCCGGCGAAGATCATCATGGGGTACATCTGGTGCCTTTTGATCTTTAGCGTCCCCCGGTGCAGTATCACCTATATTCAGGGAACATAGGATAGTTTTCATCACCCTCTTCTTCTTCATTGTCTTCCATCATAACCCCTCTTTTTCTGTGCTTGGTCCAAACATTATAGTGTGGCATGAAACCCTTCCCAAGCAGGTGCAAGTCAAGGGTTTTCGAGGAAGGGTAATCCTTCGTATTCCCACAGACAGTACATGCACAATACATAAAACGATTCTGCTTGTATGCCTCAGCCACATCGAGAAAATTATGCAGACTCTCAATGTAGTCGGAGGTGCGTCGGTCATCGTCCATCCATTGCCGGTTCATCGGCATGCATTATTTAATTAAGTATATCAAAAACCATTACAGAACATCATGAATAGAGAAGTGACCAAATTAATACAAGTTCATTATCACACTAAAACCAAAGTACAGTAGTGATCAAATGAAATTACTGAAAAAATAAATACATAAAGTTCATACGTAGTTCTCATAGAATAACATACAGCTCTCTAGAGCATCTAATTAAAACATACATTGAAACTAACATACAACTATGTAAAACATTTAAATGCGACAACAAATGCGATCAAAATCGCAACTAAGGTAACAATTGATCCAACAGCATAATGATACCAAGCCTCATTATCAATGGAATATTCCTAATCTTTCTAATCTTCAAGCGCGTTGCATCCATCTGGATCTTGTGATCATCGATGACATCGGCAACATGCAACTCCAATTTCATCTTTTCCTCTTCAATTCTTTTTAATTTTTCTTTCAAATAATTGTTTTCTTTTTCAACCAAATTTAACCTCTCGGCAAGTGGGTCGGTTGGAATTTTTGGTTCACATACCTCCTAGATAAAAACATCTATGTCACGTTGGTCAGCATAATTGTCATAAACACTAAATGAAATAAATAGTTATGAAAGATAATATACCACATGCGAATCATAGACCGGACGAGAGCCGATGGGGGCGGATACCAAAACCATGGCACTATATAATAACAAACAATAAAAAAGGTAAGAAAATTATACAAGTAGCTATCTAAATAATACAAGTAAGAGTTTTTTCCTTTTAGAAAGAAGATAAGAACAAGCGGCTCACTACGGTGGTGCCGGCGACGAGATCAGTGCGGGCGACCGACGGCGGTGAGGACGGGGACGCGGACGGGATGAATCCCTACACATGTGCAAACTATAAGAAGTTAATTTGAGCTCAAATTGTGCATCTAAATCAAATGAACTACCACATACACTCTTCCACTAAAACCCACAAACAACTCTACTTATAGAGCATTTGAAATGAGCTAAACTAGCAGTGAAAGATGAAAGGGTGAAGTTGCTAACCTTTTAGAGCACTTGTGTAGTTGGTGCACCACCAAACCTAGACAAATCTTGGGAAAAATGTAGCTTGGAGGTAGATCTTGGAGAGGAGAAAGCTTAAGTGTGGCGGTCATTTCATCGAACACCTCATGTGCATAGGAGGTGAGAATAGAGCAGCACACACCTCCCACGCGCCGGCCGGCCAAAAAACAGAGGAGTGAGCGGGCAAGGACGAGCATATATATAGGCATCTCTTTAGTCTCGATTGGTGCCTAAAACCGGGAGTGAAGACTAACCTCTAGTCCTAGTTCTAGACACCAACCGGGACTAAAGGGGTTGCACCAGGAGCGAGGCCCTTTAGTCCCGGTTCATGTCTGGCACCGGGACTAAAGGGGTCAGACGAACCGGGAATGGTGCCTGCTGAGACCCGGCCGGCGTCCTGACCGCTCGAACCGGGACTGATGCACGACTAAAGGGGTTGTACCAGGAGCGAGGCCCTTTAGTCCCGGTTCATGTCTGGCACCGGGACTAAAGGGGTCAGACGAACCGGGACTGGTGCCTGCCGAGGCCCGGCCGGCGTCCCGGCCGCCCGAACCGGGACTGGTGCACGACTAAAGGGGTTGCACCAGGAACGAGGCCCTTTAGTCCTGGTTCATGTCTGGCACCGGGACTAAAGGGTCGACGAACCGGACCGATGCTCGCCGAGGCTCGGTAGGCCCCGCCGCCAACCGGACCGGTGCACGACTAAAGGGGTTGCACCAGGAACGAGGCCCTTTAGTCCCGGTTCATGTCTGGCACCGGGACTAAAGGGGTCAGACGAACCGGGACTGGTGCCTGCCGAGGCTCGGCCGGCGTCCCGGCCGCCCGAACCGGGACTGATGCATGACTAAAGGGGTTGCACCAGGAACGAGGCCCTTTAGTCCCGGTTCATGTCTGGCACCGGGACTAAAGGGGTCAGACGAACCGGGACTGGTGCTGCCGAGGCCCGCCGGCGTCTGGCCGCCGAACGGGATCGATGACGATGAGTCCCGGTTAAGAATACGACCGGGACTGTTGCTCCGAACCGGCAAAAACCAGAGCCCTGTTTTCTACTAGTGTCAATCCTGGAGGTCTCATAAATGTAGCAGACATTTTTTTACTTGAATTGGAATCAAACTTTCCTTAGGTTGAATTGGAATCAAACTTCTCTCCTGAACAATTGAAATCAAACTTTGATTGCATGCAGTCTGATGGCTTCAAGTTTTAGGATAGACATAACTAAACCGAAGAAGTTATTAACAAGGAATCAACCAGCCATGCACGGCCTAGTAGTAGATCCAACGACCATCTTACATCCCATCCTACGGCCCAAAACGAAAACGAAACAACCTACTGTACTCCCTCCGTTCCTAAATACTTGTTTTTCTAGGCATTTCAACAAATGACTACATACGGAGCAAAATGAGTGAATCTACACTCTAAAATATGTCTACATACATCCGTATGTAGTAGTCATTTGAAATGTCTAGAAAGACAATTATTTAGGAACGGAGGGAGTAACATACTAGAGAGAAAAAGAGTTAATCCAGCTTAGCCTCTAATAAAAATTTGAAACTGCCGCGTACAGAAAGAAGAGAGCTGGTTTGCCTCAAGTGTGAACATCATCTTTTTGTCGCCTACAGTAGGTACTACGCGCTTGTGACTGCTGACTGGCTCTGCATGGCATGGCGCGCATGATTTTGCGTGGAAAGACGTACGGCTGATTATATGGGAATACATAACTGCAGACACCAAGGTAAAAAAAAAAAGAAGAAAAAAAACTGCAGGCACGTGAACTGCACTCTCCTTCCGCCTAGATCAGAGTTGTCGTTTTAGACGTTCGGCATGTGAGGCGCCATAGTGAGTTGGTCTAAGGTGGCACTGGAGGTCTGTACTAAGTTTCTACCGCGTCAACGCAAGGTCTAACCCGCCCGGCAACCGCACGCCAGACTGCGCCGGTTGAAGTAAAATAGTGCACCGCCCCCTGCTTAGTAAACCGGGAGATAAGCTTAACAATTCGCAAAGCAGGTAGCCGGGCGCGACGGGGCGTGTTTCCTGCTACATGCGTACTTAAAAGACTCGGTAAACACGTACGGAAGCATGGAGTACGCATCGCGTCGCGCAGAGGCTATTTCCCACCCCTCCCAAGGTCGCATCTGAGCCTTGGCTTGCCATCAGGCTGGTTGTAATGGGGAGTATCATATACTAGTATTATGCATATGATACTAGTGTATGATACTACCTCTCTAATGCATAATATCATATATTAGTATCATATTGTATTTTATTTATTGCCATGCATTACACAAAGTAGTATAGCATTTAATATGATACGGTATCATGATATGATACTACACCCTCTTTTTCTTAATTTAATGCTACGACACCTCATCAAAATTGCTTAGTCGGCATGCATGATACTAGCTATAATACTACCATTACGACCAGCCTCAGCGATGCATGCTGGAGTAGCCAGTGGGCGCGAAGTGCCGGCACGGCACCCACCAAAAGGACCACGCGGCACCCGAAAAAAATAACTATTTACTGTCCGAGGTACAGGCCCGAGAGCAGAAATGATGCTCCCCCGTGGTAGGATGTTTTAAAGACTCGGTAGGACTCCGTAGATGGTGACAACTGGGCGGCAAGTCCGGTTAGCTACTCCAACCTCCGGCTACCGTCCAATGCCATTGGGGCTGCCAACTCGAGGAGAGGTTTCTCACCCTCTGCCATTGACTCGGGTCCGCATAGAGCCCATAAGCCCTCGGTATGGCCAGTTACCGTTGAGCTTGCCAGCGCCCTACTCCTTTTCCTTATCGTCCATTGTTTTGCCTTCCTGCTCCCTCGGTTTCTCATCCTCTACCACTCCTCCTGCCTGATCGGGCAACTTGTGGTTTTCATTGTGAGGATGCGAAAATTTCTTAAAGAAATACGTTTATTTAGTAGACTCACGAGTCCATTACTCTATCCAACGTTAACGCTGCTGTCAGCTTTGAGTCAATGCAAAATCGACCAAGGCTACGTGCTAGACTGCAAAGTGAAGTAAACTAATGCACAGCTTAGATCGACGAGGCCTAAAACCGGGAGAAAGAGTGTAAATCATGAGTTCAGTAGTACATCCAATCTATCATTGCCGGCATTTCAAATAAATACTCCCTCCGTCCCAAAATTCTTGTCTTAGATTTGTCTACATACGGATGTATCTATTCACGTTTTAGTATTAGATACATCCGTATCTAGATAAATCTAAGACAAGAATTTTAGGACGGAGGGAGTAGTTAAATACAGAGTAGATCTGCACCGCACGCCAGATTGCCAACCAATGCATCGCAGCTGCGTGGATCGGTGAGGTGGATAGCTGGAGGATAAGGTGTAAATGATTGATGAGTTGATTAGTCCATCGAATGTAACAATGGCACCATGCGGCACGCCATGCTGGCCAAGAGTGCCAAACTTCCAGGTTAAAACTATAGTACATTCCAAGCTGCTAATTGTATCAATGAGGTGAAGAAACGACTAATAAGTGTAACTTTTGATAGAGGAAGTGGCTGGGCACGATAGAGTGTGTTCCTGATGCTTAAAAACCTATGACAATCAGCAACAACCGTCGAGAAGCATGTGACATAGTGTGTTCTCTCTTTCTCTCCCTCTCCCTCTCCCTCTCCCTCCCTCCCCCTCCTCATCCTCCTCGTCCTCTCTCTCTCTCTCTCTCATGGAGATTGAGGATGGTTGCAGTGCTTTAGTATAGACTAATCAACCGAGAGCGTGAATTTGCGTAGCCTTTGATTTTCGTGTACCAAAACCTATTTAATTTTCTTGTTCTAAGAGCAAGCATAATAGTATAGCCAACTATTGGCTATAAGGCCCTTCCCAGTGCTACACCGTGTACAGGTGTTAAGAGTGCCACATAAGCAAAAAGAGTGACATGGCAAAACAATTAAAGAGGAGAGAAAAATCATGGTGACCCCAGGAGGAAACAATGCTAATCACGTGGACCTATGCAAAATGACTAACAACCAATGAATGAAGGAGTTTAATTGTTAAACAATTCAATGAGGAAAGCATGGCTACAATACCTAATCACTTATGCATTTGGGGAGACTAGTTACTAAGATATTTAATGCACTTTGCACGTCATGTACATACCCATGCATCGGTAGTAGCCTAAGAAAGCGTCATGTCATCTATAGCCAACACATATAGCCAATATGTGTAGTAGTTAGCTATAAATATGTGCTACTTTATTAATACATAGCCCACCTTCCACTCTTACATAGTGCCTAGGAGCATGTGCTGCAGCTGGCTCTTACATGAGAGTCCGTTTACATTCTCTCTCCTATCCTCTTTCCTCCAACTAAGCATAGAAATATTACTTCACTCTTTACAGCTTGTTGATTGTACCTTATTGTACTTGCACTAAGAAAGTGAGAACGGGGTACATACACATGCCGCAATCAAAAAGCTTCGCACTTATGCTTGCATATGACAACTTATGTAATTCAGTTCCTACATGAAACAAGAAATTGCATTGCAGTGGAAATTAATCTTGGTTCATACAAATGAATGAAAATATACACCCAAACATATTTCTCTGATCACTGCAACTAAACCGAAGAGCATTTTAATTCTTAAAATAAAAAATTAGTTCATTCATTTTTAACTGTTTTCATGTGTTGGAATTTATTATTTCAAGCTTTTCTCCAATATCTTCTCATCAATTTACAACGCTTTTACTTCTTGTCCGATATTCTCTACTCCTGCATTTGTTCCGTCAGGCATATGTATATGCTCCAACAAACTACATGCTTCACTAAAATGGTTCTCAGGACAACTTGGGGGATTGGCTGATTGTATGTGTCCGTCAAGGTTCTTGTTACTGAAAAGGAGGGAGTAATGGGACTAGTAGTATGGATAAGGTCATCACGCGCATGTGACTGGCTACTGGTCATGGCGCACATGATTTTGCGTGGAAAGGTGTACAACACCTAGATTATCTTGGAATTAATATCATACTTTGTCGTGCCGCCGGGAAGGGCAACGCCGTGGCAAAGCAGGACATAGGGCAAACTAGGTTGACACGGTGTCGCCGCCAACGGGGCGACACCCCACAGATTACCAGCCCTAGCCCTATGTTTACTCTGGAAACGAGTGGCCGGGGTCCACCGCCCTTCCCACCACCGCCGGAGCGGCGAGCGTAGGGGAGGGGAACCGACGGGTTTCGCCGGCTGATGGAGGAGGGACATGGTCGCCTCACGCGCACCTGTGGAGACAGAATGGAGATCAAATTCTCAGTAAGTACTATCCTGAAACCAGAAATGATTAGATGCATATATTTTTTTTTTTGAATTTTCAACCCGGGGGGGGGGGAGGAGGGGAGAGAGAGAACTCCCCCACCTGAATATATTTCTGAAACCCAACACCGAGTACATTGGTACAAATGCCGTGGAGGCAGCAGAGAGGAGGCTGGGGGCGAACCCCTATCTACTATGTTACATGCAACTGTTGAGATCTATCCGTGCAGGGCCAGCAGCCACACATCAACATGACCACGTTCCGTAGAGCGAAACCGGCCGCGCCAGAGGATGGCGTCGTCTCGGCAGGCCTTCAAAGTGGTGGCCAGGGACGGCGCTTCCCGTCTGAACACCACCGCGTTCCACCGCTTCCAGAGGTGCCAGCAGCATAGCTGTACGAACGCATGCGGCGACACGGCGCCAACCACCAAGGAGGCGTCGAACAGGTGTAGGTCACACACACAAGCCCCTGAGATGGGAAGGCGCAAAGAGCACCAGAACGCACATGCGAAGGGGCAATTAGATGCATATTTCACCGCCGTAGCTCCTTGGCTTAATCCACAAACGAAAATGTTTCTAGGACTCGCCCCGGCAGCAAGTTCTTTGTCTAACATTTCGTCCACATGCTCAACAGCTTCTAGGACTCCTTCCTCATCTCTAACAGTGGTCTAAGAAACAAATTGGGAACAGTGAGAATAGCATATAATGTTAAAACTCTCTAAAATGAAAAGGTGTTAGCCTGTAAATGTTTAGCGTCTGGGAACAGTTTATCTGTTCTTCATCCAATTTGGTGGTCTAATACAGGGATACAGAAGTACTAGAACAATAGAACAGCAATCCACTCTGCTCAGTATATCCAGGCTCTAGTTAATCTGCTTTATAACATTAGAACACGCACCGATGTGCTTGAACAGCCATGTGGATTCCATACACTTGGTGCAAGAGATACGTTATAGTGCAAAGTGCTATAAAACTTGCTTTGTATTTAAAATATTCAAACAAAGATTTCCGACGCTGATGAGAAAAACCTTGCTTTGTATTTAAAATATTCAAACACTGACGAGAAAAATGATGTCATATCATTCTATAAAGTAACAGTGAAAAGATACTAAACCTCATTAGTCTTGAACAATGTTTACTTGGTAATATAGATTGACCTGCAAATAGCACTCTGGCAGTTCCAAACTACTGATTATTTGCTGGAGGGGGAGCACAGCGAGAATCAAAGTGTGAAGCAAGCTTGATTTCTGACGCATGCATACTCTGAAGCATCGGCAAATAACACTAACCAATTTTTTAGCAACAAATATGACACATTGAAGCATAGTTTTGAATAGCCGGCTATAGCCCAGCTATAGCTGCTTAAGCATGTTGCCGCTAAATGATTTCATGTACAATTTGCCGCTATAGCTGTTTTTAAGGGTTGCCGCTATATGCCATAACCCGCTATTTAAAACATTGCACTGAAGAGAGATTGCCAATGGGAGAATGGCTATAGTATACGTAAATCACTCAACAGCAAGCGATTATTTCTGGGATTAAATTGAGCTGGGGATGATTACAGCGGTTATGGGGACCTCCGGGATGATGAACCAAAGATTGATCACCACGTTACCTGCAGCATCAACAACGCAAATCGATCGAGCAAATGAATAAAATGGCAGCTGTGTTTCCAGTCCCCATCGAATCAGGAACAACAAGTACGTGGGTCAGCCGTCAGCGAGCGTACCGTAGCAGGCGATGGGGGCGGTGGGGAAGGAGAGGCGGACGGCGGGCGCAGCTCTGCTTGCCCGTCTCGGTGGAGCCGTACAGCCACAGCACGAGCCTGCCGGCCCTCGCCGCCGCAGCAGCAGGAGCAGGGGGTGACGCCGCCATCCGGACAGTGTGGAGTCACCGAAGAACCGATCGATTGATCCGGCGGCGCAGCTGGCAGTGCAAAGGGGCGGCGGTTTGTGCTGATGATGGGTGCGGGCTGGGAAAAGAGTGCGGCCGTGGGAGGCGTGACGACGATGGCAGAGCTCTCCATAGCCACGAGACGAGCTCTTCTTCTTTTCCTTTCCCTCGGTGGGTGTGTGTGTGTTGTGGGTTGAATTCATGAAACAGCAGGGGGTTATCTGCAAATATTCAATAGTTGACTGGCACAGTCCAGCTGGCGCCACTTGGCTGCGTGTGATTGGATCAGGACTAAACTTGCACATCTTGGACAAGTTCTAGGACTAAATAGTGCATATTTGCAAGTTGTAGGACTAAATCATCATGGACAAGTTGTAGGACCTCTAGTGTTTTTAGCTCAAACCCATTGGTGGTATAGTAAGTTGTGCACGGTAGAGACATCAGGTTAATAAATTGCAGTCACGTGAACTGCACTGTCCTCCTGCCTAGATCAGCGCGGCAGTGTCTTTTTAGGCGTTGCGTAGCAGTACGCGAGGCGCCAAGTGTACAGACCTGATCAAGAAAATATCTATGCGTCCATGGATTACTATACCATCCCTTTGTAGCTCCACCAGCAGCTAGCTAGCCACCATATATACGCTCCCATGCCAAGCAACCACGCTACCAATTAAGAGCTTCTCAAAGCAAGCGTAGAGAGATAGAGAGAAAGAAGAAAATAAGCTAGCAAGAGAGGGTGAGAGTCCACCGCCTGAAAATGGCGTTGGAGATTGGCGCAGCGGTGCTTCGTGCCGCCGTGCCCTCTCTTGGGAAGCTGCTCAAGTACGAGTGGGGCCTGGACAAGACGGTGAAGGACGGGCTGAAGAACCTCCGGGACGAGCTGATGAGCATGGACGCTTTCCTTGGGGATGTCTCCGGCATGCTGCCGGATCTGGAGCTTGGAGAGCAGATGAAGCTCCAGGTCCGCCAGGCCAGGGAGCTGTCGCATGCCATCGAGACACGCCTCCACTCCTTCATGGCGCGCATCGAGTCCACCAAGGGGTCCCTTCTTTCTGGCCCGACCAAGCTGGTTATTAACCATGAGATAGCTAGCTACATCAAAGATACACGAAACAAGGTGAAGGAGGTACGTAAACGGTATGGCCCATACCCTTGCAAGAGTTCCCTGGAAAATACATCCACACGGGTGGACCCTCGTATGTTTGCCATGTTCACCAGGGACAAGGAATCTGACCCTATTGGCATAGATGGGGCAATTGCTGAGGTAACCGAGAAGCTGTCCAATGGCAATCTTGTCTCCATTGTCGGGATGGGGGGGATGGGCAAGACCACCCTAGCTCACGCAGTCTACGACAAGATGAAAGGGGGCTTCGATTGTGAGGCTTTTGTCTCCATCGGTCTCAGAGCTGACATGAAGAAGGTTCTGATGGACATCTTCGTTGAACTTCAGATAGAGATTCATGGTCATGCACCAGACCAGGGCCAGCTAGCCAGCCAGCTGCAAAATTTCCTGGTAGATAAAAGGTACGTGTATGCTTATTCCCATCGATGCTTGCTAGTCATGTGAGCTGATGTCTGTCGTCTACAATCTCTGTAAGGTGTACCATACTAAGAGAACAAATAGTACTATTCTACATATGTTCTTATCCGCACTAAGAAAAGAAATAAATACAAACATTACGTTTCCTTTGTGATAGTAACGTATGCACATGTGGAGTCAAGCTTATCTGCTATTAACCGGTACTACTACTTATATCAATTTCATATTTTTTTTTTGTGCATGAATTTCAGATTATATGTGTATTCATATGAAAGTGACACGATTAATTCATTGAAAAATAAAGAGTCATTTACATCACTGGTGCCACAACTTGATGCGAAAAGTCAGTTTAGTGCTAAAACTTGTGGCATAGTACATGGAACTGGTGCCACAACTTGGCTTTTGCATGCATATACGGTGCAAATCATGTTTTTATACGAACATGGTGCTGATTAGGCGCACCAACGGGACATGGGGGCTGCTGTCAGCAACTGGACGACGTGTGCCTGCTATTTTATGAAAGAAAAACTCGTATTTTTTTCTCATGAAAAAGCCCCTGGCAGGGGCCCATATTTTTCTCACAGATGGAGGCTAGTATTGTGCAAACATTGTCGCCTCACGCCTAACGCCTACCGCCTGCAGTGCCGCCAGCCAATCCAATACACCAAACATCGTTCCTTGTGATTAAACGATACGAAACTCATATAACCATTCTGACTTAAGTGGGCTGGAGTCCCAGCGACCCATTTTACATTGTTATTTTTGTAAAAAAAATATTAAAGTACATGTAATTTGTAACTGTCTGTTAAAATAAAATAAATTTAAAAATAGCAATGAGCACTCTTATATACTACATATTTTTTATTTAAATCATGAACATTCTAAACTTATATTAGCATGTATTGAAATAACATATATATTGTATAAATTCCTAAAAAAAAAGTAACGCTGCTGGGTGGTGTGCTCGGCACTCGCACATGATGACTACATGTCGCTGTTTCTGATCCCAGCCAACTATTTTTACATTATATGAATATATGTTTTTTAAAGCATGAACACTTTTCTATACTACATGAATATTTTGTTAAAACTGTGATATTTGAAAACTTATTTAATAATTTAAAATATGTATTAAAATAAAAAACTTTCTTAAAGCAGGAACACTCTTGTACACTACATAATTTTTTTAACTGTGAACATTTTTAACTTATATAAGCATTTATTAAAATGTATAAAAACACTTATATAAGCATTTTTAACTTAAAGCATGAATACATTTGTATATTACATTAATATTTTTTTAAAACTGTGAACGATTTTTAACTTATATAAGAATTTATTGAATATATGTTCTTATGCAATATGCAAATTATTACATAAACAACTATGTATTTCATAATTATTATATGGATAAATGCAAAATCCATACATGATTATTTTATAATGTAAGTTATTTCATACATATATATTCTATAAATTTCTGAAAAAAATGTACAAATGGGATGTAGGGACTGCAGCCCGCTTTATAGTCAAAGAATATATAGGAGCAGCATCCATTTCTTACATGAAAATACCTAGGTGTCAGGTGGTTAGCCTTGCACTGCTGTTATCTATAGGTTTGTTGTTCTAGTCCCTCGCGTGTACCAATTTTTCAACTATTTGTGGGAAGCTGACAAGTGGACCCTTGCGGCCGTGGCATAGTATTTTTTTGACAATTTTTTTTGAGGTTTTCTTTTTTCAACATAGCAGGCTACACATCCATTTTGTCGTCCAGTCGCTGACAGCGGGCCTCATGTCACGTCGGCGTGCCTAATCAGCACTCAATTCGTATAGAAGCATGATTTGCACCGTATATGTACGTCAAAGCCAAGTTATAGCACCGGTTCAATGTACGCCACAAATTTTAGCATTAAACTTACTTTTGGCGCCAAGTTGTGACACCAGTGGTGTAATTGACTCAAAAATAAAATGTATCTTTGAGATTTGCGATGCCACTTATAATACCTTGTTAAGAATTAACGGTAACATCCAGAAGTTACAAACACTCCAACATCATGTGTGTGTGTGTATATATATACGGTGTAGAATAAGCTATTCTACACTCACGCTTAGAATAATATTACCTTACTACAAAGAAACAATTAATTGAGTTGTTGGTAGAGCATGCGTCTTTGCATTCGTCTCTTTCCTGCCTAATACCCAGCTTTTTTTATATATAATCAGTCAAACTATTATTATTTTTTATCGTTGATCCAAGCCTTCTTGCTTTTCTACTGTGATGAATAGGTGTTTATTTGTTATTGATGATATATGGGACACGGAAACATGCAATTTGGTTGAATATGTTTTTAAGGGGAGTGCTGGAAGTAAAATCATCACCACGACTCGTAACCTCAAAATTGCAGAAGGAGTTGGTGGCGCCGTTTTCATGGTAAAACCGCTCTCCCCCGACAACTCCAAAAAATTACTTCGTGCCAAAGCGGAAGCTAAAAGCAATGATACTGATTTTGATATAGAGTTGGATAATTTTTTGCTGAAGTGTGGTGGTGTGCCAATAGCCATCACTATGATAGGTAGAGTGCTTGCTAAAAATCATAGGAAAGAGTGGAATAGGGTGTATCATTCTATTGGTTTTGATGAGCAGAAGCAGGATGGGGCTTTTGAGCATGTAAGGAAGGTGATGCGTTATAGCTATACTGACATACCCTACAATATGAAGAACTGTCTTCTATACCTAAGCCTATTCCCGGATGATCGCTGGATCGAGAAAAATATGTTGATATGGAGATGGGTGGCAGAAGGCCTAGTTCCTGATGGGTTATTTGAGGTTGGGGAGTCCTATTTCAACGAGCTACTAGATAGATGCATGATCCAGTGGGCGGTGAGCCCTCGTGATGTCGGCCAAGGTGGTTGCCGGGTCCACTGTTTGATGCTTGACCTCATCCGTGACCTGTCAAGTGGTGGGAAAGAGAATTTCTCTACTGTGCTCCGCATGAAGCAGGAGAGCCCATCTCCAGTTCCATGCCCACCTCAAACCATCCATAGATTAGCCATCCACCATGGCCAAGACCCAAACACTAGCCTGGAACTGGAAGTGGGGGAGGTGCTGTCATTTTATGCCAGCACGTGTACTGGTGGTAGCTTTCCGGCACTCCGGAAGTTCAAGCGGGTGCGTGTAATAGATCTGGAGAGCTGTGATTTATCTGACGGAGATTGCAAACTGAAGCACCTCGGGAAGTTGGAAGGGCTGGGGTACATTGGGCTTGTGGGCACGCCCATAGCTGAGCTCCCCAAGAAGATAGGACGCCTCAAGCTCCTACAGACTCTTGACGTGAGGGCGACCGGCATCAGTGAGTTGTCGCAGTTCGTCAAGGATTTAAAGAAGCTGAGGTGCCTGCGTGCTGGCAAGGGCACGAGGATGTTGGGCCGAATAGGAGAGCTGGCGTCCCTGGAAGAGCTATGGTTGCACTCGGCAGACAAGTCCCCAGACTTCGCTATGGAACTCCGGAAGCTGACCAAGATGAGAGTCCTGGTAATCCATTTTGACGAGATGGACAACAGCATGCAAGAGGCCCTTCTGGAGTCCCTGAATGAGCTGAAGAAGCTCCAGGTCCTGCAGGTCTGGTCAGACCCAGAGGAGAAGGTACGCCTCGGCTGCTGGGAAGGCAGCGTGCCCTCCCCGGAGCTCCGCCAATTGCTGCTGTTCGGGGTCGTCCTGCCCAGGCCGATGCCGTGGATCCACAAATCGTGTGTCCCCAAACTCTCCAAGTTGTTACTGCAGGTGGAGGTCTTGAGGACGCAGGACCTGGAAATCCTCGGGCAGATGCCGTCCCTCCTCTCCCTCTACCTCCACATCGAGGAGGACAAGTACCGGCTGTCCTACACCGCTAGCAAGGATGAGTTCCAGGTGTTGGAATACCTGAACACCAACATAGAGCTGATATGCGGGGACGGGGCACTGCCAATGATCCAGGAGCTGGAGGTTGGCGGCATCAGGGTAGGGATGGACCCTGGCCTGCGGGGTAACATGCCCCTACTCGAGAGGGCCACCTATCACCTAGACTGCATGAGATGCGGCCCCGCTGAGGTGCACAAGGCGGAGGAAGAGCTGATGGAGGCGAGCCGAGATCACCCCAACCGGCCCACCATCTCCCTTAGGAGATGGAATAATGTACGTTCTCGCAAACCTGCAACTGCATCGACCTGCTTATATATTTCCCCCTCGCATATGTAAGCTAATATAGTTCCTCGTGTGCCCATTATGTCTCAGTTTGTATTGGAGATGCAGGATCGGTTTATGAAGCCAGTGTTGAGGGCACTGGCGGGCCCTTTGGATGAAGCCATTTTACTCAGCCCTGCGTTTGGCAAAGTATTTTCGGACAATATAGCACGGGCTATGCTAGCACTCGGCGCACCACCTGCCCTTGCACTGGGTGTGGGTGACGCTACAGATGGCACAGGCTCTTCATCTCAGGTAGTAATAAAGAAGCTGGTAGGTCAGCACAAGTATACATTTCTGTTCTTTAAAAAAAGATAAATTACTCTACTGGCATAGGCAAAAATAACTAGAGGTGAGATGAGAGGTGAGCACCCTTGCATTTGACAAACTAAACTAGCTTCAGATTTATTTAGCAACTCAATCAGGAGAACATTTGCCAGCTGGTGGCTTCATCGACGTGAAGTGAACCCCAAGTAGTCGATTTGGAAGACAACGATTCTGAATTACAACTATTACCAAAGCAACAACTTAATTAATTACCTGAGTATCTTCCTTCAATTCAATTATTAGTCTAAATCTACCTCTAAAACCTCGCGTCTGATTGTTTATAACCACGCATGCATGCAGGGATCAGATATAGCGACTAGATGCGATCAAGCTGAAGCTCATAAGGAAATGTGGGATGACTTCCAGCAGCTAATGAACACCAAGATAGCTGTTTGCATGGGAAAGAAAGATGCCCCCCCATCTAGCACCGACATTCATACAATGGTGCAGCTAATAATGTCAGATGCGATTACTCATTTTTCGCAAAATGTAGATGGGCCACAAATGGTTACAGTTGCACAAACCTTTAGGCCTAGGGGCTTGCAAATGATGCTAAATGTGCTGCACACAGCTAAGCAGGGCTTGGGCCACGGAAGCTTTGTGGTCGATACCAAGGCGATGCTAAATAGTTTTTGTCTTGCATTTGGTACAATGAACGTAGAGGAACAAGCTGCTTTTAGGACCGGGATGGAAATGGCTGCACAGAACCCTGAATTTGGTGCCATTTCGGATAGCATGCGTGTGCAAATAGCACGTGGGTCCATGCATGTCTCCGACTTGCGTAGACTTATGAAGGCTTCATTGACATACTCTCTTAGTTCTATGGCTCAAGAAATAGACGGGTCACTAGAGCGCCCAGGTACGTATAGCAGCTGATCTTCCATTCTTAGAATTGTTATTAATTTTTCCTGAGCTCTAGTTGACACTTCTCCGACGCAGGCGATGGAGCATGTGCCAGATGCCGTGCAGGGTTGGCACCTAAGGTATCGTCTGTAGCGTTTGGTCTGTCCGTAGGTGCGCATTTTTACTTCATCTTGCATGTATATATTATATGCACACTCATAATGCAGGTTGGCACACTACTCTCCTGTTTCAACTCCCCGGACGGGGCCGCTTCGTTGACGGAGATGGCCGCTGGAGTAGGAGTGAGTCCCGTCGCTTTTGCGAGAATGTTTGAGGAGTGCCTCCGGAACCCTGAGATAATTGCGCGGAACGACGACTTCTCTGCCGGGCAGCTGGTTGAAGCCATATGGCAGCGGTTATGTGCGGACGTCATTGATTATTTCTTCGAGCAGTACACGGACGGGCAAGCCTCAACGCATGAGAGTTGCCAAGCTAGTGAGAACACTTTAACGGTGGCGGACGTGAAGCAGGAGTTTGGTGCTGATGCGAGCAGTGAAGAACTATCTAAGGTGTGTTTACCATATGATATTTTCTTCGAAAAAGGAGACCAACAAAAAGAAAAGATTCACTATGCATTCTCTAATACCTAGTGTGACGGAGTATATTCAATTCATCTAATAAATTTGTTAGTCTTAAGTTAACTATGTGTAGTAGTGTGGAGACCATAACAAACTTTGTCAATTTGTTCAGCATATGCATCGAATCCTTGTTTTTCGCAATGATATTCTGTAAGCTACAGGCCGGCTAATTAATGCTTCTTGGTCGACTGTTTCATTAACCACTTACACAACTAATTAAGCAGGAACTATACCGTAAGGGTTTTCTGTCTGGTTTTGACAATGCAATTGCAAGTAGTGGAATGTCTGCAACCGATGCAGCACCTATGAGGAACGCTATGGAAAAGTGCATGCAGAACCCTGAATTTTTTGGTTGCATGAAGTCCGGGTTTCGTCCCAACTATTCTTTGGTGGCGAAGGTGATGGCGCAAGAAATTGTGAGTTGTACGGCCAAAGAAACGGAAGGGCCACAAAAGTGCCAAGGTACGTACGTACACAGGTTTTTCATTTTCATAAAATGATGCCATATGTGTGTGTGTGTGTGTGTCTATTTCTCCAGCTGACGTGTCTTATCCTCCGCTATGTATGGTGCAGATGCAGGCACCAATTTACTACTACTAGAAGAAAACTCCGGTGCAAGTGTCTGCCCTGAGCCACCGCGAAATTTCGTGGTATGCATCAACCAATAAACAATCATGCCGGATCCACGCGTTGCTATTACTAATGCAGATGCTTACTCATGCAGTGGGACGACGACAGCATGCGCTCCTTCCTCGATTCCCCGGAGATGTCCGCTTCGATCTCTGAGATTGGCGCTGCCTACGGAATGGGTCCTGTCGCTGTTACGAGAATTTTTGAGAAGTGCCTGCGGAACCCTGAGATGGTTGCTATCACGAGCAGCGCCGACTCGTCTGAACACACATTCCCAACTATGCTGCTGCAGCTGATACTCACAGAAGTCATGGAATATGCGTACGAGCAGTCCAATATGCCAGCCTCGATGCCATTGTATGGTGTTGTGGCGCAGGGCATGGGTGCGCCGCCGACCGACACCTTCTCCAACATGATTGAGGAGCTGTTCTCGCCGTCGGCGCAGCAGGCACGTGCAGCTGCTGCCCAGCCTACCTCGAAGGTGACCATGCATGTTGCACGCTTCACATAGACACAAACGCATGCTTAATTATCGTGTTCGTGTCACTTACGACGCTTGCTTCTCATGCATGCATATGGCACTCCACCAGCCGGAAAATATCGAGGAAGAAGAAGGTGCCGCCGCCGGCACGTAGCGGCCCTGGAATCATCCGCGCGAGTGTGCCATCAAGCAGGTCCGTACACCGTCTGCCCGTTCTAGCGCTCCATTTCAATTTAGAATCTATTTCAGCCTTTTGCAACGGACTCACCGTGTTTGCGTTGATTATTTACAGGTTGACGATGCTTGGTTGGCCTCCTCGGGGTTTTTGACTGTCAAAAAAGAAAGAAAAACAAAAAAAATAAAAAAAATAAAAAAATGGAAAACCAAAAAAATGAAGATCGTGAAAAATGTCATATTTTGGGAGGGTGGGTGGGGAACTCTGCCTATGCCATTTTAAGGTAACATGTACTTGTGATTGCATAGCCGGTCCCAAGCCCGGATAAAAGGAGGAGGGCCCAACCATGTGCTCACTGAGAGGGTAGTTTCTTTTAGGAAAAATACAAAAAAAATCACGACCATAATTTCTCACAATAATCCCTGGGTAAAAAAGTTCTTTGGTTTCTTGTTTTGCATCCCCCACATGTTGGGTAGAGGGTTTTCGCTTCAGCTGAAATCGACACAATAACCAGTACAATTCACTTTCTCCCTATTAGCATGTAATATTATATATTAGCAATACAATGACCCCTTGTTTTTAACAGGACACAAAAGGGACGCGGATGGAGATGTCTCGGGCAAGTGTTCTGCATGATAGGCAACATTGCATAAAACTTGAGGATAGGAAGTCACGTCGGCAGCCGCACAGACCACAATGCGAGCATTTCAGACAAGTCGATGTGTATGCACACATGGGCATATGTTCCGGCCAAAATATTGTGTGTGCAGTCGCATGACTCTGCGACATGAGCCCTAGGCTGCTGGTAAAGAGGGAGAGTGTTAAATGATGTAGTTGTAGTTGTGTAGCGTGACATATGTCACGGTGGTGTAAACGTGTATGCGTGAGTTGTAATTTTAGGAAGGTTGTTGGAGTTGGAGATCCTTATCTTGTATAGACTTGGATGAGGCGTCAAGCCACACAACAACCTGCACCATTGTACTTTGTTCTCTCTATTTAACACGCATGCGTCCTTGCACCGATTGCATACGCTTCCAATCTTCCTTTCTTTCATGGTAATCAGAGCCTACCTCCAACTCATCCATGGCAAGCTCCTCCGTGAACTCTGTCCCCTCGTCGCCGTTTGCACACATCGCAAGAGAGAAGCTTACGAGAGGGAACGAGCCGCTATGGCGCGCCACCGTGCTCTCGGCCATCCGGGGAGCGCAGATGGCGGGCGTTCCTCGACGTCGAGCAGGAGGTGCCGCCCATGGCCATTGAGGCCACGGCGCCGACGGGAAGCCAGGCCCCCAACTCGGAGTTTGGCGTGTGGTATGCGCGCGATCAGCAGGTATTCTCGTACCTGCTGACCACGCTACCGCGCGAGATGGCCGTCCAGGTGGCTGACTTGCCACACCGCAGCAGAGCTGTGGAATACCGTGCAGGGGATGCTGACATCGCAAACCCGAGCGCAAACCGGCAACGTCAGGATCGCCCTTGCCAATCTTCAGAAGGGAAACTCCACGATCACTGAGTACGTTGGTAAGGTTAGAACTCTTTGTGATGAACTTGTTGCTTCAGGGAAGAAGGTGGATGAAGAGGACGTTGTGTCCCACATCCTAGCTGGACTAGATGAGGAGTTCGACCCCGTGGTGTCAGCCATGTGCTCTCGAGTGGAGCCAGTCAAGGTCCCGGAGTTGTACTTGCAGCTCCTGAGCTTCGAAACCCGCATGAATCTTCGTGGCGGGTCCTCCCAGTCGTCGGCAAACGCAGTCGGACGTGGGCGCTCCAACAACAGAAACGGCGGCGGCGACAGTGGTGACCGTGGCCGCGACAGGCAAGGAGGCGGCGGTGATCGCGGCCGCGGCAACTCCTCCAGGCCACCTAACCGTGGCGGCGGTAGCGGTGGAGGTGGGAACTACAGCAACAATCCCACCACCAAGCTGACATGCCAGATCTGCGGCAAGGTGGGTCATCCAGCGTGGAAGTGCTAGAAGCGCTATGACTCCGCCTACCAGGGAGGAGAAGAGCGCTCGGCGAACATGACTACACCGCAGTATGGGGTGGACACCAACTTGTACATGGACAGTGGTGCCACTGACCACATCGCCAGTGATCTGAAGAAGCTCACTGTCCGGGAGAGGTACACCGGCAACGACCAAATTCACGCGGCCAATGGGTCAGGTATGTCTATTGATCACATTGGTCACACAACTATTTCAATCCCAGATCGTGATCTATATCTCAATAATGTTCTTCACGTTCCGGAAGCCACAAAAGTCTAATCTCAGCAAGCAAACTTGCCCTTGATAATGACACCTTTGTTGAAATTCATCCTCGTTTTTTTCTTGTCAAGGATCTGGAAACGAGGAGGGTTCTACTTCGAGGCGTGGTAGGAAAGGTCTCTATCCTGTCAAGCACGTCGGGACAAATGTCAAGAAGCAAGTGCTGAGTGTCACCAAACCATCTTCGGATTGGTGGCACCGACGTTTTGGTCACCCATCTTCCATCCTTGTTAGGAAGATCATTAGTAAAAATAAACTCCCGTGTGCTAGTAGTGATGATAATAAACTTGTATGTGACGCCTGCCAAAAAGGCAAAAGTCACCAGTTGCCTTATCCTCAATCTATGAGTGTCAAAATTTCCTTTGGAACTTATTTTCTCTGATGTTTGGGGTCCTGCCACTAAAACCGTAGGAAGAAAGAAATACTACGTTAGTTTCATTGATGATTTCAGTAAGTTTACATGGATCTATCTCATAAAACACAAGTCTTAAGTTTTTCAAAAATTTCATGATTTTCAAAAACTTGTTGAAAGACAGTTTGACCGAAAGATCCTTGCCCTTCAAACCGACCGGGGAGGGGAGTATGTCAAATTGAACTCCTTTTTTTTTACAAATATTGGTATCTCTCACCACGTTTCCTGCCCTCACGCTCATCAACAGAACGACTTGGCCGAACGGAAACATCGTCACATAGTTGAAGTCGGTTTGTCTTTACTTTCTCAAGCTTCCATGCCCTTAAAATTTTGGGATGAAGCCTTCATTGCAGCTACCTATCTCATCAATAGGATGCCGAGCAAAGTCATAAACTTCGAGACACCTCTCACTAGACTATTTGGTGAAACCCCAAACTACTCATCTCTCCGAATCTTTGGATGCGCTTGCTGGCCTAATCTTCGGCCATATAATACACATAAGATCCAATTTCGTTCTAAACAGTGCGCTTTCCTTGGGTATAGTAACCTCCATAAAGGCTACAAATGCTTGGTTATTTCCACTGGACGAGTTTACATATCTCGTGATGTAGTTTTTGATGAAACCTGTTTTCCCTTTTCTGATTTGCATCCTCATGCGGGTGCTCGTCTTCGCGCCGAAATTCTCTTGCTTTCACCGGAGCTCTTAAATCCTACTGATCAAGGGGGCGAATGTGTTAATGATCATGTGATTAATAGTGCTACTGACCCTGATCGTCATGGTGCAGAAACAGGCAGCAAAAATGATGCAAAAAAATGCTGTTACACAGCACGATTTTATGCTCCATATCACGCCAAAGGGAACCGGCACGAGACACGAGATGGATACACTTGCAGTTGCTGATCCCGAGAGATCCAGTGGCGCAGGATCCGGCGCCCCAATCATGCACGCAGACTCCCAGGAGGATCTGCCTCCTCCACTCACAGGCAGCCCATCTACGTCCGACACGCGGCCCGCATCTGCTGAGCGGTCGGGCGCACCCGGCTATGGCGTGTCCCCTAGCGCCAGTTGTCGCCCTTCGGCTGGATCGCCCGCGCCTGGCTCACTGCGCATTGATGGCGCTGGTGAAGGAAATATGCCCTAGAGGCAATAATAAAGTTATTATTTATTTCCTCATATCATGATAAATGTTTATTATTCATGCTAGAATTGTATTAACCGGAAACATAATACATGTGTGAATATATAGACAAACAGAGTGTCACTAGTATGCCTCTACTTGACTAGCTTGTTAATCAAAGATGGTTATGTTTCCTAACCATGAACAAGGAGTTGTTATTTGATTAACAAGGTCACATCATTAGTTGAATGATCTGATTGACATGACCCATTCCGTTAGCTTAGCACACGATCGCTTAGTATGTTGCTATTGCTTCCTTCATGACTTATACATGTTCCTATGACTATGAGATTATGCAACTCCGTTTACGGAGGAACACTTTGTGTGCTACCAAACGTCACAACGAATCGGGTGATTATAAAGGTGCTCTCTGGTGTCTCCGAAGGTACTTGTTGAGTTGGCGATTTCGAGATTAGGATTTGTCACTCGAATGTCGGAGAGGTGTCTCTGGGCCCTCTCGGTAATGCACATCACTTAAGCCTTGCAAACATTTCAACTAATGAGTTAGTTGTGAGATGATGTATTACGGAACGAGTAAAGAGACTTGCCGGTAACGAGATTGAACTAGGTATTGGATACCGACGATCGAATCTCGGGCAAGTAACATACCGATGACAAAGGAACAACGTATGTTGTTGTGCGGTTTGACCGATAAAGATCTTCGTAGAATATGTAGGAACCAATATGGGCATCCAGGTCCCGCTATTGGTTATTGACGGAGACGTGTCTCGGTCATGTCTACATTATTCTCGAACCGTAGGGTCCGCACGCTTAAGGTTTCGATGATGATTATATTATGAGTTTATGTATTTTGATGTACGAAGGTTGTTCGAATCCGGATATGATCACGGACATGAAGAGGAGTCTCGAAATGGTCGAGACATAAAGATTGATATATTGGACGGATATATTTGGACACGGAAAGATTCGGAGAAGTTTGGAGCTCCGGAGGTTACGGAACCCCGGAGGTATATGGGCCTTATTGGGCCCATGTAGGAGGAAGGAGAAGGAACAAGGGAGGCGCGCCCAAGCCCAATCCGACTGGGGAGGGGGCCGGCCCCTTCCTTTCTCCTTCCCTCTTCCTATTACTACTACTAGTACTACTTCCTAATACTAGTACTCTTTCCTTCCCTCCAAATAAGATAAGGAAAGGGGGAAACCTACTTGGAGTAGGTTTCCTCCCCATGGCGCCCCTTGGGGCCGCCACCTCCTCCCTCCCTCCTTTATATACGGGGTAGGGGGCACCCTAGGTACACACAAGTTGATCATTGATCGTTCCTTAGCCGCAGCGGTGCCCCCTCCACGATATTACACCTCGATCATATTGTAGCGGTGCTTAGGCGAAGCCTGCGACAGAGAACATCAAGATCGTCACCATGCCGTCGTCTTGACGGAACTCCCCTCGGAGCCCTCTTTGGATTGGAGATCGAGGGTGCGCCATCGAGCTGTCGCGTGTCAAGAACTCGGAGGTGCCGGAGTAACGGTGCTAGGATCGGTTGGACCAGGAGGACGTACGACTACTTCCTCTACGTTGCGTCAACGCTTCCGCTTCGGTCTACGAGGGTACGTAGACAACACTCTCCCCTCTCGTTGCTATGCATCACCATTATCTTGCGTGTGCGTAGGAAATTTTTTGAAATTACTACGTTCCCCAACAGCTGGCCCGAGGTCTCCAGGGCGTGTGTCGCCCACACGACAGCCCGATCCAGCGCGCGATCCCACGCCCGATCACGCGACAGCCGAGGGGGATCCTCTGACGGATCTGCCGGTACGAGGAGCAGGATCCTCTGCAGTGCCAGGATCGTCTGCGACCACTATTCCTGCGCGTCCGAGTATGCAGTCACAAAGAGGTGTTTTTAAACCATTGGTCCCAAAGTATGCCACGGCCAGGTATGACAAGAATTTCAGATTTGTGAACTTTGCTGCTACTCCTACAGAACCACGAGATCTAGCAGAAGTTCTAGGCAATAAAAATTGGAAAACATGCTATGGAAGTTGAATATGATGCACTTATGAAAAATCAAACATGGCATTCAGTTCCATCTAGACAAGGAAGAAATATAATAGACTACAAGTGGGTGTACAAAATTAAAAGAAACTCAGATGGCACTATAAATAGATATAAGGCTAGATTAGTTGATAAAGGGTTTAAACATCGCTATGGTATTGATTATGAGGACATGTTTAGTCCTGTTGTTAAAGCAGCTACTATTAGAATTGTTTTGTCTATTGTTGTCTCTAGAGGTTGGAGCCTTCGCCAATTGGATGTACAGAATGCGTTCCTACACGGCGTTCTCAAGGAAGAGGTCTATATGAAGCAATCACCTGGTTTGTGAATGCCACCAAGCCACAGCATGTGTGCAAATTAGACAAAGCATTGTATGGTCTGAAACAGGCACCTAGAGCTTGGTACTCAAGACTAAGCACAAAACTGCAACAGCTTGGGTTCAGACCTTCAAAGGGAGACACTTCTTTGTTCTTCTTCAAGAAAGGGAAGGTGATCATTTATATGCTTGTTTATGTAGATGATATAGTTGTTGCTAGCTCTTCTCAAGAAGCCACCTCGGCTTTGCTTAAAAAAATTGAAAAATGACTTTGCTCTCAAAGACTTGGGAGAATTGCATTATTTCCTCGGCATTGAAGTAAACAAGATACATGATGGTATACTGTTGACCCAAGAAAAATATGCCAAAGATATACTCAAGCGAGTACCACCCGGGTCGTCTTAACACCGTGGCCGATGCCTTGTCTCGCCGCGACGTCGACCTCGACCCCGTCACCGGCGACTCCGAGGGGATGGCGCTGTGCATCCGCTCAGGGCCGACTTTCGGCCTCTTCGACCACATTCGCTGGGCCACGGCGACCGCTGCCGTCACGGTCCTCCTGCAGCAGCAGCTGGCGGCCGGCGATCTAGAGGAGCCTTGGCGCTTCGCCGATGGCCTGCTCGTCCATGGGCACCGTGTCTTCGTCCCGGCGCATGATGATCTCTGTCATTAGGTCTTGCTGCTAGCCCACTCGGCTGACCATGAGTGTCGGTGTCAAAACCGGCGGATCTCGGGTAGGGGTCCCGAACTGTGCGTCTAGGCGGATGGTAACAGGAGACAAGAGACACAATGTTTTACCCAGGTTCGGGCCCTCTTGATGGAGGTAAAACCCTACGCCCTGCTCGATTAATATTGATGATATGGGTAGTACAAGAGTAGATCTACCACGAGATCAAGAAGGCTAAACCCTAGAAGCTAGCCTATGGTATGATTGTTGTAATGGTTGTTCGTCCTACGGACTAAAGCCATCCGGTTTATATAGACACCGGAGAGGGCCAGGGTTACACAGAGTCGGTTACAATGGTAGGAGATCTACATATCCGTATCGCCAAGCTTGCCTTCCACGCCAAGGAAATTCCCATCCGGACACGGGACGAAGTCTTCAATCTTGCATCTTCGTAGTCTTGGAGTCCGGCTGACGATGATAGTCCGGCTGTCCGGACACCCCCTAGTACAGGACTCCCTCAGTAGCCCCTGAACCAGGCTTCAATGACGATGAGTCCGGCGCGCATATTGTTCGGCATTGCAAGGCGGGTTCCTCCTCTGAATAATCCATAGAAGATTGTGAACACCAGGATAGTGTCCGGCTCTGCAAAATAAATTCCACATTCTACCGTAGAGAGAATATTATGTACACAAACTCAATCTGCTGACGTATTATGTAGCATGACATCACGCCACTACCAAGCCTTTACTTGAATCGTTTTTATTATACCACCTCAGCACGTTTAGCGAAGCGGTTTCCTTGGCACGTCTTGTCAAAGCAGAGATCGTGTTCCCCTTATTCCGGGATTCTCATCAATACGGACGTGGGTAACCCAACCGCGCCCGTCGCCACGCCCCCTCTATCGAAGGCGAGTCCCGAACGGTCACGGAGACGGCTCTTGGTATTCTCCCTCCTTATAATAGGACCAAGGCTCGTTTCTTTTCTTTACTCCTTCATCGAATCCTCTCCTTGCTCCAAGTTCCAACACACAGAGCCCTAGATTCGAGCGGTTCGGACCTTCAACAATGTCGGGTTCCGTCCTTCAGGGCCGGTGGATGCCCTCCTCCGTCACGGAGGAAGACGTGCTAAAGCTGCGGGAGGCCAGGTACCTGTCTTTTGAGATTTCGCACAGGCTGCCCGCCGACGGGCAGGCCATTCCCACCCCTGAGCCCGGCGAGTATGTCGTCTTCGCATCCCACCTCCGTCGGGGTTTAGGCTTCCCGATGGATCCTTTTGTGAGAGGGCTCATGTTCTACTATGGGTTGGAATTCCATGACCTGGCTCCGGAGTCCATCCTTCATATTTCCGCATTTATTGTTGTCTGCGAAGCCTTCCTCCGTGTCACCCCTCACTTCGGCCTGTGGCTGAAGTCCTTCAATGTGGAGCCGAAGATGATCGAGGGGCGTCAAGCAGAGTGCGGTGGGGCGGCCATAGGCAGGAGGGTCGATGCCCCGTGACCCGAGGGCTACTTCCAAGAGGAGCTTGGCTTGTGGCAGCAGGAGTGGTTCTATATCACCGCTCCAAGGGGTAGCAGGCAGAAGCCGCCGCCCGTATTCCGCCCGGGACCTCCGCGACAGTTGATGTCATGGGTCAACCAGGGGCTCAACTGGGGGCCGTCAAAGGACGTGCCCCTATTGCAGGGCCGGATTCGAGACCTCCAAGCGAGGGAGATCGATCTGGTCGTGGCGATGCAGGTTATGCTGATTATGCGTCTCCTGCCCTGCAAGCGCTGTCCTCTCCGGCTATGGGAGTTCAATCTAGAGGGACCACGGATTCTTCAACACTTCATGGGTTCGACACCCGTGGAGATGTACGAGTTGTTCTTCGGATCATGGGCAGCGTGTCCGGAATTGACCGAGGATGCTGGCCTAAGCTGCAATCGCCCGGATACTCAAGTAAGTAGCTCAATGTTCGGAAGTACCGCTTGTTTGCCTTTCTACAGTTCGCCTTTTAATCCATTATCCTTCGACAGGAGTGGATAGCGCAAGCAAAGCTGATACGGTGTCCGGCCCCCCTCCCAGAGACCGCGCCGGATCCCGTGCTGGTCAAGATGCTGGAGGTTGCGCCTTCAGAAGAAGGCGGAGGGGAAAATAAGGGAGCTACCGCCTTGACCAAGGAGGCTCTTGGAAAAGGGGAGATCGAGAATCCCTCCCTCCAAGGGGAGAAGAGGACCGCCTCTGGAGACCCGGAGGCCAAAGCCCCTAAGTGGGGGAAGAAATCTTCACCGGAGGGTCCTGCGTCCGGGGAAGCCCCGGCCGCACAATCGCCCTTAAAGGATCGGCCCTCCAGCGAGCCGTAAGTAGAAAAAAGAGAGCTTGGTAATAAGAGAAATCCCTATTTGTGCTTCTGAGGATAACCGAAGTTTTTACCTTGTAGTTTGGATCTCCGACCTTCTCAGATGAGCTCATCTTTGGGGGACCTTCGTCTGGAGATGATGGAGAGCGAGACGCCTCCGTCCGCTGCGCCGTCGGATAAGGCGGACGAGCCTGAAGTGTCATCACGGAGGGTATCCCCGAACCCGGCAGAGCCGAAGAATTCGGCGCCGAATAATATTCGGCCGGGGGAGTTGAAGGATCTGCTCAAGAGGGCGTCCATCTCAGAAGATCACCGTGCATTGATGAGCACGGTGATTGGAAGGATTTCGTCCACGGTACTTAAGCGGGACGGACCTGGTGATGGTCTATGCCCTCTCTATGCGGAGAACGGGACCCATATCCTCTTCTCATGTACCTCGGCGAGGGTTCTTTGGATGTATATCCGCGAGGCGTTGGGGCCTGAATGGGAGGCCCTAAATCTCGCTGAATTCCTCCAGCTTAGAGCTTTACAACCGACACATCACCGCCGCTTATTTTGGCTTATTTTTGCGGCGATGTCGTGGACTCTTTGGACGACTAGGAATAAGATGGTGATAGAGAAGGTTTTTCCGAGGAAGGCGTCTGATTCCTTCTTCAAATTCCTTGCTTTCCTGCAGCACTGGCACCCGCTCTCGAGGCAGCGTGGTCGCGACCGACTGGCTTGATGATGGACGAGCTTTTGGCTTCGGTGCGTCGACTATCTTGCTCGTAGTGCCGCTTTGCGGCCGCTACTAGGTGGCTTTTTCCCTATTTCTTCTATGCTTTCTTGGGCTTGATTGTGCTGTGGCCCAAGCCGTTATTTGTCATGTGATGTGGAACTGACGTTGTATGGACCGTTGCTTTATTTATTAAGCGGGGCGAAAGCCTATTTCTAGAGGAACAGAAACAATGCATGAACAAAACAAATAAATCAACATGAGACGGATCAAGGTGGCAAGTCAACAACTCAACCTACAACTGAATGTAGATAATGTGACGGCAAAAATAATAATAAAATAAGGCATTGAGCAAACCTGGTATCCAACAACCAAATGTAGAAGTTTATGGACATAAGGAAGAGAAGTTGGGAGCTCAGTCAAGATATAGTCAAAGGCATCCACACACCAGTTGTACGAACTGCTCTTGAATACAAAGGTTGCTTCTGACAACTTTGAAGATTCATTGAGAACAATTTTTGTTAGACAGTCATCGAACTCAAATGTGGACAGGTTTGGAGCCTGCAACTGTATCATTCCCACCACACACTCGCGCACGCTCAGGTACTTCAACCGGCAAAGCTGCTGATGCATAGTAAAACTTAACAAGGGGCAGAAATCCAAGCTTAAACTCTCGAGACGAGCACAACTTAGCAACAAACATTGGAGGTCGCCTGCATCCATGGACACCCTATGTAGGCTCAGTTTCTCTAGGTTTGTGATACCACAGAATCTAGGGGGCAGCTTTAAACATATATCAGCCATATGAAGAGACTTGACACAAGAGCCATTTTGGCCACTGAGTTTGCACAGCGGGACAATGTACTCGGGATGTTCAAAGCCGTTGCGTCCCCTGAGATCAAGGCCAATGTGCTTGGCCATCGACGCGGTGCAAAAGTTAATCCATCTACCAATGTGATGCTTTTGATGCCTGCCGAGACCAAATTTGACAACAAACCTATCAACCGAAGTAGTTGTCGTGGTGGAAGTAGACCACAGCGGGCGTAAACACATTGTCCACTCTGGTGATGAATTCAGCAGTCATGGATTCCGGGTCAGTACTTGTGGTTGTATCGCTGCCAAATAAGGTGTCTTTGGTGAACACCAGGTACGGGTGGCATATCCCTAGCCGCCTCCACTCACGAGATAGTACACTCATCCTCACGGCCTGTTTGAGTGATAGCCGTAAGAAGATGTCGCGCAGAATGTCCTGTAAGTATGAGCACTGAGTCAGGTTGCGGTAGTTTGGCAGCAGTAGTTCAATTCATAGTTGCTTCTTGTTAAGGTTATGACTGCAGAGTAGGTAATAGGTGTAAATGGGGCATGGTGATCCTTACAGTCGATACAAGGTGAAGCTCCACGGCCACCTTCGATCCCACTATCCTCGTCGAACTGGAAGCATCGTTTTTGTTTCTTACAGAGCGTTCTTGACTGTTTGGCGTGTCCATCAGAGCAGAGCAAACCAGGGGAGCAGAATCCGCTACCATAGGAATCGGCAAGTCTATCAATTTGCAACACGGCTAAAAAATGGATTACTAAATAAATGGCTTACTGGAAGAAGAAATTACAGGAAACCCGTAGTGGCCAAATATCATGGAAGGCCTTCTAAATACTCTGCATTCCAAATATGTTGTCAGCTTCTTATCTCCCCCCGTCTCTTTCAATTCTAAACACTCTGCATTCCAAATAAGAAAACGGATGATGTAGTTTTGCAGCAGACTAATGCAGGTGTTTTTCTCTAAATTACTACTAGGCTGGAGAGGGAAAAGCATAATCTACAAGAATGTATATAATCTGACAAAAGGGGCAACTTTGCAGCGTTGATCCCTAGATCGGGTTTGGAATTGGATCACATGTTTCATCAAGGCATGATCCTGTGGGAATTGTAACTGCAAGAAGCATTTCTTCGAGAGGGAACTAAGAAAGAAGTCCATCAAAATTTTCACCAGGGATCACGAATAAACGACTCTTTCAAGTAGCAAATCGTAATATGCCTGTGGATCTCGCTGAAGAGCGGAGTCGCCGTCGCAGTTACTAGCCGAGCGGAGGGGCAGCTGGGACATACCTGTGGAGTCCGGAGGAGGAAGGAAAGCGGAGCAGAACAGAGCAGGGGTGTTGTGTTGAGTTCATGCGACGACAGAGATCCATCTGGCTACAAGTTCGTGGGGTGTGTATATTTGCTAAAACTCCTAACGGCTTCTCGGCTACAAGTTTGCTAAAATCATAAACTTGGTCAAACAAAACGAGGTTTTACATAGGACAAACCTGGAACTTCAAATATTTTGAAACAAAGGGAGTGCTTGTTTTTTTTTCTTTATTCTCGTACAATTTTCTATCATTCTTGTCATATCGTACATATAAAAATGTACTTCTTCTGTCTCAGAATATAAGATGTTATTTTGGTGTAGATTTAAGGGAATGGCTAGAAACCAGTCGACTATAATCTAATTGGGCCATTCGATTGGTTTCAGTCGTCCAATGAAAAATAGACGGCCAGATGTGTGTCTTCAACCTCCACCTGTTCTCTTCTTCCTAAAACCCGCCAAGCAACCGCTGGCCTAACCGCCCGCGGTCAGCAGCGCTCCCCGCGCTAACCTCGCCAGCCCCCTTCCCCGGCCATCCCTGAAAAATATATATGGTGTTTTAGTCTATTTATGTGGTCTAAAACACAAAAACTCGAGCTAGTGACAACCGACAAAGGTGAGCCAAGAACAAGCCAGAGACAGAGAGGACATAGCTAGTCGCAGCTTCGTACGTAGAGGTGAGGTGGTGGGTAATGGTTTTTGTGGGGTGTGTGTCTGCCGGTGCCCGAGCCGGAGAAGGGGAGGCACACCCATGTCGAGATCATATATTAAAATCGCCGGTGAAATTATACCTCTATAGCGGCGCGGTTCAGAATCTTCCACATGATTTGCTTCCTTCCCTAAATCGCGGAAGATCGTGCTGATTTCGCCGGAGATCTCGCCTTCCTTCCTAGAATTTCGCTGCCAATTTTCTAGCCCTTAAACACTTTTGCCCGCGATTTTAATCTATGGGCACGATGACGGTCAACTAAACCTGATTTTCTCTATCAACCAACATAAACATGGGTGCCCTTATTTCAGACAATTTAAATGATCATTCTCCCCGTCAAAGCAGCTTTTTGCATTTTCCGTTCCCTTACCCCCCCTCTATTTTCTTGTAAAATTCTGGAAATTCCAGATTTTGACAAGAATATGTCACCCTTTTCTCTAAAAGGTTGAAATAGCAAAGTTCGTGGGAAAGGAAAATTAAAACAACGACCTCACAACTCCCAAGAAATATCGGGCAATTCTAGTATATATCTACAAGGTTCCATAATTTTGTTGTTTGCCCAAGCTAAACTTATGTTAATTTTTTAATCAAAGAAAAAGATGATGAACCAGTCAACACTTTCCACACACAACTAAAGGTATAAACAATGTTTTTAAGGCGGTAAGGCGAGGCAAGGCGATGTGGGGGGGGGGGGGCTCCCACCTAAGCGGTAAAGCATAAGGCATGGCGGACGCCTTAGAGAGTTCTAAGCAGTAGAATGAAGTAGAATTTGGTAGGCAACTAGGCATACACACTACACATCTTGCACATGCTGCTGGTTGTAGAGCCCATATAGGATCCATCCTCTTTGCACATTCTCTTCTCCCCAACAGTAATCATACATTATTCTAATCATCCAGGCATCCACTAACCACTATAAGAGAGGCAGTGAGCAACCAGCAAAGCAGTGAGCAACCAGCAAAGCAGGAAGCAATGAACAACTGAAAAACAGCAAGCAACGAACAACTTAACATGGAAGAAATAGAGCAGAGGAGGGTGGGGGAGAAGGAGGAGGGAGAGGTGTTGGGTCCTTGCTGTTGCCTGTTGCTGGTTGATGTTCTACTGAAGAGGAGGAGGATGAGCTACTGGAGAGGAGGAATAGGAGGAGGAGGAGCTGCTGGAGTGGATGCGAGGAGGAGCAGCTGGAGAGGATCTGCCGCAGAGGAGGGAGCAGATCTGCTGGAGAGGAGAGGAGGCAGAGAAGGAGGAGGAGGTGTGTGTGGATTGAGGGTTGTTTCTCCCCCTCTCCCCCCCCCCCCCTCTTATCTGTTGGCGGCAACAGCATCTCTGTTTCCCACCAGACCACCAAAAGACTGTTTCCCTGTTTCCCGCCTAAAACTACTTCCCTGACTAGCTGGCAAGCTCAAGGCGTCCAATATGGACCAAGGTGCCAACCTGGACGCCTTAGCAGCGCTTCAGACGCCTTAAAGCTTAAGGCGGACGCCTTACTCAGGTACCTAAGGCAAGCTGGACGCCTTGAGCTTGCAGAGCACCCTGACGCTTAAGCATCGCCTAGACGACGCCTTACGGACGCCTTAAAAACAATGGGTATAAATAATAATGCCCTGGTTTCATTTGCCAATGAATATTGCATGTCACTTCATTAGTACCAGTATTTGTTCATACTACCAAGAAAAGAAATACCGGGACACACAATGTAGAGTACTTGACCCAGATTGCATACAAAGTGAATAAACAACTAAATTTTGTCTCGTACAAATACTACTTCAATAATTTAGCTTGTACATGCCACCTTTCAGGACGATTTTTACAACGCTGATCCAGCAATCATCCGCTTATATAAATACGACCTCAAGCCCTAGGATTGCTGTTCATAAAATGGTGAGGATGTGATGAAACTCCTTTCTGTTAAGGTGTTGTTTTGCAAACTCCCTATCCCGCAGCTCCTGCTTAGTAAAACGAGGTCGAGCAGACTCCTGGTAGCTACCGACCTTGCTGACTGAGTAGAGCTGCCTGCTATATGGATATCCATTGTCCATCCATACCACTGGATCTACCACCATACGCTCGAGCACAATAGCATTCCCAAGGATGTAGAGCGACAGCTCGGCTATCCCCACTAGATCACAAAATCCAGTAATGTGGACACTCCTGAGATGACGATGCAGAGGCCCTGGAACAGCCTTCACTATACTTGTAGGATCACGATCAACAAATCTATCATAATTTATCTGCAGATGTATATCCAACCAATTATTAATTTAAATATACGTATTGGTTTGACCGGAGAGATCAAACAGATTTTATTTACCATGATGAACGATTGAACCACTTACATTCAGTTCCAGTTCTTCTAAGAGAGGCGCTGATTCCAAGAGGTAAACCAACCCAATAACCCAGCTAGCATCCTCTGGATCGTCTCTGACATCAATGTTCAGGTTCAGATGCCACAAATTGATGAAAGTTGTGTGAGTGGTTCAGCCAAGTGGGTCAACTGTCTGGAAGTGCATAGCCGAATTAATGAGTGCAAGAAGTGGTGGTCATTCGTGCCCAACGTTACTCGTATGTGGTGATGATGAATGACTCAAGGTTGCGTTACTATCAGACTGCACCATGCTGATGAGCACACGCACCATTCCACGAGAAGCTCCAACGGTTCGCTTTCATGGTTGGCTATTACGAATGGTATGATCTCGGAACCTGGCGGTTGCACACATGCAGGCTTCTGACCTCCGCTATGTGCACGCTGCTCGCATCCGAATGCGCCCTGGAAGGTCCGTGCCTTAGGACTCTGCCAGAGGTGCCTGCGCCCGGAGGGTTGCGTCACTGCACCCGATTTGAACACATCGGCCAGCTGCGTAACTGCGCTGCTGCCGATCACTGGTGCACTGACACGACAGCATCGCCTTCGCATTGCTGAATATCGCGTCGATCCCAGTTGGTTTGGAGCACTCATTGGGTGTCTCGGCAGAACGTGATGTGGAGTGCCTCGCGGACAGGCAGTGATGCTCCTAGCAAGCATGCTCGAAGGACGCGTTCCGAGCTTGCCTCACATATGCTATAGCCTGCCGCCACCTGATTCGTGTCACAGGGCAGCGGTGCACTCGGCGTCAATTCACGCGCGATGGCAAGAAACAGTGGCACAAAGGCGTCGATTCTTGAGGCGAATTCTTGCATCTAACTTTTGAGGAGCGTGATTGGTGTACAGGCATGCGTGGCCTCCTCGGGTGACTGCTAGAAAAATAAAAAAATACACAATAATGAAGTCGTGAATACAATGAGGTGAAGTATTTGGCGTTGCACCGCGATCATTGGAACTTGTTTGTCATGCTCAACGGCAACCCAGCTACGACACCATGTTAGAGAATCAAACAATACCTCGCACAATAGATCCTGGATGTAAAGTCTTGGTATGTTTGCATCCCACATGGGTTGAGGGTCATCCTCGCTAATCGCAGCAATAACCATAAATCATTTCACCTATTAGCTTATATTGTTTCAATACCTTGGTTTTCACCCGGACATAGAGCCGGTGAGTGTTTGCTAGGTTGATGTAAAATGATAAAAGGGGAGGAAATGGAAGAGGCCAAATGGAGAGTTGAAAATGTTATCCATGGGATTGGTGGGCCGTCTGAAAAGTCAATGACTTGTATTGTAGCCCTACCGTAAGAGGGATGAATGATTGATAGGGTGTTTTCTTTTCAGGTATAAATATAATAAAAAAACCCCGCTTTTCTCCTTAACCCTGGCGTAGAGAGGGCTAGCCCTTTTTGCCAGTTTCTCTCCCATTTGGCGTCGTGGGCCGTGCGTTCAACCCAAAAGTAACGGAGCAACACCCCTGGAGCTGATCCATGATTGTCCTCCGCCGTTGGCAGGCCGACAGGGGCGGACGAGGGCTGGGAATGCGCGTCAGCACGTGCAAACCCTCGGGAACGGGGGTCCGTGCGCGAGCAAAGCGCCACCATTCAGAGCGTTATTCTTTTAGTCTCCGAAACATATAGTGCACATATAATATGCGAATCGCCTTTCACGTTTTCTGTACCCCTAATTTTTTTTTCTAAAAATTGTGGAAATTTCTCAGTTTGACACGAATACTCTACCTTTTTTGGCTAAAAGGTTGGAAAAAAAATCAAACGCATGATTTTTTGTAGAAGATTGTAGAAAATAGGTGCAACTCACGATATATTAATTGGGTGCATATGCACGTATATATAAGTACATAGGATAGCCACGTCCTCAACTATACGAGGAAGAAGGAGGTCTTGTTTTATAAGAAATACACATGCACAATGTACATCTCAACACCTCCCACAGTCGAAGCGTCGCCATGGCCGACACAAAGGCTGGACCGGAACTCCTCGAAGGACGCTGTAGGCAATCCCTTGTGTTGGGGAACGTTGCAGAAAATTAAAATTTTTCCTACGGCTTCACCAAGATCCATCTATGAGTTCATCTAAGCAACGAGTAACGGGAGAGAGATGACATCTACATACCACTTGTAGATCGCGTGCGGAAGCTTGCAAGGTGATGATGGAGTCGACTCGAACGTGATTCAGATCACCGATGCCAAGTGCTTTGAACGGACAGCACCTCCGCGCTCAACACACGACGGGACGATCGACGCCTCCTCCTTCTTGATCCAGCAAGGGGAAGGAGAGGTTGAGGAAGACAGCTCCACCGGCAAAGACGACGGCGTGATGATGGTGGAGAAGCAAGATCTCGGCTGTGGCTTCGCCAAGCTCTACGGAGGAGGAGATGTGTTGGGAGGGAGGGCTGCGCCTTGGGAGTTGTGTCCAGCAGCCCCCTCCTCCCCCTTTATATAGGCCCCTGGTGGCGGCCCTTGTAGATCCAATCTACAAGGGGGCGGCAACAAGGGGTGGAGTGCCCCCTGCCGGTGGGCGCTTCACCCCTAGGGTTTCAACCCTAGGCGAGGGGTGGGCCTAGGGGCGCACCAGCCCCTGTGGGCTGGTTCCTTCCCCTCGGCCCATGGGGCCCTCCGGATAGGTGGCCCCACCGGTGGACCCCGGGACCCTTCCGGTGGTCCGTGATTTTGCTTCAGAACCCGAAACTTTCCCGATGGCAAACACCACTTCCTATATATTATTCTTTACCTCCGGACCCTTCCGAACTCCTCGTGACGTCCGGGATCTCATCCGGACTCGAACAACATTCGGTGGTCACATACTTGACTTCCTATAAACCCTAGCGTCACCGAACCTTAAGTGTGTAGACCCTACGGGTTCGGGAGACACGCAGACATGACCGAGACGACTCTCGGGCAATAACCAACAGCGGGGTCTGGATATCCATGTTGGCTCCCACATGCTCCTCGATGATTTCATCGGTTGAACCACGATGTCGAGGATTCGATCAAACCTCGTATGCAATTCCTTTGTCAATCGGTACGTTACTTGCCCGAGACTCGATCGTCGGTATCCCAATACCTTGTTCAGTCTCGTTCCCTGGCAAGTCACTTTACTCGTACCATAATGCATGATCCCGTGGCCAACATCTTGGTCACATTGAGCTCATTATGATGATGCATTACCGAGTGGGCCCAAGAGATACCTCTCCGTCATACGGAGTGACAAATCGATCTCGATCCGTGTCAACCCAAGATACTTTCGGAGATACCGTAATGCACCTTTATAGTCACCCGATTACGTTGTGACGTTTGATACACCCAAGGCACTCCTACGGTAACCGGAGTTACACGATCTCATGGTCGAAGGAATAGATACTTGACATTGGCAAAGCTTCTAGCAAACGAACTATCCGATCTTTTATGCTATGCTTATGATTGGGTCTTGTCCATCACATCATTCTCCTAATGATGTGATCCCGTTATCAACGACATCCAATGTCCATAGTCAGGAAACCATGACTATCTATTGATCACAACGAGCTAGTCAACTAGAGGCTCACTAGGGACTCATTGGGTCTAAGTGTTCACACGTGTATTACGATTTCCGGATAATACATTTATAGCATGAACAAAAGACAATTATCATGAACATTGAAATATAATAATCCTTTTATTATTGCCTCTAGGGCATATTTCCAACAGTCTCCCACTTGCACTAGAGTCACCAATCTAGTTACATTGTGATGAATCGAACACCCATAGAGTTCTGGTGTTGATCATGTTTTGCACGCGAGAGAGGTTTAGTCAACGGATCTGCGACATTCAGATCCGTGTGTACTTTGCAAATCTCTATGTCTCCATCTTGAACATTTTCACGGATGGAGTTGAAGCGACGTTGATGTGCTGGTCTTCTTGTGAAACCTGGGCTCCTTGGCTAGGGCAATAGCTCCAGTGTTGTCACAGAAGAGTTTGATCGGCCCCGACGCGTTGGGTATGACTCCTAGGTCGGTGATGAACTCCTTCACCCAAATCGCTTCATGCGCTGCCTCCGAGGCTGCCATGTACTCCGCTTCACACGTAGATCCCGCCACGACGCTTCGCTTGCGGCTGCACCAGCCATCGCTCCACCATTCAACATATACACGTATCCGGTTTGTGACTTAGAGTCATCCAGATCTGAGTCGAAACTAGCGTCGACGTAACCCTTTACGACGAGCTCTTCGTCTCCTCCATAAACGAGAAACATGTCCTTTGTCCTTTTCAGGTACTTCAGGATATTCTTGACCGCTGTCCAGTGTTCCTTGCCGGGGTTACTTTGGTATCTTGCAACCAAACTTACGGCAAGGTTTACATCGGGTCTAGTACACAGCATGGCATACATAATAGATCCTATGGCTGAAGCATAGGGGATGACACTCATCTCTTCTTTATCTTTTGTCGTGGTCGGTGGTCGAGCTGAGCTCGATCTCACACCTTGTAACATAGGCAAGAACCCTTCTTGGACTGATCCATTTTGAACCTCTTCAAAATCTTATCAAGGTATGTGCTTTGTGAAAGACCTATGAGGCGTCTCGATCTATCTCTATAGATCTTGATCCCTAGTATATAAGCAGCTTCTCCAAGGTCCTTCATTGAAAAACACTTGTTCAAGTAGGCCTTAATGCTGTCCAGAGTGTCGATCATTTCCCATCAAGAGTATGTCATCTACATATAACAGAGAAATGCTACGGAGCTCCCACTCACTTTCTTGTAAACGCAGCTTCTCCATAAGTCTGCAAGATAAACCCAAACGCTTTGATCATCTCATCAAAGTTAATGTTCCAACTCCGAGATGCTTGCACCAGTCCATAAATGGATCGCTGGAGCTTGCATACTTTGTTAGCGTTCGAGGATCGACAAAACCTTCCGGCTGCATCATATACAGCTCTTCCTTAAGATGTCCATTAAGGAATGCCGTTTTGGCGTCCATCGCCATATCTCATAATCATAGTATGCGGCAATTGCTAACATGATTCGGACGGACTTAAGCTTCGCTACGGGAGAGAAAGTCTCGTCGTAGTCAATCCCTTGAACTTGTCTATAACCCTTAGCGACAAGTCGAGCTTTATAGATGGTGACATTACCATCCGCGTCCGTCTTCTTCTTAAAAATCCATTTATTTTCTATCGCCGATCATCGGGCAAGTCTGTCAAAGTCCATACTTTGTTTTCATACATGGATTCTATCTCGGATTTCATGGCCTCAAGCCATTTGTTGGAATCCGGGCCCGCCATTGCTTCTTCATAGTTCGAAGGTTCATTGTTGTCTAGCAACATGATTTCCATGACAGGGTTGCCGTACCACTCTGGTGCGGAACGTGTCCTTGTGGACCTTCGAAGTTCAGTAGTAACTTGATCCGATGTACCTTGATCATCATCAATGATTTCCTCTTCAGTTGGTGTGGGCATTACAGGAACGGTTTCCTGCGCCGCACCACTTTCCTGTTCGAGAGGTAGTACTTCATCGAGTTCTACTTTCCTCCCACTTACTTCTTTCGAGAGAAACTCTTTCTCTAGAAAGCATCCGTTCTTGGCAACAAAGATCTTGCCTTCGGATCTTAAGTAGAAGGTATACCCGACAGTTTCCTTAGGGTATCCTATGAATACGCATTTTTCCGACTTGGGTTCGAGCTTTTCAGGTTGAAGTTTCTTGACATAAGCATCGCATCCCCAAACTTTTAGAAACGACAGCTTAGGTTTCTTCCCAAACCATAATTCATACGGTGTCGTCTCAACGGATTTAGACGGTGCCCTATTTAAAGTGAATGTAGCTGTCTCTAGAGCGTATCCCCAAAATGATAGCGGTAAATCGGTAAGAGACATCATAGACCGCACCATATCCAATAGTGTGCGATTACGACGTTCGGACACACCGTTTCTCTGAGGTGTTCCAGGCGGCGTGAGTTGTGAAACGATTCCACATTTTCTTAAGTGTGTACCAAATTCGTGACTTAAGTATTCTCCTCCACGATCTGATCGTAAGAATTTTATCTTTCGGTCACGTTGATTCTCTACCTCACTCTGGAATTCCTTGAACTTTTCAAAGGTCTCAGACTTGTGTTTCATTAAGTAGACATACCCATATCTACTTAAGTCATCCGTGAGAGTGAGAACATAACGATATCCTCCGCGAGCCTCAACGCTCATTGGACCGCACACATCGGTATGTATGATTTCCAACAAGTTGGTTGCTCGCCCATTGTTCGGAGAACGGAGTCTTGGTCATTTTGCCTAGGAGGCAAGGTTCGCATGTGTCAAACGATTCATAATCAAGAGACTCTAAAAGTCCATCAGCATGGAGCTTCTTCATGCGCTTGACACCAATGTGACCAAGGCGGCAGTGCCACAAGTATGTGGGACTATCGTTATCAACTTTACATCTTTTTGCATCCACACTATGAACATGTGTAATATTACACTCGAGATTCATCAAGAATAAACCATTGACCATCGGAGCATGACCATAAAACATCTCTCTCATATAAATCGAACAACCATTATTCTCAGACTTAAATGAGTAGCCATCTCGTATCAAACGAGATCCAGATACAATGTTCATGCTCAAACTTGGCACTAAATAACAATTATTGAGGTTTAAAACTAATCCCGTAGGTAAATGTAGAGGCAACGTGCCGACGGCGATCACATCGACCTTGGAACCATTCCCGACGCAAGATCGTCACCTCGCCCTTCGGTCTCCGTTTATTCCGCAGCTCTGCTGTGAGTTACATATGTGAGCAACGGCACGGTATCAAATACCCGGGAGTTACTACGAGTAATTGGTAAGGTACACATCAATTACATGTATATCAAATATACCTTGGGTTTTGCGGCCTTCTTATCCGCTAAGTATTTGGGGCAGTTCCGCTTCAAGTGCCCTTCCCTTGCAATAAAAGCACTCGGTCTCGTGCTTGGGTCCATTCTTTGACTTCTTCCGGCAACGAAGCTTACGGGGCGGCAACATCTTTGCCGTCCTTCTTGAAGTTCTTCTTACCCTTGCCCTTCTTGAACTTAGTGGTCTTATTGACCATCAACACTTGATGTTCTTTCTTGATTTCAGCCTCTGCTGACTTCAGCATCGAAACACTTCAGAATGGTCTTTACCATTCCCTGCATGTTGTAGTTCATCACAAAGCTCTTGTAGCTTGGTGGGAGCGATCGAGGATTCTGTCAATGACCGCCTCATCGGGAGGTTAATGTTCAACTGGGTCATACGGCGGCAACCCGGACATCATCGAGGATGTGTTCATCGTGAACTGTTCTCCTCCATCTTACAAGCTGTAGAACTTGTCGGAGACATCATATCTCTCGACCCGGGCATGAGCTTGGAAAACTAGTTTCAGCTCTTTGAACATCTCATATGCTCCGTGATGCTCAAAACGCTTTTGGAGCCCCGGTTCTAGGCTGTAGAGCATGCCGCACTGAACGAGGGAGTAATCATCAGCACGAGTTTGCCAAGCGTTCATAACGTCTTGGTTCTTCGACGGAGCGGCACCTAGCGGTCCTTCTAGGACATATTGCTTCTGGCAGCTATGAGGATGATCTCGGGTTCCGGACCAATCCGTATAGTTGCTGCCATCATCTTTCAGCTTGGTTTTCTAGGAACGCGTTGAAGTTCATGTTGACATTAGCGTTGGCCATTGATCTACAAGACATATTTGCAAAGGTTTTAGACTAAGTTCATGATAATAAAGTTCTTAATCAAAATTATGAACTCCCACTTAGATTAGACATCCTCTAGTCATCTAAGTGTTACACGATCCGAGTCGACTAGCCCGTGTCCGATCATCACGTGAGACGGACTAGCCATCGTCGGTGAACATCTTCATGTTGATCGTATCTTCCATACGACTCAGATTCGACCTTTCGGTCTCCGTGTTCCGAGGCCATGTCCGCACATGCTAGGCTCGTCAAGTTAACCCTAAGTGTTTTCGCTGTGTAAAACTGTCTTACACCGTTGTATGTGAACGTAAGGATCCATTACACCCGATCATCACGTGGTGCTTAGAAACGATTTAACTGTAGCAACGGTGCACGTTAGGGAGAACACTTCTTGAAATTTTGTAAGGATCATCTTATTTACTACCGTCGTCCTAAGTAAACAAGATGTAAAAGCATAATAAACATCACATGCAATTATATAGTTGTGACATGATATGGCCAATATCATCAAGCTCCATTGATCTCCATCTTCGGGGCTCCATGATCATCTTGTCACCGGCTTGACACCATGATCTCCATCATCATGATCTCCATCATCGTGTCTTCATGAAGTTGTCACGCTAACGACTACTTCTACTTCTATGACTAACGCGTTTAGTAATGAAGTAAAGTAGTTTACATGGCGTTCTTCAATGACACGCAGGTCATACAAAAATAAAGACAACTCCTATGGCTCCGCCGTTGTCATACTCATCGACATGCAAGTCGTGAATCCTATTACAAGAACATGATCTCATACATCACAATTCAACATTCATCACAACTTCTGGCCATATCACATCACATGATCAATCGCTGCAAAAACAAGTTAGACGTCCTCTAGTTGTTTGTTGCATCTTTTACGTGGCTGCGATTGGGTTCTAGCAAGAACGTTTTCTTACCTACGAATCACCACAACGTGATTTTGTCAACTTCTATTTACCCTTCATAAGGGCCCTGTTCATCGATTCCGCTCCAACTAAAGTGGGAGAGACAGACACCCGCCAGCCACCTTATGCAACTAGTGCATGTCAGTCGGTGGAACCGGTCTCACGTAAGCGTACGTGTAAGGTTGGTCCGGGCCGCTTCATCCCACAATACCGTTGAGCAAGAAAAGACTAGTAGAGGCAAGTAAGATGACAAGATCAACGCCCACAACAAATTGTGTTCTACTCGTGCATTAGAGAACTACGCATAGACCTAGCTCATGATGCCTTTGTTGGGGAACGTTGCGTAAAATTAAAATTTTTCCCACGGCTTCACCAAGATCCATCTATGAGTTCATCTAAGCAACGAGTAACGGAGAGAGATGACATCTACATACCACTTGTAGATCGCGTGCGGAAGCTTGCAAGGTGATGATGGAGTCGACTCGAACGTGATTCAGATCACCGATGCCAAGTGCTGAACGGACAGCACCTCCGCGTTCAACACACGACGGGACGATCGACGTCTCCTCCTTCTTGATCCAGCAAGGGGAAGGAGAGGTTGAGGAAGACAGCTCCACCGCAGCACGACGGCGTGATGATGGTGGAGAAGCAAGATCTCGGCTGTGGCTTCGCCAAGCTCTACGGAGGAGGAGATGTGTTGGGAGGGAGGGCTGCGCCTTGGGAGTTGTGTCCAGCAGCCCCCTCCTCCCCCCTTATATAGGCCCCTGAGGTGGCGGCCCTTGTAGATCCAATCTACAAGGGGCGGCAACAAGGGGTGGAGTGCCCCCAAGCCGGTGGGCGCCCACCCCTAGGGTTTCAACCCTAGGCGCAGGGGTGGGCCTAGGGGCGCACCAGCCCCTGTGGGCTGGTTCCTTCCCCTCTGGCCCATGGGGCCCTCCGGATAGGTGGCCCCACCGGTGGACCCCGGGACCCTTCCGGTGGTCCGTGATTTTTGCAGAACCCGAAACTTTCCCGATGGTCAAACACCACTTCCTATATATTATTCTTTACCTCCGGACCCTTCCGAACTCCTCGTGACGTCCGGGATCTCATCCGGACTCGAACAACATTCGGTGGTCACATACTTGACTTCCTATAAACCCTAAGCGCCACCGAACCTTAAGTGTGTAGACCCTACGGGTTCGGGAGACACGCAGACATGACCGAGACGACTCTCGGGCAATAACCAACAGCGGGTCTGGATATCCATGTTGGCTCCTACATGCTCCTCGATGATTTCATCGGTTGAACCACGATGTCGAGGATTCGATCAAACCTCGTATGCAATTCCTTTGTCAATCGGTGCGTTACTTGCCCGAGACTCGATCGTCGGTATCCCAATACCTTGTTCGGTCTCGCCTCGGCAAGTCACTTTACTCGTACTATAATGCATGATCCGTGGCCAACATCTTGGTCACATTGAGCTCATTATGATGATGCATTACCGAGTGGGCCCAAGAGATACCTCTCCGTCATACGGAGTGACAAATCCGATCTCGATCCGTGTCAACCCAACAGATACTTTCGGAGATACCGTAATGCACCTTTATAGTCACCCGATTCGTTGTGACGTTTGATACACCCAAGGCACTCCTACGGTAACCGGAGTTACACGATCTCATGGTCGAAGGAATAGATACTTGACATTGGCAAAGCTTCTAGCAAACGAACTATCCGATCTTTTATGCTATGCTTATGATTGGGTCTTGTCCATCACATCATTCTCCTAATGATGTGATCCCGTTATCAACGACATCCAATGTCCATAGTCAGGAAACCATGACTATCTATTGATCACAACGAGCTAGTCAACTAGAGGCTCACTAGGGACTCATTGGGTCTAAGTGTTCACACGTGTATTACGATTTCCGGATAATACATTTATAGCATGAACAAAAGACAATTATCATGAACATTGAAATATAATAATCCTTTTATTATTGCCTCTAGGGCATATTTCCAACACCTTGGTCATGATGTCAGCAAATTGTTGGGAGGTGGGTACATGTAGCACACGTATGTGGCCAAGAGCCGCCTGTTCCCAAACAAAATGGATATCAAGCTCAATGTACTTGGTGCGTTGATGATGAACCAGGTTGGCTGAGAGGTAAACAGCGGAGACGTTGTCACAATAGACAATGGTGGCTTTGTCAACAGGAGTCAAGAGCTCATGAAGAAGATGACAAAGCCACGAACACTCTGCAACGACGTTAGCCACCGCGCGATACTTTGCTTCATCACTGGAGCGGGAGACAATGGGCTGGCGCTTGCACGACCAGGAGATGAGTAATGGTACAAGATAAACGTGGTATCCCAAAGTGGAACGACGCGTATCAGGGCAGCCGGCCCAGTCAGCATCAGAGTAGGCGGTGATATCCAGGGAGGTCGAAGCCTGGAGTGACAACCCGAGATCCATAGTGCCCTGAATGTAGCATAGAAGCCGCTTCACCGAGGTCCAGTGAGCATCAAGAGGAGCATCCATATGAAGGCACACCTGCTGAACGGCATAATGGAGCTCCGGTAGAACACCAACAACCGACCGGTAGAACGGAGCATCCAAAGCCGAGGACCCATCTGTGGCAGAGAGCTTGGCCTTCGTGTTGACAGGAATGGCCGCGGATTTGCATTTTATGCATCTCAGTGCGGTCAAGGAGCTCGTGAGCGTACTTCCGCTGATGAAAAAAGAAGTCATCTGCACGTCGAATGACCTTGATCCCGAGGAAATAGTGCAGTGGACCCAAGCCCTTAATGGCAAACTCAACACCAAGACGATCGGTGAGCTTTCGAAGAAGAGCAGTAGCTCATGCTGTCAAGATGATGTCATCGACATAGAGCAGCAGGTAGGCGGTAGCATCGCCCTGGCAAAAGGCAAACAGCGAAGCGTCGGAGCGAGTGGAGCGGAAGCCGAGCTGTTGTAGAAATGCTGTGATGCGCTGTTACCGAGCGCGAGGAGCCTCCTTGAGCCCGTATAAAGAATGGGAGACCAAGCATGCATGATCCAGAGAACGGTCTTCGACGAACCCTGTGGGCTGCTGACAATACACCTGTTCCTTAAGGTGGCCGTGGAGGAAGGTGTTGGAGACGTCCATCTGGTGTACTGGCCAGGAGCGGGAGACCGCGAGCTAAAGAATGGTGTGAATCATCCCGGGTTTAACAACTGGAACGAAAGTATCCGTGAAATTGAGGAGATTGATCTTTCTATGGAACATGGGCAGCATATCATTCCTAGATTCTGGATCTTTGAACAATATTCCACACATGTTTTGAGCAAAGTAGGGTTCATTAATAATGAAGTTTAGGGGGTCATATTTTCCATAGCTTTTTCTTAACTTCCTCGCTAAGACTAGTATTGTTTAACTCAGCTTTTATTTAATAGCTCAAAATAGATCTTTTATAATAAAGAAAGGGGCAATAGTTAGGACGCATATGCGCCTAGCTTTTTGTCTCTTTTACGGCAGGAAGTTCTCCAAAAGTATGAAAGGCCGGAGGGCTTTGTACCAACCATTCTAGTGTGGTTGGATTCACCGACGCGCTAACGGAAACCCTGAACTACCAAACGCACTTTGTAGCGGTCGAGGATCGTTTCTGCTCCGGTGCTCCCCCGTGGGCTCAAAGTGAGGTGAAAAAACACATCTACGGCCAGGATGAACCAAAAACGGTTCATAACGAGGGGCGCGATCATCTTTGTTGCCCCCACATATAGCCGTCGAGGAGCCCTAGGAGGCCCGTACGGGCCCGGTTAGATCGTATGCCCGGCTGTATACGTATTTGTATATGGCGGCATTTCGTGCACGCGTGGAGCCGCCCGCGCATGGGGCAGCACGTGTCACGGCTAGTTGCCAAAACTGTCCCATCATATAAATGTGGACGGCAACCACCTTCGGCCGCATCGCCCACCATTTGCCCCCGCCGCATCGTCTCCCTCTCTCCACTCCCCACTCCCCACTCCCCGCTCCCTCTCCTCTCCAACCTCCTCGTCGCCCTCACCGCATCCTCTCCATCGCCATGGCAGACGTAGGAGGCGAGCGCCCTGATTGGGGTGCAGATCTGGTGGAGCAAGCGCGGCAGGTCGCTGCGGGCACCTTTGTGAGGAGACGTGCCGGCGTCCAGCGCGGTGCTCCCCCCGCTGCAGATCTGGAGAAGGCGGGGGCGGGCTGCAGCGGTGCAGTCCAACTAGATGCGCCCGCTCCGGCGATCTCCGGCGAGGCGCAGAAGGTGGAGGCGGGCTCTGGCGAGGCACTCGAGGTGGAGAAGGTGGAGGCTGGCTCCGGCGAGGAGCAGGCGGAGCAGAATGTATCTGCTTATCACTTTAATTTGGTAGCTTTTAGATTGTAGGGTTTGTGGCCAGAAGTTTTTTTTGATAGATTTGTTGGATGTAGGGTTTTCTCTACATTAGGTTTTTTCTGTATTTGATTCGTGCAAGAATGGTGGACCTCATATGATTATTAGATTAGGTTAGAAGTAGCCGGATTGAGGGATGAGGTTTTTTCAGATGCTTATTAGATTACTAGTGGAATTTTTGCTTGTTAGATTTTAATTAGTATGAGGTTGAACACCTTATTTCAGATGCCGTTGCTTCAGAGATAAAAGCATCTTGCGGTTTTTTCATATGCTCATTAGATTAGTAGTGGAATTTTGCCGTTGCTTCAGAGATAAAAGCATCTTGGGGGTTTTTTCAGATGCTTATTAGATTAGTAGTGGAATTTTTTCTTGTTAGATTTTAATTAGTATGAGGTTGAACACCTTATTTAAGGGGGAATTTAAGGTTAGATAGACGTCATATGATTATTAGATCTGTAGTTCAATGCTGGAGACATATATGATTATTTGATTTGATCGGTGGTTCAATGATACTGGATGGAAACATATTTGATTTGGATTGCATTAATTTTGATGTGCCAATGAATTGATTTAGATGATACAAGATTCATCTATAGTATAATTTGTTGTTGTTTAGGTAAGTAATGAAATTTTAGATGTTTGTTGGAGATGTATGCATTTATAGTTGAAGTTGTACCTAATTAACTACTGCATTATGTTAATATGTGTAGGATCTTTGCTGCATTATCCCAAAAATAGTAATTTTTGCATATTAAAATTTGTAGTTGGCTTCTGTAATTAGTAGCAATGGATGTAATTTTATATTTAGGGGGCTAAGAGATAACTCACTGTACAATTGTTGTAGGGTGGCCTCAAAAACAGTTACATGGCCTTGAAATATTGTCCTTGTACAAAATTTTATAAACCAAATGTTGTAGGCAGGCCTATTGTCCTTGTACAAAATTTTATAAACAAAATATACTATATGTTTCCATTAAGTAGTTTGGGGGGAATTCCCTCAAAAGAAAAGTGCTGGGTTAATGCAGGGAATGTCAAGAATCCAACTTGGATTTTCATTAGCATTTATGAAGGAAAGCATTTGTCTGTTGATTGATTGCTTAGATTCTGTATTTATAAGGAAAGCATTTATTTGTATGTACATATCAATGAACTTGTATGTTGATAATCCTACTGTTTAATATGTAGATAGCTTAATATATAGTCTATCAATTAGTTGTTGAAATGTACATACCATGTGTAACCAGTGCACTTTTTCAATATAGATTGGAGCTTTCCATCATTATGCAAAAACAAATTGTTTAGGTAGCTTTATTTGTTTATCTGTAGGTTTCATATTAAATTATTTTGCATTGGAAAATATATTGACAATATTGGTCACTTGCAACATACCAATGTGGTTCACATTCAAAATTTTGTTTGTAATGACATTCTTTGAACTGCAATTCAATTCATTGTAATTGATGTGCTTGTTTGACAACAAGAGGAGGAGGAGGATCTTGTGGGCAACAAGAGGAAGTGGGACAAGACTGGGTTCTACCCATATGACTCTGATGAAGATGAGCTGTATGAGGTAAGGCCTAGTTGAAATGTTATTTGTGCATTGAGTTAGTATTACGTGTTTATAGTATTTGAATGCATAATGTATTAATGTCAGTCATTAATGTGTGTAGTATGAATCTGGAGATGATGTGGTCAAGGGGAACGTCGAGTCCTTTGAAGAGAAGGTGGTGTTGAAGATCAGGGCCCAAGGACCTGGTATGTACCACAACTGGAGGACGGAAAAGTACTACTGCCCCTACTGCAGCAGGCTCAAGCCCAGGTCTGGGTTATTGGAGCATCTGATGGAACATTGCCGGGCTACATCGATCTCCAGTGATGAGTACAAGATCAGGGCTTAGCATTCTGCCCTCCTGAAGGTACTGAGAAACCCTAACCTCTAGTCCTACATCATGCTGATCATCAGAAGCTGGAAGCCGTACTCATCATCAGTATATTTGATGATGTTTTACTTTTGGAAAGCTGCATCTGGGTCTGAACTGGTTGGAAACTAGCTCTATTAATGTAATGTAATGTAATGTAATGTAATGTATTGTGTGTCTGAACAGGATCTGTTGTGAACTGTCTGGTACCTGTGGTGGTAACCTAGAATGCTATCTATATATGTGTGGCCTTAACTTTATTGGTGGTGAATGCTTCCTTCATGTTTAGTTGTTGTTTCGATGGTGCAATGATCACAAATGGCGCTTCAGTGTTGCTTCAAACATGCTGCAACATTTGTCTATGCTGTGGGTAAGTGCAACATGCTGTGCCCATGAGCCATTTATACCAAATATTGAATCTGGCAATGTTCCAAACAGGCTGTCATGAATTATAGTACATGGGGTTTAGTAAAGTTACTGATAATTTTTCATCCTCACACATTCCGTCAATGCATAATTTGAATAAGCAAAAAGATCAAATGTTCCATCATTTGAACTTATGTTGCAATAAATGAGCAAATATTCCGTCATCAAAGTAAGATAATATGTTGTCCTTCCTAATTATAAATTTTCTTTTCTGTTTCATACTTGAAATATTATTAAATCAAATCTAGTTGGGACCATCGCATGTATGCCTCCACTTGCACCATGTACTAGAAGCAGGTTTTTCTTCTCGGTCTCACCAATTGATACCAAACTTTATGCACACCCTACGATGAGCATAGCAAGCATGCGTGGCAACTATCGTTCATTTCCGACACTTGATGCATTTTGTAGGCGTTTTGCGGCGATAAAACCTTAGAACAGTGTTCCGACATGACGCAATGTGCGTATTGTGTATGAATTCGTGCACACCTTGCCTGGGGGACCACATTGGCCATGCCCATGTGCTTCCAAAAAGTTGGGGTCATCCCATGCATGCCTCCACATGAACCATGTACAAGCCAGACCATTCGGGTCTGCCGGAGGGCAAGTCTGAAAGAGGTTTTCCTTCCCGGTCCCACCAAATGATCCCAAACTTTTTGCACACCCTACCATGACCATGGCATGCATGTGGGGGGAGAATTCATACACCACGGCCTCATTCTTGTTGAAATCCCATTAATAGCCATGTGTATTACATGTAAGTGAGCATGTGTAAAATTTATTAGGTGATTTGAAGGTCAAAAAATTTATTTGTCATATATGCAAAAAAATGTGTATTGAATGCAAGTGGGCATGTGTATAATTTAGTGTGTGATTTGAATATCAAAACACATGGCAATATGCCAAAAAAAGTGCCCACCTACCAGAGCAGGACAATTCATACACCACGGCCTGCATACGACTAGGAACCCAGCCGTTCATGGGCCAGGATGCAAGCCCGTGGTGCAGAATATCTCTGCTGCTAGTAGGCCCCACGAGGCAGAGGGGACGAGAGTTAGGCAATGTACTGCCTGCATATGATAGGAGCTTGGGAGGGGAGTCGCAGCTGGGTATATAAACCGGTGCGGCACTCTCTCGCATGGCAAGGTGGGACTAAACTCCCACCACCCCACGGCTGTGCGCTACGCTGTGCCCTGCGCAGCTCTGCCTTGGGCCCAATTCGGGCGGGCTGGCCCAGATTTTCCTTACCCCCGCGCTGATCTGTTTTATATTCTCTTTGTTTTTCACTTCTAAACTCCAAAATTTCTTTTCTTGTTTATATTTCTAATATTTAAAATCAAATCTCTTTTTTCTATATTATTTCTAACAGTGTTTAATAAAATTAAAAAAATATGCCAAATTCTGTTGTGTTTTATTACATTTGTTCGTTCTCTTTTTTATATTAATAATATTTACGAAATATAAACTAAAATGGTGTGTTTTATTTCAATTCTTCATTCTAATATTTTTATCTTTATTATTTTCGAAATATTTTGAGTTTGTAAGATAAAATGTTCTGTTTTATTTCACTTCTTCATTCTAATATTTGTTCTCTTCTTTATGTTTGAAATATTTTCAAAATGTAAGATAATATGTTATCTTTTATTTCACTTCTTCATTCTAATAGATCTTATCTTTTTGACATTTGAATTATTTTCTAAATGTAAGATAATATGTTGTCCTTCCTAATTATAAATTTTCTTTTCTGTTTCATACTTGAAATATTATTAAATCAAATCTAGTTGGGACAATCACATGTATGCCTCCACTTGCACCATGTACTAGAAGCAGGTTTTTTCTTCTCGGTCTCACCAATTGATACCAAACTTTATGCACACCCTACGATGAGCATAGCAAGCATGTGTGGCAACTATCGTTCATTTCCGACACTCGATGCATTTTGTAGGCATTTTGCGGCAAAAAACCCTAGAACAGTGCCCCGATGTGACGCAATGTGCGTATTGTGTCCGAATTCGTGGACACCTTGCCTGGGGGACCACATTGGCCATGCCCACGTGCTCCCAAAAATTTGGGGTCATCTCATGCATGCCTCCACATGAACCATGTACAAGCCGGACCATTCGGGTCTGCCGGAGGGCAAGTTTGATAGAGGTTTTCCTTGCCGGTCCCACCAAATGATCCCAAACTTTTTCCACACCCTACCATGACCATGGCATGCATGTGGGAGGAGAATTTATACACCATGGCCTCATTCTTGTTGAAATCCCATTAATAGCCATGTGTATTACATGTAAGTGAGCATGTGTAAAATTTATTAGGTGATTTGAAGGTCAAAAGATTAATTTGTCATATATGCCAAAAATGTGTATTGAATGCAAGTGAGCATGTGTATAATTTAGTGTGTGATTTGAAGATCAAAACACATGGCAATATGCCAAAAAAAGTGCCCACCTACCAGAGAAGGACAATTCATACACCACGACCTGCATACGACTAGGAACCCAGCCGTTCATGGGCCAGGATGCAAGCCTGTGATGCAGAATATCTCTGCTGCTAGTAGGCCCCACGGTGCAGAGGGGACGAGAGTTCGGCAATGTACTGTCTGCATATGATATGAGCATGGGAGGGGAGTCGCAGCCGTGTATATAAAACCAGTGTGGCGCTCTCTCGCTTGGCGAGGTGGGATTAAACTCCCACCACCCCACGGTTGTGCGCTGCGATGTGCCCTGCACGGCTCTGCCTTGGGCCCAATTCGGGCAGGCTGGCCCAGATTTTCCTTACCCCCGCGCTGATCTGTTTTATATTGTCTTTGTTTTTCACTTCTAAACTCCAAAATTTCTTTTCTTGTTTAGATTTCTAATATTTAAAATCAAATCTCTTTTTTCTATATTATTTCTAACAGTGTTTAATAAAATTAAAAAAATATGCCAAATTCTGTTGTGTTTTATTACATTTGTTCGTTCTCTTTTTTATATTAATAATATTTACGAAATATAAACTAAAATGGTGTGTTTTATTTCAATTCTTCATTCTAATATTTTTTATCTTTATTATTTTCGAAATATTTTGAGTTTGTAAGATAAAATGTTCTGTTTTATTTCACTTCTTCATTCTAATATTTGTTCTCTTCTTTATGTTTGAAATATTTTCAAAATGTAAGATAATATGTTATCTTTTATTTCACTTCTTCATTCTAATAGATCTTATCTTTTTGACATTTGAATTATTTTTTAAATGTAAGATAATATGTTTTCCTTCCTAATTATAAATTTTCTTTTCTGTTTCATACTTGAAATATTATTAAATCAAATCTAGTTGGGACAATCACATGTATGCCTCCACTTGCACCATGTACTAGAAGCAGGTTTTTTCTTCTCGGTCTCACCAATTGATACCAAACTTCATACACACCCTAGGATCAGCATAGCAAGCATGCGTGGCAACTACCGTTCATTTCCGACACTCGATGCATTTTGTAGGCATTTTGCGGCAAAAAACCCTAGAACAGTGCCCCGATGTGACGCAAATGTGCGTGACAGTCCGAATTCGTGGACACCTTGCCTGGGGACCACATTGGCCATGCCCACGTGCTCCCAAAAATTTGGGGTCATCTCATGCATGCCTCCACATGAACCATGTACAAGCCGGACCATTTGGGTCTGCCGGAGGGCAAGTTTGATAGAGGTTTTCCTTGCCGGTCCCACCAAATGATCCCAAACTTTTTCCACACCCTACCATGACCATGGCATGCATGTGGGAGGAGAATTTATACACCATGGCCTCATTCTTGTTGAAATCCCATTAATAGCCATGTGTATTACATGTAAGTGAGCATGTGTAAAATTTATTAGGTGATTTGAAGGTCAAAACATTAATTTGTCATATATGCCAAAAATGTGTATTGAATGCAAGTGAGCATGTGTATAATTTAGTGTGTGATTATAAGATCAAAACACATGGCAATATGCCAAAAAAAAGTGCCCACCTACCAGAGCAGGACAATTCATACACCATGACCTGCATACGACTAGGAACCCAACCGTTCATGGGCCAGGATGCAAGCCTGTGATGCAGAATATCTCTGCTGCTAGTAGGCCCCACGGTGCAGAGGGGACGAGAGTTAGGCAATGTACTGTCTGCATATGATATGAGCATGGGAGGGGAGTCGCAGCCGTGTATATAAACCGGTGTGGTGCTCTCTCGCTTGGCGAGGTGGGAGTAAACTCCCACGACCCCACGGTTGTGCGCTGCGACGTGCCCTGCGTGGCTCTACCTTGGGCCCAATTCTGGCGGGCTGGCCCAGATTTTCCTTACCCGCGCTGATCTGTTTTATATTTTCTTTGTTTTTCACTTCTAAACTCCAAAATTTCTTTTCTTGTTTATATTTATAATATTTGAAATCAAATATTTTTTTCTATATTATTTCTAACAGTGTTTACTAAAATTAAAAAAATATGCCAAATTCTGTTGTGTTTTATTTCATTTGTGCGTTCTCTTTTTTATATTGATAATATTTATGAAATATAAACTAAAATGGTGTGTTTTATTTCAATTCCTCATTCTAATATTTCTTATCTTTATTATATTTGAAATATTTTTAGTTTATAAAATAAAATGTTCTGTTTTATTTCACTGCTTCATTCTAATATTTGTTCTCTTCTTTATATTTGAAATATTTCCAAAATGTAGGATAATATGTTATCTTTTATTTCTTTTCTAATCGATCTTATCTTTTTTACATTTGAATTATTTTTTAAATGTAAGATAATATGTTGTCCTTCCTAATTATAAATTTTCTTTTCTGTTTGATACTTGAAATATTATTAAATCAAATCTAGTTGGGACAATCGCATGTATGCCTCCACTTGCACCATGTACTAGAAGCAGGTTTTTCTTCTCGGTCTCACCAATTGATACCAAACTTTATGCACACCCTACGATGAGCATAGCAAGCATGCATGGCAACTATCGTTCATTTCCGACACTTGATGCATTTTGTAGGCGTTTTGCGGAGATAAAAGCCTAGAACAGTGTCCCGACGTGACGCAATGTGCGTATTGTGTCCGGATTCGTGCACACCTTGCCTGGGGGACCACATTGGCCATGCCCACATAGTCCCAAAAGTTGGGGTCATCTCATCCATGCCTCCACATGCACCATGTACAAGTAGGACCAGTCGGGTCTGCCGGAGGGCAAGTCTGAATGAGGTTTTCCTTCCCGGTCCCACCAAATGATCCCAAACTTTCTGCACACCATACCATGACCATGGCATGCATGCATGACAAGTGTCATTCATTTCCGACACTCGATGCATTTTCTAGGGGTTTTTCGATGACAAAACCCTACAACACTGCCCCCACGTGACGCAATGTGTGTTTTGTGTCCGAATTTGTGCACACCTTGCCTGGGGGACCACATTGGCCATGCCCACATGGTCCCAAAAGTTGGGGTCATCTCATGCATGCCTCCACATGCACCATGTACAAGCAGGACCATTCGGGTCTGCAGGAGGGCAGGTCTGAAAGTGGTTTTCCTTGACGGTCCCACCAAATGATCCCAAACTTTATGCATACCCTAGGATGACCATGTCATGCATGCATGACAAGTATCGTTCATTTCCGACACTCGATGAATTTTCTAGGGTTTTTCTGGCTACAAAACCCTACAACACTGCCCCCACGTGACGCAACGTGCGTTTTGTGTCTGAAATTGTGCACACCTTGCCTGGGGGACCACATTGGCCATGGCCACATGGTCCCAAAAGTTGGGGTCATCTCATGCATACCTCCACATGCACCATGTACAAGCAGGACATTCGGGTTTGCCGGAGGTTAGGTCTGAAAGTGGTTTTCCTTGACGGTCCCACCAAATGATCCCAAACTTTATGCATACCCTAGGATGACCATGTCATGCATGCATGACAAGTATCGTTCATTTCCGACACTCGATGCATTTTCTAGGGTTTTTCCGGCGACAAAACCCTAAAACTCTGCCCCGCGTGACGCAACGTGTGTTTTTGTCCGAATTTGTGCACACCTTGCCTGGGGGACCACATTGCCATGCCCACATGGTCCCCAAAGTTGGGGTCATCTCATGCATGCCTCCACATGCACCATGTACAAGCAGGACCATTCGGGTCTGCCGGAGGGCATGTCTGAAAGTGGTTTTCCTTGCCGGTCCAACCAATTAGGAAGTCATAAGTAGGATAACATTTAATCATACATATTTGAAATGAAATTGAAAATTATGAGAAGAAGTGATACGGAATAATGAAACATGAACAAAAAAAATTAGGAATAAGGAGAAAACAAAAAATAACAGGAAAACCAAATTAAAAGGGAAATAGGAACAATACATTTGAATATATAATATTGTAGAAATGATAGAGATACTATAAATATTGTTGAACATATACAAGTATACAATAACTAATAACTGTCACCAAGAGATTTTTTTGAGGGAAGAACCAATGATATTTATTTTGAGGGAAGAAACAATGTAGGTAGGTGGGCCGGCCCAGACCGCAAATAACTGTCAGATCCATATTGTGGGGGCCCACAACGCTGCGCTTTCCATGCACGTCGATCACAAGCACGTCGATCACGGGAGTAGTTGCCGTTCTGTTACACAATTCCGGGATCGTGCTAATCCATATGTTCCTAATCCCTACGATTGAGGAGCACGTTCAACCTCGCTTCAACGAAGGAAAATATAGATCGTGAGATTGGCCACAGGGAAGTTACGACGACCTAGGAGTCGACGTCGTATATAATCTCCTTCTCGTCGCACATGTCGTCAACTAGATCGCCTCCTAGGTCAAGTCCGCCGCATCCCACACGCCACAAAAACCCCGAGAAGATAAAGGTCGTCCATACGTGCAGGCCGACCTCGAGGAACTATGTCGACAACGCATCGCCGACTTCTTTCATCTTCGTCGACCGGTCAAGTAAGTTGTCCTCCTTACCTTGCGCCTTCATAGCAAGCTAGTTCCTCCGCCTCGTTGCTTTGATGGACTTAGGTTTACCACATATTTTCAACTAGTATCAACTCGACTAGATGCGTTTTGACCAGATGGCGTAGATGAACTAAATCTTTGGTTCTTTCATAGTATGGTAGAAAAAGATGTTGTTTCTCGAGAAGCATGATGCAATAGATTTTTTGCCACATGATCCAATTATATTTTTGTCACACGATTCAGTTATATTATTGTGCACATAGAACATTAAAGAGTTATAAGCATTAGATGTTGATGAACCTCAAATAGGTACCATTGCTATAGACTCTAGTTATTTACAGCTGATCAATTTGTCACCCTGTTAATAAGACAACCAGACGAATTAGTAACAGTTTACCATATTAAATTTATTGATTATATAATTTATCTAATACTCAAAGAACTTGATTAGATGCAAGTAAATTCAATTACCAATTGTAGTTATTTTTTTATTGCCTCATGTCAGCACACATTTGTCTGCATGTTGCAGTATACATGGTGCTAGTTTTATATTTGCATTAGTGTTATTTTTGCATTAGTGTTATTTTTGCATTAGTGTTAGCTACTGCCAGAGAGTTTTATATTTTTGCATGTTTATTGTTATTTTTGCATTAGTGTTTGCTAATGTCACGAAGTTATATAATTTCTTTCAACAGGATGGACGAGCTGAATGGAGAAATAGTATGCGCCGCTGAAAAATGGTGCAAGCTTGTTGCAGCTCTATCGAGCGGTCAACACGCCAGAGTGGCTGATACAACATTGCGCAACATGCTGCAGATACCATCTATTAAGATGCGTACCCTACTGATTAGGTATATGATTGAGAATTTTCAGGCCAGCACGGCCAGATTCATTATACAAGAGCAGTTTGGAGAGGTGACTCTCGGTGTGGTCGACGTCCAGTGCATCTTTAACCTCGAGAACCAAGGACTGTCCGCTTCGGACATTCTGACTGAAGAAGGTGAGGACATCAAGGAGCGGGTGCCACCACAATTTCTCAGTAAGACATCAGAAAACATAGTGATAGATAATCTCATTGAGGACATAATTAAAAGTAAAGCCACCGATGACTATTTCCTTCGGAAAGTAGTCCTTGTCCTGTTAGGAACAATTATTGCTCCCATGTCGAGCAAGATTGTGCCAAAGCAGTACTACGATTTGGTGGATGATGTGAAATGTATTTCAAAGATTAACTGGAATGAGTTCACCCTGCATGTTCTCCTTGATTGCCTTCGCATAGTCAAGAAAGACAAACACCTCCACCAATGGCTGAAAGGTAATTTGGCTCTGTTGAAGGTACACATATGAGACCTATTGCATAATGTCAATTATCATATCATTGCAATTTTATGTGATGTATTGTACTAACTCTAAATCCTTATTTATTTTTGTAGTACTTGTACTGGGAGAAGGTGCAACCTGTCAAAGGCGAATGCGCCTATAATCCCAACTTGTCCATACAACCTCTTATGAGGAACTAGACCGAAGGTGCAGCCACTAGGAGAGATTGGTTCGACTATGATAATGGGCACGACCGTGGTAACGTCAAGGTAAGTCATTGTGTTCTGTCTTTCTTAAATGTTTTGTAACTTAGTAATATTTATTTTTTATTCATCACATGTACTTCAACATCGCATGCAAATCAAAAATAATATCACCCAGGAGTATAGGGTGCAGGAGCCCAACATCCCAAATAATGCACCTACCATGAAGCCAAAAACCAAGCCTGCAAATGGAAACGCAAAAAAGTCGACGACAGGCCCAATGTCGGAAGATTTGATGGAGCTTCTAATGAAGCGGTGCATGGACTTCATACACACCCAGATGAGGCAAATCCCTGATCAAGTTGCTGAGGTGTCACACCCTAACTTTGTAGTTTACAGTATGTTTGTTGTTTTAAACCATGCTAGCATTACTAAATTTATATTTCTATTGCAGAGGTTGTTGGAGAAGTTGAACAAATCAGGTGTCATGTACAAGCCGACTGCTGCCGTGCCATCCACAGACAATGATGTGGACGAAGAACTGGATTCTTTCGAGAACGGTCCATATGAAAAGAAGGAATTCGTGTACAAGCATGACATAGACTCACGCGGAGAGCCTTTCATTGGCATGACACAGCCTGATGAAGTGGTTCCCAACCATAAAACCGTACCTGAGGTACTATGTATTTATCTTTCTGTCTATAATTTTCTCGTTTAGTTTTTTTAGTGCTGAAATGTTCACACGGTTTTGTTTGCCAAACAGAAACCCCCACCGAAGATGAATGGACACAAGGAAGCTCCACCTGTTAAGCGTAGTGATGAATGTGGGGGTACAGCGGAAAACCCTTGGGTGGTTGCTACTTCTACTCTAGCACCTTCATCGGACATAGACATTTGTCCATCTTCTGTCAGCAAGTTCATGGCTAAGGCGAATGGAAAAGAAGCGTGCAACAATCGATAAGGATGAGGAAGTTATGTCCGGTAAGCGGAAGCGGACCGTTCTCAAGAAATTTGAATCCCCCTACGCACTTGACAAGCCCAGCAGGCGTACCAGCCGTGGTCAGAGACCCTCCGGTACTACTACTGCTACTAGAGGTATCGTAACTAACTTTCTTGTTTTTTTATTTACTACCAATGCATATGATCACCATTGTTGACGTTCATATTATTTCATGCAACTCTGTTTTTTGACAATAATGAGCTGAAGGTTGTGGTAGATGAGTTGACACCAAAAATAATTGATGCATCTGTTTCATTTGTCGAGTTAGCTGCTAGCACCGAGAAGAATAAGGGGAAAAAATTACTATAGTGAAGGGCGTGGCATATCTCTGACTTCCGAAAAGATTCGACTGGTACTAGCTCATAGATGGCTGTCGGACGACATAAGTACTACTTGCATGGGACATTTGGAGCTGCGCGTTGGTCATGATCATTTCCTCTGTCCAGCGTGGAGGTCCAAATTCCTTGTAGATCGTGCTATCCCACGAGACGATCCATTGCCGTCGAGCTGCAACATGGATAGTGCTCTGTCCAAAGCTGGAGCAGTTAATAGAGTCACGACAGAGTATACTGTGCGTGACAAGGCATGTTATGTTTGTAATTCTTCACTACAGGACATTTCATGAAGTATTTCATTTGATCCACAATGGTTTTTTGCACTGTAGACGTATATCGTGTTGAATATCGACAATGCCCACTGGATGACCGTGGTCATGCACTTGATCAAGCAAGAATTCCAAGTTCTCGATTCGCTCTATCTCTGGACCTGACAGAAAAGACTGTGAAAGCACTGGTAATACAATCAACATTTGCACCATTGGTCTTACATGTTGTTTATGATTCTTCTTTAACACTATCCTCTTTATAGCGAATGGCTATAGCACACGATATGCACCTAGCAAATCTTATTACACCAGGGAAATATCCGGACGTAAGTAAGTGGCCTATCAAGGAGTATGACATGCCCCAGCAAGAGGATGGGTGAGTTAATAGGACATCATGCACATTCAAACAACAACACACATGTTCGTATTGCCCACCGCTAATGTTTGCATATATACCAGGAACTCTTGTGGCCTTTTTGTCACAAAATGTCTAGAACATTGGGACGAGGACCGAATGACCCACGATTTTTCACAGGTATGCTGTTATTTACGTTTGTAGACTAGCTAGTATGTTCTTGTAGCAACTTCGGTTCATGTAACCTTTATGTCAATTTTTGCAGGCCATCGTTGATGCAAGGAGAAGACGTTTCGCCGCCGAGTTGATTATGTCACCTTCGAAAACTATGTAGTGTGTGAAGAACAAAATTCGTGAAATCCAAGGAAAAGGCGCGCCTGAAGAATTCATGCGGCATGCAAGATTCAAGTTTTAGTGGTTTCGATTTAGTCCGGTCGAAGGTTTTGACGGCATGATTATCTTCGGGTTTCTATCATTTATATGTAATAAACAGGGCATCTCGAATATTGTGACACATACAAGTGTATGTGTCTATCAGACAATTCGCTCGTACCATACAATTCGGTCATACACTCCGCTCGGAGGAGAAAATTTGGTCGTACCAATAAAGTTTTGGCTTCACTTATCAATTGTTCTTGCTTAATATTTTTCTCATTCTCCAATTTTTTATAATTGTATTTTTCGCATTAATAGTATTCACATTCTATTTTTCTCTTCAACTGCTCTCTTAAGTTTCATATTAAAATTTTCACATTCTTTACTTTTTTTAAAACTCTACCAAGCTTAGCCTTCTGCCTTAGCTATCTGCATGTCACCATCTTGCATAATCTCCTGGTAATTCCCCCTCATCACATGATTATGAAAAGTAGTCATGTTAGCTGTTATGTCTCCAACGTATCTATAATTTTTGATTGTTCCATGCTATTATATTATCTGTTTTGGATGTTTATGGGCTTTATTAAACACATTTATATTATTTTTGGGACTAACCTATTGACCTAGAGCCCAGTGCCAGTTTCTGTTTTTTCCTTGTTTTTGAGTATCGCAGAAAAGGAATACCAAACGAAGTCCAATTGATGTGCCAATTTTTGATGATTTTTTATGGACCAAAAGAAGACCACGGAGCATCGGAGTTGGGCCAGAAGATCCCCGGGCTGCCCACGAGGGTGGGGGCGCGCCCACCCCCCTAGGGCGCGCCCCCTGCCTCGTGGACAGCCCGGAGACCCCTCTGACGCGAAACCTACGCAAAAAATTCCTATAAATACTACAACGATCGGGGAAGAGAATAGATCGGGAGTTCCGCCGCCGCAAGCCTCTGTAGCCACCAAAAGTCAACCGGGACCCTGTTTCGTCACCCTGCCAGAGGGGGGAACCCTCACCGGTGGTCATCTTCATCATCCCGGCGCTCTCCATGACGTGGAGGGAGTAGTTCACCCTCGGGGCTGAGGGTATGTACCAGTAGCTATGTGTTTGATCTCTCTCTCTCTCTCTCTCTCTCTCTCTCTCTCGTGTTCTTGATTTGGCACGATCTTGATGTATCGCGAGCTTTGCGATTATAGTTGGATCTTATGTTGCTTCTCCCCCTCTACTCTCTTGTAATGGATTGAGTTTACCCTTTGAAGTAATCTTATCGGATTGAGTCTTTAATGATTTGAGAACACTTTATGTATGTCTTGCCGTGCGTATCTGTGGTGACAATGGGATATCACGTGATTCACTTGATGTATGTTTTGTTGATCAACTTGCAGGTTCCGCCCATGAACTTATGCATAGGGGTTGGCACACGTTTTTGTCGTGATTCTCCGGTAGAAACTTTGGGGCACTCTTTGAGGTTCTATGTGTTGGTTGAATAGATGAGTCTGAGATTGTGTGATGCATATCGAATAATCATACCCACGGATAATTGAGGTGACATTGGAGATTCTAGGTGACATTAGGTTTTGGTTCGTTTGTGTCTTAAGGTGTTATTCTAGTACGAACTCTAGGGCTGTTTGTGACACTTATAGGAATAGCCCAACAGATTGATTGGAAAGAATAACTTTGAGGTGGTTTCATACACTACCATAATCTGTTCGTTTGTTCTCCACTATTAGTGACTTTGGAGTGACTCTTTGTTGCATGTTGAGGGATAGTTATATGATCCAATTATGTTATTATTGTTGAGAGAACTTGCACTAGTGAAAGTATGAACCCTAGGCCTTGTTTCCTAGCGTTGCAATACCGTTTACGCTCACTTTTACCACTTGTTACCTTGCTGTTTTTATATTTTCAGATTACAAAAACCTATATCTACCATCCATATTGCACTTGTATCACCATCTCTTCGCCGAACTAGTGCACCTATACAATTTACCATTGTATTGGGTGTGTTGGGGACACAAGAGACTCTTTGTTATTTGGTTGCAGGGTTGCTTGAGAGAGACCATCTTCATCCTACGCCTCCCACGGATTGATGAACCTTAGGTCATCCACTTGAGGGAAATTTGCTACTGTCCTACAAACCTTTGCACTTGGAGGCCCAACAACGTCTACAAGAAGAAGGTTGCGTAGTGGACATCAAGCTCTTTTCTCGCGCCGTTCTTTGGGGAGGCTAGGTAGCGGACTTTTCGCACCCGTCAACTAAGCTCTTTTTCAAGCGCTGTTGCCGGGAGGTGAGTGCTTGAAGGTATATCTTTAGATCTTGCAATCGAATCTTTTTGTTTCTTGTTTTAGCACTAGTTTAGTTCATAAAAGAAAACTACAAAAAAATGGAATTGAGTTTACCTCATACGCTTCATCTTTTTAATATCTTTCGTGAGTATGATGGGAAGGAAATTTGTGCCAAAGTGTTAGAAGAAGAATGCATTAAAATGGTTGGCACTAAATCTTTGAATGATGAGCATGATTGCAATGTTGTTAGTATGAATTCTTTGAATATCCATGATGCTAATGATATGCAAAGCCACAATCTTGGGGAAGCTATGTTTGATGAAGATGATATTTTTTGTCCCCCAAGCTTTGATGAGCAAATTTACTATGATGAAAGCATGCCTCCTATCTATGATGATTATTGTGATGACGTGTACGCTCTAAAGAATAATGATAAACATGAAACTTGTCATCTTGATCTTAATTTTCAATCACATGATAGTTATTTTGTTGAGTTTGCTCCCACTACTATTCATGAGAAGAAATTTGCTTATGTGGAGAGTAATAAAATTTCTATGCTTGTAGATCATGAAAAGAATGCTTTAGTTGCTGGTTATATTTTTGAATTCATTCATGATGCTACTGAAAATTATTATGAGGGAGGAATATATGCTTGTAAGAATTGCAATAATATCAAGTTTCCTCTCTATGTGCTTAAAGTTTTGAAGTTATGTTCGTTTCGCCTTCCTATGCTAGTTGATTATTGTTCCCATAAGTTGTTTGCTCACAAAATCCCTATGCATAGGAAATGGGTTAGACTTAAATGTGCTAGACATATTCTTTATGATGTTCTCTTTATGTTTCAAGTCTTATCCTTTATGTGAGGATCATTGAAATCATCATGCCTAGCTAGGGGCGTTAAACGACAACGCTTGTTGGGAGGCACCCAATTTTATTTTAGTTTCTTTCTCTTTGGTTCTGTTTAGTAATAAATAATCGATCTAGCTTCTGTTTAGATGTGTTTTTATGTTTTAATTAGTGTTTGTGCCAAGTAAGACCTATAGGATCTTCTTGTATGATAGTTATTTGATCTGGCTGTAATTTCCAGAAACTTTCTGTTCTCGAAAACAATTGTCAAAAATCACCAGAACGTGATAAAATAGTGATTCCAGTTTCTGCTGATCAATAAACAAATTATCTACGTCGTCCTATTTTGGTAGAATTCTTGGAGTTCCATAAGGTTACGTTAGTTACAGATTACTACAGATTGTTCTATTTTTGACTGATTCTGTTTTCATTGTGTTGTTTGCTTATTTTAATGAATCTATGGCTAGTAAAAGAGTTTATAAACCATAGAGAAGTTGGAATACAGTAGGTTTAACACCAATATAAATAAAGAATGAGTTCATTACAGTACCTTGAAGTGGTGTTTTGTTTTCTTTCGCTAACGGAGCTTACGAGTTTTCTATTGAGTTTTGTGTTGTGAAGTTTTCAAGTTTTGGGTAAAGATTCGATGGACTATGGAATAAGGAGTGGCAAGGGCCTACGCTTGGGGATTCCCAAGGTACCCCGAGGTAATATTCAAGGACAACCAAGAGCCTAAGCTTGGGGATTCTCCGGAAGGCATCCCCTCTTTCGTCTTCGTTCATCGATAACTTTACTTGGAGCTATTCACCACATCATATGTGTTTTGCTTGGAGCGTCAACTTATTTTGCTAGTATTTTCTTGCTGTTAGTTATAATAATGTTTTGCATCTTTATTTTCAATAAAAATGTCAAGGACAGCCTTTACTATGCTTATTTTGCAAGTATACATGTTGCTGTTTGAAAACATAAAGTTTACCGCTGTTGAAACCTTTTGCATAATAAGCTCTGATAAATTTACTACAGTGGGAATTTTCTTTCACAATTTTTGGAGTTATGGAGGTATGATGAATATTGCATTCTTTACAGACTGTACTGTTTTGGCAGATTGCTGTTATGTTTGCATATGTTTGCTTGTTTAACGATTCTATTTGAGGATAGGAATATTAAATATGCAGAGACATTTAGTATGCAATGTTGAATAATAATTTTAGTGATTTGATACAGTAGAAAATGATAAGGTTTTACATTGGTTTATACTAACTTATCTCACGAGTCCTTGTTGAGTTTTGTGTGGATGAAGTTTTTGAGATTTAGGGAGACCGTGATATGAGAGGAATTAAGGAGACATAAAAGCTCAAGCTTGGGGATGCCCAAGGCACCCCAAGATATTATTTCAATAAGTCTCAAGCATCTAAGCTTGCGGATGCCACGGTAGGCATCCCGCCTTTTCTCTTCAAACAACTATCGGTCAGTATCGGTTGAACCTAAGTTTTTTCTTCTTCACATGATTTGTGCTATCCTTGCATTGTAGTTTTATTTTGTTTTGCTTGCTGTTTGAATAAAGTATCAAGATCTTAAATTCTTAAATGTTAGAGAGTCTTCACATAGTTGCATAATTATTCGACTACTCATTGATCTTCACTTATATCTTTCGGAGTAGTTTGTTATTTGCTCTAGTACTTCACTTATATCTTTCAGAGCATGGTCATGGAGTTGTTTTAAAGAAACTATTGATCTCTAATGCTTCACTTAGATTATTTTGAGAGTCTTAAATAGCATGGTAATTTGCTTAAATAATCCTAATATGCTAGGTATACAAAAATAGTAAAAACTTTCTTATGAGTGTGTTGAATGCTAAGAGAAGTTTGATGCTTGATGATTGTTTTGAGATATGGAGGTAATAATATTAAAGTCGTGCTAGTTCAGTAGTTGTGAATTTGAGAAATACTTGTGTTGAAGTTTGCAAGTCTCGTACCATGCACGTATGGTAAACGTTATGTAACAAATTTGAAACAGGAGGTGTTCTTTGATTGTCCTCCTTATGAGTGGCGGTCGGGGATGAACGATGGTCTTTTCCTACCAATCTATCGCCCTAGGAGCATGCGTGTAGTGCTTTGGTGTTTGATGGCTTGTAGATTTTTGCAATAAGTATGTGAGTTCTTTATGACTAATGTTGAGTCCATGGATTATACGCACTCTCACCCTTCCTTCATTGCTAGCCTCTATGCATTGCCGTTTCTCACATTGAGAGTTGGTGCAAACTTCGCCGGTGCATCCAAACCCCGTGATATGATACGCTCTTTCACACATAAACCTCCTTATATCTTCCTCAAAACAGCCACCATACCTACCTATTATGGCATTTCCATAGCCATTCCGAGATATATTGTCATGCAACTTTCCACCATTTCGTTTATCATGACACATTCATCATTGTCATATTGCTTAGCATGATCATGTAGTTAACATAGTATTTGTGGCCAAGCCACCGTTCATAATTCTTTCATACATGTCACTCTTGGTTCATTGCATATCCCGGTACACCGCCGGAGGCATTCATATAGAGTCATACTTTGTTCTAGTATCGAGTTGTAATCATTGAGTTGTAAATAAATAGAAGTGTGATGATCATCATTTTCTAGAGCATTGTCCCAAGTGAGGTAAAGAAAAAAGAGAAAGGCCATAGAAAAAAAGAGAAGGCCAAAAAAAAGAGAAAGGCCATAAAAAAAGAGAAGGCCCAAAAAAATGTGAGAAAAAGAGGGAAGGGACAATGTTACTATCCTTTTACCACACTTGTGCTTCAAAGTAGCACCATAATATTCATGATAGAGAGTCTCTTGTTTTGTCACTTTCATATACTAGTGGGAATTTTTTATTATAGAACTTGGCTTGTATATTCCAACAATGGGCGTCCTCAAGTGCCCTAGGTCTTCGTGAGCAAGCATGTTGGATGCACACCCACTTAGTTTCTTCTGTTGAGCTCTCATACATTTATAGCTCTAGTTCATCCATTGCATGGCAATCCCTACTCCTCGCATTAACATCAATCGATGGGCATCTCCATAGCTCATTGATTAGCCTTGTTGATGTGAGACTTTCTCCTTTTTTGTATTCTCCACATAACCCCCATCAACATATTCAATTCCACCCATAGTGCTATGTCCATGGCTCGCGCTCATATATTGCATGAAAGTTTATAGGATTGAGATTACTAAAGTATGAAACAATTGCTTGGCTTGTCATCGGGGTTGTGCATGATGAGAGCATTCCTGTGTGACGAAAATGGAGCATGACTAAACTATATGATTTTGTAGGGATGATCTTTCTTTGGCCATGTTATTTTGAAAAGACATAATTCCTTAGTTAGTATGCTTGAAGTATTATTATTTTTATGTCAATATGAACTTTCATCTTGAATCTTTCGGATCTGAATATTCATACCACAATTAAGAAGAATTACACTGAAATTATGCCTAGTAGCATTCCACATCAAAAATTCTGTTTTTATCATTTACCTACTCGAGGACGAGCAGGAATTAAGCTTGGGCACTACTAGGAAAAGGGCTATAGATGGAATTGACACTAATGGCGCACCAGACATGTGGTGCGCCATTAGTATATACTAATGGCGCACCACCTTCTGATGCGCCATTAGTGTTGAAATTACTAATGGCGCACCCTGCCCACGGTGCGCCATTAGTACCAATTTTTTTTGAACTAGTGCGCCTGTCCAAACATACTAATGGCGCATCCGCTGGTGGGCGCCATTACTTGTTGTAACTAGTAATGGCGCACCAGGCAGAAGGTGCGCCACTAAAGTTATTTTTTTATTATTGTTTTTATTCCTTTTTTTGCAAAAATACTAATGGCGCACTCACACGCGGTGCGCCATTACTAGTTCAAACTAGTAATGGCGCACCGCGGCCGAGTGCGCCATTAGTATGTTTTTTTTTGCAAAACTACTAATGGCGCACCACCAGGGGGTGCGCCATTAGTAACCTTTTACTAATGGCGCATTTGTTGCTGGTGCGCCATTAGTAAGTGGGCAGCAACAAGATATTTTGGACAGCCTCTCCTCCCACACTCACTTTCTCCCCACTTCATTCTCTCCACCGCCTCCTCCTTGTCTCGGGTGCCTCCTCTTTTTCACCTCATTTCCACCATAGATTCATTCAAATTAAGTGGTTAAGTTACCTTGTTTTGCTGGGTAAGTAAGGGGGGAAGCTATATTTATGTTGTTCTCCCTACAACAATGTGCACATGCACTTTTTATGGCCTAGCTAGATCTATGTATGTTCGTGGTGTTGCATATGTTTGTGGTGTTGCATATGTGTTTGTGTTTGGAGGTGTACCGGTATTTGAAATGCGATAGTTGCCAATATTTTGCGGAATGTTGATTCATTTCCGCTTAGTGAGAATTTTGGCATTAAGCATTCTTTTGGTCCTATTTTTAGGCAAAGTCATGCCAAATTTTTCTTGGTTCTAAAATATCGTTTTGCTCTACCCCCCAAGCGACCATGGTCCGCACGATGACCGAAGGCATCGTGAATAGGTTTTTGAGGTCCGCGAAGGCCGAGATGCTTCAAAAGAACGAGACGGAGATAAGATGTCCCTGTCGAAGATGCAAGCTGAACAGCCTTATTGCGGACCCGGATTCCGGGCAGGTGCGGGACCACCTGCTCTTGCGTGGTTTCATGGATGACTATCGGTGGCAAGGTGATGAAGATGACTACGAACTCGTCCATGGCGGCCGGGCAAGAAATGAGGAAGGGCAGCAAGACAACCACCGCGGCTCGGGGGGGGGGGGGCGAAGACGAAGAATCCCCAGGAGATGATCACGACGGTGATGCTGTACACAGTCATCATGTAGAAGATGCAGGACATGATGATGATGCCGGCGGAGCAGACGACGCTGGACCATCGATGGGCTAGGTGCAGGACCCTCATATTCAAGAGCTGCTTCTCAAGCAGACGGATAACGCAAGAGCTGCCGCCCGAGAGAAAGCCAAGATGGATCAACTTGAGTTAGAAGCGGTTACTCCATTGTATGAAGGATGCAGGCCCGAGGAAACCCGCCTGAAAGTAACGCTCATGGCTCTGGAGATGAAGGTAAAACACAAAATGACCGACGCATGCTTCGACGAGAACATGTCATTCTGGCACAAACGTCTTCCCAAGGGGAACAACTGCCCGACCAGTTTGGAGGAGGCGAAGAAAATCGTGTGTCCTCTGGATTTACCACACATGAAATACCATGTGTGCATGAACAATTGCATCATTTATCGGGACGAGCACGCGGAGTCTACCATATGTCCGGTGTGCGGTGTCACTCGATACAAGAAGAGGAAGAAAGCTCCTCGAAAAGTGGTGTCGTACTTTCCGATCACTCCTCGTCTGCAGCAGTATTTCGCGGACCCTAAGGTAGCAAAGCTCCTGCGTTGGCACGCGAATAGGGAGGAGAAGAAGCGAGAAGATGACGCAAATGATCCGGAGATAGATAAAAAGACAAGATGCTGAGTCACCCTAAGGATGCGAGCGGTGGCAAGCGTTGAACTTCGAATACCTGAATTTGGGAACGATCCAAGGAACATCGTGGTCGGGCGCGAGCACCGATGGAGTCAATCCGTTTGGCAGCGAGAAGCACACATAGCACTGGCCGTGTTTGTGTGGATGTACAACCTTCCCCTGGTTGTGCATGAAGAGGAAGTACATTCACATGGTATGCTAATTGAAGGGCGAAACAACCAGGAACGACATCAATCAGATCCGGGGCTGCTGAAGAGGAGCTTGACACGCTGTGGAAAACGCCACCAATACGTGGGACGCCGCAGAGAAAGAATATTTCCCTATGAGAGCTGCACCGCTCACGACGGTGCACGACTATCTCGATTACGGATATCTTGCGGGCAGGTAGTCCACGGATTTTCCGGATGCGTAAGGTGCATGGATGACACAACGACGCCAGCTAGATAGAGACCCCGGTCTTGAAAACTGTGTTCATGGGACATCGAAGGTGGCTTCGCGACGATGACCCGTGGAGGAAACGCAAGGATCTGTTCGATGGTGAAACCGAACCCCGAAAACGCCCGTGTACGAGGAGCGGCGAGGAAATAGACAAGCTGTTGAAAAATTGGAAAGACTGCCCACTGCCGGGAAAGAAGCAAAAGGCGCCAGAGCCGGGAAAGAAGTGAAAGGCGCCAGAGCCGCTGCTGAAGGTATGGAAAATGAGGTCTATTTTCTGGGACTTGCCGTACTGGAAGATCCACCGTGTGCCGCACAGCCTTGATGTCATGCATATCACGAAGAACGTGTGCGAGAGTCTGCTTGGTACCCTGCTCAACATGCCAGAGAGGACCAAAGATGGGCCGAAAGCAAGGGCAGACTTGAAATCAATGGGCATCAGGCAGGAGCTTCACGCTATATATGATGATGATGATGATGATGATGATGATGATGATGATGAGGCGAAGCAGGACACGTAAAGTCGTCGCAAAGGCAAAAGGCCAAGAAGACCGGAAATGACTACCCTCCGCGTGCTTCACTCTAAGTCGAGGAGATCGAGCAGTTTTCACCGCCTCCTAGGAGTAAAACTTCCTTACGGTTACGCAGGAAGATAAGCAGATACCTAGACCCAGCGAAGCAGAAGTTCAGCGGGATGAAGTCTCACGACTGTCACGTGCTGATGACGCAGATACTTCCAGTTGCAATCCGTGGGATCATGGACGTGCACGTCCGTGAAATGCTATTTGGCCTATGCAACTTCTTCGACGTCATCTCTCGGAAGTCGATTGGCATGAGGCAACTTAGAAGGCTACAGGAAGAGATCGTGGTGATACTATGCGAGCTTGAGATGTACTTCCTGCCTACATTCTTCGACGTTATGGTGCATCTGCTGGTCCATATAGTGGAGGATATCATCCAACTCGGGCCGACGTTCCTGCACAACATGATGCCGTTCGAAAGGATGAATGGTGTCATCAAAGGATACGTTCGCAACATGTCACGCCCGAAGGAAGCATAGCCGGGGCTTTTCGATCAAGAGTGCATCTCCTCTCGCACGAATTATCTAGGCATCGAGAACCCGTTGGTCGCCCGTCAACAGCACCTCGGCAGGCTCGCTGGATGGGGTCACCGTGAGGGTCGCCGCGAAATGCATGTCGACTTCGAGGGTCGACTCGCCGACTTTGAAAGAGCAAACCTAGTCGCGCTACAACACATAGACGTTGTCGATCCTTGGGTGATAGAGCATAAAACCTTTATTAAGAAGACGTACAATGACCGAGGCCAACAGAGGACGGACGGAGATATACTCAAAGAGCACAACTCATGTTTCACGCATTGGTTCAAGAAGAAGCTTCTGTCGTACCCTTTACATGAGGATTCTTCCGCGGAAGAACAACTCATATTCGCCTTGTCACAGGGCGCCGAGCACAACCTGATGACCTATGAGGCGTACGATATCAACGGCTACACATTCTACACCGAGGCCAAGGACATGAAGAGCGATGGTTATCAGAACTCCGGGGTAACGATGGAATCCTACACCGGTAATGACAAAGACAGATACTACGGAAGGATCGAGGAGATCTGGGAGCTGAGCTACGCTGGAGAGAAGGTCCCGATGTTCCGTGTCAGATGGGCCAAGAACGTCATAAAAGAAGACCGGTATTTCACCACCATGGTTATACCCGAAGCCAAATCCAAGATCGCGGGCGCAAACGTCACCGCGAAAAATGAGCCATGGGTACTGGCTTCCCAAGTGGACCAGTCCTTCTTCATTACCGACCCGCCAAAGCCCAGTCGTGTTGTCGTGAGGAGAGGCAAAAGGAAGATCATCGGAATGGATGGAGTAGCCAATGAGCAAGACTTCGACAAGTATGGCCACCCGAGGATCGAACATGACGACGATGATGAAGTAGCAGCATACACCACAAGAAGAAGCAGGACCACCCTACCTAAAGGACGTCCGTTCCACAGAAGAACTCCATTTGCGAAAAAGAAGGGCAACAAGATTGTGAACAGATAGCTAGCTAAGATCGATAGTATTTAAATCGTAGCCTTCATTTCTCGATTGTATTTCATGGGTACTTTTTGAACTATCATGAATATTTTTAAATTTCATGGACACTCGATCTCGATCCCTCCATCTCGATCGCTATCCCACCTCGCCAGATCCGGTTCCTCTCGCCGAGCACCCCGATCCACCGGCCGCCATGCCACACCCCCGCACCTCGATTCCCTACTCAACCGCCGCCGACCCACCGCACCTTCGCACCGCCTTATAAAAAAATAAGTATCAAATAGCTTTTTAAATGCTACTGTCTTATAAAAAATATTACTGTTATTATTTAAACAAGTTTGAACATATTTAAACACAAATAAGTATCAAACGACTTTTTAAATGCTAAAAAAAATTTGTGGAGACTGGGAGTCAAACCCAGGACCTCCTGGTGTGAGAACTGGCTGCTGACCAGTCGAGCTAGTAGAGGGGACTTGATGTGGATCAGTTCTGGTGGTACATAACCTGTTGGCTCGAGTTGAAATAAAAAAATACTAATGGCGCACCACGGTGAGGTGCGCCATTAGTGTGGATGTACTTATGGCGCACCGAGGGGTGGTGCGCCATTAGTATTGTGCCCGCGCCCAAACCTAACCCGACGCCCAAACCTAACTCGTCCGCCCAAACCTAACCCGACGCCGTCCGCCCGCGCCCGCTCCACCGCCGCCGCCCGCCTCTCCGCCTCTCCTCGCCTCGCCCTCTCCTCCTCGCCTCTCCTCGCCTTCCCACTACTAGGAAAAGGCTATACAGAATCTTAGCAGCGAGGGTTAAAACCTCGCTATCGCTACTTACTAGCAGCGCAGGTTTTAAACCTCGCTACTACTAAGTTGATAGCAGCAGCGGGTTTGTAACCTCGCTACTACTAAGCGGTCTCTACCGTGCCCCGGGATATGCCATAGTAGTAGCGAGGGTTTTAACCTCGCCGCTGCTAAGTTAATAGCGAGAGCGGGTTTTAACCTCGCTATTACTAACCCGCCATCGCTATCAACTTAGTAGTAGCGAGGGTTAAAAACCCGCGCTACTGCTAAACGTCTGTCATAGTAGTAGCGCGGGTTATGGCCTATTTGTCAAAGTCTACCCCCCCCTCGGGACCGCCTTTTCAGTTTAAAAAAAATAAAAGAAAATGATAAAAATGTCAAAAAAATAAAAGAAAATAAGTTTCCCATGTGATATATGGTCTAGTTGTCGGGAAAATTTACAAATATGAATTTCGACTTTATTTGCAAAATCTTTCTGAAAATTTGTAAAATGGCCATAACTTTTGCATACGAACTCGGATGAAAAAGTTTTTTATATGAAAAAGCATCTACTCGAAAAGTTACATCCGAATTTAACGGGGGGAACCCCGTTAAACATTTTAAAATCCTCAAAAGCCTAACAGAAAAAAAATTTACGGGCTTTTAAGATTCGAGGCAAAAAATAAAAAAAAATCAGTTTTTTAATTTTTTAAATCTGGTCAAACTATGGTCAAACTAATTATTCAAGAATATTAGTGTTACTAAATAATTATTTTAGTTTTTTTGAATTTTGGTCAAATCTGGTCAAACTATGGTCAAATTGTGGTCAAATCTGGTCAAACTATGGTCAAACTAATTATTCAAGAAATATTAGTGTTACTAATTTTTTAGAGAACAATAGTTTCAAACTCAAATAGTGAAATGTGTGACTTCATGCCCAAGCTAAATTCCTGAGGTTAATAGGATTGACATCTTACTATTGTCAGGAAAACAACAAGTGCAGACTTGGAAACGAGAGAGAATAGAACCCGCAAGTTAAGCGTGCTCAGGCTGGAGTAGTGAGAGGATGGGTGACCGTCCAGGAAGTTAGATGATTTGGAATGATGAGGGGTGATTAGAGATTAAATTGAGCAGCGATGAGGGAGGGGTGATTAGAGATTTGAAAATTAGGGAAAAAATTCAAAAAAAAAATTCGAAAAAATTCAAAAAAAAATTCCCGCGCTACAGATTAGTAGTAGCGCGGGTTTCTACCCACGCTACTGCTATACGTTAGCTGTAGCGCGGGTTGCACCCGCGCTACTGCTATAAGTTAGCTGTAGCGCCTTATTAGTAGCGCGGGTACCCGTGCTACTAATAGGCCCAAAACCCGCGCTGCTGCTAGCCTTTTCCCTAGTAGTGTCCCTCTCCCTCGCCCCGCCTCCCTCGACGCCACCGTCCCCGCCACCTCGACGCTGCCCCGCCGCCTCGACGCGACCTCGCCGGACGCCGACGCAGCCGACGCCTCGATGCTGCCCGCCGCCCGACGCCACCTCGACCCGCCTGACGCCGCTGCCCACCTCGACGCTGCCCGCGCCCGGACGCCGCCCGTCCACACCACCGTCGCCGAGCACCACCACCCCGTGAGCTCCCCTCCTCCTCCCCTCCTCCCTCCCTTCCCCCCGGATCAATGAAGAAGGGAGAAGTCAGTTGATTCTTGTCAACATTAACAGGAGAGTCACATTGCTAATTGACCATCATTGGCATACATTTCACTATAAGAGCACCTTAATAACATGTAAATTTTCTGTAAGATAATTTTCAGTCCACAGGAGAGCCAGCATTTCTGTTAGGAAAAGCGCCAGCTGTTGTTTGGTCAGTTTTGGGTTAGATGTATTGTGCATACTAGTAAGCTATAACCTTGTTAACAGCAGAGCTAACAAAAAGAAGGATATATTGTGTATACGTTTTAAGCTGAGTGCTGTTGTGACGTTGTACTTTTAGTGGAGAGTAATGAACATATGTACGAGTCACAAACTTGCAATGGATTGACAAAACCCTGAAACTTGCAAGATACTGAAAAGATGGAAAATGTATCACCAAATGGTTCCTTATGATAATAGAGTAGGAAAAGGTCTTCCATTTTCAAACATGTCTAAAGTTCCTAAAAAATACGGACTTGGCTTCAGTAGGTGATGATGGCTGACTGAGATCTTCCAGGGCTCTAGGAAACAATAGACATCATAGGCAGGAATAAAAGGCTAAGTTAGTTCAACAAAACAAGTGCTTTTAAAAATGAATCCTCATGGCTTTGCTTTGCCTTGACAATTATGGAAAGCATACATTGGCATACATTTCATCATTGGCATACATTGGCATACATTTCAACATTAATAGGAAAATCATCTTACAGAAAATTTACTGAAAATTCAGAAACTTGGAGTAACCTGTGGACTGTACTTTTGTGATCTCCTACTCCTGAATTTTCATGTCACTTGTGCTATTGCCAAGCATGACATGGCCATTTTTTATTCTGTTTTTGATGGAGCTTGGTGTGTGTTGTTTCGTACTACTAAGCAACCTATTTTGAAGTGAGTAATCAGCATGAGCAAAAATAGACGTTAGATCTTAGCGCTAATGAGAGATGAAAATGTCACATATATATGGTCTACTGCTTGCATACAGAGAACAACCTATGAATGGTCTTATCTTATCTGCAAGAATGAAAATGATGAGCTATGTTTCTAAAATGTGGTGATGATCTTATCTTAGCTGTATTTCTGAACTGGTAGCTAAGTGTATTACTTGTGATGATGATGATGCTGCTGCTGTACTACTTGTGATGATGTTGCTGCTGTACTACTTGTGATGCTGCTGCTAGTTGTGATTTTGTCAAGTGATGCTGCTGCTACTTGTGATCTTCTAAAATGACCCCTTTCTCCTGAAACGTTGATTAATTTCCATTTCGGTTGAGAAATGGGGCACTCCTAGGTCAAGAAAATTAGCAAAGGTCATGCCCAATTTTCTTGACCTAGAAGGTGCCCGATTCTCAACCGAAATAAAAATTAATTTGCTTTAGTGGTTGGATTAGTTTAGTATTTTATTCACACACTCAGACACCCTTGCTTGCCATGTGTTTGAACACCCTGCGGTGTAGTAAAAAGTAATTACAGATACACTCACCCACATAAGTATTCAGCACAATGAAAAAATAGTACAAATTAAGGAAAGGAAATACCATTTCAGACGCTTGTCTTCTAAAAAGAAGAGTGAACTTTCTAGACACACCCCTCAAGAACTAGGTTACCCTGAGAACGTGGACTTGGACCTTAGCAACAACACACTAATAGGTTCTATCCCAAAACACCTAGGCAATATCACAAACATCTCTCAATTGTTCCTTGACAATAACCAACTTTTTGGCGACATTCCTCGAGAATTAGGTTATTTGGTCAACTTAGAGAACTTGTTCCTTGACAATAACCAACTTTTTGACCAAACTTTGTTTCTATTTAGAGAGAAACATAGCCCACAACGATGAGGCCGGGGGTTCGGGCGGCAAGGCATTCTGGGAGCTGTCCCAGGAGATGGAGGAACAACCTCACTTGTATGAGGCCGCCGCCTTCCACACCGATCCTGAGACCACTGATGGTGCCGCCGAGGATGACCACACTGATGCCACCACTGATGGTGCCGCCGAGGATGCCACCACTGATGATGGCGCCGTCCGCACAGATGGCAACCAACCGAAGAGGCAACGGAAGGACCGACGCCCGATCGTGCTCCTCACCCTCAAGGAGGAAGTTACTGAAGTGGACTCCAACGGGTATCCAACGGCGCCCGAACGATTAGTCAAGGGGTACTCGCTTCAGCTCGGGTGCGTTGTCCGGAGCACCGTCTCGATCAACACCGAGAACCTTAGGCATCCTGACTGAGGGAATTTGCGCCACCTCCTCTTCACGAAGCTGCACGAACGATACAAGTTCCCTGCTGAATTTGCAAACACAAGCCTCAAAGGGAATAAAGTGAACAATGCTGCCCTCACGAAGATGAGCAAGGCCCTGTCTACTTGGAAAAGCAATGTGAAGAAAATGATCGATAAAGGTGAGAGTTATCATAAGATCAAGGAGAAAAATCCTTCGATCACCGAAGATGACTACAACGACTTCAAGATCAATTGCTCGAGCACCGCAAGCTCCCAATCAAGTGAGTGGGGGAAACAAATGCGGGAGCTGAACATAGGGGAACACACACTCGGTCCCGGCGGTTACAGAGTGGCAGAGCCGATATGGGACAAGGAGGAGGCGGACCGTGCCGAGCAAGGCCTACCGCCCCTCTTCGAGAAATACAGCGGTAACAAGCAGACCAGGAACTTTGTCAGGGCCCTGTACAAGAAGGACCCAAAAACAAAGGAGCTTACCACGGATCCGAAGACCAGGCAGCTTGAGCTTGTTCTGGTAAGGAATACACCCCCGCGTAATTAGCTCCATATGGTTGCATTCTAATTAATGAAGCCAAATTTCTAAATGGTTCACATTCCTTCCGCAGGCGACTGAAAGCAGTAGCGCGGGGTCGACTAAGAGCAACCCTTGGGACACCACTCTAAATAGGGCGTTGAATGTAATGAAGAAGAATGATAAGCTCGAGAAGTCGACGTCACTGGTCGTGTGGCGGCAAAGGCTTGTCGACAAAATGGGGTCATACTATACCGCTGGTGTGCGGAAGGAGAAAAGACCAGCTCGGAAAGCCAGTAGCGAGAGGTTCAAGAACTCAAGGAACAGGTGGGCGGATTCGGAGATTGTCCAAGAGCAAGTGGAACAACGACTCGGCGGCGATCACCGCCATTGTGCCTACCTTGATCTCGGGGTTGAGTCGTGGATTGCGGGCGCCAACAGGGCCGCCCGATTCCTAGCTTCACGGCCAGCAACTCGCATAATGCGATGGCGGGTTATTGGTGCCTCGGCGAGGCGGCATTGGTGTCTCCGACGCCGCACGGAGCTTAATGCACCGGGTGTACGCCGCGGCACCTCGCAGCAAGAGGCCCCTCCGTCAATCGCGCGCGCCGTTGGCGGTCGCGTCGACATTAGCCGAGCTCGACGCCATCATCGCGGTAACTAATTAAGCCTCTCGCCGAGGACTTCATCTCCTTGCCTTTGACTGGGCATCCCTGACGCCCTACATGTTTTCGCAGGGCGCCGCCGACGTTCCATGCACTCTCCTCCACTTCGTGAACAACGAGTTGGTCGATGTTGCCAAGGGCAAAATCGTTCACCGGTCAACCCCTTGTTCCACGGTACCCAGATGCCACCCAACTTGTTTAGGGTTCAACTGGTTCGGGTGCTGCCAGGCTGCAACGACTTGTTACCTCCGATTCGACCCGTCGGGGCCGACGATGAAGACGTGATGACCCTTAGCGCCTGCCTGAGCTGGCCCCTGGTTCGGCCGAAGAGCTAGATTCGTTTGGGGGAGGGGGACACCACCCCAAAGACAACACCGCCAGTCGTGCCGGCGCCAAGTCGGCCCCATGGCAAGACCGCCGTAATGGTGCCGGACATCCCTATGCCATCGATCCAAACATGCATATGGCACAGGATCGTAACGACGGCGGCGGCGGCGACGATGATACATTTGGCAACGTCGATCAGTACTTTGCCGATCATGGGTACGATGGCGACTTCATGGGGCCTCCTTCTCAAGAACCAAACCCAACAAAAGACGTGTGCGATCTAGCTGGTACCACGGAGAAGCCAAGTTGCAACAGCGCCGTCGGCGTTCAGCTCTCAGAGACGCCCACCTGCCGACTTCACCGAGCCTCAGATAGGCGAGGTGCGAAATATTATCAGCCCCAACACACTCAAGAAGGCGGTATGTGAGCAGAACTCGGTCCCATTACAGGAGAAGAAGAAGGCACGCAAAAGAAAGACTAAGAAGGGTGCGAGCCAGCCGTCACCGAGTACGATCCGTGCTCAGGACGGGCCACCTTCACCGCAGGATATCTCGAGGAGGGTGCATGTGCCGGGTAGGGCGATGCTACCGACAAATATGCTCAATGCTGCAACCGGTGCTATGCGGAGTCTGCATGACAGTGTTCTTGCTTTGGAGAAGCGGCGTCTCAGAGAGAAGGATGTGGCATACCCGGTTTTCGCGGCCAAGGTGCCAGAGGGCAAGGGCTTTGTGGATAACTCCATCGGGCGTACGATCGTCCTGCGTTTTGATGACATCCACGCTAAACCTTCATCCGCTGCACTACACCTTCGTTCAGCTATTTTCGCTGAGTATGGAGATGCGGATCATTCGCGACAAGACCCCGGACATCGTGATAGTCGACCCCTTCTACATGCGTGCCAAGATCTTGGGCAGCGCGGGGACCGCAAGTCGCGATTTCTTACCTCGGCGTCATTCGGCAAACCAAGATAAGGATAACTTCCTCGTGCCTTACTTTCCCGAGTAAGTCCTCCCCTCAACCGGCCCGTAACATATGAATACTTACATTTCGATCGTTTTTCTTTTAACATTCCGTGTTTTCTGCAGTGACACACGTTGCACGCTCATCCTCCTAAGCCCCAAATATTCCATGGCCACGTATTTCGACCCGGACCGTCAGTCGAACGTAGACTACACAAATGTCAAGAAGGTTCTTGATGATGTTCTCCCCGGCTACGCCAAATCTGGAGGCACCTTCACCAGGCCTAATCGTAAGTACGGCAAGCATGTGTTCTCCCACAATACGACGTTCTGCTGCGTCAAGCAGCCGCCTGGCGGTCAGAAGGGTGCCTACTATGCCATCCATCACATGCGGGCGATCGTACGGGACCATCATCAACTTCTGCTACCGAGTAAACTCAAAGATTGGGCAAAGAGCGTGTCGGCAATCCAGGATGCGGACCTCCGACAAGAATTCTTTCGCATCCAGTCGGAGTTTGCGGAAATCATCCATCAAAGATGTCCTTCGTACCTCGGGGCAGTTCTACCTCAACAATCAACCGTCCAACAGTGACATCGACACAATGCTACAAATGCAGGCTGACAACGACCGTTATTTCATGACTCCCACGATAGACGGCGGCTTCATCCACGCTCCGATCCCTTGAGTCGAGTCGAAGCGGTGATCTTGTGTCTAGTTCTCGAAACATCGATTGGCTCATGTTGTAATTAAACTTTAATGAACTTGTAGTATGTCTCTTTGGTTTCGAGAGTCGTTCAACTTAGATGTAATCGATGCTATTAATGTCTTGCTTTTCTCTTCCAATCGTTCATTGCATACTTATATATTGCTTATGTATTGTCGTGAATTGGTACTAACGTTTCGTTTGGCTAGTGCATAGCGATGCCGGCGTATGTCGTGTACAAGGGTAAGGTTCGAGTCTACGATGGTGGGAGGAGTGTCGGAGACAGGTTCACCGATTCAGCGATAACAGTTACAAAGGGTACACCACTAGGGCCGAGGCGAATCTAGATCGCCCGCTATCTAGCGGGAGAGGGAGGAGCGTTGGAGGAACCGGATGAAGACGAGTTTCATCGTGATGATGCTCATCGTGATGACCGCAGCTCTCTTCTATGTGATGGTAGTTTAGATGATCGATATCGACTTGTAATGTGAAGACAAACTCGCTACTCGCGGTCTCGAGACTTGTAATATAATGTTCTATCTTTCTTCGGTCTTTTCAATTCAGAGACTAATATGATGAATTGTATTCGGAGACTAATATGATGAACTGTATTCAAAGACTAATCTTCTATTGTATTCGATGAATCTGTTGTTGATGTGTGCTGTCTATATTTTGTCAAATTATACATTTTGTAACCTGTGCAAAAAACAGAAAATTAAAAATAAAAAACCCTAATATTCATACTAATGGCGCATCACATGACAGTGCGCCATTAGTATGACAAAGGCATACTAATGGCGCATCATCGGGCAAGGCGCCATTAGCATGCCTGATTACTAATGGCGATCCGGTGGTGGTGCGCCATTAGTATGCCAAAGCACTGGTATACATGGCCTGGGAGGCATACTAATGGCGCACCAGCGGTCGCCATTAGTATCTCAGATACTAATGGCGCACGGTGGTGCGCCATTAGTAAAATTTACTAATGGCGTGCTATTAATGGCGCACCACAGATGCGCCATTAATGGCCATTTTAGGTGCGCCATTAGTAGGGGTTTTTCTAGTAGTGGGGGATGCTGATACTTCTCCAACGTATCTATAATTTTTTATTGTTCCATGCTATTATATTATCTGTTTTGGCTGTTTATGGGCTTTATTAAACACTTTTATATTATTTTTGGGACTAACATATTGACCTAGAGCCCAGTGCCAATTTCTGTTTTTTTCCTTGTTTTTGAGTATCGCAGAAAAGGAATACCAAACGGAGTCCAATTGACGTGACAATTTTTGATGATTTTTTATGGACCAAAGAAGACCACGGAGCATCGGAGTTGGGTCAGAAGAGCCCCGTGCTGCCCACGAGGGTGGGGCCGCGCTCACCCCCCTAGGGCGCGCCCCCTGCCTCGTGCACAGCCCGGAGACCCCCCTGACGTGAAACCTACGCCAAAAATTCCTATAAATACTGAAACGATCGGGGAAGAGAATAGATCGGGAGTTCCGCCGCCGCAAGCCTCTGTAGCCACCAAAATTCAATCGGGACCCTGTTCCGGCACCCTGCTGGAGGGGGGAACCCTCACCGGTGGCCATCTTCATCATCCCGGCGCTATCCATGACGAGGAGGGAGTAGTTCACCCTAGGGGCTGAGGGTATGTATCAGTAGCTATGTGTTTGATCTCTCTCTCTCTCTCGTGTTCTTGATTTGGCACGATCTTGATGTATCGCGAGCATTGCTATTATAGTTGAATCTTATGTTGCTTCTCCCCCTCTACTCTCTTGTAATGGATTGAGTTTTCCCTTTGAAGTAATCTTATAGGACTGAGTCTTTAATGATTTGAGAACACTTGATGTATGTCTTGCCGTGCGTATCTGTGGTGACAATGGGATATCACGTGATTCACTTGATGTATGTTTTTGTGATCAAATTGCGGGTTCCGCCCATGAACTTATGCATAGGGGTTGGCACATGTTTTTGTCATGATTCTCCGGTAGAAACTTTAGGGCACTCTTTGAGGTTCTATGTGTTGGTTGGATAGATAAATCTGATATTGTGTGATGCATATCATATAATCATACCCACGGATACTTGAGGTGACATTGGAGTATCTAGGTGACATTAGGGTTTTGGTTGATTTGTGTCTTAAGGTGTTATTCTAGTACGAACTCTAGGGCTGTTTGTGACACTTATAGGAATAGCCCAACGGATTGATTGGAAAGAATAACTTTGAGGTGGTTTCGTACCCTACCATAATCTCTTCAATTGTTCTCCACTATTAGTGACTTTGGAGTGACTCTTTGTTGCTTGTTGAGGGATAGTTATATGATCCAATTATGTTATTATTGTTGAGAGAACTTGCACTAGTGAAAGTATGAACCCTAGGCCTTGTTTCCTAGCGTTGCAATACCGTTTACGCTCACTTTTACCACTTGTTACCTTGCTGTTTTTGTATTTTCAGATTACAAAAACCTATATCTACCATCCATATTGCACTTGTATCACCATCTCTTTGCCGAACTAGTGCACCTATACAATTTACCATTGTATTGGGTGTGTTGGGGACACAAGAGACTCTTTGTTATTTGGTTGCAGGGTTGCTTGAGAGAGACCATCTTCATCCTACGCCTCCCACGGATTGATAAACCTTAGGTCATCCACTTGAGGGAAATTTGCTACTGTCCTACAAACCTCTGCACTTGCTGGAGGCCCATCAACGTCTACAAGAAGAAGGTTGCGTAGTAGACATCATTAGCTAAGTAAATATATCGAGCCAAGACGTAATATTACACAGATGAAAATTAGTCATGTCAGCTCGTTGGCTCTATCGCGTGTTATCAGGCTTCATGTTTTTCTATTTTGTTTTACAAACCCGTCGTTTTTTTATTGTATGTATAATTAACTTTTTCTGTACTCACCATGATGCCAGGCACAGCCCATCTAACCACGTGAGGTCCCCACAGGCGGCCTATCGTGCCGGCAGCGCTACACCAGCCCATTTTTGCCAGGTTCACATTGATCTTTCCCCTTTTCTCATTTCCCTTTCCAAATCCCTAGTCCTCTCTCTCTCCATTTGCGCCTCCAAATCTCGACTGCGAAAGCATGACAGCGAGCTGGACGTCGGGCGGCAGCTGCTGCGGCGAGAAGAGCGGTGGCGATTGCAAGTTAGGTAGAACCCTGGGTCCTAGAAGCAGGTGGGGCGGATTCAGTGGCACAGGAGGCAGCGGCGGCGGATCTAGTGGAACAGGGGACGGGGGTTTCGTGGGCGGCGGCGGGCCGGGAGAACCCACGGTTAGGGTTTCTTCAGTGCTACACTTTGGTGGCAAAAAGGTAAGTTCTTTACCGTTGTTCTTTACATCCCGACATTATCGCCCATAATTCATGACCTGTGGCCATGACAAGCTCCATCTATGTGGTCATCAGGAAACTCCTGGTGGCCGTGTCTGCATAGATGCAGACAATTTTGGCAGCCCATTCGTGGGATGTGCGTTTGAGGTTAGTCTACTGACCATGATCTTGAAACTAGTACTACTATTGCGGTCAAGCTGGATAAACGTTCAGTGTTTAACGCTTGCAGTGACAAGTACAATTATAAATTGACTTTGAATTGCTCATGATTTATTTAGGATGATATCACTTCTGAGTATGTTGAATGGGTTGATGGGGAGTGGGATAGCAAAGAAAAGTCAGTCATTAAGTATCTTGCCATGAAGAACAAGAAACTGGAGACTAAGATTACAGAATATGAAGCTGAAATTAAAAGGAATGAGAAAGAAAAGAGGGCAATGGTTAAGATGCACAAGGAAATATTGGTCTATAGGGATAGGATTTTATGATTTGGAGGTCTTCTGTATCTTGGCTTGCTTGCCATTATGATTGCTGTCATAGTTAGCAAGTAGATTGTTCATAAAGTTATTGACATCATTGTAATTGACAAGATGAAATGCTGGTGAATTATTTGCTATTCAGTTTATGGGCAAACTGTAACAGACATTGTAGCATTAAAAACATGGGGCCATCATGATTGATAGACAATGCACTTTTGGCATGTTCTATATTTGGCAAACAATGCACTTTTGTCATGTTCTATATTTGGCAATCATTGCACTTTTGGCATGTTCTATATTTGGTAAGTGATGCACATGGGCACATCACCTAGCAACACTACTGATTTGTGCAGCAGCCTAGTTCATTGTCTTGTTGCAACATAGGAGCAACATCTAGCAGCACCTACACCTTTGATGCAACACTGACGCAAAGCAACAGTACATATTCAATATTCTGAAATTTAACTGAACTTGACACTTAGGGTGAGCAGTAGATATTCAGTTCTTCAGCCACAAAGAACCCGGCCAAACCGTACCGATTGCATAACTTATATGCTTACATATAAAAGCGTACCTAACCAACATCAAACCCAAAATAATGTTAACCTATATGCTGAAACATATAACAACATACCCAACTTAAGATAATCAGCAGCTTCCTCCTCCTTCAGCAACTGTGCCCATCTTCACTTCTTCAGGAGAAGCCTTCTTCTTGACCGTCGTCCTCTTCGACAGCTGCGCCACTAGATCCTGAGCCACGTCCTCTTCTTCCACCTTCACTATATCAGGCAGGAGGGGAAGGAGATCGAAGTCGATGGGCATTGTCTTGCCACCCTCGACGGTGACCGATGCTACCATCTGCACGGCGTCCTCCTCGCCCTCTTCATCAGCATCAGGGATGACCAGTACCTCGTCCACGTCGTCCTCCACGACGTCAGAGCCCAACGGCTGGACTGGCGCTAGCATGTGGCGGACCGTACTCCAGGCTGACGGGCGCTGGGAGAGCGAGCTCGACATCGATGCGCTGCGCCCTCGACACGACGCGTGCTGGATCTGGCCACTTCGGCATGGTGGTGGAGCGGTACGTCCACCACCTTGCGCGCTGAACAGGGGAGTCGCTCAGGGTGGCCTCTTGCATTGCCAAGACGAGGAGGAGAGCCAGCGGGACGCTGCGGCCATCAGGGAAGGCGCGCTTCTTCTCGCCGTCGGTGAGGATTTTGACGAGGCCACGCGCGTGGTTGACCAACATCTCCATGTTGGGGAACCAGCCGCACACCTCCATCAACTGTGCATGCGACGCCTCGTCATCGCCGGCGAGCTCGATCATCGCTCGCTGCCAACCGAGGCTTCTCTCCATAGAGGCGGCTGCAGCGGTGGGTGAGTGCGTGGTGGGGAGGAGAGTGGTACAGTTACTTATTTAATGGCATTTAGGACATGGGGAGGGGAAATGTACAATATTCTTTCTACCTCCCGCCCCGGTCATAACACAGTAAATAATTTTTTTGTTTTTCGTTTTGAGGGAAACATCTTACTTTATTTAAACAAAGCCTGGGATCTCGTCTGCTAATACGCCAAGGATACAATCAGGGGGCGAAAGCCTCCAAACCAAAGAAACACAATCGCCTACAACTACCTTAGCCAAAGTATGAGTCGCCCAATTAACACAGTAAATAGTTGAAGCAAGTGTTCTACTCTTCTTCCTTCTCCACTTTTCTGCACATGATAGAAGACAAGATAAGTTAATGAACGATAAAAATTTAATAATCCACAATGCATACAAACACTTACTTCTGGTTTAGTTTGCATTTCTTGCTACGTCTAGTGTGTCCTAGCAATTTGCAAGCGTCGCACCGAGTCTTCAACTCATCAAAAGAGAGTGGTCTACCATTTTTCGAGACATCGCGGCTCTCATCTACCTTTGTTGCACCTTTGCTTGATACTTTCATAGGATCTTTAACCGCAACCATGTTGCCTTCACCATCGTCCACATATTCAACTGCACACTTACTGATGTCAATTGTTTGCTTGATCAAATTTTCCTATAGCAGATCATACTCATGACTCTTAGCTATCACAGCCTTCAAACTCTCCTGTAACTGATCCCACAAAGCAAGGTGTTTGCATGCCGCATGCATAGCTTCTGACGCTAACACACTGATCTGGCTATGTTTCATTCTTTCCCCGGCCCCAGTCCAACCAAATCCCAACATATCGCTTGTGTGCCTCGCGGGCAGTCCCAACCGAGCTTCTTTCGTGAACCGAACAAGAACTAAACACTTTGGTATTTCAGATATGTTCAAGTGCTTCAGTACATGGAATATGTGCTTGCAAGGTGGACCCTTTCGAATCATTCTTCTGCAGCTGCACCTTATAGTTTCTCCGGAATTTTCTGGTGTATACTCCACCCAAAAACGACGCTTCTGGTTATTCTTCCAGGCCACGATGTACTGATGTGATCTGTCTCCCAGCTTAATTTCTACAATCTCCATGCCACCAACTTTTCAAAGATCATCTTGCAACATATAGAAGTTTGCTGGAGTGAAGACGTGAGAAGCAGCTATCTCAAGTTCCCTCAAGCTAGTAACTGGCACCGGTAAACTCTGTGAGGCCATGCAGTCATCTCGCGCCTCGTTTTCACGGATACGCACAACGGCGTTCTCATAGTGCAAAATCATATCCACCAGGGTCATTTCACCGTCTAGGCGGAGGTGAAGGCATGAGTTCAGGCTTTCACTCCGCTGGTTGCTTTTCATGCCAAGCCAAAATCCCTTTGTTAAATAAGCCACGGCCCACAGTCTCCTTGTCTTATACATCCGTCTCAACCATGTTACAGTTTTTTCGGACTGCCATCTTTTGGAAAATGCGTGCCATCTCGCCTCAAACGTGGCCGTGGACGTGCTGTAGTACAGAAGAGTTCGGAACTCCTTCAAGGACTTGTGATTGAGGTGAATCTTCATATTTTTTTCTATATGCCACGTACATATACGGTGCCACGCGTCTGGCAAGACTTCGCGAATTTCCTTGATCATTGCAGCGTCGGCGTCTATGATAACACTCTTAGGCATCTTTTGGCACATGGACCTCAAAAAAGTCTGCAGAAGCCACAGGTATGTCTCTTCGGTCTCGTCTGAAACTATGGCACAACCAAAAAACAGTGGTCTTCCGGTGATTGTTAAGACCAACAAAAGGTATGAATGGCATACCATAGCAGTTCATCTTGTACGTGCTGTCAAATACAAGCACGTCGCCGAAGTCCTCATAGTCATGACAAGACTGGGAGTGGCACCAGAACATCCTATTCAAATGTCCTTCCTTGTCTAGCTTCTACTCGAAAAACAAGCTAGGATCGCTCTGTTTCCTACTAGCCATGATGCCTATGGCTATGGCAGCATCACCTTTTGAAAGCAGCTTCCTCTTCTCCCTGGCGCAAAGGTTGTATATTTCACGCCTGGTAAAACCAACACCTCCGTACCATACATGTTTGCTGATGAAGCAATCCATCATGTCGTGAATTCTAATCCCTACAGCTCCCATGGACATTATCTCATGCTTCTGGTACTCTAATTTTTCTATGGGACCAAAGAAAAGGTACCTCGTCCGGTCCTGCCAACATATGGCTATGCTTGTCCTCAAAACTTTCAACATACCAAACCCCACGCTTTTGGTCCAGCTTGACGGTGAGGTGGGCTTTGCAAAAGCAGCGTGTCTCGGCTCTGAGCCTACGGCTGTGTACTTCCTCGGTTAGCAACTTGCTGTCATGTTTCCCTTGTCTGGAACAAACAAACCGCCTATAACGCATATGATGTGACTTGGTTTTGCTATACCTGGCCTTATTCTTTCTAATGCTGAAACCATTATCTCTAGCATAGTTGTTGTAGAAATCATACGCAGCATCGTGAGACGTAAAGGTCATTTCCATTATCTGCATGAACATGTCCCTCTTATCATCTGCACTAGCAGTATCTTGGACATTCTTTGCCCCATCATCTTGTGTCACCTACACAATCAAACCACAGCCATGAAAACAATTTTCTATGGTTTAACATTACTTCCATAGAACATTGACTACACACATACCTCACTCATGATGACCGACCACTGCGACTCTCGAGAATCAGGTGCATCTAATGATTCGTCGTTAAGGCCTGTCTCCGTGTCGGATTCACCATAATAGTCGTATGCATTATGACATTTAGAAATGAACTGAAAAATACAACACAAATACATAATTACTTATCATATAATATTCCAGAAGAAATTCAATTTGCATGCTAACAAAAAAATTCACTTCCGTACCTGACTAATGTAATCTTCATTCGAGAGCTCTGAGTTGTTTTCCTGATCATCATCAAGCTCATCGATCTATAAATTTTCAACACAAAGATTTAATGTTTTTTTGACAGAAAGACTGTAAGGGAACCCTCTACAGTATAATTGGTGCAACAAACCCAAATTGCAAGTACCATGCCTTGAACCTGGGTGGGTGGGAAGGCATCAACCCCTTCCCAACACTAGGCTATGCCTTAGTCTGATGTTGTCGGATGCCACCAAAAAATTACAACATGACAATGCCACTCATATTAAGATCATCCCATTCGTTTCCATTCTCTGACCGATCTTCACAATCTAAATTTTCATCATCTGACCAATCTTCTATCCAGTCTTTCATCAGTTCTCCAAACTCGATATCAGTTAAGTCCTCGTCCGCCATTTCCTACAACCAATAATATGTATCATCACATGTGCTAACATTATCAATGATGAAATATACAACACATAGCACACGATCACGGATGTTATATAAACAACCCCAACAGAGGCCGTTCAGATCTGCCAAACTTAGTAAGGAAGATGGCCACTGCACCCGTCGTGATCACTTTCAACCGCGAGGAACTGCACGATCTCAAAACCTAGCTAGATCTGTGATTACCTCTGCCACCGGATACCTAGGTTAGCCGCCACATCAAATAACGATACTGGTGGTGTGCACAGCCGACAGCAACCGACACTACGTGAACCCAGATCACGAGGAGCAGCACTACCGGAACAAGATCCACGATCGCATGCACCGCCGGGTAGCTAGGTTACCCGCCCCGCTAGGATAACCACTACCACTGGCGGCGGCAGTTCGTTCGATGTTGCCGCGAGCGAGATTAGAGGGGGGACGCGGGATGCGGTACCAATGCGCGCTCGTTGGAGATTCACGGCGTTGCCGCGCCCGCTGTCCGACGAGATCGCCGGCGACTAGATAGCCGCCGCTGGAGATCTACTATGTGACTTATGGAGCTGCGCCAATGCTCGCGATGGAGTTGCGTGAATGATTGGATTCGGTAGGTCTTACGTGGACGTGGGGTCGTGTGATGTTTTTTTGACCAGGTACTTATGACGATACGGTGCGGGTTATCTGAGGCTAGATAGGGCTTGGATTTGGGCTACGGCGGGCCATGAAAAAAACAAACTCGCGGGGACAAAAATACCCCTCTGAAATTAGGTTAGGGGGGAGCATCGGAGCAGGGCTCGTCGAGGATAGCATCAGGATGAAGCTTGTGCTTGAAGACCCACTTTCCGGTAATGGTGTTGACGTTGCAGGGATGCGGGACAAGCTCCTAGGTATGATTGCGCTGCAAGGCGTCAAATTCCTCCTTCGTCATGGCGAACCACGAAGGGTCGCGAAGAGCAGCACGAGCGGAGGTCGGCAGTGGCGACAGAGGTGTTGTAGAGGCCACATAGGTATACTCGGCTGGGGAGAGTACAGAAGGCTCGGCCTGCGGACACCCATGCAAGCACGGGTGATGGGGCCAACGGGTTGAGACGCCACGGGCAAACCCTAAACGGCGCCCTCTGCGCCCGTTCCTTCGGTGTACGCAAACGGGCGCACACCCCCAGCGCTGAGATGGGCCGGCCCATATTGCGTCCCACTTTCCGGCGATAAGTGATTCAAAAAAGAGTGCGAGCAGCGGGTTTCGAACCTACGACCTCGCCGTGCAACGTAGCAGCGATTAGCCAACTCAACCAATAGCATGCACGTGTTTACAGTCAACCTTTCCACTGCTTTATCATTTCTTCATTTTATTCTTCCTTTTCTTTTTCCTATTAATTTTTTCCTTTCTACCAACAAGCAAATGCGAACTTTATAAAATTCGTGAAATTTTTAAAATTGAATGAACTTTTATCAAAGCGATGAACTTTTTTAAAAATTCGACGAAAATTTGAAAATTACATGAACTTTTTAAAACATGAACAATTATTGAGAACATGAACAAAAATTTATATACGACGAGCGATTTTCAAATATACACTGAACATTTTTTGGTGTATGATGAACAATTTTTAACTACACAGCGAACATTTTTGTGATATACATTGAAATAATTTAAAACATATTTTACATTTTTTGATATAAGATGAACAAATTTTATACATTGAACATTTTTAATATAATCTGAACAATTTTTAACTACACATTGAACAATTTTGTGATATGCGCTGAAAAACCATTTAAATACCCATTGAACATTTTTGTAATATAATCTGAACAATTTTTAACTACACATTGAACAATTTTGTGATATGCGCTGAAAACCACATTTAAATACCCATTGAACATATTTTCATGTACACTGAACGTTTTTGTTAAATTTGTGAACTTTTTTTTTGAAGTTTGTATACTTTTTTTCAATACCAATGAACTTTTTTTCAAAATCGGTGAACTTTTTTCAGAAGCGATGAACTTTTTTCAAAATTGATGAACGTTTTTTTTCAAATTTGATGAACTTTTCATAGAACCGATAAACTTTTTTCAAATTCGATGAACTATTTTCCTAATTTGATGAACTTTTTTTCAAATTGATGAACTTTTCTTTCAAATTCGATGAGCATTTTTGAAAATCGATGAACTTTTTTCTAATTCACTCAACTTTTATTAAACATCAATGAACTGTTTTTTTAATTTCGTTAAGTTTTTTCAAAATTTGATGAAGTCTTTTTCATAAAAAAAATCAAATTTTCGAAATTGTTTGCAAATAATTCGCAAATCTAATAAATAGCGCTGATGCATTGGTTCATAATTATTTCGCGTTCTCTATAGTCACTAGTCCTCAAGCCGTAGTGGTTAGCGAAACAGTTCCTTTGTTGTAGCCGCAAGTCGTGAGGTCGAGTCCTCAGATCTCGCACTTTTTTTGGCGGGACGTTTTACCTTCTATCTGCTGCGGTGGGCCGGCCCATGGGGTGCGGCATGCGAGCGCCAGCTGCCTGAACCGGCGCTTAAGGCGCCGGTTAGGAGCTCCCGACGCCACGACGACAGCTCCTGGGGAGGTCGCCTCTCCAGTAGGCTACGGGGCCGGGGGAAACCCAGCCCAGGCCGGCGAGGAAGCCGACAAAGGCAGATGGAGGCCTTCGCAGCGTGTAGATGCAGCGTGCAGCAGTTGGACTCTAGCGGCGGCAGCGCGCTTAGAATCGTGACTCTCGGCTCGTGGCGCAGCTAGCAGCCCGTCTGTGTTGTGTTAGGCCGCCGGCCCAACAATTTGAGAAACTAGGCGTTGGACAGCAAAATCATTAAGGGCATTGATAGGCGCCGGCGCGCCGACCCAAATTTCGGCCGGTCGCACCCCAGCCATGGCATTTCCTAAACGGCGCCCTCAGCGCCCGTTATAGGCTGATTCCCAAACGGGCGCACACCCCCCCTTCCATCATGGGCCAGGCCCGTTTTACTTTCTTTTTCATTCCTTTAATGATCCAAAAAATACGTGCCTGCCGGGAGTCGAACTCCATACCCACGGCCTTTGTTCGAGTGCAGCTAGCCAACCAGGACAACTTATGGTTGTGATTAGATTTCTGCTTTTACGATTTTGTATAGTAAATATAACAGTAAGAAAAGTACCCACGCTTCCAGTCTGGTTTTCCTTTTTGTTTGGTCGTATTAAGAAAATGTTCATCATATATTATGAAATAGTTCACATTTGAATTTATAAAAATGTTCATCATGTATTACAATTCATAGTATATTATGAAATTGTTCAACGTATATTAAAAAATGTTCATTGTGTACTCAAAATTTGTTCATCGTACATCAAACAATTGTTCAACGCATACCACAAAATGTTTCATTTGTGTATTTGAAATTTGTTCAATGTTTGCTTATAAAAAAGTTCACTGTATTTTAAAATTTGTTCAACGCATACCACAAATGTTTCATTTGTGTATTTGAAATTTGTTCAATGTTTGCTTATAAAAAAGTTCACTGTATTTTAAAATTTGTTCAACACATACCACAAAATGTTTCATTTGTGTATTCAAAATTTGTTCAATGTTTGCTTATAAAAAAGTTCACTGTATTTTAAAATTTGTTCAACGCATACCACGAAATGTTTCATTTGTGTATTTGAAATTTGTTCAATGTTTGCTTATAAAAAATTTCACTGTATTTTAAAATTTGTTCAACGCATACCACAAATGTTTCATTTGTGTATTTGAAATTTGTTCAATGTTTGCTTATAAAAAAGTTCACTGTATTTTAAAATTTGTTCAACGCATACCACAAAATTTTTCATTTGTGTATTCGAAAATTTTTCAATGTTTGCTTATAAAAAAGTTCACTGTATTTTAAAATTTGTTCAACGCATACCACAAAATGTTTCATTTGTGTATTTGAAATTTGTTCAATGTTTGCTTATAAAAAAGTTCACTGTATTTTAAAATTTGTTCAACGTATATTATAAAAAAAATATTTTTTTGGAAAAAATGATTTGCCGCTATCTACTTTTAGGCTAGCGTTGCGCTAAAATCGTTGTAGGACGCTAGCTCGGCTGGCTAGGCACGCTAGAATCCACCGGCAGGTCTGGAGTTCGATCCACCCATGCGCTTCTTTTTTACCGCTCGACATATAGGACCTCGAGCGAGCGAAGGAAAAGGGAGCGAGGGAGGGAATCCAAAGCGGGCCGGCCCATGACGGGGGCGCGCGTGGGCGCCGGTTGCTCCGAGTGGCGCTTAAGGCGCCACTTAGGAGCTCCCCCCAGCCATCCGATTCCCCTTATATAGGCCGTCGGATCCTTATCCACAAACCGCTTTATCCCCGTCCGCGTGTGTGTCTTCCTTTTGTCGTCTTTCTCTTGTCACCATGCAGCTCCGCTCGCCTCCTAGACAGTCATTGGCTCCGGCCGCCCACCTCGTTGCCTCCGCCCACCCCCGCTGCCAACGCTCGCCGCTGTCCTCGATCGTCGCCATCACAGGTCGCCTTTTTGAGCTGAGGAAATAAAACACGGGGAGCCATGGCGGCTGCAGCCCCCCCCCCACTCCCCAACGAATCGCGCAGTGCGCGTCCATCCCCTCGCCGCCAATAGTAGCCACCCGCACACCCCTCACCGGTGCCGCCAACCCCCCTGTCCCCTGCAGAATCAATGGTGATGACGCCATGGCGCGCAACAAGCAACAATGGTAGCAAAAAAAACAATTGGTTCCAACAAACTGAAACGCAAGTGTTAGCAAACAATGGAAAATTGGGTGTTGTTCCAGCAACCCAAAAATGCCCGTGGTAGCAAAAACTGGAGCCGGTTCCAGCAAATCAAAACACTGCTGGTAGCAAATTTGCAATAATTTGGCATTCATTCCAGCAAAACAAAAACTTGCATGGTAGCAAAAAACAAACACAGTTCCAGCAAAAAATGTTGCCGGTTCCAGCAGAAAAAACATGTCGTCGGCGACGATCGCAACAAAACATCTCACTAATCCGGCAAAAAAGCTTGGCGGTTATAGCAAAACAAAAAAATCGGCGCCAGGAACAAATGGACTGGCAGTCCGATTGCAAACGTTGGTCAATGTGGATGCAGCTTTTTTGCCGGCCGGTTCCAGCAAAAAAGCCAACCGATTGTAGCACCGGAGCGCGTCGTCTCCATCGCTGGCAAAGCTGGTTGCAGCTTTTCGCCGGCATGGTTCCAGCAAAAAAGCCAGCCGGTTGTAGCACTGGGAGCGCGTCGTCTCCGCCGCTGGCAAAGCTGGCTGCAACTTTTCGCCGGCATGGTTCCAGCAAAGAAGCTAGCCGGTTGTAACACCAGAGCGCGTCGTCTCCATCACCGGCAGCTGCTAGTTTGCAGCACCGGTGGATTGCTGGTCAGCGCCATGGCTATTTCATCTGTGCCTCGAAGCACCACCAGTTTCAGAAACTGTCCCATGGCCGCCGGCCCTCTCACATCCGTGGGGAAGGTAGGACAGAATCTGTGGGGGAACTAGGAGCTGCGCGGGCACCGCAGCAGGACAGCTCGCCGGCAAAGATTGATGTGCGTGTGGCTGGCCATGGCCGGTGAAGCAGTGGTTGCGGAGGTAGGAAGATTGGGATTAGATGGATTGGGGAGAGGAGTTGGGTACGAGTGGTTGGGCTCGACCGGAAAAGGGATAAGTCATAAGGGGATGAGGGTAGGCGGTGGGGTGGACCCGTATGTACACGTGGGCGAGCTAGAAGGTGCGTGACGCGTCGCGACCGGCCGAGCGTTCGGCCGGTGCACCGTTCCCAAACAGTTACCAATCATTAATTAAGGAGCACTCGTTGCAAAGAACACTCCACCTTCCCAGGTTGCGACAGGTGGAGCAAAATCATTAATTAAGGAGTACACATGCAGCGCGCCACTTGTTGCAACCTGGGAGTTTTCCTTTTTTTCGTAGATCCGTTTATTTAAAATGTTTTATCTCTTAAACCATGCGTCCAAATCTCAAATTGTTTTTTTACCATTGGATTCCTCTCGTCGAGATCTTCAAAACTAGATCCCATATTGATAGGTTTTGACGAACTTTTTTTTACGAAAAAACCGGACGAAAAACCCGAACCGGGAGCATGGTTTTTTCCCTTTCCGAAAGAGCCACGCCCGTGCCTCCCGCGAAATCACAACCGTGCCTCTCGTGGAAGCAAAACAGTGACTCTCGTGGAAGGAAAAAAAACAAAAAACATTTTTTTTCGTTTCCGAGAGGCACGGCCGTGACTCTCGCGAAAGCACAACCGTGCCTCTCGTGAAAGCAAAACCGTGAGCCTCGCGAAAGAACAAAAATAGAAAACACGTATTTTTTTCCCTTTCCGAGAGGCATGGCCGTGACTCTCGCGAAAGCAAAACCGTGCCTCTCGCGGAAGCAAAACCGTGACTCTCGCGAAAGAAAAAAAACAGAAAACGCATTTTGTTTTTCCTTTTCTGAGAGGCATGGCTGTGACTCTCACGAAAGCACAACCGTGCCTCTCGCGGAAGCAAAATCGTGACTCTCGCGGAAGAAAAAAAAACAAAAAATGTGTTTTTTCGTTTTCGAAAGGCACGGCCATGACTCTCGCTAAAGCACAACCGTTCCTCTCGCGGAAGAAAAACCGCGACTTTCGCGAAAGAAAAAAAATGCATTTTTCGCGCAAAGTTTTTTTTAATTTTTTTTTATCAAAAAGCTAAGGAAGACCGGGGGAAAACCAAAACATCGAAAAGAAAAACTGGAAATAAACCGTTTAAAAAGCCGAAAATGCATGCGGAAAAATTAAAAAAACAAACTCTAAAGGGAGCGTCCAGAGCGCGACACGTGGCGAATGACTGAGAGCGTGCCAAATGGCATTGATGGTTGCGAGTGAAGGAAATATGCCCTAGAGGCAATAATAAAGTTATTATTTATTTCCTCATATCATGATAAATGTTTATTATTCATGCTAGAATTGTATTACCTGGAAACATGATACATGTGTGAATACATAGACAAACATAATGTCTCTAGTATGCCTCTACTTGACTAGCTCATTAATCAAAGATGGTTATGTTTCCTGACCATAGACATGTGTTGTCATTTGATTAACGGGATCACATCATTAGGAGAATGGTGTGATTGACTTGACCCATTCCGTTAGCCTAGCACTTGATCGTTTAGTATATTGATATTGCTTTCTTCATGACTTATACAAATTTCCTACAACTATGAGATGATGCAACTCCCGTTTACCGGAGGAACACTTTGTGTGCTACCAAACGTCCCAATGTAACTGGGTGATTATAAAGGAGCTCTACAGGTGTCTCAGAAGGTACGTGTTGGGTTGGCATATTTCGAGATTAGGATTTGTCACTCCGATTGTCGGAGAGGTATCTTTGGGCCCTCTATGTAATGCACATCACTTAAGCCTTGCAAGCATTGCAACTAATGAGTTAGTTGTGAGATGATGTGTTATGGAACGAGTAAAGAGACTTGCCGGTAACGAGATTGAACTAGGTATTAGATACCGACGATCGAATCTCGGGCAAGTAACATACCGATGACAAAGGGAACAATGTATGTTGTTATGCGGTTTGACCTATAAAGATCTTCGTAGAATATGTAGGAGCCAATATGAGAATCCAGGTTCCGCTATTGGTTATTGACCGGAAACAGTTCTAGGTCATGTCTACATAGTTCTCGAACCCGTAGGGTCCGCATGCTTAACGTTACGATGACAGTTTCATTATGAGTTTATATATTTTGATGTACCGAAGATTGTTCGGAGTCCCGGATGTGATCACGGACATGACGAGGAGTCTCGAAATGGTCGAGACATAATGATTGATATATTGGAAGCCTATATTTGGATATCGGAATCGTTCCGGGTGAAATCGGGATTTTACCGGAGTACCGGGGGGTTACCGGAACCCCCCCGGGGGTCAATGGGCCTTCATGGGGCCTAAGGGAGAAGAGGAGGGCCGACCGGGGCAGGTCACGCGCCCTCTCCCCCCTAGTCCGAATAGGACAAGGAACGGGGCGCCCCCCTTTCCTCTTTCCCCTTCCCCTTTCCTTCTCCAATAAGGCAAGAGGGGGGAGTCCTACTACCGGTGGGAGTAGGACTCCTCCAGGCGCACCCCAAGGGGGCCGGCCGCACCTCCCCCTCCCTCCTTTATATACGGGGCGAGGGGGCACCCCAAGACACACAAGTTGATCTTCGTGATCGTTCCTTAGCCGTGTGCGGTGCCCCCCTCCACCATATTCCACCTCGATCATATCGTAGCGGTGCTTAGGCGAAGCCTTGCGTCGGTAGAACATCATCATCGTCACCACGCCGTCGTGCTGACGGAACTCATCCCCGACACCCCGCTGGATCGGAGTCCGGGGATCGTCATCGAGCTGAACGTGTGCTGAACTCGGAGGTGCCGTACGTTCGGTACTTGGATTGGTCGGCCCGTGAAGACGTACGACTACATCAACCGCATTGTTATAACGCTTCCGCTATCCGTCTACGAGGGTGCGTGGACAACACTCTCCCCTCTCGTTGCTATGCATCACCATGATCTTCCGTGTGCGTAGGAATTTTTTTGAAATTACTACGTTCCCCAACAGTGGCATCCGAGCCTGGTTTTATGTGTAGATGTTATATGCATGAGTAGAACACAAGTGAGTTGTGGGCGATACAAGTCATACTGCTTACCAGCATGTCACACTTTGGTTCAGCGGTATTGTTGGATGAAGCGGCCCGGACCGACATTACACGTACGCTTACGCGAGACTGGTTCTACCGACGTGCTTTGCACACAGGTGGCTGGCTGGTGTCAGTTTCTCCAACTTTAGTTGAACCGAGTGTGGCTACGCACGGTCCTTGCGTAGGTTAAAACAGCACCAACTTGACAAACTATCGTTGTGGTTTTGATGCGTAGGTAAGAACGGTCTTGCTCAGCCTGTAGCAGCCACGTAAAACTTGCAACAACAAAGTAGAGGACGTCTAACTTGTTTTTGCAGGGCATGTTGTGATGTGATATGGTCAAGACGTGATGCTATATTTTATTGTATGAGATGATCATGTTTTGTAACGAAGTTATCGGCAATCGGCAGGAGCCATATGGTTGTCGCTTTATTGTATGAAATGCAAGCATACGTAATTGCTTTACTTTATCACTAAGAGGTGGCGATAGTCGTAGAAGCAATAGATGGCATAACGACAACGATGCTACGATGGAGATCAAGGTGTCGCGCCGGTGACGATGGTGATCACGACGGTGCTTCGAAGATGGAGACCACAAGCACAAGATGATGATGGCCATATCATATCACTTAGATTGATTGCATGTGATGTTTATCCTTTATGCATCTTATCGTGCTTTGTTTGACGGTAGCATTTTAAGATGATCTCTCACTAATTATCAAGAAGTGTTCTCCCTGAGTATGCACCGTTGCGAAAGTTCTTTGTGCTGAGACACCACGTGATGATCGGGTGTGATAGGCTCTACATTCAAATACAATGGGTGCAAAACAGTTGCACACGCGGAATACTCAGGTTAAACTTGACGAGCCTAGCATATACAGATATGGCCTCGGAACACGGAGACCGAAAGGTCAAACGTGAATCATATAGTAGATATGATCAACATAGTGATGTTCACCATTGAAACTACTCCATCTCACGTGATGATCGGACATGGTTTAGTTGATTTGGATCACGTGATCACTTAGATGACTAGAGAGATGTCTGTCTAAGTGGGAGTTCTTAAGTAATATGATTAATTGAACTTAAATTTGTCATGAACTTAGTACCTGATGGTATTTTTGCTTGTCTATGTTTGTTGTAGATTGATGACTCGTGCTGTTGTTCCATTGAATTTTAATGCGTTCCTTGAGAAAGCTAAGTTGAAAGAGGATGGTAGCAATTACACGAACTGGGTCCATAACCTAAGGATTGTCCTCATTGCTGCACAGAAGAATTACGTCCTGGAAGCACCGCTGGGTGCCAGGCCTGCTGCAGATGCAACTGACGACGTTAAGAACGTCTGGCGGAGCAAAGCTGATGACTACTCGATAGTTCAGTGTGCCTTGCTTTACGGTTTAGAACCGGGTCTTCAACGACGTTTTGAACGTCATGGAGCATATGAGATGTTCCAGGAGTTGAAGTTAATATTTCAAGCAAATGCCCGGATTGAGAGATATGAAGTCTCCAATAAGTTCTATAGCTGTAAGATGGAGGAGAATAGTTACGTCGGTGAACATATACTCAAAATGTGCGGGTATAATAATCACTTGATTCAACCGGGAGTTAATCTTCACGATGATAGTGTCATTGATGGAATCCTTCAATCACGCCACCAAGCTACAAGAGCTTCGTGATGAACTATAATATGCAAGGGATGGACAAGACTATTCCCGAGCTCTTCGCAATGCTAAAAGCTGCGGAGGTAGAAATCAAGAAGGAGCATCAAGTGTTGATGGTAAATAAGACCACCGGTTTCAAGAAGAAGGGCAAAGGGAAGAAGAAGGGGAACTTCAAGAAGAACAGCAAGCAAGTTGCTGCTCAGGAGAAGAAACCTAAGTCTGGACCTAAGCCTGGAACTGAGTGCTTCTAGTGCAAGCACACTGGACACTGGAAGCGGAACTGCCCCAAGTATTTGGCGGATAAGAAGGATGGCAAAGTGAACAAAGGTATATTTGATATACATGTTATTGATGTGTACCTTAATAATGCTCGCAGATAGCACTGGTATTTGATCTGGTTACATTGCTAATATTTGCAACTCGAAGCAGGGACTACGGATTAAACGAAGATTGGCTAAGTACGAGGTAACGATGCGCGTGGGAAATGGTTCCAAAGTCGACGTGATCGCGGTCGGCACGCTACCTCTACATCTACCATCAGGATTAGTTTTAGACCTAAATAATTGTTATTTGGTGCCAGCATTGAGCATGAACATTATATCTGGATCTTGTTTGATGCGAGACGGTTATTCATTTAAATCAGAGAATAATGGTTGTTCTATTTATATGAGTAATATCTTTTATGGTCATGCACCCTTGAAGAGTGGTCTATTTTTATTGAATCTCGATAGTAGTGATACACATATTCATAATGTTGAAGCCAAAAGATGCGGTGTTGATAATGATAGTGCAACTTATTTGTGGCACTGCCGTTTAGGTCATATTGGTGTAAAACGCATGAAGAAACTCCGTACTAATGGGCTTTTGGAATCACTTGATTATTAATCACTTGGTACTTGCGAACCATGCCTCATGGGCAAGATGACTAAAACGCCGATCTCCGGAACTATGGAGAGAGCAACAGATTTGTTGGAAATCATACATACATATGTATGTGGTCCAATGAATGTTGAGGCTCGTGGCGGATATCGTTATTTTCTCACCTTCACTGATGATTTAAGCTGATATGGGTATATCTACTTGATGAAACACAAGTCTGAAACATTTGAAAAGTTCAATGAATTTCAGAGTGAAGTGGAAAATCATCATAACAAGAAAATAAAATTTCTACGATCTGATCGTGGAGGAGAATATTTGAGTTACGAGTTTGGTTTACATTTGAAACAATGCGGAATAGTTTCGCAACTCACGCCACCCGGAACACCACAGCGAAATGGTGTGTTCGAACGTTGTAATCATACTTTACTAGATATGGTGCGATCTATGATGACTCTTACTGATTTACCTCTATCGTTTTGGGGTTATGCTTTAGAGACGGCCGCATTCACGTTAAATAGGGCACCATCAAAATCCATTGAGACGACACCTTATGAACTATGGTTTGGCAAGAAACCAAAGTTGTCGTGGCTGCGATGCTTATGTGAAGAAACTTCAACCAGATAAGCTCGAACCCAAATCGGAGAAATGTGTCTTCATAGGATACCCAAAAGAGACTATTGGGTACACCTTCTATCACAGATCTGAGGGCAAAATTTTTGTTGCTAAATTCGGATCCTTTCTAGAGAAGGAGTTTCTCTCGAAAGAAGTGAGTGGGAGGAAAGTAGAACTTGAGGAGGTAACTGTACCTGCTCCCTTATTGGAAAGTAGTTCATCACAAGAACCGGTTCCTGTGACAACTGCACCAATCAGTGAGGAAGCTAATGATACTGATCATGAAACTTCAGATCAAGTTACTATCGAACTTTGTAGGTCTACCAGAGTAAGATCCGCACCAGAGTGGTACGGTAATCCTATTCTGGAAGTCATGTTACTTGACCATGGCGAACCCACAAACTATGAGGAAGCGATGATGAGCCCAGATTCTGCAAAATGGCTTGAGGCCATGAAATCTGAGATGGGATCCATGTATGAAAACAAAGTATGGACTTTGGTTGACTTGCCCGATGATCGGCAAGCCATAGAAAATAAATGGATCTTCAAGAAGAAGACTGACGCTGATGGTAATGTAACTGTCTACAAAGATCGACTTGTTGCGAAAGGTTTTCGGCAAGTTCAAGGGGTTGACTACGATGAGACTTTCTAACCCGTAGCGATGCTTAAGTCTGTCCGAATCATGTTAGCAATTGCCGCATTTTATGATTATGAAATTTGCCAAATGGATGTCAAAACTGCATTCCTGAATGGATTTCTGGAAGAAGAGTTGTATATGATGCAACCAGAAGGTTTTGTCGATCCAAAAGGTACTAACAAAGTGTGCAAGCTCCAGCGATCCATTTATGGACTGGTGTAAGCCTCTCGGAGTTGGAATAAACGTTTTGATAGTGTGATCAAAGAATATGGTCTTATACAGACTTTTGGAGAAGCCTGTATTTACAAGAAAGTGAGTGGGAGCTCTGTAGCATTTCTGATATTATATGTAGATGACATATTGCCAATTGGAAATGACATAGAATTTCTGGATGGCATAAAGGGATACTTGAATAAAAGTTTTTCAATGAAAGACCTCTGTGAAGCTGCTTACATATTAGGCATCAAGATCTACAGAGATAGATGAAGACGCTAAATTGGACTTTCACAAAGCACATACCTTGATAAAGTTTTGAAAAGGTTCAAAATGGATCAGGCAGAGAAAGGGTTCTTGACTGTGTTACAAGGTGTGAAGTTGAGTCAGACTCAATGCCCGACCACAACAGAAGATAGAGAGAAAATGAAAGATGTTCCCTATGCTTCAGCCATAGGCTCTATCATGTGTGCAATGCTATGTAGCAGACCTGGCGTATGCTTAGCAATAAGCTTGGCAGGTAGGTACCAAAGTAATCCAGGAGTGGATCACTGGACAGCGGTCAAGAACATCCTGAAATACCTGAAAAGGAATAAGGATATGTTTCTCGTTTATGGAGGTGACAAAGAGCTAGTCGTAAATGGTTACGTCGATGCAAGCTTTGACACTGATCCGGACGATTCTAAATCGCAAACCGGATACGTGTTTTTATTAAACGGAGGTTCTGGAAGTTGGTGCAGTTCTAAACAAAGCATCGTGGCGGGATCTACATGCGAAACGGAGTACATAGCTGCTTCGGAAGCAGCAAATGAAGGAGTCTGGATGAAGGAGTTAATCTTCGATCTAGGTGTCATACCTAGTGCATCGGGACCAATGAAGATCTTCTGTGACAATACTGGTGCAATTGCCTTGGCAAAGGAATCCAGATTTCATAAGAGGACCAAGCATATCAAGAGATGCTTCAATTCCATTCGAGACCAAGTCCTGGTGGGAGACATAGAGATTTGCAAGATACATACGGATCTGAATGTTGCAGAGCCATTGACTAAGCCTCTTCCACGAGCAAAACATGATCAACACCAAGACTCCATGGGTGTTAGAATCATTACTGTGTAATCTAGATTATTGACTCTAGTGCAAGTGGGAGACTGAAGGAAATATGCCCTAGAGGCAATAATAAAGTTATTATTTATTTCCTCATATCAAGATAAATGTTTATTATTCATGCTAGAATTGTATTACCCGGAAACATGATACATGAGTGAATACATAGACAAACATAATGTCACTAGTATGCCTCTACTTGACTAGCTCATTAATCAAAGATGGTTATGTTTCCTGACCATAGACATGTGTTGTCATTTGATTAACGGGATCACATCATTAGGAGAATGATGTGATTGACTTGACCCATTCCGTTAGCCTAGCACTTGATCGTTTATTATGTTGCTATTGCTTTCTTCATGACTTATACAAAGTTCCTACAACTATGAGATTATGCAACTCCCGTTTACCGGAGGAACACTTTGTGTGCTACCAAACGTCACAACATAACTGGGTGATTATAAAGGAGCTCTATAGGTGTCTCCGAAGGTACATGTTGGGTTGGCATATTTCAAGATTAGGATTTGTCACTCCCATTGTCGGAGAGGTATCTTTGGGCCCTCTCGGTAATGCACATCACTTAAGCCTTGCAAGAATTGCAACTAATGAGTTATTTGTGAGATGATGTATTACGAAACGAGTAAAGAGACTTGCCGGTAACGAGATTGAACTAGGTATTAGATACCAACGATCGAATCTCGGGCAAGTAACATACCGATGACAAAGGGAACAACGTATGTTGTTATGCGGTTTGACCGATAAAGATCTTCGTAGAATATGTAGGAGCCAATATGAGCATCCAGGTTCTGCTATTGGTTATTGACCGGAAACAGTTCTAGGTCATGTCTCCATAGTTCTCGAACCCGTAGGGTCCGTACGCTTAACGTTACGATGACAGTTTCATTATGAGTTTATATATTTTGATGTACCGAAGATTGTTCGGAGTCCCAGATGTGATCATGAACATGACGAGGAGTCTTGAAATGGTCGAGACATAAAGATTGATATATTGGAAGCCTATATTAGGATATCGGAATCGTTCCGGGTGAAATCGGGATTTTACCGGAGTACCGGGGGGTTACCGGAACCCCCCGGGGGTCAATGGTACTTCATGGGCCCTAAGGGAGAAGAGGAGGGCTGGCGAGGGAAGGCCGCGTGCCCCCTCCCTGTTGGGGAACGTAGTAATTTCAAAAAAATTCCTACTCACATGCAAGATCATGGTGATGCATAGGAACCAGTGGGGAGAGTGTTGTCTACGTACCGTCGTAGACCGAAGCGGAAGTGTTGACGCAACATAGAGGAAGTAGTCGTACGTCTTCCCGATCCGACCGATCCAAGCACCGAAACTACGGCACCTCTGAGTTCTAGCACACGTTTAGCTCGATGACGATCCCCAGGCTTCGATCCAGCAAAGCGTCGGGGAGGAGTTCCGTCAGCACAACGGCGTGGTGACGATCTTGATGTTCTACCGTCGCAGGGCTTCGCCTAAGCACCGCTACGATATGACCGAGGTGGAATATGGTGGAGGGGGCACCGCACACGGCTAAGGAACGATCACGAAGATCAACTTGTGTGTTCTAGGGTGCCCCCCTGCCCCCGTATATAAAGGAGCAAGGGGGGAGGCCGGCCGGCCCTAGCGGGCGCGCCAAGGAGGGGGGGAGTCCTCCTCCTAGCTAGTGGGAGTAGGACTCCCCTTTCCTAGTCCAACTAGGAAGAGAGAGGAGGAAGGAAAGAGAGGGAGAGGGAGAGGGAAAGAGGGGCCGCGCCCCCCTCCCTAGTCCAATTCGGACTCCTCATGGGGGGCGCGCCACCTCCTGGGCCGCTGTCCTCTCTCTCCCATCAGGCCCACTAAGGCCCAATACTTCCCCGGGGGGTTCCGGTAACCCCTCCGGCACTCCGGTTTTCTCCAAAATCACCCGGAACACTTCCGATGTACGAATATAGTCATCCAATATATCGATCGTTATGTCTCGACCATTTCGAGACTCCTCTTCATGTCCGTGATCACATCCGAGACTCCGAACAACCTTCGGTACATCAAAACATAAACTCATAATAAAACTGTCATCGTAACGTTAAGCGTGCGGACCCTACGGGTTCGAGAACTATGTAGACATGACCTAGAACTATTCTCGGTCAATAACCAATAGCGGAACCTGGATGCTCATATTGGCTCCTACATATGCTATGAAGATCTTGATCGGTCAAACCGCATAACAGCATATGTTGTTCCCTTTGTCATCGGTATGTTACTTGCCCGAGATTCTATCGTCGGTATCCAATACCTAGTTCAATCTCGTTATCGGCAAGTCTCTTTACTCGTTCTGTAATACATCATCCCGCAACTAACTCATTAGTTGCAATGCTTGCAAGGCTTAAGTGATGTGCATTACCGAGAGGGCCCAGAGATACCTCTCCGACATTCGGAGTGACGAATCCTAATCTCGAAATACGCCAACCCAACAAGTACCTTCGGAGACACCTGTAGAGCACCTTTATAATCACCCAGTTACGTTGTGACGTTTGGTAGCACACAATGTGTTCCTCCGGTAAACGGGAGTTGCATAATCTCATAGTCATAGGAACATGTATAAGTCATGAAGAAAGCAATAGCGACATACTAAACGATCGGGTGCTAAGCTAACGGAATGGGTCATGTCAATCAGATCATTCACCTAATGATGTGATCCCATTAATCAAATAACAACTCTTTGTCCATGGTTAGGAAATGTAACCATCTTTGATTAATGAGCTAGTCAAGTAGAGGCATACTAGTGACACTCTTGTTTGTCTATGTATTCACACATGTATTATGTTTCCGGTTAACACAATTCTAGCATGAATAATAAACATTTATCATGAAATAAGGAAATAAATAATAACTTTATTATTGCCTCTAGGGCATATTTCCTTCAGTCTCCCACTTGCACTAGAGTCAATAATCTGGATTACACAATAATGATTCTAACACCCATGGAGTCTTGGTGCTGATCATGTTTTGCTCGTGGAAGAGGCTTAGTCAACGGGTCTGCAACATTTAGATCCGTATGTATCTTGCAAATTTCTATGTCTCCCACCTAGACTAGATCCCGGATGAAATTGAAGCGTCTCTTGATGTGCTTGGTTTACTTGTGAAATCTGGATTCCTTCCCTAAGGCAATTGCTCATGTATTGTCACAAAAGATTTTCATTGGACCCGATGCACTAGGTATGACACCTAGACCGGATATGAACTCCTTCGTCCAGACTCCTTCATTTGCTTCTTCCGAAGCAGCTATGTATTCCGCTTCACACGTAGATCCCGCCACGACGCTTTGTTTAGAACTGCACCAACTGACAGCTCCACCGTTTAATGTAAACACGTATCCGGTTTGCGATTTAGAATCGTCCGGATCAGTGTCAAAGCTTGCATCAACGTAACCATTTATGATGAGCTCTTTGTCACCTCCATAAACGAGAAACATATCCTTAGTTCTTTTCAGGTACTTCAGGATGTTCTTGACCGCTGTCCAGTGATCCACTCCTGGATTACTTTGGTACCTCCCTGCTAGACTTATAGCAAGGCACCATCAGGTCTGGTACACAACATTGCATACAAGATAGAGCCTATGGCTGAAGCATAGGGAACATCTTTCATTTTCTCTCTATCTTCTGCAGTGGTCGGGCATTGAGTCTTACTCAACTTCACACCTTGTAACACAGGCAAGAACCCTTTCTTTGCTTGATCCATTTTGAACTTCTTCAAAACTTTGTCAAGGTATGTGCTTTGTGAAAGTCCAATTAAGTGTCTTGATCTATCTCTATAGATCTTAATGCCCAATATGTAAGCAGCTTCACCGAGGTCTTTCATTGAAAAACTCTTATTCAAATATCCCTTTATCCTATCAGGAAATTCTATATCATTTCCAATCAGTAATATGTCATCCACATATAATATCAGAAATGCTACAGAGCTCCCACTCACTTTCTTGTAAATATAGGCTTCTCCAAAAGTCTGTATAAAACCAAATGCTTTGATCACACTATCAAAGCGTTTATTCCAACTCTGAGAGGCTTGCACCAGTCCATAAATGAATCGCTGGAGCTTGCATAGTTTGTTAGCTCCTTTTGGATCGACAAAACCTTCCGGCTGCATCATATACAACTCTTCTTCCAGAAATCCATTCAGGAATGCAGTTTTGACATCCATCTGCCAAATTTCATAATCATAAAATGTGGCAATTGCTAACATGATTCGGACAGACTTAAGCATCGCTACGGGTGAGAAGGTCTTATCGTAGTCAATCCCTTGAACTTGTCGAAAACCTTTTGCAGCAAGTCGAGCTTTGTAGACAGTAACATTACTGTCAGCGTCAGTCTTCTTCTTGAAGATTCATTTATTCTCAATTGCTTGCCGATCATCGGGCAAGTCAACCAAAGTCCACACTTTGTTCTCATACATGGATCCCATCTCAGATTTCATGGCTTCAAGCCATTTTGTGGAATCTGGGCTCACCATCGCTTCTTCATAGTTCGTAGGTTCATCATGATCTAGTAGCATGACATCCAGAATAGGATTACCGTACCACTCTGGTGCGGATCTTACTCTGTTTGATCTACGAGGTTCAGTAGCAACTTGATCTGAAGTTCCATGATCATCATCATTAACTTCCTCTCTAGTTGGTGTAGGTGTCACTGAAACCGATTTCTGTGATGTACTACTTTCCAATAAGGGAGCAGGTATAGTTACCTCATCAAGTTCTACTTTCCTCCCACTCACTTCTTTCGAGAGAAACTCCTTCTCTAGAAAGTTTCTGAATTTAGCAACAAAAGTCTTCCCTTCGGATCTGTGATAGAAGGTGTATCCAACAGTCTCCTTTGGATATCTTATGAAGACACATTTTCCAATTTGGGTTCAAGCTTATCAGGTTGAAGTTTTTTTACATAAGCATCGCAGCCCCAAACTTTAAGAAACGACAACTTTGGTTTCTTGCCAAACCATAGTTCATAAGGCGTCGTCTCAACAGATTTTGATGGTGCCCTATTTAACGTGAATGCGGTCGTCTCTAAAGCATAACCCCAAAACGATAGCGGTAAATCTTTAAGAGACATCATAGATCGCACCATATCAAGTAAAGTACGATTACGACGTTCGGACACACCATTACGTTGTGGTGTTCCGGGTGGCGTGAGTTGCGAAACTATTCCGCATTGTTTCAAATGTACACCACGATCAGATCGTAGAAACTTTATTTTCTTGTTACGATGATTTTCAACTTCACTCTGAAATTCTTTGAACTTTTCAAATGTTTCAGACTTATGTTTCATTAAGTAGATATACCCATATCTGCTTAAGTCATCTGTGAAGGTGAGAAAATAATGATATCCGCCACGAGCCTCAACATTCATCAGACCACATACATATGTATGTATGATTTCCAACAAATCTGTTGCTCTCTCCATAGTATCGGAGAACGGTGTTTTGGTCATCTTGCCCATAGGGCACCGTTCGCAAGTACCAAGTGATTCATAATCAAGTGGTTCCAAAAGCCCATCAGTATGGAGTTTCTTCATGCGCTTTACACCGATATGACCTAAACGGCAGTGCCATAAATAAGTTGCACTATCGTTATCAACTCTGCAACTTTTGGCTTCAACATTATGAATATGTGTATCACTACTATCGAGATTCATCAAAAATAGACCACTCCTCAAGGGTGCATGACCATAAAAGATATTACTCATATAAATAGAACAACCATTATTCTCTGATTTAAATGAATAACCGTCTCGCATCAAACAAGATCCAGATATAATGTTCATGCTCAACGCAGGCACCAAATAACAATTATTTAGGTCTAAAACTAATCCCGAAGGTAGATGTAGAGGTAGCGTGCCGACCGCGATCACATCGACTTTGGAACCATTTCCCACGCGCATCGTCACCTCGTCCTTAGCCAATCTTCGCTTAATCCGTAGTCCCTATTTCGAGTTGCAAATATTAGCAACAAAACTAGTATCAAATACCCAGGTGCTACTCCGAGCATTAGTAAGGTACACATCAATAACATGTATATCACATATACCTTTGTTCACCTTGCCATCCTTCTTATCCGCCAAATACTTGGGGCAGTTCCGCTTCAAGGACGATCGCTTGCGGAGAAGCACTCAGCCAGGCTTAGGTCCAGGCTTGGGTTTCTTCTCCTGAGCAGCAACTTGCTTGCTATTCTTCTTGAAGTTCCCCTTCCTCTTCCCCTTGCCCTTTTTGTTGAAACTAGTGGTCTTGTTGACCATCAACACTTGATGCTCCTTCTTGATTTCTACCTCCGCAGCCTTTAGCATTGCGAAGAGCTCGGGAATTGTCTTATCCATCCCTTGCATATTATAGTTCATCACAAAGCTCTTGTAGCTAGGTGGAAGTGATTGGAGAATTCTGTCAATGACGCTATCATCTGGAAGATTAACTCCTAGTTGAATCAAGTGATTACAATACCCAGACATCTTGAGTTTATGCTCACTGACAGAACTATTCTCCTCCATCTTGCAGCTATAGAACTTTATTGGAGACTTCATATCTCTCAATCCGGGCATTCTTCTGGAATATTAACTTCAACTCCTGGAACATCTCATATGCTCCATGATGTTCAAAACATCGTTGAAGTCCCGGTTCTAAGCCGTAAAGCAGGGCACATTGAACTATCGAGTAGTCATCAGCTTTGCTCTGCCAGACGTTCTTAACGTCGTCGCCAGCATCAGAAGCAGGTTCGGCACCCAGCGGTGCTTCGGGGCGTAACTTTTCTCGCAAGAATGAGGATAATCCTCAAGTTACGGACCCAGTCCGCGTAATTTCTACCATCATCTTTCAACTTTGCTTTCTCAAGGAACGCATTAAAATTCAATGGAACAACAGCACGGGCCATCTATCTACAATCAACATAGACAAGCAAGATACTATCAGGTACTAAGTTCATGATAAATTTAAGTTCAATTAATCATATTACTAAAGAACTCCCACTTAGATAGACATCCCTCTAATCCTCTAAGTGATCACGTGATCCATATCAACTAAACCATGTCCGGTCATCACGTGAGATAGAGTAGTTTCAATGGTGAACATCACTATGTTGATCATATCTACTATATGATTCACGCTCAACCTTTCGGTCTCCGTGTTCCGAGGCCATATCTGTTATATGCTAGGCTCGTCAAGTTAAACCTGAGTATTCCGCGTGTGCAACTGTTTTGCACCCATTGTATATGAACGTAGAGCCTATCACACCCGATCATCACGTGGTGTCTCAGCACGAAGAACTTTCGCAACGGTGCATACTCAGGGAGAATACCTTTACTATGATAATTTAGTGAGGGATCATCTTATAAAGGTACCGTCAATCAAAGCAAGATAAGATGCATAAAATATAAACATCACATGCAATCAATATAAGTGATATGATATGGCCATCATCATCTTGAGCTTGTGATCTCCATCTTTGAAGCACCGTCAGGATCACCATCATCACCGGCGCGACACCTTGATCACCATCGTAGCATCGTTGTCGTCTCGCCAATCTTATGCTTCTATGCCTATCGCTACCGCTTAGTGATAAAGTAAAGCATTACAGGGCGATTGCATTGCATACAATAAAGCGACAACCATATGGCTCCTGCCAGTTGCTGATAACTCGGTTACAAAACATGATCATCTCATACAATAAAATTTAGCATCATGTCTTGACCATATTGTTGGGGAACGTAGTAATTTCAAAAAATTTCCTACGCACACACAAGATCATGGTGATGCATAGCAACGAGAGGGGAGAGTGTTGTCTACGTACCCTCAGAGACCCAAGCGAAGCGATCACAACGTAGAGGAAGTAGTCGACGTTCTCCTCGCGATCCGACCGATCCGGCGCCGTTACTCCGGCGCCCCCGAGTTCTTGACACACGTACAGCTCGATGACGTCCCTCGTACTCCGATCCAGCCGAGTGTCGAGGGAGAGTTCCGTCAGCACGACGGCGTGGTGACGATCTTGATGTTCTATCGGCGCAGAGCTTCGCCTAAGCTTCACGACGATATGACCGAGGTGGAATATGGTGGAGGGGGGCACCGCACACGGCTAAGGAACGATCCGTAGATCAAACTTGTGTCTTCTAGGGTGCCCCTGCCCCCGTATATAAAGGAGGGAGGGGGAGGTGCGGCCGGCCTAGAGGAGGCGCTGGAGGAGTCCTACTCCCACCGGGAGTAGGACTCCCCCCCTTTCCTAGTTGGAGTAGGATTGGGGGAAGGGGAAGAGGAAAGGGGGCGCCCCCTCCTGTCCTATTCGGACTGGGGGGGGGGCCGCGCCACCTGGCCGGCCCCTCCTCTTCTCCCTCGAGGCCCACTAAGGCCCATTTAGTTCCGGGGGTTCGGTAACCTCCGGTACTCGATAAATTCCGTTTTCACCGGAACCATTCGAACTCCAAATATAGGCTTCCAATATATCAATCTTTATGTCTCGACCATTTCGAGACTCCTCGTAATGTCCGTGATCACATCCGGGACTCCGAACTTCTTCGTTACATCAAAATACATTAACTCATAATAACTGTCATCGAAACCTTAAGCGTGCGGACCCTACGGTTCGAGAACAATGTAGACATGACCGAGACACGTCTCCGGTCAATAACCAACAGCGGGACCTGGATGCCCATATTGGTTCCTACATATTCTCTGAAGATCTTTATCGGTCGACCGCATAACAACATACGTTGTTCCCTTTGTCATCGCTATGTTACTTGCCCGAGATTCGATCGTCGGTATCCAATACCTAGTTCAATCTCGTTACCGGCAAGTCTCTTTACTCGTTCCGTAATACATCATCTCACAGCTAACTCATTAGTTGTAATGCTTGCAAGGCTTCAGTGATGTGTATTACCGAGAGGGCCCAGAGATACCTCTCCGACAATCGGAGTGACAAAACCTAATCTCAAATACGCCAACCCAACATCCGCCTTTGGAGACACACTGTAGTACTCCTTTATAATCACCCGAGCGTTGTGACGTTTGGTAGTACCAAAGTGTTCCTCCGTAAGCGGAGTTGCATAATCTCATAGTTACAGGAACATGTATAAATCATGGATAAAAGCAGTAGCAACATACTAAGCGATCGTGTGCTAAGCTAATGGAATGGGTCATGTCAATCGATCATTCTACTAATGATGTGACCTTGTTAATCAAATAACAACTCTTTGTTCATGGTCAGGAAACATAACCATCTTTGATTAACAAGCTAGTCTAGTAGAGGCATACTAGTGACATGTTGTTTGTTTATGCATTCACACATGTATCATGTTTCCGGTTAATACAATTCTAGCATGAATGATAAACATTTATCATGAAATAAGGAAATAAATAATAACTTTATTATTGCCTCTAGGGCATATTTCCTTGATCTCCCACTTGCACTAGAGTCAATAATCTAGATTACATAGTAATGATTCTAACACCCATGGAGTCTTGGTGCTGATCATGTTTTGCTCGTGGAAGAGGCTTAGTCAACGGTGCGCAACATTCAGATCCGTATGTATCTTGCAAATCTCTATGTCTCCCACGGACTAAGTCCCGGATGGAATTGAAGCGTCTCTTGATGTGCTTGGTTCTCTTGTGAAATCTGGATTCTTCGCTAAGGCAATTGCTCAAGATTGTCACAGAAGATTTTCATTGGACCCGATGCACTAGGTATGACACCTAGATCGGATATGAACTCCTTCATCCAGACTCCTTCATTAGCTGCTTCGAAGCTGCTATGTACTCCGCTTCACATGTAGATCCTGCCACGACGCTTTGTTTAGAACTGCACCAACCGACGGCACCTCCGTTTAGTGTAAATCGTATCCGGTCTGCGATTTAGAATCGTCCGGATCAGTGTCAAAGCTTGCATCAACGTAACCGTTTACGATGAGTTCTTTGTCACCTCCATATCGAGAAACATATCCTTAGTCCTTTTCGGTATTTCGGGATGTTCTTGACCGCTGTCGATGATCCACTCTGGATTACTTTGGTACCTCCCTGCTAAACTTATAGCAAGGCACACATCAGTCTGGTACACAGCATTGCATACATGATAGAGCCTATGGCTGAAGCATAGGGAACATCTTTCATTTTCTCTCTATCTTCTGCGGTGGTCGGGCATTGAGTCTTACTCAACTTCACACCTTGTAACACGAGCAAGAACCCTTTCTTTGCTTGATCCATTTTGAACTTCTTCAAAATTTTGTCAAGGTATGTGCTTTGTGAAAGTCCAATTAAGCGTCTTGATCTATCTCTATAGATCTTAATGCCCAATATGTAAGCAGCTTCACCGAGGTCTTTCATTTAAAAACTCTTATTCAAGTATCCCTTTATGCTATCCGAAATTCTATATCATTTCCGATCAGCAATATGTCATCTACATATAATATCGAAATGCTACTGAGCTCCCACTCACTTTCTTGTAAATCTGAGGCTTCTCCAAAAGTCTGTGAGACAAACCCAAATGCTTTGATCACACTTGTCAAAGCGTTTATTCCAACTCCGAGATGCTTGCACCAGTCCATAAATGGATCGCTGGAGCTTGCACACTTTGTTAGCTCCTTTGGATTGATAAAACCTTCGGTTGCATCATATACAACTCTTCTTCCGATAATCCATTCAGAATGCAGTCTTTACATCCATTTGCCAAATTTCATAATCATAAAATCGGCAATTGCTAACATGATTCGGACAGACTTAAGCATCGCTACGGGTGAGAAGGTCTCATCGTAGTCAATCCCTTGAACTTATCGAAAACCCTTTGCGACAAGTCGAGCTTTGTAGACGATAATATTACCGTCGCGTCGGTCTTCTTCTTGAAGATCCACTTGTTTTCTATTGCTTGCCTACCCTCGGGCAAGTCAACCAAAGTCCATACTTTGTTTTCATACATGGATCCCATCTCAGATTTCATGGCCTCAAGCCATTTTATGGAATCTGGGCTCACCATCGCTTCTTCATAGTTCGTAGGTTCATCATGATCTAATAGCATGATTTCGAACAGGATTACCGTACCACTCAGTGCGGATCTTACTCTGGTTGATCTACGAGGTTCTGCAACAACTTGATCTGAAGTTTCATGATCAACATCATCAACTTCCTCACTACTTGGTGTAGATGTCTCAGAAACCGGTTTCTGCGACAAACTACTTTCAAGTAAGGGAGAAGGTACTATTACCTCATCAAGTTCTACTTTCCTCCCACTCACTTCTTTCGAGAGAAACTCCTTCTCTAGAAAGGATCCATTCTTAGCAACGAATGTCTTGCCTTCAGATCTGTGATAGAAGGTGTACCCAACTGTCTCCTTTGGGTATCCTATGAAGACACATTTCTCCGATTTGGGTTCGAGCTTATCAGGTTGAAGCTTTTTCACATAAGCATCGCATCCCCAAACTTTAAGAAACGACAACTTTGGTTTCTTGCTAAACCACAGTTCATAAGGTGTCGTCTCAACGGATTTCGACGGTGTTCTATTCAGTGTGAATGCGGCCGTCTCTAGAGCATAACCCCAAAACGATAGCGGTAAATCTGTAAGAGACATCATAGATCGCACCATATCTAGTAAAGTACGATTACGACGTTCGGATACACCATTACGCTGTGGTGTTCCGGGTGGCGTGAGTTGCGAAACTATTTCGCATTGTTTCAAATGTAGACCAAACTCGTAACTCAAATATTCACCTCCACGATCAGATCGTAGAAATTTAATTTTCTTGTTCAACTTCACTCTGAAATTCTTTGAACTTTTCAAATGTTTCAGACTTATGTTTCATTAAGTAGATATACCCATATCTGCTTAAGTCATCTGTGAAGGTGAGAAAATAACGATATCCGCCACGAGCCTCAACATTCATCGGACCACATACATCTGTATGTATGATTTCCAACAAATCTGTTGCTCTCTCCATAGCACCGGAGAACGGGGTTCTAGTCATCTTGCCCATGAGGCACCACTGGTGGAAAAAAGGCCTTTGGTCGCGGTTCGCAACTGCCATTAGTCGCGGCTGCGCAACCGCGACCAGATAAGCGCGACTAAAGCCCCCCACCTTTAGTCGCGGCTGCTTAAGAACCGCGACTAAAGGCCCGTCCACGTGGGCGCCAGCGGCCGTCAGGCGGAGGACCTTTAGTCGCGGTTCTTTCGCCAACCGCGACTAAAGGCCGCCATGCAGTTTAGGGTTTTAGCCCCCTAAACCTGTTTTCTGTTTAATTTGTATTGTTTTATTTCTTTTGTGCTTTATTTTAATTTTGAAGGAGTTTCATATATTCTACGGTACTACATACATGCATATGAATGTACAATTTCAAATAAATTTGAAATTAGAACCAAAAGAATTCAAGAGGAATATACAATATATATTCAATATCATCGGATGACCATATACAATTTTGAACAAGTTTCCATACATGATTTAATCCATATAAAGTTCTACGTCCTCGTGATAGTGTTCTCCTTTAGGATGGAGGACTTCCTGCTGAACCATCCAGCTAGTTCCTCTTGAAGTGGTCGGAAGCGAGCTTCGGACTAAGCATCCACGGAGGTTATTCCTCTTAGCATTGGTATCACTCGGATCAACCCGCTCAGAGGTGTATCTCGGATCATCTCACTGAACATAGTATGCACATAGATTGGTCAACGGTGGCTGAATATCCCACATTCTTAGGCTTTAACAATTTGAATTCTAGCTCTTCTTTGAATTCACCGACCTTTGTATCTCTGAACCGTCTCCAAACCCTACGAGGCAAAGAAAATTAAATGAACAAGAGAGTTATTAGTTACTTGATATTAGGAAATGAAGCGAAATAGGCCGATCGATATAGGCGCAAATGAATGAAAATAATTACTTCGCAGCATTTTTCTCATGTCGGCCCAAAGCTTTGGATCCTTATTCAGAGAGTCGTGGGCGAGACATTGTGAGGTGTTAACTTTAATTACTAGCAGAATCCGGTGGAACCTGCGGACACGATACATGCACGAGACGTCATGCATAACTCATCGATTAGCCGCCACATACCATGCATGGAGTAAACAAAAGAGAATGTGCTCAAGATGAAACACTCACCCAAAATGGTAAGGAAATAGAATATCACTTTTGAGTTCTGCTTTGTAAGAAATCGCCACAGTGCGCCTCCACGTCGGCGCGGGTAATGCTTCAACACAATATCATTAACGATGTGTGGGTCAATGAACCCAACATCATGGATGTTCCTTACTCGCATTCCTTAATCTTCATTCGCATGTATAATAGAGGACACAACAATATAGTTAGGACATATATATAGTGCAGGCAATATGAGCGAGATGGGGTAGAAATTAATAAATCACTTACGAGCGTAGCAACCGATGATAGATTTGTCGAGCTCGCAGATTGAAAAGCTGGAACAATTCACTCAGTTCAACTTGTACATAGTAATGTTTGAAGTGATGCTCATGTCTAACTTCCGCATAAATATATTCTTTGGCGTTTTTATTTTTATGTAACCCTTGTACCAATTCAGCAGACGTTTCATTTGGTCGGTAGATCCTTTTCTGCAAGAGCTCGACGAGAGGCCCATTCTTGACATATGTAATTACTACCTCCTTCACTGGCAACTCATCAAGGTCTAATAGTTCACGAAGAGTAATACCTAAGTTGGCGCTTGTTCCTGGCACTCGTTATGATCAATCCTGTGCTGCCGCAGCTTGTATGATCTCGGGGCATCCGGACGAAGGCTTCCACTATAAGCGGGCAATCGATTGTTTACTTTGTTCCCGAGCTGGGCAACTTGTTTCCGCTTTTTCACTTCGGCCTTCTCCGCTCTTGGTTCTCCTTGAACATGAGTGCCTGCCTGCAAGTTCACGTGCATAGTCGTTAGGCGATTCTTGCGGCTTGGGACGGTGTGCTCAAAAATGACTTAGCCCACTTCTTTTGCTCGATCGAGAAAATCTTGGCTTGGGCTCGGGCTCTCTTTTCTTCTTGCAGTCCGCCTTCCATTTCTCCAAATCAGCAGCCGCGTCGCGTCGAGTTCCTCGGCACTCGTTCCCAAGGCCTTGTGGGGAGAGGCTTGATGATGGCTCCGTACCTTTGTGGTCTTAGGTACATAAGGGTCCGGGTTAATAATCCAGACTATACGCTTCTTTGCCGTAGGTGGATTGGGGGCGGCGTCTGATCACCCGCCGGACGAGGACTGGGGGGCGGCGGATGATCACCCGCCGGACGTTGTGGGCTGGGGGGCGGCGTCGGCTGATGTGACGGAGGTGTAGGTGAACCGCCACCACCACCACCACCACCACCACCGCCACCGCCACCACCACCACCGTAGGGGGGTGGACTTGTTGTCCTTGGCGCCTCGCCTGGAAACTTGATAAACTTCTTTTGCCATAGAATGTAATGGCGCTTGACATCTCAAGTCTTTTCTCCCTTGGTGTAGCAATTTCAATCTCCGTGTCCTCAAACCCTTGGACTATGTCCTCCACCGTGACACGAGCATAGCCATCTTTAATGGGGTTGTTGTGGTGGAGTGCTCCTGTAAACATGGTAAAGCACTGCCGATGGCTACCTTCATGGACATGTTCCCGATAGGATATCTGAGATGACATTCTTTCATCTCCTTTATATCGTCCATGGGGTAGCGAGGAGGCTCCGGTGCGATAATTTCGACCACCGAGGCTCCGTGCAGTAATTTCGATCGTCGGTGCATCTGCACCAGCCGGTGGGGCCTCCGTGGAAGCCACGCTGCTTCTCCGCTGCTGGCTTCCGAGATCCGCTGGATGATCTTCATGCTGCACCGAGCTGAATCTCTTTCGCTACTAGTACACTCATGGTTTTCTTCATCACTTCCATTTCCGATGCCAACCGCGCCACAACATCCGCTTCCCGATCCATCTTTCTCTTACGGCTTCAGAATCAGACGGGTCATCGTTCGGGGAACCCTATTTTCCACGGAATGTGCCCCATGCCTCGTACACGTCCTCCGTGTTCAGATTCGAGGGCTTTTGTCGGTAGCGTCGTTCTCTCTGTTGAACTTGATCTTCCCTGTTGAGCATCCTTCATTGCGTCAATAAGGGCTTGGGTGGGTTTAATTAATTTGCCCCGTAAACACACTCCCCTGTCTCCGGGTTGGCGTTCCCCATGCCCGTACCACCAGCTTTTGGCCCTTGGGTCCCATCCTCCGCATGGGACGGATCCTCGCGCCCTCAGCTCGTTCTCCATCTTCTCGAACCTAGGCACCCAAATGCGATACCCTCCTGGCCCCATAACATGATTGTACTCCTTCTTAGCCGCATTTTCCTTATTTTGTTTCGATATTTGAATGAACTGCTCCGATTTCTTTTGCTTCACAAATTCTGGCCAATCATCTTTCAGTTTCTCATATTGTCCTTTGAAATCGGAGTCTTGTTACGCTTGACAAAGTCACGGGCTAGATTTTGCTTGAATTTCCGAATCGTCGGCCATCTTATGAAGAGCGAACTGTTTGACTAGCCTCCTCCTCTCCTTGTTTTCCTCAATCTTGTTACCCTCCTCATCGAATTTGTTGTATTCGGAGGTAGAACGAAATGTTCCATAAGCTTCTTGAAGCAATCTTTTTTGTTCTCTTATCGACAAAAGTGAAACCATCAATTCGTGCCTTCTTTGGCTCATTCCACTCTGGGCGGTGATCGAGGCGTTGTCTCTAACAATGGCTCCGCATTGGTGACAAACTTGGTGGCGTTCTTGCGGGGCTCCAGTGGCCTGCCGGTTGCCTGATCGACAACCTGGATGGTGCATGTTTCTCCTGGTTTCATCGTCTTGGTTGCGCCACGCTTTGACGACGTACTCGATTGTTTGACGATCCGCCGAGGGCTAAAATAAGAAAGAGAGTCGCGTTAGTACACATATTTATTCAAATCAGTTAGTTTGTATCACGAGGCTCAATGTATATATATACCTCGGCCGGAGGTGGTTGCTACTTCCATTTGAAGATAAATCGTTTATCGGCGTTTCTTGACATCATCTTCTTGTGGCGCCTTCATCTTCACCGTCAAGGTTCAGATAAGAAGAGATATCATCTTCTTCTTCTCGGTCGGCACATATTCAATATCGCCGTTTATGATGCGAACATATGTGCTTCACCGTCCGGATCATAGTTGTCCATAATCGGGTCAGCTCTATCGTCCGCCATTATGTCGATCCTGAAAACATGTAGTAAAACAAATTAATTAAGTGAAGAAGGGGCGGTGGCGGTGGCGGTGGCGAAAGGGCGGTGGCAAAAGGAGGCGAGAAGGGGTGGGAGAGGGTGTCGCGGTAGAGCGCGAGACGGGCGGCAGACGAGCGGCGTCACGGAGAGGGAGGCGAGGACACACACATGTATAACCTCGCCGCCCCTCTCGATCCCAAAAAAACACGCGCAGACGCCCCCCTCGCCGGTTTTCTGTTGTTTTTGTTTTTGGGGTTTAGGGTTTTAAGTTATTTACCGCTTTTGTTAAACTAATTAACTAGTTAAAATTAAAGAAAAAAAAAAAAAAAAAAAAATTCCTTTTCCTTTTCCTTTTCTTCTTCTTCTTTTTCCTTTTCTTTTCTTTCTTCTTCTTCCTTTTCCTTTCTTCTTCTTTCTTCTTCTTTCTTCTTCTTCCTTTTTCTTTTTGTTTTTCTTTGGCGGTTTTCGTTGTTTTTTGTTTTTGGGGTTTAGGGTTTTAAGTTATTTACCGCTTTTGTTAAACTAATTAACTAGTTAAAATTAAAAGAACAAAAGAAAAAAAAAAAATTCCTTTTCCTTTTCCTTTTCTTCTTCTTCCTTTTCCATTTTCTTTTCTTTCTTCTTCTTCCTTTTCCTTTCTTCTTCTTTCTTCTTCTTTCTTCTTCTTCCTTTTTCCTTTTGTTTTTCTTTGGCGGTTTTCGTTGTTTTTTTGTTTTTGGGGTTTAGGGTTTTAAGGTATTTACCGCTTTTGTTAAACTAATTAACTAGTTAAAATTAAAAGAACAAAAAAAAAAAAAAAAAAAATTCCTTTTCCTTTTTCCTTTTCTTCTTCTTCCTTTTCCTTTTCTTTTCTTTCTTCTTCTTCCTTTTTCCTTTCTTCTTCTTTCTTCTTCTTTCTTCTTCTTCCTTTTCCTTTTCTTTCTTCTTCTTCTTCCTTTTCTTCTTCTTTCTTCTTCTTGGATGCCACTGACTGAGGAGGCCAGCAGGCGGGCGGGCGGCAGGCGGGCGGGCGGCGGCAAGGCGTGAGGCGGGCGGGGCGGCGGGCAAGGGGCAGGGCAGGGCGGCGGCAAGGGCAGGCACGGCGAGGGCGGCGCCATCGGGACGGGCGGCGGCGCAAGGAGGCTTCCAGCGTCGGGCAGGGCTTCGGCGTCGGGCGGCAGGCAAGGTCGCGTCAGCGTCGTCAGGCGTCAAGCGTCAAGGCCGAGGGCGAGGGCGATTTAACAAAGGGAATCGGAGAAGACGAGAATCGGACCTTGTATTTATAGCCCCCCTTTAGTCGCGGTTGGCGCGAGACCCATGACTAAAGGGTACCCTTTAGTCGCGGGTTGCTGCTTGCCCACCGCGACTAAAGGGTTTTTTTATGCTCACCATTTTTAGTCGCGGCTTGTGCGCCAACCGCGACTAAAGGGTACCTTTAATCGCGGGTCTCGTCGCCAACCGCGACTAAAGGCCTGTTTTCTGTTTAATTTGTATTGTTTTCATTTTTGCTTTATTTATTTTGTTTTGTTTCTACTTACAACAAAAAACTTATTTATTTTATTTTATTTTGTTTCTAATTACTTATTTATTTTACTTTATGATAATTATTTTTGCTATTAAAGTTTCTAATTACTTATTTATTTATGTTATTAAAATCTTAAAATACAATTATATATCAAAAAATCAGAAAATAAAACTAATTCATTTTAAATTCTTGTTTTTCTTCTGTTTTTTTCTTCCTTTTTCTTCTTTTTTTTTCTTCTGTTTGTTTCTTCCTTTTCTTGTTTTTTTCTTCTTTTTTTCTTCCTTTCTTCCTTTTTCCTTTTTTTCTGCTTTTCTTACTTTTGTTTTTTCTTATGTTTTTCTTCTGTTTGTTTTTTTTCTTCTGCTTTTCCTTTTTTCTTCTGTTTGTTTTTTTCTTCTGTTTTTCCTTTTTCCTTCTGTTTTTTCTTCTGTTTTTTCCTTTTCCTTCTTTCTTCTTCTTCCTTTTTCCTTTTAAAATCAGAAAAATAAAACTAATTCATTTTAAAATCTTAAAAATACAATTATATATCAAAAAATCAGAAAAATAAAACTAATCCCTTGAAGGTTTGACAAAGGTTTGATACATCATTCAGTTCATCGACCAAATACAAAGTTTGGTAGAATAAATTATTACACATCAATTCTTCCCTTGTGTCCTCGCTTGCTTACGATTGTGCCGTATCCATGGAGCATCCTCATCATTTAACTTAATGCTTGGGTCGGTGTTCACTTTGAAGGGCGGAATTTCAGCAAACATATTATAATCTTGACATGTCCATCTTGTCCTCCACTCCCACGATGTTTCTTTTCCCTGAAAGAACAATGTGGCGCTTTGAATCATCGCATGATGTCTTGATCGTTTTCTTATCTTTCCGTTTCCTCGGTTTGCTACTCATGTCCTTCACATAGAAAACCTGAGCGACATCTTTCGCTAGGACGAATGGTTCGTCAAGGTAACCAAGATTGTTGAAATCCACCATTGTCATTCCGTATTGCTGGTCCACCTTTACCCCACCTCCTGTTAGCTTGAACCATTTGCACCGGAACAAAGGGACCTTAAAGGAGGGTCCATAGTCAAGTTCCCATATCTCCTCTATGTAACCATAATATGTGACCTTTTGCCCATTCTCGGTTGCTGCATCAAAGCGGACACCACTGTTTTGGTTGGTGCTCTTTTTATCTTGGGCGATCGTGTAAAATGTATTCCCATTTATCTCGTACCCTTGGAAAGTCGTTATAGTCGAAGATGGTGTCTTGGCCAACATGTACAGCTGATCTACAACATCATTGTCATTCATTAAATGTTTTCTCAACCAACTGCGAAAGTCTCCATGTGGGCCTTCCTAATCCAGATTCAGCTTCCCGGGTTGTCCGAGCGTAAAATATTCTTGTGTTTCTCAAAGCACGGAGCCACCAAGCTGGAATTGGTCAAGACGGTGTGGTGTGCTTGATCGAGAATGGCCGTCCATACATATCGTTGATTTCCTTCCGATCGTGCCTTTTCCACTTAGTCTCCCTCGTGCGCGATCGAGGAAGACCAATCGGCTTAAGGTCGGGAACAAAGTCAACACAAAACTCAATTACCTCCTCATTTCCATAGCCCTTGGCGATGCTTCCTTCGCCTAGCACGGTTTCTGAACATATTTCTTTAATACTCCCATGAACCTCTCGAGGGGAACATATTGTGTAGAAATACAGGACCGAGAACGGAAATCTCTTCGACTAGGTGAACCAGGAGGTGCGTCATAATATTGAAGAAGGATGGCGGAACACCAACTCAAACCGACAAGACATTGGATCACATCGCTCAGAACCGTGGTAGAACTTGGATTGATTACCTTCGAGATTGCATTGAGGAATGCACATAGCTTCACAATGGCTACTCGAACATTTTCCGCAGAGCCCCTCAAAGCAATCGGAAGCAATTGCGTCATAATCACGTGGCGGTCGTGAGACTTGAGGTTTTGGAACTTTTCTCCGCCATGTTTATTATTCCCTTTATATTGGACGAGAATCCAGACGGGACCTTCATCTGCTCGGGCATTCAAAAAGATGACCTTCTCTTCTTTGGTCGGGCGTAGCGGCACGACCTTGAAACCATTCCGGATGCGGTCATCGTGGTCTTTCAAACGTTCTGGTCCTGCCGTGCTTCCTTTGTATCATTTGTCTTCCCATACACGCCCAAGAAGCTTAGGAGGTTCACGCAAATATTCTTAAGTAACGTGCATCACGTCGATTGCAGAGCGGACTTCTAGGACTTTCCAATATTCTAGCTCCCGAATATAGATTTCTTCTTCCACATGGCTGCGTGCCCGTCGGCTCCCTTCGAACTGATTGTCCGCCAGACCCTTTGCAAAGATGACTTTCAAATCCTTGACCATATCAAATACCTCGGCACCGGTCGTTCAGCAGCTTCGCCGGTGATCTGCCTTGCCGTTGTAATGCTTGCCTTTCTTTCTTCTTGGATGAATTTTGGAAGAAATTGACGATGCCCAAGGTACACGTTCTTCTTACAATTTGGCAAATGTACACTTTCGGTCTCATGTAGCAAAGTGCGTGCATGCATTGTATCCCTTATTTGACAGTCCGAAAGGTTACTAAGAGCAGGCCAATCGTTGATGGTTACGAAAAGCAACGTCAGAGGTCAAATTCCTCTTGTTTGTGCTCATCCCACACACGGACACCACCCACATCTGTAAAAGTTCATCAACTAATGGCCTTAGGTACACATCGATGTCATTGCGGGTTGCTTGGACCTTGGATGAGCACGGCATCATAATGAACTTCCGCTTCATGCACAACCAAGGAGGAAGGTTGTAGATGCATAGAGTCACGGGCAGTGCTATGGCTGGAGCTCGCCGCCACAAGGATTCATGCCATCCGCATTTAGAGCAAATCTTATGTTCCTTGCGCGTCATTGCAAAATCTCTGAACCATCTGTCGATCTTTCTCCATTGCGTTCCATCTGCGGTGTGTCTCAACTCCCGTCCGACTTACGTTCCTCTTTGTGCCATCGCAACAACTTGGCATGCTCTTTGTTCATGAGCAGACGTTTCAACCGTGGTATTATAGGAGCATACCACATCACCTTGGCGGGAACCCTCTTCACGGGTTTCGCCCTCAACATCGTCACCGTGGTCATCGCCTCGATCTTATAACGCAATGCGAGTGCATACCGGGCATTCATTCAAATTCTCGTATTCACGCGGTAGAGGATGCGATCGTTGATGCATGCATGTATCTTCGAACCTCTAAACCTAGAGGGCGACAACCTTCTTTGCTTCAGACGTCTTGGCGGGCAACTCGTTATCCTTTGGAAACATATTCTTCAACATTTTCAGCAAGTTTTCAAATGCCGAGTCAGCTACACCTGCCTCGCCTTCCATTTCAGCAAATCCGATTGTGCAGCCCAGCTTTTTCAGACCATCATCGCATCCGGGTACAGCGCCTTTCGTGATCCTCTAACATGCGATCCAAATTCTCCCTCTCCTTTTCGGGTTTAGCGGCGTCTCCGTGCATCAAGCAATGGTCCGACCAAGATCATCAGCGGGATCATCACGTGCCTCTTCTTCACCTTCCCTTCACCTTCAAAGCATCCTCCATGAAAGTATCACCGAAATGAGCAAGATAGCTTTCATCGATGAAATCATCCCTTCTTCATCTTCTTCCATTATAACCCTCTTTCTCCATGCTTGGTCCAACAATTATAGCTTGGCATGAAACCCTTCAAGCAGATGCATGTGAACAACTCTTGAGGAAGAGTAACCCTTCTCATTCTTACAGATAACACATGGATGATAACAAAACCCCCCGCTTGTTCGCATTAGCCACTACGAGGAAATCTTTCAAACCCGTAGTGAACTCACGGAGAGTCGGTTACCGTACATCCATTGCCGATTCATCTGCATTATTATAATATAAAATATATAATTAACCATCATGCATTTGTTATGAACTACACACATGCATATTGACACATCAAAGGTTCATCAAGTTGCTAACCGCGATCGAAGAGTGTGGCTCCAACACTTCATGTCATGTTTGTTTCATGCTCTTGGGGCATGCATTTCATCAAACACCTTATGTGCATAAGAGGAACCAAAAGCAAACCTACACCCACTTGTGAAGAGAATGGCTCCAAATGGCTAAGTGTTGGCTGCTGGATGGGTATATATAGGGGAAGGGCTTTAGTCGCGGTTGGCCTGGCAAACCGTGACTAAAAGGTGCCGAAAACCTTTAGTCGCGGTTGTCTGCCAATCATGACTAAAGCCCCTCACGTAGGCCACCGAGCGCCTGGCCCCAGCCTTTGGTCGCAGTTCCTACAGCCGGGCCTTTGGTCGCGGTTCACCTCGAATCATGACTAAAGGTCCCATTGGTCGCGGTTCCTACAGCTTCGCGACTTATGGGGCTGGACGGAAAGCCTGTTTTTCCACTAGTGCACGGTTTCGCAAGTGCCAAGTGATTCATAATCAAGTGACTCCAAAAGTCCATCAGTATGGAGTTTCTTCATGCGCTTTACACCGATATGACCTAAACGGCAGTGCCACAAATAAGTTGCACTATCATTATCAACTCTGCATCTTTTGGTTTCAACATTATGAATATGTGTATCCTACTATTGGAGATCCACCAAAATAGACCACTCCTCAAGGGTGCATGACCATAAAAGATATTACTCATATAAATAGAACAACCATTATTCTCTGATTTAAATGAATAACCGTCTCGCATCAAACAAGATCCAGATATAATGTTCATGCTCAACGCAGGCACCAAATAACAATTATTTAGGTCTAAAACTAATCCCGAAGGTAGATGTAGAGGTAGCGTGCCGACCGCGATCACATCGACTTTGGAACCATTTCGCACGCCGCATCGTCACCTCGTCCTTTGCCGGTGTTAAGCAATCCGTAGTCCCTGCTTTGAGTTGCAAATATTAGCAAGTAACCAGTATCAAATACCAGTGCTCTGCGAGCTCTAGTAAGGTACACATCAATAACATGTATATCACATATACCTTTGTTCACCTTGCCATCCTTCTTATCCGCCAAATACTTGGGGCAGTTCCGCTTCCAGTGACCAGTCTGCTTGCAGTAGAAGCACTCAGTTTCAGGCTTAGGTCCGGACTTGGGTTTCTTCTCCTGAGCAGCAACTTGCTTGCTGTTCTTCTTGAAGTTCCCCTTCTTCTTCCCTTTGCCTTTCTTCTTGAAACTAGTGGTCTTATTGACCATCAACACTTGATGCTCCTTCTTGATTTCTACCTCCGCAGCTTTTAGCATTGCGAAGAGCTCAGGTATAGTCTTTACTAACCCTTGCATATTATAGTTCATCACGAAGCCTTTGTAGCTTGGTGGCGGTGATTGAAGAATTCATCAATGACACAATCATCCGGAAGATTAACTCCCAATTGTGTCAAGTGATTGTAGTACCCGGACATTACGAGTATGTGCTCACTAATGTAACTATTCTCCTCCATCTTGCAGCTATAGAACTTATTGGAGACTTCATATCTCTCAATCCGGGCATTCTGTTGAATATCAACTTCAACTCTGGAACATCTCATATGCTCCATGACGTTCAAAACGTCGTTGAAGTCTCGGTTCTAAGCCGTAAAGCATGGCACATCTTGAACTATAGAGTAGTCGTCACTTTGCTCGCCAGACGTTCACAACATCTGGTGTTGCTCCAAAGAAGAGGTCGGCACCTAGCGGTGCATCCGGGGCGTAACTCTTACAGGCACCAATGAGGATGATCCTCGTTACGGACCCAGTCCGTGTAATTGCTACCATCATCTTTCAACTTTGCTTTCTCAAGGAACGCATTAAAATTCAACGGAACAACAGACGAGCCATCTATCTACAATCAAACATAAACAAGCAAGATACTATCGGTACTAAGTTCATGATAAATTTAAGTTCAATTAATCATATTACTTAAGAACTCCCACTTAGAAAGACATCTCTCTAGTCATCTAAGTGATCACGTGATCCAAATCAACTAAACCATAACCGATCATCACGTGAAATGGAGTAGTTTTCAATGGTGAACATCTTATGTTGATCATATCTACTATATGATTCACGCTCGACCTTTCGGTCTCCGTGTTCGAGGCCATATCTGCATATGCTAGGCTCGTCAAGTATAACCCGAGTATTCTCGTGTGCAAAACTGGCTTGCACCCGTTGTAGATGGACGAGAGCTTATCACACCCGATCATCACGTGGTGTCCGGGCACGACGAACTTTGGCAGCGGTGCATACTCGGGGAGAACACTTCTTGATAATTTAGTGAGAGATCATCTTATAATGCTACCGTCAATCAAAGCAAGATAAGATGCATAAAGGATAAACATCACATGCAAATCAATATAAGTGATATGATATGGTCATCATCATCTTGTGCTTCGTGATCTTCATCTCCGCAGCACCACCATGATCACCATCGTCACCGGCGCGACACCTTGATCTCCATCGTAGCATCGTTGTCGTTTCGCCAATCTTATGCTTCTACGACTATCGCTACCGCTTAGTTAATAAAGTAAAGCATTACAGGGCGATTGCATTGCATACAATAAAGCGACAACCATATGGCTCCAGCCGATTGCCGATAACCGGTTACAAAACATGATCATCTCATACAATAAAATATAGCATCACGTCTTGACCATATCACATCACAACATGCCCTGCAAAAACAAGTTAGGCGTCCTCTACTTTGTTGTTGCAAATTTTACGTGGCTGCTACGGGCTTAAGCAAGAACCAGTCTCACGACGCATCAAAACCACAACGATACTTCGTCAAATAGACTCGTTTTAACCTTCTCAAGGACCGGCGTAGCCACACTCGGTTCAACTAAAGTGAGAGAGATAGACACCCACCAGTCACCTTTAAGCAACGAGTGCTCGTGGCGGTGAAACCAGTCTCGCGTAAGCGTCTGGCGTAATGTCGGTCTGGGCCGCTTCATCTCACAATACCGCTGAACCAAAGTATGACATGCTGGTAGGTAGTATGACTTGTATCGCCCACAACTCACTTGTGTTCTACTCGTGCAAAACATCAAACCATAAAACCTGGCTCGATGCCATTGTTGGGGAACGAGTAATTTCAAAAAATTCCTACGCACACACAAGATCATGGTGATGCATAGCGAGAGGGAGAGTGTTGTCTCGTACGCCTCGTGAGACCGGGCGAAGCGATCTGGCGTAGAGGAAGTAGTCGACGTTCTCCTCGCGATCCGACCGATCCCATCGCCGTTACTCCGGCGCCCCGAGTTCTTGACACACGACAGCTCGATGGCGTCCCTCGTACTCGATCCAGCCGAGTGTCGAGGAGAGTTCCGTCAAGACGACGGCGTGGTGACGATCTTGATGTTCTATCGGCAGCGAGCCGCCTAAGCAGCGACGATATGACCGAGGTGGAATATGGTGGAGGGGGCACCGACACGGCTAAGGAACGATCCGTAGATCAAACTTGTGTCTTCTAGGGTGCCCCTGCCCCGTATATAAAGGAGGGAGGGGGAGGTGCGGCGGCCCAGAGGAGGCGCGGGGAGGAGTCCTACTCCCACCGGAGTAGGACTCCCCTTCCTAGTTGGAGTAGGATTGGGGAGGGGAAGAGGAAAGGGGGCGCCCCCTCCTTGTCCTATTCGGACTGGGGGGGGGGGCTCATGGCCACCTGGCCGCCCCTCCTCTTCTCCTCGAGGCCCACTAAGGCCCATTTAGTTCCCGGGGGGTTCCGGTAACCTCCCGGTACTCCGGTAAATTCCCGTTTTCACCCGGAACCATTCCGAACTCCAAATATAGGCTTCCAATATATCAATCTTTATGTCTCGACCATTTCGAGACTCCTCGTCATGTCCGTGATCACATCCGGACTCGAACTTCTTGGTACATCAAAATACATTAACTCATAATAAGCATCATCGAAACCTTAAGCGTGCGGACCCTACGGTTCGAGAACAATGTAGACATGACCGAGACACGTCTCCGGTCAATAACCAACAGCGGGACCTGGATGCCCATATTGGTTCCTACATATTCTACGAAGATCTTTATCGGTCAGACCGCATAACAACATACGTTGTTCCCTTTGTCATCGCTATGTTACTTGCCCGAGATTCGATCGTCGGTATCCAATACCTAGTTCAATCTCGTTACCGGCAAGTCTCTTTACTCGTTCCGTAATACATCATCTCACAGCTAACTCATTAGTTGTAATGCTTGCAAGGCTTCAGTGATGTGTATTACCGAGAGGGCCCAGAGATACCTCTCCGACAATCGGAGTGACAAAACCTAATCTCGAAATACGCCAACCCAACATCGCCTTTGGAGACACCTGTAGTACTCCTTTATAATCACCCGATTCGTTGTGACGTTTGGTAGTACCCAAAGTGTTCCTCTGGTAAACGGGAGTTGCATAATCTCATAGTTACAGGAACATGTATAAGTCATGGATAAAAGCAGTAGCAACATACTAAACGATCGTGTGCTAAGCTAATGGAATGGGTCATGTCCATCAGATCATTCTACTAATGATGTGACCTTGTTAATCAAATAACAACTCTTTGTTCATGGTCAGGAAACATAACCATCTTTGATTAACAAGCTAGTCTAGTAGAGGCATACTAGTGACATGTTGTTTGTTTATGCATTCACACATGTATCATGTTTCCGGTTAATACAATTCTAGCATGAATGATAAACATTTATCATGAAATAAGGAAATAAATAATAACTTTAGTATTGCCTCTAGGGCATATTTCCTTCACATATCACATCACAACATGCCCTGCAAAAACAAGTTAGACGTCCTCTACTTTGTTGTTGCAAATTTTACGTGGCTACTACGGGCTTAGCAAGAACCAATCTTACCTACGCATCAAAACCACAACGATAGTTTGTCAAGTTGGTGTTGTTTTAACCTTCGCAAGGACCGGGCGTAGCCACACTCGGTTCAACTAAAGTTGGAGAAACTGACACCCGCCAGCCACCTGTGTGCAAAGCACGGCGGTAGAACCAGTCTCGCGTAAGCGTACGCGTATTGTCGGTCCGGGTCGCTTCATCCAACAATACCGCCGAACCAAAGTATGACATGTAAGTAAGCAGTATGACTTATATCGCCCACTACTCACTTGTGTTCTACTCGTGCATATAACATCAAACCATAAAACCTAGGCTCTGATACCACTGTTGGGGAACGTAGTAATTTCAAAAAAATTCCTACGCACATGCAAGATCATGGTGATGCATAGCAACGAGAGGGGAGAGTGTTGTCTATGTACCCTCGTAGACCAAAGAGGAAGCATTGACGCAACATAGAGGAAGTAGTCGTATGTCTTCCCGATCCGACCGATCCAAGCACCAAAACTACGGCACCTCCGAGTTCTAGCACACGTTCAGCTCGATGACGATCCCCGGGCTTCGATCCAGCAAAGCGTCAGGGAGGAGTTCCGTCAGCACGACGGCGTGGTGACGATCTTGATGTTCTACCGTCGCAGGGCTTCGCCTAAGCACCGCTACGATATGACCGAGGTGGAATATGGTGGAGGGGGGCACCGCACACGGCTAAGGAACAATCACGAAGATCAACTTGTGTGTTCTAGGGTGCCCCCCTGCCCCCCGTATATAAAGGAGCAAGGGGGGAGGCCGGCCGGCCCTAGGGGGCATGCCAAGGAGGGGGGAGTCCTCCTCCTAGTGGGAGTATGACACCCCATTCCTAGTCCAACTAGGAAGAGAGAGGAGGAAGGAAAGAGAGGGAGAGGGAGAGGGAAAGAGGGGCCGCGCCCCCCTCCCTAGTCCAATTCGGACTCCTCATGGGGGGCGCGCCACCTCCTGGGCTGCTGCCCTCTCTTTCCCCTCAGGCCCACTAAGGCCCAATACTTCCCCGGGGGGTTCCGGTAACCCCTCCGGCACTCCGGTTTTCTTCGAAATCACCCGGAACACTTCCGATGTCTGAATATAGTCATCCAATATATCGATCTTTATGTCTCGACCATTTCGAGACTCCTCATCATGTCCGTGATCACATCTGGGACTCCGAACAACCTTCAGTCCATCAAAACATAAAATCATAATAAAACTGTCATCGTAGTGTTAAGCGTGCGGACCCTACGGGTTCGAGAACTATGTAGACATGACCTAGAACTATTCTTGGTCAATAACCAATAGCGGAACCTGGATGCTCATATTGGCTCCTACATATTCTACGAAGATCTTTATCGGTCAAACCGCATAACAACATACGTTGATCCCTTTGTCATCGGTATGTTACTTGCCCGAGATTTGATCGTCGGTATCCAATACCTAGTTCAATCTCGTTACCGGCAAGTCTCTTTACTCGTTCTGTAATACTTCATCCCGCAACTAACTCATTAGTTGCAATGCTTGCAAGGCTTATGTGATGTGCATTACCGAGAGGGCCCAGAGATACCACTCCGACATTCGGAGTGACAAATCGTAATCTCCAAATATGCCAACCCAACAAGTACCTTCGGAGACACCTGTAGAGCACCTTTATAATCACCCAGTTACGTTGTGACGTTTGGTAGCACACAAAGTGTTCCTCCGGTAAACGGGAGTTGCATAATCTCATAGTCATAGGAACATGTATAAGTCATGAAGAAAGCAATAGCAACATACTAAAAGATCGGGTGCTAAGCTAACGGAATGGGTCATGTCAATCAGATCATTCACCTAATTATGTGATCCCATTAATCAAATAACAACTCTTTGTCCATGGTTAGGAAACATAACCATCTTTGATTAATGAGCTAGATAAGTAGAGGCATACTAGTGACACTTTTGTTTGTCTATGTATTCACACATGTATTATGTTTCCGGTTAATACAATTCTAGCATGAATAATAAACATTTATCATGAAATAAGGAAATAAATAATAACTTTATTATTGCTTCTAGGGCATATTTCCTTCACTCCCCCCTAGTCCGAATAGGACAAGGAAGGGGGGGTGGCGCCCCCCTTTCCTCTTTCCCCTTCCCCTTTCCTGCTCCAACAAGGCAAGAGGGGGGAGTCCTACTCCCGGTGGGAGTAGGACTCCTCTAGGCGCACCCCAAGGGGGCCGGCTGCACCTCCCCCTCCCTCCTTTATATACGGGGGCGAGGGGGCACCCCAAGACACACAAGTTGATCTTCGTGATCATTCCTTAGCTGTGTGCGGTGCCCCCCTCCAGCATATTCCACCTCGATCATATCGTAGCGGTGCTTAGGCAAAGCCCTGCGTTGGTAGAACATCATCATTGTCACCACACCATCGTGCTGACGGAACTCATCCCCGACACCCCACTGGATCGGAGTCCGGGGATCGTCATCGAGCTGAACGTGTGCTGAACTCGGAGGTGCCGTACGTTCGGTACTTGGATCGGTCGGCCCGTGAAGACGTACGACTACATCAACCGCGTTGTTATAACGCTTCCGCTATCGGTCTATGAGGGTACGTGGACAATACTCTCCCCTCTCCTTGCTATGCATCACCATGATCTTGCGTGTGCGTAGGAAATTTTTTGAAATTACTACATTCCCCAACAACGAGGCTTCCGAAGAAACGCTCGTTAACTAGTTGCTCTCGTTGGACACGCGTGTGCGTGAGTCGCGAGGATGCACAGGAGACGTGCCTTTGTTGCATTGTGATGTGCTAATTGGGCATAGATTTGTTTGGAACAAAAATTGTCTGATGTGAGTTGCCGCAGTTTACGGTGTTCAGCCATGCTTTGGCAAGTTCTTGCAGGGGCAAATGCGCGGCACGTATAAACTAAATAAAGGAAGGGACATTGTACAACTTGGTCTTGTTGACAGTTTGCATGCATGTGTTGTTCTTCATTTGTCAGTGTGTTGGTAGCTCAAGGAGTGTACCAAGGAGCGAGCTGAGAACTTATTGCTGGTAGCGGCTAGGGAAGGGACAGTGATGATGCATAGGGCTGCTACTTCTTAAGCTTGTGTTGGTTTTTCCATAAAAAAGAAATAGTGATGCAGCAAAGTAGATATAAGTATTTTCCTAAGTTAAGAACCAAGATATCAATCCTGTAGGAGGTACACGCAAGTCTTCAATGATAGCACCTGTACAAACAAACAAATACTTTCACCCAACACGATAAAGGGGTTGTCAATCCCTTCACAGTCACTTGTAAGGATGAGATCTTATAGAGATAGCTATAAAAGATAAATAAAAGAACATAATAAAGTAAAGGTAAATAAATTGCAGCAATGTATTTTTGTGTTTTTGGTTTTATAGATTTTACAATAATATGATAATAGTAGACCCGGGGGCCATAGGTTTTACTAGAGGCTTCTCTCTTGAAAGAACGCATACGGTGGGTGAACAAATTGTTGTTGAGGAATAGATATAAAAGCGAATAATCATGACGATATCTAAGGCAATGATCATAAATATAGGCATCACGTCCGTGACAAGTAGATCGACTCCTGCCTACATCTACTACTATTACTCCACACATCGACCGCTATCCAGCATGCATCTAGTGTATTAAGTTAACAAGAACGGAGTAACGCCTTAAGCAAGATGACATGATGTAGAGGGATAGATCCAATCAATATGAAATAAACCCCATCTTTTATCCTTAATGGCAACAATACAAATATTTTCCTCGCTACCCCTTCAGTCACTGGGTAGGGACACCACAAGATTGAACCCATTACAAAGCACCTCTCCCATCACAAGAAAAATCAATCTAGTTGGCCAAACCAAATCAATAGATCGGAGAGAAATATAAAGTTATCTTAATCATGCATATAAGAATTCAAAGAAGACTAAAATATTATTCATAGATAATCTGATCAGAAACTCAAAATACTTCGGATCTCAACAAACACACCAAAAAAGAAGATTACATTGAATAGATCTCCAAGAACATCGAGGACAACATTGTATTGAAGATCAAAGAGAGAGAAAAAGCCATCTAGGTACTAGCTATGGACCCATAGGTCTGTGGTAAACTACTCACACATCATTGGTAGGGCAGCAAGGTTGATGTAGATGCCCTCCGTGATCGAATCCCCCTCTGGCAGAGTACCGAAAAAGGCCCCAAGATGGGATCTCATGAGGATAGAAGCTTGCGACGGTGGAAAAGTATTTTTTGGTGTGCCCCATGATCTTCAAGAATATTTGTGTATTTATAGAGCGCAGATTAGGGTTAGGGGAGCCACGAGTTGGCGACAAGTCTGTACGGCATGCCCTACGAGCTTGTCGTCAGCTCGTAGGTCTCCTGACCTTCCCCCAAAGCTTTCTGGGTGTCTTCTGTTCAAAAAAATCATCAAAAAGTTTCGTTCCGTTTGCTATTGATTTTCTGTAAAAGAAAAAAACAGCAACTGGAATTGGGCACTAGGTTAATAGGGTAGTCCTAAAACATATTATAAAATAGCATAATAATGCATATAAGACATCCAAGATGGATAATATAGAGGTAAATACACCACAAGTGCCTGAACTTGTCCTGCGCGATCAATTTAGTGCCTAAAGTTGTAAAATATGTAAAAGTGGTGCCATAACTTGTCCAAATGGTGCATATATACCCGTGAAAGATCCTGATGTACCCGTGAGATCCCATCTTGGGTCCTTTTCCGGCGCTTAGCCGGAGGGGGCATTGATCATAGAGGGCTTCTACATCAACACCATAACCTCTCCGATGATGTGTGAGTAGTTTACCTCGGACCTTCGGGTCCATAGTTATTAGCTAGATGGCTTCTTCTCTCTCTTTGGATCTCAATACAAAGTTCTCCTCGATCTTCTTGAAGATCTATTTGATGTAATCTTCTTTTGAGGTGTGTTTGTCGAGATCCAATGAATTGTGGGTTTATGATCAAGTTTATCTATGAGAAATATTTGAATCTCCTCTGAATTCTTTTATGTATGATTGGTTATCTTTGCAAGTCTCTTCGAATTATCAGTCTGGCCTACTAGATTGATCTTTCTTGCAATGGGAGAAGTGCTTAGCTTTGGGTTCAATTTTGCAGTGTTCTTTCCAAGTGACAGCAGGGGCAGCAAGGCATGTATTGTATTGTTGCCATCGAGGATAAAAAGATGGGGTTTATATCATATTGCATTAGTTTATCCCTCTACATCATGTCATCTTACTTAAAGCATTACTCTGTTCTCATGAATTTAATACTCTAGATGCATGCTGGATAGCGGTCGATGTGTGGAGTAATAGTAGTAGATGCAGAATCGTTTCGATCTACTTGTCACGGACGTGATGCCTATATACATGATCATACCTAGATATTCTCATAACTATGCTCAATTCTATCAATTGCTCGACAGTAATTTGTTCACCCACCGTAATACTTATGCTCTTGAGAGAAGCCACTAGTGAAACCTATGGCCCCCGGGTCTATATTCTATCATATTAATCTCCCGACAACAAGCTATTTCTGGCGCCGTTTATTTTACTTTGCATCTTTATTTACTCTTTATCATAAGAATACCAAAAATATTATCTTATCATATCTATCAGATCTCACTCTCCTAAGTGACCGTGAAGGGATTGGCAACCCCTGTATCGCGCTGGTTGCGAGGTTCTTATTTGTTTGTGTAGGTGCATGGGACTCGCGCGTGGTCTCCTACTGGATTGATACCTTGGTTCTCAAAAACTGAGGGAAATACTTACGCTACTTTACTGCATCACCCTTTCCTCTTCAAGGGAAAACCAACGAAGTGCTCAAGATGTAGCATTGCTGAAGCAGTATTGACAAGTACCAGACTCAAGTTGGTGACTGGGTCTATAGGTGTCGGTTGACGGACGAGAGTTGATCATGGAGAATCTGAGAAAGTGGCGAAAAGTATGAAATTGTCAAAAGCTGAGAGAGTACATGGCCGTATATTCTATGGTGTTGAGTGCACATGGTAAAGTGCAGATGAGAAGTACAGAAGGAGGTGGAGTGCTATAATTGTGGGACATGTCAAAGACTATCCGAGAAAAGGGTGAGACAACTGCAAATTTGACTCAAGGTGACACAGGGCGACGGTGAATTTCCTTCAAGTTTCAGATAGATGGTCAAGAAAGAGTGGTGATGTTGAGTTTTGGTAACTCTTATATGTAGCATACAGTATGTGAGTTTTTCACTTTCACGCAGACAGTGGCCGGTGTGTGACGACATCGAGCGGATACTCCGAAAGTTGGAAGCACAAAGTACAGTAATGAGAATCTTAATTTTGCTCGAGTGGTGACTGTGAAGAAGATGAGAAGGGACAACAGTTACAGGTGGAGTCACATGGAGTCTGGGAGTAGCAGTTGTCCTCACGTATCTCAAGTCCAATGTACTTGGAGGTTCGACGCATCGATGAATTCAAGGTGGTGAAGAATATTTGTCAAGTTGGAGCTTGTTAGATTTGTGTTGAGTATTATTGTACAAGGTAGGTTACAGTTGGACTTGGTTTTGGACTTGTGTAGACAGGGTAGGAGTTGTGTCCTAATAGGACACGTGTATCCTGATGACCCACAAGTATAGGGGATCTATCGTAGTCCTTTCGATAAGTAAGAGTGTCGAACCCAACGAGGAGCAGAAGGAAATGATAAGCGGTTTTCAGCAAGGTATTCTGTGCAAGTACTGAAATAAGTGGTAACTGATAGTTTTGTGATAAGATAATTTGTAACGAGCAACAAGTAGCAAAAGTAAACAAAGTGCAGCAAGGTGGCCCATGTTGGGGAACGTAGTAATTTCAAAAAAAATTCCTACGCACACGCAAGATCATGGTGATGCATAGCAACAAGAGGGGAGAGTGTTGTCCACATACCCTCGTAGACAGAAAGCGGAAGCGTTATAACAACGCGGTTGATGTAGTCGTACGTCTTCATGGGCCGACCGATCCAAGTACCGAACATACGGCACCTCCGAGTTCAGTACATGTTCAGCTCGATGACGATCCCCGGACTCCGATCCAGCAGGGTGTCGGGGATGAGTTCCATCAGCACGACGGCGTGGTGACGATGATGATGTTCTACCGACACAGGGCTTCGCCTAAGCACCGCTACGATATGACCGAGGTGGAATATGGTGGAGGGGGGCACCGCACACGGCTAAGGAATGATCACGAAGATCAACTTGTGTGTCTTGGGGTGCCCCCTCGCCCCCGTATATAAAGGAGGGAGGGGGAGGTGCGGCCGGCCCCCTTGGGGTGTGCCTGGAGGAGTCCTACTCCCACCGAGAGTAGGACTCCCCCCTCTTGCCTTGTTGGAGAAGGAAAGGGGGAAGGGGAAAGAGGAAAGGGGGGCGCTGATAACCGACAAGTATAGGGGATCGCAACAGTTTTCGAGGGTAGAGTATTCAACCCAAATTTGTTGATTCGACACAAGGGGAGCCAAAGAATATTCTCAAGTATTAGCAGCTGAGTTGTAAATTCAACCACACGTGGAAACTTAGTATCTGCAGCAAAGTGTTTAGTAGCAAAGTAATATGATAGTGGTGGTAACGGTAACAAAGTAAAGACAACAAAAGTAATGTTTTTGGTATTTTTGTAGTGATTGTAACAGTAGCAACGGAAAAGTAAATAAGCGTAAACCAGTATATGGAAAACTCGTAGGCACCGGATCAATGATGGATAATTATGTCGGATGTGGTTCATCATTTAACAGTCGTAACATAGGGTAACACAGAACTAGCTCCCGTTCATCAATATAATGTAGGCATGTATTCCGTAAATAATCATAAGGTGCTTATGGAAAAGAACTTGCATGACATCTTTTGTCCTACCCTCCCGTGGCAGCGGGGTCCTATTGGAAACTAAGGGATATTAAGGCCTCCTTTTAATAGAGAACCAGAACAAAGCATTAGCACATAGTGAATACATGAACTACTCAAACTATGGTCATCACCGGGAGTGGTCCCGATTATTGTCACTTCGGGGTTGCCGGATCATAACACATAGTAGGTGACCATAGACTTGCAAGATAGGATCTAGAACTCACATATATTCATGAAAACATAATAGGTTCAGATCTGAAATCATGGCACTCGGGCCATAGTGACAAGCATTAAGCATAGAAAACTCATAGCAACATCAATCTCAGAACATAGTGGATACTAGGGATCAAACCCTAATAAAACTAAATCGATTACATGATAAATCTCACCCAACCCATCACCGTCCAGCAAGCCTACGATGCAATTACTCACGCACGGCGGTGAGCATCATGAAATTGGTGATGGAGGATGGTTGATGATGATGACGGCGACGAATCCCCCTCTTCGGAGCCTCGAACGGACTCCAGATCAGCCCTCTCGAGAGAGATTAGGGCTTGGCAGTGGCTCCGTATCGTAAAACGCGATGAAACTTTCTCTCTGATTTTTTCTCCTCGAAAGCCAATATATGGAGTTGGAGTTGGCGTGGGAGGGCCACCAGGGGGCCCACGAGGTAGGGGGCGCGCCCAGGGGGGAGGGGCGCGCCCCCCACCCTCGTGGACAGGGTGTGGGCCCCCTGGTCTTCATCTTTGGCGAGGATTTTTTATTATTTATTCTAAGATATTCTGTGGAGTTTCAGGTCATTCCGAGAACTTTTGTTTTCTGCACATAAAACAACACCATGGCAATTCTGCTGAAAGCAATTGTCGGTCGGGTTAGTTCCATTCAAATCATACAAGTTAGAGTCCAAAACAAGGGCAAAAGTGTTTGGAAAAGTAGATACGACGGAGACGTATCAACTCCCCCAAGCTTAAACCCTTGCTTGTCCTCAAGCAATTCAGTTGACAAACTGAAAGAGAAAAAGAAAAACTTTTACAAACTCTGTTTGCTCGTGTTGTTGTAAACATGAAAAGCCAGCATTCTAGTTTCAGCAATTATTATGAACTAACCATACTCACAATAACACGTAGGTCTCACAATTACTCATATCAATAGCATAATCAGCTAGCGAGCCATAATAATAAAACTCGGATGACAACACTTTCTCAAAATAATCATAACATGATATAACAAAATGGTATCTCGCTAGCCCTTTCTGAGACCGCAAAACATAAATGCAGAGCACCTTTAAAGATCAAGGACTGACTAAACATTGTAATTCATGGTAAAAGAGATCCAGTCAAGTCATACCCAATATAAACCAATCATAATGAATGCAAACGACAGTGTGCTCTCCAGCGGGTGCTTTTTAATAAGAAGGGTGATGACTCAACATTAAAGTAAATAGATAGGCCCTTTGCAGAGGGAAGCAGGGATTTGTAGAGGTGCCAGAGCTCGATTTTTGAAATAGAGATAAATAATATTTTGAGCGGCATACTTTCACTGTCAACGCAACAACTATGAGATGGCTGTATCTTCCATACTACATGCATTATAGGCAGTTCCCAAACGGAATGGTAAAGGTTTATACTCCCCCTCCTCCACAAGCATCAATCCATGGCTTGCTCGAAACAACAAGTGCCTCCAACATTCAACGGGTCCCAGGGGGAGTTTTGTTTAATTATTTTGATTTGCTTTGATCTTTTTGGATCATGGGATTGGGCATCTCGGTTACCAGCCCTTTCTCGTGAATGAGGAGCGGAGTCCACTCCTCTTGAGAATAACCCACCTAGCATGGAAGATATAGGCAGCCATAGTTGCACATGAGCTACTCGAGCATACAAAACAGAATTTCATTTGAAGGTTTGGAGTTTGGCACATACAAATTTACTTGGAACGGCAGGTAGATACCGCATATAGGAAGGTAAATAGTGGACTCATATGGAACAACTTTGGGGTTTAAGGAGTTTGGATGCACAAGCAGTATTCCCGCTTAATGCAGGTGAAGGCTAGCAAAAAGACCGGAAGCGACCAAGCGAGAGGCGACAACGATCGTAAACATGCATTAAAATTAATTCACACCGAATATAAGCATGAGTAGGATATAATCCACCATGAACATAAATATCATGAAGGCTATGTTGATTTGATTCAACTACATGCGTGAACATGTGCCAAGTCGAGTCACTCAATTCATTTAAAGGAGGATACCATCCTATCATACCACATCATAATCATCTCAATAGCATGTTGGCACGCAAGGTTAACCATTATAACTCATAGCTAATCAAGCATGGCACAAGCAACTATAATCTCTAAATGTCATTGCAAATATGTTTACTTCATAATAGCTGAATCAGGAATGATGAATCATCATATTTACAAAAACAAGAGAGGTCGAGTTCATACCAGCTTTTCTCATCCCAATGTCCATCATATATCATCATTATTGCCTTTCACTTGCATCACCGAACGGTGTGTATAATAATAAGAGTGCACGTGCATTGGACTAAGCTGGAATCTGCAAGCATTCAACTCAAGAGAGAAGACAAGTAATATGGGCTCTAAGTTAAATAAACAATCATGCATATAAGAGCCACTAAGAATTTTCAATATAGTCTTCTCGGCCCCCAAAGAAAGGAAAAGAAAAATAAAAACTATTTACACGGGAAAGCTCCCAACAAGCAAAAGAAGGACGGGAAATATTTTTGGGTTTTCTTTTTAATTCTACTACAAGCATGGAAAGTAGACTAACTAATTTTTTTATTTTTATTTTCTTAATGTTTATCAAACACACAAGAAGAAAGCTAGAAAAGTAAATTTAAACTAACATGGATATTACAAAGAAAGAGTATGAGCACCGACATCTAGCAATGAGTGTGTGTGAACATGAATGTAATGTCGGTGGTAAATACGTACTCCCCCAAGCTTAGGCTTTTGGCCTAAGTTGGTCTATTGCCAGGGATAACCTGGCTGATATCCGTAGGTGAATTTGGGTCGATCTTGCGATCAGCGTGCTACCGCTTCTTGAGCAGCAGAAGACAGCGTCGGGCTGCTTCCACTCCCCTCTCGTACTCATCTGCCTCCTCTCTGGTAATAATATATCTTCCTCTCGCCTGAAAATTAAAGAAGGTAGGAGCAGGAAGAGCAACACGGACCACACACCATCTGTCAAAGATTAGTCGATACTGGTAAGGTGGTCCAGTCCTCTCAATGAACTGGTGGGAAAACATAGGATCAAGATCTAAATAAGAAGTGGGCAACTCCACATCACCCTCACGAATGTCTACATCAAGAAAATTAGCTAAGCGGGTTGCATAAATTCCTCCAAAGAAATCTCCGTTACGTCTATTAAGATGCAACCTACGAGCTACAATGGCTCCCATATGATAAGCTTGGTCCCCTAACACAGCACTTCTGAGAATGCTGAGATTAGGGGCACACATGTGACATGCTTCATCCTTAGCAGTTATACATCTACCAATGAAGAGAGCAAAATAATGTATAGCAGGAAAGTGAATGCTCCCTATAGTGGCCTGTGCTATATCTCTAGATTCCCCCACAGTTATTCTAGCAAGAAAATCTCTATATTCAGATTTAGGGGGATCCCTGATACTACCCCAAGATAGAAGTTTGCATGCACGAGTGAAATCCTCTAAGTCTATGGTCTAAGACTTGTCATAAAGGTCAAACATGACTGAAGGAGAATTACGCGAAGATGAATAATCAAACCTCCCCACAAATTAACTTGTGAGATAACGATACTGGGGGCATTTATCAGCTTCAAAGTCCTCAAGACCGTCATTACGCACATATGCGTAAAATTCTTCTTTAATTCCCACTTGATTCATAAAATTTTCCGAAGGCCATTCACAGGGCCTCACGAGAGCGTCTCTTGGTGGTTCCTCGTCACCATCACGCATTGCAAGTCTGGGACCTTGCTTCCTTGAAGAACCACCTTGGAACATCCTCCTAAGCATATTGTTTTCTCTGAAAATAATTCTAAAATTTTTAGTAACTTCAAACAAAAGTGAACCAACTTCAATAAGATTAATAGCAACTACTCATACAACTGCCTAGAGCATATATCAAGCATTAGAACTACTTGGAACCATATATATTTGAAATGCAAGCTCAAGAACATGGTCACCTATGCAGCACAAATTTGCAATGAATAAAGCACTAGCACAAAAACTAATTGGACCAATGGAGGAGTCACATACCAAGGAACAATCTCCTCAAGCAGTTTTGCGAGAGGTGCTTTGAGCAAGGAGATCAAAAATCGCAGCAAAAGTTGCTGGAACACGAGCTTGAGTTGGTTTTTCGGGTTTGTGCGAGACAGAGGAAGAAGATGGGTGCAGGAATAAGTGGAGGGCCGCCACCGTGGGCCCACGAGGCAGGGGGGCGCGCCCAGGGGGGTAGGGCGCGCCCTCCACCCTCGTGACCAGGTGGCAGCTCCCCCGTGGTAATTTTTGCACTAAAAATCCTTAAATATTCCCGAAAAAATCATATTAAATTCGCATGGCATTCTGAGGACTTTTATTTTCGGGATATTTTTATACTGCACGGATAAGTTAGAAAACAGACAGAAAAATACTATTTTACTTTATTTCTACTAAAGAACAGAAAATATAAAGAGGGTACAGAAGGTTGTGCTTCTAGTTTCATCCATCTCATGCTCATCAAAACGAATCCACTAACAAGGTTGATCAAGTCTTGTTAACAAACTCATTCTGGTAATCATGGAACCGGATAAATTTTGAATAACACTATGTTACCTCAACGGGGATATGGACATCCCCAACAATAAGTATATCATATTTCCTTTTGACAGTAGGAAGAGGAAATTCAAAACCTCCAAATATAATCGATGGAATTTTTCCAATAGAGTTGATACTATAAACTTGAGGTTGTTTCCTCGGAAAGTGCACTGTATGCTCATTACCATTAACATGAAAAGTGACTTTGCTTTTGTTGCAATCAATAACAGCCCCTGCAGTATTAAGGAAAGGTCTTCCAAGAATAATAGACATACTATCATCCTCGGGAATATCAAGAATAACAAAGTCCGTTAAAATAGTAACGTTTGCAACCACAACGGGCACATCCTCACAAATACCGACAGGTATAGCAGTTGATTTATCAGCCATTTGCAAAGATATTTCAGTAGGTGTCAACTTATTCAAGTCAAGTCTACGATATAAAGAGAGAGGCATAACACTAACACCGGCTCCAAGATCACATAAAGCAGTTTTAACATAATTTCTTTTAATGGAGCATGGTATAGTAGGTACTCCTGGATCTCCAAGTTTCTTTGGTATTCCACCCTTAAAAGTGTAATTAGCAAGCATGGTGGAAATTTCAGCCTCCGGTGTCTTTCTTTTATTAGTAATGATATCCTTCATATACTTAGCATAAGGATTTGTTTTGAGCACATCAGTCAATCGCATACGCAAAAAGATAGGTCTAATCATTTCAGCAAAGCGCTCAAAATCCTCATCATCCTTTTTCTTGGATGGTTTCGGAGGAAAAGGCATGGGTTTCTGAACCCATGGTTCTCTTTCTTTACCATGTTTCCTAGCAACGAAGTCTCTTTTATCATAACATTGATTCTTTGATTGTGGGTTATCAAGATCAACAGCAGGTTCAACTTCTACATCATTATCATTACTAGGTTGAGCATCATCATTAACATTTTCACTAGGTTCATGTTCATTACCAGATTGTGTTTTAGCATCAGACATAGAGATATCATTTGGATTATCAGTTGGTTCAGCAATAGGTTCACAAGAAGTTTGCATAGTTCTATCATTTTTCTTTTTCTTCCTTTTTAGAAGAACTAGGTGCATCAATATTATTTCTTTGGGAATCTTGCTCGATTCTCTTAGGATGGCCTTCAGGATACAAAGGTTCCCGAGTCATTCTACCAGTTCTAGTAGCCACTCTAACAGCATAATCATTTTTCTTACTATTCATTTCATCAAGCATTTCTTTCTGAGCTTTAAGTACTTGTTCTACTTGAGTGGTAACCATAGAAGCATGTTTGCTAACAAGTTTAAGTTCACCTCTAATATTATCCATATAATCACTCAAGCGTTTAATCATAAAGGTATCCTGCTTTAATTGTCTACCAAAATAAGCATTAAAGTCATCTTGCTTAAACATAAAGTCATCAAACTCATCCAAGCACTGACTAGCAATTTTAGTAGGAGGGACTTCAACTTTATCATATCTATAGAGAGAATTTACCTTTACTACCTGTGTCGGGATATCGGGAGGTTCTTCAGTAAATAAGTAATTGAGATAATATACTTCTTCAACAGGCGGTAAATTAAGACCATGTATTTCTTCAATAGGAGGTAAATTCCTAACATCTTCAGCTTTAATACCTTTTTCTTTCATATATTTCTGTGCCTCTTGCATATCTTCGGGACTGAGAAATAGAACACCTCTCTTCTTCGGAGTTGGTTTAGGAATAGGCTCAGTAATTGGCTCAGGAGCTGGCTCAGGAGTTGGCTCGGGAGGTGGCTCAGGAGGTGCCCAATTATTTTCATTTGCCAACATATTATTCAATAAAATTTCAGCGTCATCCGTTGTTCTTTCCCTGAAAAGAGAACCAGCACAACTATCCAGGTAATCTCTGGAAGCATCAGTTAGTCCATTATAAAAGATATCAAGTATTTCAGGTTTCTTAAAAGGATGACCAGGCAAAGCATTAAGTAACTTGAGAAGCCTCCCCCAAGCTTGTGGGAGACTCTCTTCTTCAATTTACACAAAATTGTATATTTCCCTCAAAGCAGCTTGTTTCTTATGAGCAGGGAAATATTTAGCAGAGAAGTAATAAATCATATCCTGGGGACTTTGCACACACGCAGGATCAAGAGAATTAAACCATTTCTTAGCATCACCCTTTAATGAGAACGGAAATATTTTGAGTATATAAAAGTGGCGCGATCTCAGATTATTAGTAAACAGGGCAGCTATTTCATCTAACTTACAAAGATGTGCCACAACAGTTTCAGATTCATAGCCATAAAAAGGATCAGATTCAACCAAAGTAATTGTATCTGGATCAACAGTAATATCATAATAAACCTGATCAGGAACACAGATAGGTGAAGTAGCAAAAGCAGCACTACTAGGAAAAGGCCTACTAATGGCGCACTGGTTTTGCCTTCTAATGGCGCATTACCAGTGCGCCATTACTAGCACGCCACTAGAATTTTTTACTAATGGCGCACCACTGGTGCGCCATTAGTATCTGGTATACTAATGGCGCACCAAGCAGTGCGCCATTAGTATGTAAAACCATGCGCCATTAGTGTGCCTCCCGGGGGGCCATACGTAAGCATGTGCTTTGTCATACTAATGGCGCACTCTTTTGTGATGCGCCATTAGTATGAATATTAGGTTTTTTTACTTTTCTGATTTTTGCACAGGTTACAAAATATATTATTAGCTAGAATATAAACAATAGCACACAGCAACAGCAGATTCATCGAATACAATAGAAGATTAGTCTCCTAATACAATTCATCATATTAGTCTCCGAATTCAAAAGACCGAACAAAGATAAAACATTACAAGTCTCGAGACCGCGAGTATCGAGTTTGTCTTCACATTACAAGTCGATATCAATCATCTAAACTATCATTACATAGAAGAGAGTTGCGGTCATCACGATGAGCATCATCGCGATGAAACTGGTCTTCATTCGGTTCCTCCAACGCTCCCTCCTCTCTCCCGCTAGATAGCAGGCGTATCTAGATTCGGCCTCCGTCCTAGTGGTGTACCCTTTGTAACTGTTACCGCTGAAACGGTGAACCTGTCTCCGACACTCCTTCCAGTCGTCGTAGACTCCGGGAACCTTACCCTTGTACACGACATACGATGGCATCTCTATGCACAAGCCAAACAACAGACAATACATAGATAAGCAATATGTAAGTATGCAACAAAAGGATCAGAAGAGAAAAGCAAGACATTAATAGCACGATTCATGGTCCTACTAATAAATAGCGTCGATTACATCTAAGTTGAACAACTGTCCAAACCAAAGAGACATACGAATTCATTAAAGTTTAATTACAACATGAGCCAATCAATGTTTCAAAACTACACATCACTACTTTCGACTCGACTCATCGGACAGGAGCGTGGATGAAGCCGTCGTCTGTCGTGATGGTCATGAAATTGTGGGCATTGTCACCCTGCATTTGTAGCGTCTCATCTATCTCACGGTTGGACGGTTGATATCTGAGGAAGAACTGCCCCGAGGTATGAAGGACATCTTGATGGATGATGTCCGCAAGCTCCGACTGGATGCGAAAGAATTCTTGTCTGAGGTCCGCGTCCTGGATTGCTGACAAGCTCGCGGCCCAATATTTGAGATTATCTGGTAGCAGAAGGTGATGATGGTCCCTTACGATCACCCGCATGTGATGGAGGGCGTAGTAGGCATCCTTCTGACCGCTAGGCGGCTGCTTGACGCAGCAGAACTTCGTATTGTGTGAGAACATGTGCTTGCGTTTACGAACTGCCACGTGAAGGTGCCTCCAGATTTGCCGTGGCGGGAGAACATCATCAAGAACTTCCTTGACATTTGTGTAGTCTATCTTGGAGTTACGGTTCGGGTCTAAATCGTGGCCATGGAATATTTCGGGCTTAAGAGGATGAGTGTGCAATGTGTCTTTGCACGTAACACGGAACGTTAGAAAAGAAAAGAACGATCGAAATCTAAGAAATCATATGTTACGGGCGGTTAAGGGATGACTTACTCGGAAAGTAAGGCACAAGGAAGTTATCCTTATCTGCGTTTGCGAATAGCGCCTTCAAGGTGTGAACTCATAACTTGGCCTTCCCAAAGCCTGCTCAAGTGCTTGGCACGCATGTAGAAGGGGTCGACTATCATGATGTCCGGGGTCTTGTCTCTAATGATCCACATCTCCATACTCAGCGAAAACAGCCGAACGAAGGTGTAGTGCAGCAGATGAAGGTTAAACATAGCAAATATGTCATCAAACCGCAGGACGATCGTACCCCCGATGTCGCCATCCACAAAGCCCTTGCCCTCTGGCACCTTGGTCACGAAAACCGGGTATGCCACATCCTTCTCTCTGAGACACCACTTCTCCAAAGAAAGAACACTGTCGTGCAGACTCCGCATAGCACGGGTTGCAGCATTGAGCATATCTGGCGGTAGCATCGCCCTACCCGCCAAATGCACCCTCCTCGAGATATCCTTAGGTGAAGGTGGCCCGTCCTGAGCACGGATCGAACTCGGTGCCGGCTGGCTCGCACCGGCGCCCTTGTTAGTCTTTCGTTTCCGTCCCATCTTCTTGATCTCCTGTAATGGGACCGAGTTTTGCTCACAGACCACCTTCTTGAGCGTGTTGGGGCTGATAATATTTCGCACCTCAGCTCTCTGAGGCTCGGTGAAGGCGGGAGCTGGAGGCGTGTCCTGAGAACTGAACGCCAGACGACTCCCGTTGCAATTGGATTTCTCCGCCGTACCAGCTAGATCGCGGTCGTCTTGGTTGGGTTCTTGAGAAAGAGGCCCGCAGAACACGTCAGCGTACCCATGTTCGGCAAAGTACTTATCAACTTTGGTAAATGTACCGTCGTCGTTGTCGTCGCCGTCCGGATCCTGTGCCATAGGGCTGGCCGGACCTGTGCCATAGGGATGTCCGGCAGGTCCGGTAGCGTTGCGGCATTCTTGCCATGGCTTACGCCGCACGACGGGCGGTCTTATCGTGGGTGGTGTCCCCGCCCCAAACGAATCGGCTCTTCGCCAAAGCAGGGCCGATTCTACGCAGCGCCGAGGGTCATCTCATCTTCTTCTTCGCCCCGGTGGTCGAATCGAGGTAACAGCTCGTCGCATACCGGCAGCACCGAACCACTTCAACCCTATACCTTGTGGGTGGCATCGAATTACCGTGGAACATGGGGTTGCCCAGTTGAACGATTCTTCCCTTGGCGACATTGACCAACTTGGCGCCCACGAAGTGCAGGAAAGTGCAAGGAACGTCGGCAGTGCCCTGCGAAAACATGTACAGGGCGTCAGGGGTGCCCAATCAAAGGCAAGGAGATGAAGTCATCGGCCGAGAGGCTTAGTTACCGTGATGCCGTCGAGCTCGGCTAATGTCGAGGCACCGCCAACGGCGGGCGTGCAACTGACGGAGGGGGCGCTTCTTTGGCGAGTGCCGGCGGCGACACCGGTGCATTAAGCTCAATGCCGTGCGGCGCCGGAGACATGAATACCCGCCGCCGGAGACACCAATGGCGCCGCTGCGTGTTGTCTTGAGTTGTTGGGCGTGAAGCCGGGAACCAGGGAGGCCCTGCTGCCGCCCGCAATCCACGTCGTCGACCCATGAATCAATGTAGGCACCATGGCGTTGAGCCGTTCCCGTTGTTGTTCCACTTGCTCTTGGACAAGCTCCGGAATCCGCGCCACTTGTGCCTTGAGTTCTTCAACCTCGCGCGTCTGGCTTTCCGAGCTGGTCTTTTTCTCCTTCCACACACCAGCGGTATAGTATGACCCCCATTTTGTGGACAAGCCTTTGCCGGCCACACGACCAGCTAACGTCGGCTTAGTGAGCTTATCCTTGTTTTTCATTACGTTCAACGCCCTATTTAAAGGGGTGTCGAACGGGGAGCTCTGAGACGACCCCGCGCTACTACTTTTAGTGTCCTGCGAAAGGAACGTGAACCGTTTAGAAATATTGGGGATTAATTAGAGTGCAACCATATGGAGCTAATTACGCGGGGGTGTATTCCTTACCAGAAGAAGCTCAAGCGCCCTGGTCTTCGGATCCGTGGTAAGCTCCTTTGTTATCGGGTCCTCCTTGTACCGGGCCCTGACATAGTTTCTGGTCTGCTTGTCACCGCTGTATTTCTCGAAGCGCGGCGGTAGGCCTTGCTCAGCACGCTCCGCGTCCTCCTTGTCCCATATAGGCTCCGCCACTCTGTAACCGTTGGGACCGAGTTTGTGTTCCCCTAAGTTCAACTCCCGCATTTCTTTCCCCCACTAACTTGATTTGGAGGTTGCACTGCTCTCGCACTTGATCTTGAACTCCTTGTACTCATCTTCGCTCATCAAAGGGTATTTCGCCTTGATCTTCTCATAACTATCACCTTTATCAATCATTCTCTTCACTGCGCTTCTCCAAGTAGACAGGGTCGTGCTCATCTTCGTGAGGGCGGCACTGTTCACTTTATTCCCGGAGAGGCGTGTGTTTTCAAATTCGGCGGGGAACTTGTATCGTTCGTGCAGCTTCGTGAAGAGGAGGTTGCGCAAATTCCCTCGGTCCTTATGCCTAAGGTTCTCGGTGTTGATCGAGATGGTGCTCCGGAGAATGCACCCGAGCTGAATCGAGTACCCCTTGACTATATGTTTGGGCTCCGTTGGATTCCCGTCGGAGTCCACTTGAGTGAATTCCTCCTTGAGGGTGCGGAGCGCATTTGGGCGCCGGTCCTTCCTTTGCTTCTTTGGTTGGCTGCCATCTGTGTGTGCGCCGCCATCATCAGTGGTGGCATCCTCGGCGGCACCATTAGTGGTGTCATCCCCGACGCCACTAGGGGTTGTGTAATCAGGATCGGTGTCTTCCGCGGCGTCCTCATAGCGGTGAGGTTGTTCCTCCATCTCCTAGGACAGCTCCCAGAATTGCTTGCCACCCGAACCACCGGCCTCATCGTTGTGGGCCATGTTTCACTCTAGATAGGAAAAAAGTTTGGTCAAAAAGTTGGTTATTGTCAAGGAACAAGATCATGGTCTCATCATTTAGGGTTTGTCGACACCGAGGCACCCCAAAAGCCTAAGCTCTCATCATTTAGGGTTTGTCGACACTGAGGCACCCTAGGTTGGGCCTAATCACTTGGCACTAATAACTTGGCTCTATTGCCACCTATGTTAGGTTTATCATCTAGGGTTTATCGATGCTAAGGAGAATTCTAAGTTGGGCCTAATCACTTGGCTCTATTGCCACCTATGGTTTAATGCAGCAAGAATGGCAGGGCAATTGATCCTACTTAACTAAGTACTAAGATACCCCGGCCCATGCATTAGTCGCAAGTACCCCATATGTCCTATTTTTAGCAAAGTCATGCTAAAATTCACGGAAAATTTTAGCATGACCTTTGCTGAAAATAGGACATATGGAATACCAATTTGCCGGAATGGAAGTTAATCGACATTACAGCAAACTCAAAACCTCTCGGGTACCTGCAAATTCATCATGACACAATGGTCGGAGACAAAACCCAGCAAACTAGCAAGATGATCATCATCTTTGCAAGACAGTAGCTCAAGTTTTTGACAGTAGCCTCTGAAGAAAATAGCATTGCAACATTCAAGTTCACAGGATAAAAAAATCATCCACATTCACCAACCCACATGATGTTAAAACCCACATGAGCTGTAAACAGACTTAAAAAACCCACATGATGTTATAACTGTATACACTGAACATGATGATACCAAATGGGAAGGAAAATTGTATCACTCTAGATTAGTGTAGCCACTATCTAACAAAACCAGAATGTTAACAAAATTACACCATGATGATACCAAATTCTTGTAGCAGTACAATGAGTTCACAGGATAAAAAAATCATCCACATTCACCAACCCAAACTGGTGGAGATCTGACAAACAAGAACCTCCTGGTTTACGCCATTTTATTTTTCCCAGCGTATATGTTTTTTGATTCATGTCATGGTACTTGTTGTCAAACCAAGTATTTTCCTTCTACATAATCTGGGAAGTTTCCTTCTTACTGTCTCACTATCTTACTGTCTCACTATTAAAAACTAGTATGCTTAGTTGAGACTAGTATGCTTAGTTGCATTATGACAGGCAAAAACTACAAATATTTGTGTTTTTAGTTGAGCAATACAGCAACAGTGTGATAGGCAAGTTTCAGCTGGCAAAGTGTCACGATTCAGACAACACAGCAGCTAAGCATAGCAAGTGGATACTTTAGTCAGTATACTAGTACTCTTTAGAAAGCATGAGACATATATTACCTGGAGGAGACTTCGTCGGAGAGTTGCCTGTGAATTGAAAATACAACGAGATCAGCAAAGGACAGTAAGATATATACTGAAATTATCATAACAAAATGCCAGCTACTGCCATGGTCAAAGAATAGATTATGGTAGTTGGACAAGTACAGGTCAAACTAGCTAATTTTCAGAACCGGTTTAACCACCGCGGGATAAAACAATGCATCCAAGACTGGCCTTAGACTAATATCCTCATATCAAACCATTAGAAAGCATGATCATGAGAACAACATCAGTTTGAAAGATATTGTAACCCCTCCTGGTAACAAATATTCGTCTACTCATTTGTAGATACCTAGGAGTAACAAGACTGCAAGTTGTAGAAGGAAAAGGTGCAACACTAAAAAAACTATCAAACTAACAGATCCATTAATCAATTATGGACTTCTTACATGTTACATCTATCATTAGTGGCCAGAAAGAATAGCAATTAATGTTTCATATTGTTGCATGAATCCAAACTCACTGGAAAATTCACTAATTGAGACTAGTATCCTCTAAAATGCATTTAAATGCAAGCTCAGAGATTTGAACATTTGGAAAACCCTAGCTACTTAATTCTCCAACCCCCTTTCCTTGTCCAAATTTCTCCAACCCCCAACCCTAGAACAAATCAGAAGGAAATAAAGAGGGGGAAGAGGGGGAAGCGGCTCGGGTGCTCACTTGGGAGGTCGAGGGAGACTCGGGGCAGCCGGAGCTAGTCGAGGCGGCGCAAATTCGGCGTCGAGCGGTGGCGGTCCTCCTGGGCAGGCCGCGCGGTCGAGGGCGTCGAGCGGTGGCGGTCCTCCTGGGCGTCCGAGCTCGTCCGGGTCCTCGTAGTAGAAGAGGAAGACGGCGGTGGTCCTCCTGGGCAGGCCGAGCGGTGTCGGACGGCAAGCACGTCGAGGGCGCAGGCGGGGCCGCGGGGGGAAGGGGCGCTTGGGAGGGAGGACGTCGAGGGCACTCGGCTCGGGGACGGCGAGGGAGGCGGCGCTCGGCTCGGGGACGGCGAGGGAGGCGGCGAGGGAGGCGGCGCTCGGCTCGGGGACGGTGAGGGAGGCGAGGGGGCGGCGAGGGGGACGGCGAACACGGGGGGCAGCGGGTGAGATCGATGAGGCAGGGGAGAGATTAGAGAGATTGGGGATTTAGTGTGGGGGGAAGCTTTCTAATGGCACACCACCCCCTCGTGCGCCATAAGTACGACTATTCTAATGGCGCACCACCCCTCGGTGCGCCATTAGAATTTTGTTTTAATCTAGCCCAGTAGCCCTATCTACAACCTAACCCTATCTACAATAGAACCCACCCACTAGCCCGACTGGTCAACACGCAGCACACACACACGGGAGGTCTGGGTTCGATTCGAGCTCCCCAATATTTTTTTATGCATTTTAAATGTTGTTTTTTATATTTATTTGTGTTTAAATATGTTCAAACTTGTTTAAATCATAACAGTAATATTTTTTATAAAAACATTAATAATTTAAAAAAAATATGTTGCGGTGGGTCGTCGACGGCGGTGGAGCTAGCGGGGGAGGGTGCGGGTGGGATCGAGATGGAGGGGGGTCGAGATCGAGATGGAGGCGGAATCGAGATCGAGATGGAGGGGGATCGAGATCAAGTGTCATCATGAATTCAAAAAGAGCCCATGAAATTTAAAAATATTCATGATATCAAAAAGTGCCCATGAAATACAATCGAGAAATGAAGACTACGATTTAAATATAATCGATCTTAGCTAGCTATCTGTTCACAATCTTCTTGCCCTTCTTTTTCGCAAATGGAGTTCTTCTATGGAACGGACGTCCTTTAGGTAGGATGGTCCTGCTTCTTCTTGTTGTGCGTGTTGCTGCTTCATCGTCGTCGTCATATTCGATCTTCGGGTCGCCATACTTGTCGAAGTCTTGCTCATTGGCTACTCCATCCATTCCGATGATCTTCCTTTTGCCTCTCCTCACGACAACACGACTGGGCTTTGACGGGTCGGTAATGAAGAAGCATTGGTCCACTTGGGAAGCCAGTACCCATGGCTCATTTTTTGCGGTGACGTTTGCGCCCGCGGTCTTGGATTTGGCTTCGGGTATAACCATGGTGGTGAAATACCGGTCTTCTTTTAGGACGCTCTTGGCCCATCTGACACGGAACATCGGGACCTTCTCTCCAGCGTAGCTCAGCTCCCAGATCTCCTCGATCCTTCCGTAGTATCTATCCTTGTCGTTGCCGGTGTAGGATTCCGTCGTTACCCCGAAGTTCTGATAACCATCGCTGTTCATGTCCTTGTTCTCGGTGAAGAATGTGTAGCCGTTGATATCGTACGCCTCATAGGTGATCAGGTTGTGCTCGGCGCCCTGTGACAAGGCGAATATGAGTTGTTCTTCCGCGGAAGAATCCTCATGTAAAGGGTACGACAGAAGCTTCTGCTTGAACCAACGCGTGAAACATGAGTTGTGCTCTTTGATTATATCTCCGTCCGTCCTCTGTTGGCCTCGGTCATTGTACGTCTTCTCAATAAAGGTTTTGTGCTCTACCACCCAAGGATCGACCACGTCTATGTGTTGTAGCGCGACTAGGTTTGCTCTTTCAAAGTCGGCGAGTCGACCCTCGAAGTCTACATGTATTTCGCGGCGACCCTCATGGTGACCCCATCCAGCGAGCCTGCCGAGGTGCCTATTGACGGGCAGACCAACGGGGTTCTCAATTCCTAGATAATTTGTGCAGTAGGAGATGCACTCTTCGGTCAGAAAGCCCCTGGCTATACTTCCCTCTGGACGTGACATGTTGTGAACGTATCCTTTGATGACACCATTCATCCTTTCGAACGGCATCATGCTGTGCAGGAACGTCGGGCCGAGTTGGATGATATCCTCCACGATATGGACCAGCAGATGCACCATAACGTCGAAGAATGCGGGTGGGAAGTACATCTCAAGCTCGCATAGTATCACCACGATCTCTTCCTGTAGCCTTCTGAGTTGCCTCACGCCAATCGACTTCCGAGAGATGACGTCGAAAAAGTTGCATAGGCCAAATAGCGTTTCACGGACGTGCGCGTCCATGATCCCACAGATTGCAACTGGAAGTATCTGCGTCATCAGCACGTGACAGTCGTGAGACTTCATCCCGCTGAACTTCTGCTTCGCTGGGTCTAGGTATCTGCTTATCTTCCCCGCATAACCGTAAGGAAGTTTTACTCCTAGGAGGCAGGTGAAAAACTGCTCGATCTCCTCCTGACTTAGAGTGAAGCACGCGAGAGGGTAGTCATTTCTGGTCTTCTTGGCCTTTTTGCCTTTGCGACGACTTTCTGTGTCCTGCTTCGCCTCATCATCATCATCATCATCATCATCATCATCATCATCATTAGCGTGAAGCTCCCGCCGATGCCCATTGATTTCAAGTCGCCCTTGCTTTCGCCCATCTTTGGTCCTCTCGGCATGTTGAGCAGGGTACCAAGCAGACTCTCGCACATGTTCTTCGTGATATGCATGACATCAAGGCTGTGAGGCACACGGTGGATCTTCGAAGACGGCAAGTCCCGAAAGCAGACCTCATTTTCCATACCTTCAGCAGCTGCTCTGGCGCCTTCGCTTCTTTCGGCTCTGGCGCCTTTTGCTTCTTTCCGAAGTGGGCAGTCTTTCCAATTTTCAACAGCTCGTCTATTTCCTCGCCGCTCCTCGTACAGGCGTTTTGGGTTCGGTTTCACCATCGAACAGATCCTTGCGTTTCCTCCACGGGTCATCGTCGCGAAGCCACCTTCGATGTCCCATGAACACGGTATTCAAGACCCGGATCTCTATCTAGTTGGCGTCGTTGTGTCATCCATGCACCTTACGCATCCAAAAATCCGTGGACTACCTGCCTGCGAGATATCCGTGAATCGAGATAGTCGTGCACCGTCGTGAGCAAGGCGGCTCTCATAGGGAAATATTCTTTCTGCGGCCCCACGTATTGGTGGCGTTTTCCACAGCGTGTCTAGCTCCTCCTTCAGCAGCCCCAGATCTGATTGATGTTGTTCCCTGGTTGTTCGGCCCTTCAATTAGCATACTCATGTGAATGTACTTCCTCTTCATGCACAACCGGGGAAGGTTGTACATCCACACAAACACAGGCCAGGTGCTATGTGTGCTTCTATGGCTGCCAAGCGGATTGACTCCATCGGTGCTCGCGCCCAGCACGATGTTCCTGGATCCTTCCCAAATTCGGGTATTGAAGTTCAACGCTTGCCATCGCTCGCATCCTTAGGGTGACTCAGCATCTTGTCTTTTTATTTATCTCCGGATCATTTCCGTCATCTTCCGCTTCTTCTCCTCCCTATCCGCGTGCAACGCAGGAGCTTTACAACCTTAGGGTCCGCGAAATACCCGCCAGAGGCGAGGAGTGATCGGAAAGTACCACACCGATTTTCGAGGAGCTTTCTTCCTCTTCTTGTATCGAGTGACGCCGCACACCGGACATATGGTAGACTCCGCGTGCTCGTCCCGATAAATGATACAATTGTTCATGCACACATGGTATTTCACGTGCGGTAAATCCAGAGGACACACGATTTTCTTCGCCTCCTCGAAACTGGTCGGGCACTTGTTCCCCTTGGGAAGACGTTCGTGCCAGAATGACATGTTCTCATCGAAGCATGCGTCGGTCATTTTGTGTTTTACCTTCATCTCCAGAGTCATCGAAGCATGCGTCGGTCATTTTGTGTTTTAGGCGGGTATCCTCGGGCCTGCATCCTTCATACAATGGAGTAACCGCGTCTATCTCCAGTTGATCCAGCTTGGCTTTCTCTCGGGCGGCAGCTCTTGCGTTATCCGTCTGCTTGAGAAGCAGCTCTTGAATATGAGGGTCCTGCACCCAGCCTCCATCGTCATCTGCTCCGGCATCTTCATCTTCATGATCATGCCCTTCGTCTTGATCTTCCTCATCATCATGTACGACATCTTCTACATGATGACTGTGTACAGCATCACCGTCGTGATCATGTCCTGGAGATTCTTCGTCTTCTCGCCCGCCCTCGCCGCTGTGGTACTTGTCTTGTTGCCCTTCCTCATTTCTTGCCCGGCCCCCATGGATGACTTCATAGTCATCTTCATCACCTTGCCACTGATAGCCATCCATGAAACCATGCAAGAGCAGGTGATCCCGCACCTGCCCGGAATCCGGGTCCGCAATAAGGCTCTTCAGCTTGCATCTTCGACACGGACATCTTATCTCCGTCTCGTTCTTTTGAAGCATCTCAGCCTTCACGGAGCTCAAAAACCTATTCACGATGCCTTCAGTCATCGTGCGGACCATGGTCGCCTGCGGGGTAGAGCAAAACGATATTTTAGAACCAAGAAATTTTTTGCATGACCTTCCCTAAAAATAGGACCAAAAAGAATGCATAGTGCCAAAATTCTCGCCGAAACGGAAATGAATCAAAACATTCCGGCAAAATATTGGCAACTATCGCATTTCAAATACCGGTACCTTCAAACACAAACATATATGCAACACCGCAAACACATGCAACACCACAAACATACATAGATCTAGCTAGGCCACAAAAAGTGCATGTGCACGTTGTTGGAGCGAGCTAGGGAGAAAAAAAGTAGATCTACATCATGAATATAGCTTTCCCCTTACTTACCTATCAAAAAAAGGTAATTTCACCACTTAATTTTGATGAATCTATGGTGGAAATGAGATGAAGAGGAGGAGGCAGCCGAAAGCTTGGAGAAGGAGGTGGAGGGAATGAAGTGGGGAAAGTGAGTGGGTAGGTGTGGGGCTGTCCAAAATATCTTGTTGGGGTCCCAGGTTACTAATGGTCTACCACCAGCAAATGCGCCATTAGTAACCCTGGTTACTAATGGCGCACCTGCAGGTGGTGCGCCATTAGTAGTTTTGCAAAAAAGTAAATATATATATATATATATACTAATGGCGCACCGGGTAATAGTGCGCCATTACTAATTTAAACTAGTAATGGCGCACTGTGAAACGGTGCGCCATTAGTAGTTTTGCAAAAAAAAGAATAAAAAAATTACAGTAATGGCGCACTCTCTGCTTGGTGCGCCATTACTAGTTAGAACTAGTAATGGCGCACTTCGACCTGATGCGCTATTAGTATGTATGGAAAAATAGAAAAAAAATTAATACTAGTGGCGCACCCTGTTTCTGGTGCGCCATTAGTGTCTTCCACACTAATGGCGCATCACCAACAGGTGCGTCATTAGTATAAAGTAGTGGCGCACTACTTCCATGGTGCGCCATTAGTATCAATCATATCTATAGCCCTTTTCCTAGTAGTGCAGGGTCGGGTCTCATCCTACCTCTAAAAGATTCCTTACTCCACTTAATTAGTAACCTCTTACGTTCAGGTTTATCCGGACAAGCAAGAATAGCTTCATAAGATTCATTATTAAAAAGATAACCCTCAGGAATAACAGGCATAGGTTCATCATCACTAACATCATCGTGTTGAGGTTCACTAATTTCTCTTTCTCTAGACTTAGAAATTTGCTCATCTAGAAATTCACCAAGTGGCACAGTAGTATCAAACATAGAAGTAGTTTCATCATAAGTATCATGCATAGCAGAAGTGGCATCATCAATAACATGCGACATGTCAGAATTCATAGCAGTAGTAGGTTTAGGTGTCGCTAGCTTACTCATAACAGAAGGTGAATCAAGTGCAGAGCTAGATGGCAGTTCCTTACCTCCCCTCATAGTTGAGGGATAAAAATTTGTCTTAGCGTCTTTCAAGTTCTTCATAGTGTCCAGCAGATATAAATCCCAAGTGACTCAAAGAATAGAGCTATGCTCCCCGGCAACGGCGCCAGAAAAAGGTCTTGATAACCCACAAGTATAGGGGATCACAACAGTTTTCAAGGGTAGAGTATTCAACCCAAATTTGTTGATTCGACACAAGGGGAGCCAAAGAATATTCTCAAGTATTAGTAGCTGAGTTGTCAATTCAACCACACCTGGAAACTTAGTATCTGCAGCAAAGTTTTAGTAGCAAAGTAATATGATAGTGGTGGTAACGGTAACAAAGTAAAGACAGCAAAAGTAATGTTTTTGGTATTTTTGTAGTGATTGTAACAGTAGCAACGGAAAAGTAAATAAGCGTAAACCAGTATATGGAAAACTCGTAGGCACCGATCAATGATGGATAATTATGTCGGATGTGGTTCATCATGTAACAGTCGTAACATAGGGTGACACAGAACTAGCTCCAGTTCATCAATATAATGTAGGCATGTATTCCGTAAATAATCATACATGCTTATGGAAAAGAACTTGCATGACATCTTTTGTCCTACCCTCCCGTGGCAGCGGGGTCCTATTGGAAACTAAGGGATATTAAGGCCTCCTTTTAATAGAGAACCGGAACAAAGCATTAGCACATAGTGAATACATGAACTCCTCAAACTATGGTCATCACCGGGAGTGGTCCCGATTATTGTCACTTCGGGGTTGCCGGATCATAACACATAGTAGGTGACTATAGACTTGCAAGATAGGATCTAGAACTCACATATATTCATGAAAACATAATAGATTCAGATCTGAAATCATGGCACTCGGGCCCTAGTGACAAGCATTAAGCATAGCAAAGTCATAGCAACATCAATCTCAGAACATCGTCGATACTAGGGATCAAACCCTAACAAAACTAACTCGATTACATGATAAATCTCATCCAACCCATCACCGTCCAGCAAGCCTACGATGCAATTACTCACGAACGGCGGTGAGCATCATGAAATTGGTGATGGAGGATGGTTGATGATGATGACGGCGATGAATCCCCCTCTCCGGAGCCTCGAACTGACTCCAGATCAGCCCTCCCGAGAGAGATTAGGGCTTGGCGGCGGCTCTGTATCGTAAAACGCGATGAAACTTTTTCTCTGATTTTTTTCTCCTTGAAAGCCAATATATGGAGTTGGAGTTGGCATGGGAGGGCCACCAGGGGGCCCACGAGGTAGGGGGGCGCGCCCCCCACTCTCGTGGACAGGGTGTAGTCCCCCTGGTCTTCATCTTTGGCGAGGATTTTTTTATTATTTATTCTAAGATATTCCGTGGAGTTTGAGGTCATTCCGAGAACTTTTGTTTTCTGCACATAAAACAACACCATGGCAATTCTGCTGAAAACAGCGTCAGTCCAGGTTAGTTTCATTCAAATCATACAAGTTAGAGTCGAAAACAAGGGCAAAAGTGTTTGGAAAAGTAGATACGACGGAGACGTATCAGGCGCCGCCCCCTTCCTTGTCCTATTCGGACTAGGGGGGAAGGGGGCGCGCGGCCTGCCCTGGCCGGCCCTCCTCTTCTCCCTTAGGGCCCATGAAGGCCCATAGACCCCCGGGGGGTTCCGGTAACCACCCGGTACTCCGGTAAAATCCCGATTTCACCCGGAATGATTCCGATATCCAAATATAGGCTTCCAATATATCAATCTTTATGTCTCGACCATTTCGAGACTCCTCGTCATGTCCGTGATCACATCCGGGACTCCGAACAATCTTCGGTACATCAAAATACATAAACTCATAATGAAACTGTCATCATAACGTTAAGCGTGCGGACCTTACGGGTTCGAGAACTATGTAGACATGACCTAAAACTATTTCCGGTCAATAACCAATAGCTGAACCTGGATGCTCATATTGGTTCCCACATATTCTACGAAGATCTTTATCGGTCAAACCGCATAACAGCATACATTGTTCCCTTCGTCATCGGTATGTTACTTGCCCGAGATTCGATCGTCGGTACCCAATACCTAGTTCAATCTCGTTATCGGCAAGTCTCTTTACTCGTTCCGTAATACATCATCTCACAACTAACTCATTAGTTGCAATGCTTGCAAGGCTTAAGTGATGTGCATTACCGAGAGGGCCCAGAGATACCTCTCCGACAATCGGAGTGACAAATCCTAGTCTTGAAATACGCCAACCCAACATGTACCTTCGGAGACACCTGTAGAGCTCCTTTATAATCACCCAGTTACATTGTGACGTTTGGTAACACACAAAGTGTTCCTCCAGTAAACTGGAGTTGAATAATCTCATAGTTGTAGGAACTTTGTATAAGTCATGAAGAAAGCAATAGCAACATACTAAACAATCAAGTGCTAGGCTAACGGAATGGGTCAAGTCAATCACATCATTCTCCTAATGATGTGATCCCGTTAATCAAATGACAACACATGTCTATGGTCAGGAAACATAACCATCTTTGATTAATGAGCTAGTCAAGTAGAGGCATACTAGTGACATTATGTTTGTCTATGTATTCACACATGTATCATGTTTCCGGGTAATACAATTATAGCATGAATAATAAACATTTATCATGATATTAGGAAATAAATATTAACTTTATTATTGCCTCTAGGGCATATTTCTTTCAGCTCAATCCTTTTTGTAGCAAAGGACAAGCCTGGTAACTCTTATATAAGTAAAAGCACTCCCGAGGACACATGGGAATATCGTCAAGCTAGTTTTCATCACGTTCATATGATTCGCGTTCGTTACTTTGATAATTTGATATGTGGGTGGACCGGTGCTTGGGTGTTGTTCTTACTTTAACAAGCATCCCACTTAGTTAACCTCTATTGCAAGCATCCGCAACTACAACAAAAGTATTAAGGTAAACCTAACCATAGCATGAAACATATGGATCCAAATCAGCCCCTTACGAAGCAACGCATAAACTAGGTTTAAGCTTCTGTCACTCTAGCAACCCATCATCTACTTAGTACTTCCCAATGCCTTCCTCTCGGCCCAAATAATGGTGAAGTGGTATGTAGTCGACGTTCACATAACACCACTAGAGGCTAGACAACATACATCTCATCAAAATATCGAACGAATATCAAATTCACATGACTACTAATAGCAAGACTTCTCTCATGTCCTCAGGAACAAACATAACTACTCACAAAGCATATTCATGTTCATAATCAGAGGGGTATTAATATGCATAAAGGATCTGAACATATGATCTTCCACTAAATAAACCAACTAGCATCAACTACAAGAAGTAATCAACACTACTAGCAACCTACTAGTACTAACCCAGGACTTGGAGACAATAATTGGATACAAGAGATGAACTAGGGTTTTGAGAGGAGATGGTGTTGCTGAAGATGTTGATGGAGATTACCCTCTCCCGATGAGAGGAGCATTGGTGATGACGATGGCGATGATTTCCCCCTCCCAGAGGGAAGTGTCCCCGGCAGAACGGCTTTGCCGGATCCCTAGATTGGTTCCGCCAAGGTTCCGCCTCGTGGCGGCGGAGTTTCATCCCGAAAGGTTGCTTATGATTTTTTCCTCGACGAAAGACCTCATATAGCAGAAGATGGGCATCGAAGGACCAACAGGGGGCCCACGAGGTAGGGGGCGCGCCCTGGGGGGTAGGGTGTGCCCCCCACCCTCGTGGACAGGTGGGGCCCCCTCTGGTGAACTTCTTCCACTAGATATTTTTTATTATTTCCCAAAATGACTTCCGTGGAGTTTCAGGACTTTTGGAGTTGTGCAGAATAGGTCTCTAATATTTGCTCCTTTTCCAGCATAGAATTCCAGCTGCCGGCATTCTCCCTCCTTATGTTAACCTTGTAAAATAAGAGAGAATAGGCATAAGTATTGTGACATAACTTGTAACAACGGCCCATAATGCAATAAATATCAATATAAAAGCATGATGCGAAATGGACGTATCAACTCCCACAAGCTTAGACCTCGCTTGTCCTCAAGCGAAAGCCAATAACAATAAATATGTCGCCATGTTTAGAGGTAGAGGCGTCGAAAAAAATAAAATACGGACATGAAGGCATCATGATTATTCTCATAACAGCAACATATATAGATATTGTCATATGATTTCTTATGCTCAAGTAATAATCTATTCACAAGGCAGAGTACGAATCATAAAATTTATTGAGAACCAACAAACCATAATCTCAGTCATTGAAGCAATTGCAATTTATCATAACATCAGAAAGAGTCTATGTCAGAGCTTAATAGCAAGTCCACATACTCAACTATCATTTAGTATTTCATAATTGCTAACACTCACGCGATACTTGTGGTTACGGAATTTTAATCGGACACAGAGAAAGATAGGGGCTTATAGTTTCGCCTCCCAACCTTTTACCTCAAGGGTAATGTCAACAATAATAACTCATGCTCCCCTGCATCCAATTAGATATATCCATCAGGATCTTTCCAACATACTATGCTTGCAAAAGGATAAAATGAAAAAGGAAAGGTGAAGATCACCGTTACTCTTGCATGAGGTAGAAGATGATAATAAAAGATAGGCCCTCCGTAGAGTGAAGCAGAGGTTGCCATGCGCTTTTATGGTTGGATGCTCAAAATCTTAATGCGAAAGAACGTCACTTTATATTGCCCCTTGTGATATGAACCTTTATTATGCAGTCCATCGCTTTTATTACTTCCACATCACAAGATTGTATAAAGATTATTTCTCCCACACCAATCAATCATACATATTTAGAGCAATTTTTATTGCTTTGCGCCGATGAAAACTTACTTGAAGGATCTTACTCAATCCATAGGTAGGTATAGTGGACTCTCATGGCAAAACTGGTTTAAGGATTTTTGGAAGCACAAGTAGTATCTCTACTTGGTGCTGAGAATTTGGCTAGCATGAGGGGGAAAGGCAAGCTCAACATGTTGGATGATCCATGACAACATACTTTATCTCGGATAAAAGAAAACATAACCCGTTACGTTGTCTTCCTTGTCCAACATCAACTCTTTAGCATGTCATATTTTAATGAGTGCTCCCAATCATAAAAGATGTCAATAATAGTATATTTATATGTGAAACCCCTCTTTCCTTATTACTTCCTATTAATTGCAACGATGACCAAAGCTACGTTTGCCAAATCCCAACAACTTTTAATCATCATACTCTTTCTATGTGAAGTCCTTACTCTCAATAAGATCAATATGAAATCTTATTATTTATATTCTTTTTCTCTTTTCTTTTATTCACTCAAGATCATGGCAAAATGATGCTGCCCTTGACTCAACACTAATCTTTATTATATAGCTCACGGACTCGATTACATAGAGAGATCATAAAGCAAAACTCAAAACTAGATCATGCCATAAACTTTATTCTACTAGATCAAGATACTACTAATAGGATCGAACTAAGAAAACGGTAAAGATAAGAGTGTGATGGTGATACGATACCGGGGCACCTCCCGCAAGCTTGGCAGTTGCCAAGGGGAGTGCCCATACCCATGTGATTATGTCTCCTTCTTTGTTGGTGGAGAAGGTGAAGGTGATGTTGACTTAGTTGATGGCATAGACTTCTCCCTTAATTTGCGCTTGAGGACAGAATTTTGGTCCCTCAAATCGTCAATCTCCCACTCCAGGGTTAATATCTTTTTGCATAGGTCCTGCTTATTTTCCTGCAAGAGACGAAAAGGGATAAACTCGATCTTTGGTTTCTTTACCCTATCAGGGAGACTTGACTTTTTGAACTCCACGTGCATGTCCCCAGGTTGAGGTAATGGGGATTCGTCTTCATCTGAGCTCGTCTCCTCCTTCCCCTTGAGTTCATAGTCCTCTTCTTCCTCCGTGGTCCAACCATCGTGCTCCACATCTCCATAGGCCTTAGGATTTGATAGGTAATCATCCACATAGCTTTCTCCTTCCGAATCCTGGGACGACATGTTGATCTAATCTGCAGTAGGACAGCTCGGAACAAGAACAGAGGATAATTGCATGATACGGGAGTCAAAACTTTCGGGAAAATATATAATGAATTTCTACCGAACAAAATACATATCGTGCAAGAAAATGGAGTCCGGAAGGCACACGAGGTGCCCACAAGGTAGGGGGAGCGCCCAGGGGGGTAGGGCGCGCCCTCCACCCTCGTGGGGCCCTCGTGTCCTTCCCGGACTGCTACTTATTTTTCTTTTTTTCTAAATTTTCCAAAACGGAGAAATATGGCCTTAAAAACTGTTTTGGAGTCTGTTTACTTACCGTACCACATACCTATTCCTTTTCGGAGTCTGAAACGTTCTGGAAAGTGTCCCTTATGTATTCCTCCGGGGTTACGGTTTCGATAACATTGGTTTCAACATTTATGGGATTACCTGAGATATAATGTTTGATTCTTGGACCGTTTACCACCTTCGGATTTGTGCCTTCGAAGTTGTTGAATTTTATGGCACCGGAACGATAGACCTCCTCGATAACGTAGGGGCCTTCCCATTTAGAGAGAAGTTTTCCTACAAAAAATTAAACGAGAGTTGTATAGCAATACATAATCACCTACATTAAACTCACGCTTTTGTATCCTTTTGTCATGCCATCTTTTAACTTTTTCTTTAAACAACTTGGCATTTTCATAAGCTTGGGTTCTCCATTCATCAAGTGAGCTAATATCAAATAACCTCTTTTCACTGGCAATTTTGAAATCATAGTTGAGCTCTTTAATAGCCCAATATGCCTTATGTTCTAGTTCGAGAGGTAAGTGACATGCTTTTCCGTAAACCATTTTAAATGGAGACATACCCATAGGATTCTTATATGCAGTTCTATAAGCCCATAATGCATCATAGAGTTTCTTGGACCAATTCTTTCTAGACCTATTGATAGTCTTTTGCAAAATTAATTTGAGCTCTCTATTACTCAATTCTACTTGACCACTAGAATGTGGGTGATAAGGAGATGCAATTCTATGATTAACATCATATTTAGCAAGCATTTTACGGAAAGCACCATGAATAAAATGTGAACCACCATCAGCCATTAAATATCTAGGGACTCCAAACCTCGGAAAATAACTTCCTTAAGCATTTTAATAGAAGTGTTATGATCAGCACTACCAGTTGGAATAGCTTCTACCCACTTAGTAACGTAATCAACAGCAACTAAAATATGTGTATATCCATTAGAGGCAGGAAAAGGTCCCATATAATCAAAGCCCCAAACATCAAATGGTTCAATAACGAGTGAATAATTCATAGGCATTTCTTGACGTCTACTAATATTACCAATTCTTTGACATTCATCACAAGATAAGACAAACTTACGGGAATCCTTGAAGAGAGTGGCCAATAAAACCTGGATTGCAATACCTTATGTGCAGTTCTATCTCCAGCGTGGTGTCCTCCATAAGCTTCGGAATGACACTTGCGTAGGATCTGTTCCTGTTCATGCTCAGGTACACAACGTCTAATAACACCATCTACTCCTTCTTTATAAAGATGTGGGTCATCCCAAAATTAATGTCTCAAATCATAGAAAAACTTTTACTTTTATTGGTATGTGAAACTGGGTGGTATGAATTTAGTAACAATGTAATTAATTAGCATAATCAGCATACCATGGAGTACTACGAGAAGTATTTATGACATTTAATTGCTCATCAGGAAAGCTATCATCAATAGGTAGTGGGTCATCAAGAACATTTTCTAACCTAGACAAGTTGTCTGCAACGGGGTTCTCAGCTCCCTTTCTATCAACAATATGCAAATCAAATTCTTGTAGCAAGAGAACCCATCTAATAAGTCTAGGTTTAGCATCTTTCTTCTCCATAAGATATTTAATAGTAGCATGATCTGTGTGAATGGTTACTTTAGAATCAACAATATAAGGTCTGAACTTATCACAAGCAAATACAACTGCTAACAGTTCTTTTTCAGTAGTAGCATAATTTCTTTGAGCATTGTCTAGAGTCTTACTAGCATAATGGATAACATTTAATTTCTTATCAACTCTTTGCCCTAGAACAACACCTACAGCATAATCTCTAGCATCACACATAATTTCAAAGGGTAAATTCCAATCAGGTGGCTGAACAATAGGTGCAGAAATCAATGCCTTCTTAAGTATTTCAAATGCTTCTACACAATCATCATCAAAGACAAATGGTATATGTTTTTGCAATAAATTAGTCAGAGGCCAAGAAATTTTTGAGAAGTCCTTAATGAACCTCCTATAAAATCCGGCATGACCAAGGAAACTTCTTATACCTTTGATGTCCTTGGGACATGGCATCTTTTCAATAGCATCAACCTTAGCTTTTTCAACTTCAATACCTCTTTCAGAAACTTTATGCCCCAAGACAATACCTTCATTAACCATAAAGTGGCACTTTTCCCAATTCAAGACAAGATTAGTTTCTTGACATCTCTGCAAAACTCGACCAAGATTGCTCAAGCAATCATCAAAAGAAGATCCATAGACGGAAAAGTCGTCCATGAAAACCTCACAAATCTTTTCACAAAAGTCAGAGAATATAGCCATCATGCATCTTTGAAAGGTAGCAGGTGCATTACATAAACCAAAAGGCATATGTCTATAAGCAAAAGTACCAAAAGGGCATGTAAAAGTAGTCTTTGATTGATCTTTAGCTGACACGGGTATTTGGGAGAAACCATAATAACCATCTAGAAAGCAATAATGGGTATGTTTGCATAATCTTTCTAACATTTGATCGATAAAAGGTAAGGGGTAATGATCTTTCTTCGTAGCTTAATTTAATTTGCGGAAATCAATTACCATCCTATAACCTGTAATAATTCTTTGCGGAATCAATTCATCTTTATCATTAGGAACAATAGTAATACCTCCCTTCTTAGGGACACAATGGACAGGACTTACCCACTGACATCAGCAACGGGATAAATTATACCTGCCTCCAGAAGCTTTAGTATTACTTTTCTTACTACTTCTTCCATTTTAGGATTAAGCCTTCTTTGATGATCACGAACTGGTTTGGCATCTTCTTCCAGATTTATTTTGTGTTGACATAGAGTGGGACTAATGCCCTTATGATCATCAAGAGTATACCCAATAGCACCACGGTGCTTCTTCAGAGTTTTCAATAATCTCTGTTCTTCATGCTCTGAAAGGTTAGCACTAATAATAATAGGATATATTTTCTTTTCTTCAAGATAAGCATATTTAAGATTATCAGGCAACGGTTTAAGCTCAAACACTGGATCACCCTTGGGTGGAGGAGGATCCCTTAAGATTTCAACGGGCAAATTGTGTTTCAGAATAGGTTCCTGTTTAAAGAATACTTCGTCTATTTCCCTTCTTTCATTCATAAACATATCATTTTCATGGTCTAGCAAATATTGTTCTAAAGGATCACTAGGAGGTACGGCAATAGAAGCAAGACCAATAATTTCATCCTTACTAGGCAATTCTTCTTCAGGGTGTTGTCTACTAAATTTAGAGAAATTAAACTCATGAATCATATCATCCAAGCCAATAGTAACAACATTCTTTTCGCAGTCTATCTTAGCGTTAACAGTATTCAAGAAGGGTCTGCCAAATATAATGGGACAAAAGCTATCTTGTGGGGAACCAAGAATAAGAAAATTAGCAGGATATTTAGTTTTCCCACACAAGACTTCAACATCTCTAACAATTCCCATTGTTGATATAGTATCTTTATTAGCAAGCTTAATTGTGACATCAATACCTTTTAACTCAGCAGGTGCAATTTCATGCTTAATTTCTTCGTATAAAGTATGCGGTATAACACTAGCACTAGCACCCATATCACATAAGCCATGATAACAATGATCTCCTATTTTAACATAAATAACAGGCACCCTACCACAGGTATATGTTTATCTTTAGCACAAGGTTTGGCAATTCTGGCGGTTTCACCACAGAAATGAATAACATGCCCATCAATATTATCAGACAAGGGGTCTTTAACAATAGCAATATTAGGTTCAACTTTAACTTTCTCAAGAGGTGTATAAGTTCTAATATTACTTTTACGAACAACAGTTGAAGCTTTAGCATGATCCTTTATTCTAACAGGGAAGGTTGGTTTCTCAACATAAGAAGTAGGAACAATAGGATCATTATAAGTAACAGTCTTTTCTTCAACTTTAGTAGGTGCAGCTACTTTTACTTCTATGGGAGGATGATATTTAAAACACTTCTCCTTAGGGAGATCAACATAAGTAGCAAAAGATTCACAGAAAGAAGCTACTATCTCAGAGTCAAGTCCGTATTTAGTGCTAAATTTATGAAAAATATCGGTATCCATAAAAGACTTAACACAATCAAACTTAGGTGTCATACCTGACTCCTTACCTTCGTCGAGATCCCAATCTTCAGAGTTGCGTTTAATTCTATCCAATAAATTCCATTTGAATTCAATAGTCTTCATCATAAAAGAGCCAGCACAAGAAGTATCGAGCATGGCGCGATTGTTTTCAGAAAGCCGAGCATAAATTTTTTGAAGAATTATTTCTCTTGAGAGCTCATGATTGGGGCATGAATATAACATTGATTTAAGACTCCCCCAGGCTTGAGCGATGCTTTCTCCTTCGCGAGGCCAAAAATTATATATATAATTGCGATCACGATGAACAAGATGCATAGGATAAAACTTCTGATGAAATTCCAATTTCAATCATTTGTAACTCCATTACCCCGTATCATCACATAGCCTATTCAATGCATCTCCCTTTAAAGAAAAAGGGAACACCTTCTTCTTAATAACATCATCGGGTATACCTGCAAGCTTAAATGATCCACAAACTTCATCCACATAGATTAGGTGCTCATCAGCATGCATTGTTCCATCTCCTGCAAAAGGAATAGCTAGCAGTTTTTCCAACATACCCGAAGGAATTTCAAAGTAGACATTTCCATTTTCAGTAGGTTGAGGAGCAACTCTTTCTTCTACTGGTCGGGGTGAAGATACCCCGAACAAGCCTCTCAAAGGATTACTTTCCATAGTAACAAGTGACAGTAAATTTCAGCACACTATATAAATTTTTCCGTACCAAATTCCACCTACCAAAGGCGCTTCACTCCCCGGCAACGGTGCCAGAAAAGAGTCTTGATGACCCATGATATGTCTCCAACGTATCTATAAATTTTTATTGCTCCATGCTATATTATCTACTGTTTTGGGCAATATTGGGCTTTATTTTCCACTTTTATATTATTTTTGGGACTAACATATTAACCGGAGGCCCAGCCCAGAATTGTTGTTTTTAGCCTATTTCAGTGTTTTGAAGAAAAGGAATATCAGACGGAGTCGAAACGGAATGAAATCAACTAGAGAAGTTATTTTTGGAAGGAAAGCTACCCGATGGACTTGGACCCCACGTCAAGTAAGAAGGGAGGTGGCCACGAGGGTGGGGGGCACGCCCATCCCCTAGGGCGTGCCCCCCTGCCTCGTGGGCCCCCCAGAGGTCTCCTGACGTACTTCTTCCACCTATATAACTCCATATACCCTAAAACTTCCAAAGACGAGAATAGACCGGGAGTTCTGCTGCCGCAAGCCTCTTTAGCCACCAAAAGTCAATCGGGACCCTGCTCTGGCACCCTGCCGGAGGGGGGAACCCTCACCAGTGACCATCTTCATCATCCCGGCGCTCTCCATGACGAGGAGGGAGTAGTTCACCCTCGAGGCTGAGGGTATGTACCAGTAGCTATGTGTTTGATCTCTCTCTCTCTCTCTCTCTCTCTCTCTCTCTCTCGTGTTCTTGATTTGGCACGATCTTGATGTATCGCGAGCTTTGCTATTATTGTTGGATCTTATGTTGCTTCTCTCCCTCTACTCTCTTGTAATGGATTGAGTTTTCCCATTGAAGTAATCTTATCGGATTGAGTCTTTAATGATTTGAGAACACTTGATGTATGTCTTGCCGTGCGTATCTGTGGTGACAATGGGATATCACGTGATTCACTTGATGTATGTTTTGGTGATCAACTTGCGGGTTCCGCCCATGAACCTATGCATAGGGGTTGGCACATGTTTTCGTCTTGATTCTCCGGTAGAAACTTTGGGGCACTCTTTGAGGTTCTATGTGTTGGTTGAATAGATGAATCTGAGATTGTGTGATGCATATCGTGTAATCATACCCACGGATACTTGAGGTGACATTAGAGTATCTATGTGACATTAAGGTTTTGGTTTATTTGTGTCTTAAGGTGTTATTCTAGTACGAAAACTAGGGCTGTTTGTGACACTTATAGGAATAGCCTAACAGATTGATTGGAAAGAATAACTTTGAGGTGGTTTCGTACCCTACCATAATCTCTTCATTTGTTCTCCGCTATTAGTGACTTTGGAGTGACTCTTTGTTGCATGTTGAGGGATAGATATATGATCCAATTATGTTATTATTGTTGAGAGAACTTGCACTAGTGAAAGTATGAACCTTAGGCCTTGTTTCAATGCATTGCAATACCGTTTACGCTCACTTTTATCATTAGTTACCTTGCTGTTTTTATATTTTCAGATTACAAAAACCTATATCTACCATCCATATTGCACTTGTATCACCATCTCTTCACCGAACTAGTGCACCTATACAATTTACCATTGTATTGGGTGTGTTGGGGACACAAGAGACTCTTTGTTATTTGGTTGCAGGGTTGCTTGAGAGAGACCATCTTCATCCTACGCCTCCCACGGATTGATATCTTTCGTGAGTATGATGGGAAGGAAAATTGTGCCAAAGTGTTAGAAGAAGAATGCATTAGAATGTTTGGCACTAAATCTTTGAATTATGAGCATGATTGCAATGTTGTTAGTATGAATTCCTTGAATATCCATGATGCTAATGATATGCAAAGCCACAAGCTTGGGGAAGCTATGTTTGATGAACATGATATTTTTTGCCCCCCCCCCCCAAGCTATGATGAGCAAAATTACTATGATGAAAGCATGCTTCCTATCTATGATGACTATTTTGATGGCACGTATGCTTTAAAGAATAATGATGACCACGAAACTTGTCATCTTGATCTTAATTTTCAATCACATGATAGCTATTTTGTTGAGTTTGCTCCCACTATTATTCATGGGAAGAAATTTGCTTATGTGGAGAGCAATAAAAATTCTATGCTTGTATATCATGAAAAGAATGCTTTGTGTGATGGTTATATTGTTGAAGTTATTCATGATGCTACTGAAAATTCTTATGAGAGAGGATCATATGCTTCTACATATTGCTATAATATCAAGTTTCCTCTCTATGTGCTTAAAGTTTTAAAGTTATGCTTGTTTTTCCTTCCTATGCTAGATGATTCTTGCTCCAATAAGTTTTTTGTTCACAAAATCCCTATGCATAGGAAGTGGGTTCGACTTAAATGTGCTAGTCATATTCTTCATGATGCTCTCTTTATGTTTCAATTCCTATCTTTTATGTGAGCATCATTGAAATCATCATGCCTAGCTAGGGGCGTTAAACGTTAGCGCTTGTTGGGAGGCAACCCAATTTTATTTTAGTTTCTTGCTTTTCATTCTGTTTAGGAATAAATAATCCATCTAGCTTCTGGTTAGATGTGGTTTTGTGTTTTAATTAGTGTTTGTGCCAAGTAGAACCTTTGGGAAGACTTGGGGTGAAGTCTTTATGATCATGCTGTAAAAAAATAGAAACTTTAGCGCTCACGAGATTAGCTAAACATTTTTACTGGAGAGTGCTATTTAGTTGATTCTTTTTGCAGATGATTACTAGACAAATTCCTTAGGTCTACCAATTTATTTTAGAATTTTTGGAGTTCCAGAAGTATACGTTTGATACAGATTACTACAGACTGTTCTGTTTTTGACAGATTCTGTTTTCATTGTGTTGCTTGCTTATTTTGATGAACCTATGGCTAGTAAAATAGTTTATAAACCATAGAGAAGTTGTAATACAGTAGATTTAACACCAATACAAATAAAGAATGAGTTCATTACAGTACCATGAAGTGGTGTTTTGTTTTCTTTCGCTAACGGAGTTCACGAGATTTTCTGTTAAGTTTTGTGTTGTGAAGTTTTCAAGTTTTGGGTAAACATTCGATGGGCTATGGAATAAGGAGTGGCAAGAGCCTAATCTTGGGGATGCCCAAGGCACACCAAGGTAATATTCAAGGATAAACAAGAGCCTAAGCTTGGGGATGCCCCGGAAGGCATCCCCTCTTTCGTCTTCGTTCATCAGGTAACTTTACTTGGAGCTATATTTTTATTCACCACATGATATGTGTTATGCTTGGAGCATCATTTCCTTTTGTTATTTTTTGCTTGCTGTAATTTATATTAATGTTTTGCATCTCTTTTTTTCAATAAAAATGTCAAGGATAGCTTTTGCCATGCTTATTTTGCAAGTATGCATGTTGCTGTTTGAAAACAGAAAGTTCACCGCTGTTGCAAAAATTCCTTAGAAAAGTTAGAATGTGATAAAATGTTGAAACCTTTTGCATATTAAGCTCTGATAAATTTACTACAGTGGGAATTTTATTTCATAATTTGTGGAGTTAGGGAAGTATGATGAATCTTGCATTATTTACAGACTGTACTGTTTTGGCAGATTGCTGTTATGTTTACATTGTTTGCATATGTTTGCTTGTTTAATGATTCTATTTGATGATAGGAGTATTAAATATGCAGAGTCATTTAGTATGCAATGTTGAATAATAATTTTAGTGATTTACTACAGTATAGTATGATAAGGTTTTTGCATTGGTTTATACTAACCTATCTCACGAGTTCTTGTTGAGTTTGGTGTGGATGAAGCTTTTGAGATTTAGGAAACCGTGATATGAGAGGAATTAAGGAGACACAAAAGCTCAAGATTGGGGATGCCCAAGGCACCCCAATATAATATTTCAAGAAGTCTCAAGCATCCGAGCTTGGGCATGCCCCGGTAGGCATCCCACCTTTCTTCTTCAACAATTATCGGTTAGTATCGGTTAAACCTAAGTTTTTGCTTCTTCACATGAGGTGTGATATCCTTGAAATGTCGTTTTCTTTAGCTTTGCTTGCTGTTTGAATAAAATACCAAGATCATAAATTATTAAATGGGAGATTCTTCACATAGTGGCATAATTATTCGGCTACTCATTGATCTTCACTTATATCTTTTAGAGTAGTTTGTCATTTGCTCTAGTACTTCACTTATATCTTTTAGAGCACGGTGGTGGTTTTATTTTGAAGAAATAGATGAACTCTCATGCTTCACTTAGATTATTTTGATAGTCTTAAATAGCATGGTAATTTACTTAAATAATCCTAATATGCTAGGTATACAAAAATAGTAAAAACTTTCTTATGAGTGCGTTGAATACTAAGAAGAGTTGATGCTTGATAATTGTTTTGAGATATGGAAGTGATAATATCAAAGTCGTACTAGTTGAGTAGTTATGAATTTGGGAAATGCGTGTGTTGAAGTTTGCAAGTCCCGTAGCATGCACGTATGGTAAATGTTATGTAACAAATTTGAAACATGAGGTGTTATTTGACTGTCCTCCTTATGAGTGGCGGTCGGGGACGAGCGATGGTCTTTTCCTACCAATCTACCCCCCTAGGAGCATGCGCGTAGTGCTTTGGTTTTTGATGGCTAGTAGATTTTTGCAATAAGTATGTGAGTTCCTTATGACTAATATTGAGTCCATGGATTATACGCACTCTCACCCTTCCATCATTGCTAGCCTCTTCGGTACCGTGCATTGCCCTTTCTCACTTCGAGAGTTGGTGCAAACTTCGCCGGTGCATCCAAACCCCGTGATATGATACGCTCTTTCACACATAAACCTCCTTACATCTTCCTCAAAATAGCCACCATACCTACCTATTATGGCATTTCCATAGCCATTCCGAGATATATTGCCATGCAACTTTCCACCGTTCCGTTCTTCATGACACATTCATCATTGTCATATTGCTTAGCATGATAATGTAGTTGACATAGTATTCGTGGCAAAGCCACCGTTCACAATTCTTTCATATATGTCACTTTTCATTCATTGCATATCCTGGTACACCGCCGGAGGCATTCATATAGAGTCATACTATGTTCCAGTGTCGAGTTGTAATCATATAGTTGTAAATAAATAGAAGTGTGATGATCATCATTTCATAGAGCATTGTCCCAATAAAAAAAGAGAGGGCAATGTTACTATCTCTTTTTCTACACTTGTGCTTCAAAGTAGCACCATGTTCTTCATATAGCGAGTCTCATATATTGTGCTTCAAAGTAGCACCATGTTTTTCATATAGAGTCTCTTAAGTTATCACTTTCATATACTAGTGGGAATTTTTTATTATAGAACTTGGCTTGTATATTCCAATGATGGGCCTCCTCAAGTGCCCTAGGTCTTCGTGAGAAAGCAAGTTGGATGCACACCAACTTAGTTTCTTTTGTTGAGCTTTCATACATTTATAGCTCTAGTGCATCCGTTGCATGGCAATCCCTACTCCTTGCATTAACATCAATCGATGGGCATCTCCATAGCTCATGGATTAGCCTCGTTGATGTGAGACTTTCTCCTTTTTGTCTTCTCCACATAACCCCCGTCAGCATATTCTATTCCACCCATAGTGCTATGTCCATGGCTCGCGCTCATATATTGCGTGAAAGTTTATAGGTTTGAGATTATTAAAGTATGAAACACTTGCTTGGCTTGTCATCGGGGTTGTGCATGATGAGAGCATTCTTGTGTGACAAAAATGGAGCATGACTAAACTATATGATTTTGTAGGGATGAACTTTATTTGGCCATGTTATTTTGAGAGGACATAATTGCTTAGTTAGTACGCTTGAAGTATTATTATTTTTATGTCAATATAAACTTTTGTCTTGAATCTTTCATATCTGAATGTTCATATAATAAATTAATAAGTAAGAAGAATTACAATGAAACTGTGCCAACTAGCATTCCACATCAAAAATTATCTTTTTTATCCATGCTGCCAGTCAAGCTCGAGGCGCTTGAGGTCTCATGGCATTCCGATGGTGGAGACCAAAGCATCCTCTTGTTCCAACGTCAAGCACTATGGTCGGGGCGGTGCTCCGGGTGGCCGGCGGATGGTGTCAGATGCAGGCAATAGACAGAACAAAGGAGGAGATGTCTAATATTTTCTCTATTTCTAATTTTTGATAGATATAAATGTCTAATATTTTTCTTTCTGCAGATTTACTAATTTATTCTCTGTAATTTTATTTATGTATATCAAATAAAATGTTCACTAAAGTTGTTATTATTATTATTAGCCACACAGAAAACATTCCATATAATCCTTTTATTTGCCTCAAATTAATAAAAAAATCTACTATGAGAACAAATGATCTTTAGTGAAAAGGTTTGCATTTTTAAACTACTGCTAAAGAGAAAGATAAACTTTTGCTAATATAGTATTCCACCCGCACTATTTCATCAGATAAATAAATATTGCATATAAGAGAGCAAATTATTCCATAAAACCTATTTTTCATATGTATGCATGGAAGGTCACTTCATGCAGATAGAGAGTATTCCTTGCTCTATTTACACATATATTATATTCCTTCTGCATATATGGTTTGCAAGGCCAGTTTTGTATGGTCGAGCATGTTAATGTATCACGGGAAGACTGCCCAGGCAGCCCATCAAAACTCCTCCGGCCACACAGCCCATATTCACTAGGTCATTACGATGGACCAAAGCAACTAGTAGCAATTGCAATCCATCGGAAATATCTCTGTCGCCGCCGGCGCCAGCCGCCGCCACCTACGCCATGCTCCAGCTCTGAGAGTGCGTCGTTTCCCGTCTCCTCTCTTCTCCCCTCACCTATACCATCTTCCTGCTCCGTTATTTCCTCTCCATCACCGCAGCCTCTGGTATTTTATTATGTACATAAAAGAAAACATTCACTATATTATAAGAATTATTTCATCATACAAAAAAATCAATTTAAAACTTTTATTTGTATAAAATTAATAGAAATCTTTTATTGATAACAAAATAATATCTATTAATGGAAAAATTCTGCATTTATAAGTAATATTTTATAGGAGAATTTCATTGTGCATGAAATTTTCTTAAAATGTTCACCGTGCTTGTAAAAATTATCTGATCAGATAAAAAATGTTCCATACAAATGAGCAGATTATTCCATGTAACCTATTTTACCTCAAATTAATAAAATGTTACTGTACTTTTTTTTAGGCAAATATGTTACTGTACTTCTGAATAGGGAAAAAAAATGGATGGCCCACGTAGCCCATATTGACTGCCTGTAGGTCACTACGACGGAGCAAGCGCAGCAGCAATTGCAATCCATCCGAAAGATCTCCGTCGCCGCCGCCGCCGGCCGCCATGCTCCGCCTCCGAGAGTGCGTCGTTTTCCGTCTCTTCTCTTCTTCCTCCACCTCTGCCATCTCCCCACTCCGCCGCCTACTCTCCATCGCCGCGTCGCCCTCCATTTCCCCAGATCCCAGTGGATTCGCCGTGGAGGAGTACCTCGTCCACACCTGCGGCCTCACCCGTCCCCAAGCCCTCAAGGCCTCCACCAAGCTCTCCCACCTCAACTCCCCTGCCAAACCCAACGCCGTCCTCGCCTTCCTCTCCGGCCTCGGCCTCTCCGGCGCCGATGCCGCCGCCGTCGTCGCCAAAGACCCGCTCTTCCTCTGCGCCGGCGTGGAGAGGACCCTGGCCCCGGTGGTCGATGGGCTCACGGGCCTCGGCCTGTCGCGTTCCGAGATTGCCGGCCTCGTCTCGCTCGTCCACAGCGGCTTCCGCTGCAGAACCATTGTCTCCAAGATGCAGTACTACCTGCCCCTCTTCGGCTCATTGGACAACTTACTCCGGATGCTCAAGCGCGAAACCCACCTTCTGTCGGCCGACCTCGACAAGGTGGTCAAGCCCAATGCCGTGTTCCTGAGGGACTGCGGGCTAGGTGATTGTGATATTGCCAAGCTGTGCGTCTCTGTGCCGAGGATGCTCACCACCAACCCGGAGCGTGTTCGGGCCATGGTGGCATGTGCCGAAGGTATAGGCGTGCCCCGTGGCTCTGGGATGTTCAGGCAGGCACTGCAGGCTGTCGCATTTCTCCGCGAGGAGAAGATTGCCGCCAAAGTGGACTACTTGAAGAATACGTTCAGGTGGTCTGATGCCCAAGTGAGCATTGCTGTGTGTAGGGCTCCAATTGTGCTGAGGAAGTCGAAGGAGTCCCTGAAGCGCAGGTCAGAGTTCTTCTTCTCTGAGGTGGGGTTGGAACCAGCGTACATTGCTCATCGTCCGATAATACTTGCTTATAGCATGGAGGGCCGACTCAGACCCCGGTACTCTGTTATCAAGTTTCTTAAGGCAAATGGATTGCTTGGTAAGTACCAGGACTACTATCGCATAGTCTTGCTGAGTGAGAAGGTATTTGTGGAGAAGTTCATATGCCCTCACAAGGAAGCTGCACCACTCCTTGCTGAGGACTATGCAACAGCTTGCAAAGGGGAAGTGCCAACTAATTTCAGATTTACATGAACAGAAGGGGGCGATGGAAATTGATTACAATGTATGGTGCAACAAAGTTATCGCCTTGCATGTAAGCTATTAGTACTTCCTGTTTCGATGTTCTTTTCCTAAGATGATGTTGGTTGTTTTCTGTAGTACGCCTGTTGCTAAATGCTAACTCCCCTATGAAACTGATAATTTGATTCCTGAAACCCTATTTGTTGATGTTGTCATTCCTTAGAGAAGATCTCTGTAAATGAGAAGGCCATGGCTATATATGTGATTCCGACTTCCATTGAAGATCATAGAAATTGGATGTGTGGGTCGACCAATCTTATGATGAAACCAGCACCATGAAACCAGAAAGCAAAAGAGTAATGCTGTGTCAGTTTCCACCGAAATGTATCAGTATGATCTACTTTCATGCCAAACTTTATCTGTGTGGTCTAGTTTAGGAAGTGATCACCTGTGTGGTCTAGTTTAGGAAGTGATCATCTGTGTGGTGACTCCAACCCATTCTATTGGCCGTCGGATACAGTGCGCCTCTGTCCTGTTGTGTCCGCACTCTGCAGAGCATCAGCAGATCTGGGCTGCCGCTGTTATTTTTTCCTGCTTAGTGACTTGAACTGAGGTACGTTGACTCTCTTTTCTTGAACGTCATGATCAAAATAGAGAAGAACTTAACAGACGCAAGAGGGGGGAAAATGAAACACTTAGCAAAGTGTGCATGCTTGTGTTGATCTCTGCTTTATATTTGTATGGGGACGAATGGATTGGATGTTAGGTTCAGATAGGATGGATATATCTAAGCCCGTTGCCACTAGGAAAAAAATCATCCTGCTGTTCAGATTGATCAAGTTTTCTTTAAAGAGTTTTACTGGAGCAAAATTAATGGTTAAGATAGCTTGATATTTTTGCACTGGGATTAGACTTGTGTTTGCTCAGAGATCCAGCTGAGCTAACTGTCTCTCAAGTAAAAGAAAAACGAACCTAATTAGTCTGATGTAACTTTTCTTTTTCTGCTTCACTGAATCCCTTTTTTATTGAGGAAATCTTCACTGAATCCTAATATGGTGATGCTGAATTACCATAAGTAAGCATGAGTATGTTTTCCTTACTTTGAAACGATGGACGCTGCAAGTGGTTTGAGGTTTCTAATTTTCAGTTCTGACTATTAAACATTCGTTTTTGACTGAAGAAGTGGGTGTTTCGATTGATGTGTCAGGTCAAATATGCATATATGATTAAGGCGAGTGGTGTGTTTCTCAGGTTTACATTGCAATAACCACTGTTCCTAGAAACACGAACTGAATTTATGATTATACACTAGGCCCGCATGATTCAGTTTTATATAAATTCAGTGTTGTGTTTTGGGTACACATTTCTTTCGGTGCAGACCTGTCCCTCTGTTTGGTTAGTATGAGGTGTGCCCTTTTCAGGAACCAGCATTGTGTTGTGCCACAGCTGTTTATGTTTATATAGTTTCTAACTTCCAGCTACAACGGTTTAAGTATCCACATGTTGCAAAAGAAAAGATTATCGACGTTCAGTATCTGACATACAAACTCAGTTCTTTACTCCACACTGATTCACATTCAGTAATCAGCTTGTTTCTTACAGCTAGTTCTGCTTTAGTTATATTCTATTGCAGTTAATTATGCATCTACAGTCCTTTCTACTGTATGTTATAGCCTTATAGGAAACACAAGCATGGATAATGTGAAAGCATGTCTTAGCAAAAGCAGAACCCAAGCGATGAAAACCAAAGGATAAAGAAGTTGGGAAGGAGAGGAAACCACAGCGCAGGAGGAGAACCCAAACTCATAGAAATAGAGCTAGCAGTGGATCTTGAAGGACTCAGAGGGCTTTCTCCTGGCTGGTGTCATTGAACGCCCGATACCTGGCCAGATTCCTTGCCTCCTCCACCAGTGTCGGTCCGATGTGCCACCCCATCTTGGGCACGACGAGGGTCACCGCGGACAAGCTTGCCGCCGCGGAGTTGGAGATCATATCCACATGGTGATCAACCCTTGCCAGCACCTTACTGCTATTGGTGATTAGCTCCATGACTCCATCTGGTGCCGAAGTTGATGAAAGACTCATCGGGTATTGCAGGACGAGTTGCCACCTTTCGTCATGCGACGTCGCCCTGGGATTGGGAGAGAATGGTAAGTAGGTGGTGGTCGCACTGTGGGAAGAAGCAAAGCGTGGCGGTTGGGCTCTGAGCATGGAGGGGTAGTAGTTGGCGTTTATCTGGGTCACCCCCTCAGCGGTGGGTGAGCCGGAGTGGTGTCTGTCAAAAACAAAGTGCGTGCCTGTACCTGTAAGAAGCCGAACTCCTTGCCGGCCTGGATAACATGGCTGAATGGTCTCATCTAATTACATTTTTCCAAATCATGGTTGAACGAATGATGTGTTGTCAGTTCCATTTTTCCCCATGTTCAGGTTTTAAGAGTGATTTGGGAAGTATCAATGTTCAGTGATGGGCCATCTTCAGATACGTGGACGTGGGCAGTGAGCTCATGCTCTGCTTCCACTAAGAAAGGCATGTAGCCTCAAACTCAGCTTACTCTTTGATTTTTTTTTTCTTTGGAGAACTTATCCCCTTTCTACCTGTAGGATTTATTATTTTGTTAGCAAGAAATACATCTATTTTAATGATCAGTTAGCTGCAGAATTGCAGAGAGTTACATCCAATAGCTTGCAAACTAGTGGAAACAATATCGCGTGGAAAATTTATATTGTCATGGTTATATTTTGCCTCTGTTCTATGTTTTGTTTTCTGCTTGTTTACAGATTCTTTGTAAGTGCTTCCTTGTATTGGCGTTCTTGTGCATTGGTTGTCAGATTGCTGCTGTTTATGATCTGGTAACAGCTTTCCTTGTCGTTGCCCCTCGTATTTTCTGTTGTTTCCTTACAAAGAAAAGTACCGTTTTCATTGCTGCCACAGTGAAGTCGCTGTGTAGGTGACGGGCACAGCAGATTCAAAGAGCATAGTTTTTCTACTAGCCTAATCCGCGCGGCGGCGCGCGGCACGCCGCGCTGAAGATCACTCGCAAATGTGCAATCTATTGATTCAAGAGTGGATCAATGCATGCTCATTTAATCTCGGAAAAATGTATATAGACATTAAAGAAACCCCGCAAAAAAATAGTATAAAGTTGTGACATTTATTTTGGGACGGAGGGAGTATTAGAAAAAGAAAGAAAAGAAAAGAAGCCCCACACACACGAAACGAACCGAGGGAGAAATATCTCAATTGAAAGAAAAATAATAATAATACAAAAATGCCACGTAGTCACATTGGCCGCCATGAAAGTAATCATATCCTTCCGAAATTCGTGCTGGTGATTGCATGCACTAATCAGCGGCCAAACCGGAAACAAACATGTACCAGACCACCACACAAGAAAAGGCAGTCTGATCTAACAAAAGAAATCCGAGGATATATCACCATGTCCACCCAATAGCAAGCCCATAAAATTCGCTTGTAAATCCAAGGAAATTGCAAATTAAAAAAAGAGAGAAAAGGAAGCCCTTGCGGGGATAGAGAAGTACTAATACATGAAGAAAGAAATTAATCACCCCAAAAAAGAAGAAAGAAAGAAAATAATTGGGACCTTGCTTGTCGGGTGTATCCGTGTATGCATGTCGTGTCCAACTCTGATTCTGTTCAAACAGGCACATTGGGACGTCAGTCTAAAGCGCATCAATCTAGAATCCAACCATACCGATTATACATCCATTATTTATAGCAAGCATCCACTAATTCCATCCTCATCATTGAGTATAATCCAAAAAGACGACACTGGATCAAATTATGTAGAACACGAGTTAGGAAAAAGATATGTAGAACATTTCAAAACTGAAAATGAATAAATCGGAGATGCGTTGGTGACCAGGCACCATGTACGGCCATCCCAACTGATCATAGTCGTCATCGATGGTGGCCAATAGGTGGACGTGTCCAGATCAAAGTCGTTGTCGAATTGATCCGTGGTTTCATGGTCCATGCATCCTGCCCGGAGACAGTGCCACTGGGAGGGGCGTATGCAAGGCAGTGAGTGCAAGGTCACGCACCGGACCTCCAGCGATGGCACAGTAGCAATTGCGCCGCTGTGTGCCTGTGGATTTGAAAACTCCAGGCTTCTTGATCTCGGTTAATACATACTCCCTCCGTTCGAAAATACTTGCCATCAAAATGAACAAAAAAAGATATATTTAAAACTAAAATTCATCTACATACATCATTTTTATTTATTTTGATGACAAGTATTTCTAAACGGAAGGAGTATTACTTAGTTAACAGCCAAATCGAAAAAGAAAAAAAAAAACCAGGCAGCCTCTCTATTCTCTCGTCGTCTTTGCTTGTCTTCTGCTCTTAAAATCTTCCTCGACCCTTTGCACGAACCCTGCACGCAACAACACAGAGCGCCCGTTGCAGCTGCCCTTTGCCTTCAATTCGGGCGCTGCATCATGCATGCCAAGATTCCGAATAACAAGATAGGCTAATTGGTCATAACTTGCAATGGCGCCTATCATTTAAACACAATCTGCATAGGAAAATTGAAAAAATTGTTAGAGCAGAACAAACCATCACGGGGAAGTGCAGTTTGAATCTCATCTTCAAATGGAAATAGGCCAGGCAAATAAAATTGAATTAGCTGAGAAAAGTAAGTACTACTACGACATATCTCTACTATTAAAGGGGGATCGAACGTCGTGATGGTTCGACCTCCCCTCTTATCGATAGCTCCTCACACCCCACGAACGATCTCTCCTCTCACGGTCCCACCCATCGCTTCTCCCCTCCCAGCCCGAGAAAAAAAAAGTAAAAACAAAACCCACGATCAACGAACGCACGTCCCACACGCACGCGACTTCCTCATCTCCCGTACCCGTCGCTCCCAATCCCGTCTCTCTCCGCTCCCCAGAATTTTTCTCTCCGGCTTCCGCACCACGGTCGCGGCGCTGGCCGTCGGCGATAGCCGATAGGAGTCCCATCAAGAAATTCTCCATTGGTGTACAACGCCTTTGCCTGCATCGCCGGGGTGGTCGTACTCGTCCAATGGCACGTCGGCGCCGGCGGACGTGTTGGCCGCCGTGAACGCCACACTCAGGGACGCCGTCGGGGCAGGGTTCACGGTGCCGCAGAAGGCCGGCGACGGATGGTGCGGCGAGTGCGAGGCCTCCGATCCGAAGGGCGCTGCGGGCATGACAGCGGGGCGCCAGAATAACACATGCATGTTCTTCTACCCGGCGGTCAGGCTAGCAGGTCGTTTCCTACTCGTTCGTCAGGTTCAGGTACCCAATAGTTGCTAATTCCCGACAAGTCTATTTACAGGTGATGAAAGACTTCTTTTCTTTGATGCTGACACTTCATCTACAAGTACGTATGACTCTTTGTCTATAGAAAATCAGAACGAATTAAGTATGATAGTGGCATAAACACAAATCATATTCTCTACTCCATACTACGTTTGGATCGAAGCCGGGTCTGACTAGAGATAGAACTTGTCTATTCCTAGCTACCTTTCCTTTTTTATACAGATTTATTTTCACATTGGTTTTTGATCTTTCTGGACAAAAGAAAGCAAGCAAAAAGGCAATAGCAATGGCAAGCACATGAAATACTACTGCCTTACTTACCAGTGCTTTTCTTACCGAAATCCATCGTGTACATGGAACATACAAATAAATACCAGTGCTTTTCTTACCAGTGCTTCTCGTCATGGTGTCGTTCAAGTAAATACGCAAGAGGAGGCGGTACATATGACCTCCTCGTCTGGGCTCCTCAAGTACAGTAACTCTGGCGGGACACCCTGCTCCACAGGCAGCAGCAACCTGGAGTCCGGCAGTGTCCACAAGCCGCAGACACACCAATTCACCTACGAGGAGCTGGAGGTGGCCATCGGTGACTTCAGTGACAGCTGACAGCTCGGCGACCGGCGCCGGCTTCGGTGACATGTACAAAGGTAGATAACTGGCGCGATCTCGCTATTTCCTTGGAGTTTGATATGGATCAACTTGCTGACGAAATCGGATTTTGATGTGGTGTTCAGGGCAACTACGGGACTAGCTTAATCTAATTATAATTAGGCACTACCTACTGCTTAAACTATATTCCCTTTCAGCTGAATTAAAGATGTTGGGTATTTTCTTCTATGAAGCTACTCTTGAATTCGATATATAATCTGCAGCCGTAATCGAAGAGCTGAAGAACTACATTGATTTTGCTATCCACCAAGTATTCTTATCTTTCTACATTGATTTCGTTAGCTGGTTTTCTTTATCATGCTTGTTAGCTTTTCATGCAATTTTGCATGTGAAATACTAAATGTGACAGTGAAGTAATAGTGGGCATTTGTTGTTATTTGTTAATGGTAATACTGAACAGAGCATGGTTCTGTTGTGGAAAAATATCCCTTCCGTACGAAATTAACTTGTGGGCACAGTTATATCGTTTGTCTCTCAATTTCTCATCAAGCTGTTGATTACGTATATATGGTGATACTGAAACAAAGGCTGCCCTAAAGGATGAGCGTGTATTTGGATCAATAAAATGTCATGTGTTGTATTTTTTCTCTTTTCTTTATCAAACTAGCCAGTTACTATCTAACAAAAGAAGAAGAACAGTAATAGACATACACTGTATTTATTTTACTAAAATGTCTGCCATGGAAGAATGTTAGAACTAAAAATTTGTTTTGTTAACAATTTATGCTTTACCCTAATTTATACCTTTTTGTTCAGGCCTTGCAGAGCATTTACCTTTGTAGCATATAATGGTCATCGAACTCTTAGAGCCAAGTATATGCCGTGATTGCTATGCAACAAAATCATTTAGCTAGGGTTACGGTTTCAAAAAAAATAAATACATTTTCTTGACATTGAACCGGGTCGTAAATAATGCAATTTCTTTATGCAGAGGAAGTATTTTTCCTTCTAGAGGAAATTATGGTCTTATGGCTTAACATAATTACTTATTGTGTAATTCTACAGATTGAAATGTAAGCTTGTAGCTGCTTGAGCATGGGAGGCAGCATGGATTTCTCTATAAAGGGTGTCGGACACCACCTTGGGGTGAGCACACACATTTACCAGTATTCTTATCATCACCGTCGGACCAATTCTGATAGATGCCAATAGTAGAGAAATATGTGATCATGAGAGAACGGAGTGGGTAATCATATTGTGTGGTCAAGAGTTCGTGACTCCTTGCACTCATGAGAGAAAGGAGTGGGTAAGCATAACGTGTACTCCATGGGGGTATAGGGATCTCACAAAGTGTGTGCATGTTCCATGTAGATTTTCTGTGAATTTTTCCAAGATATGTTGCTCAAGGCCACTGAATGTAAACATGAACGAATTAAAGTTTTGTCTGGCTAATTTGAGATACTTGGTGCCCTGTTTTCAGATAACATAGCACTTCAGAGGTAGAATAACCTTAATAATGATTTATATGGAAACTGGCCATAGCCCTGTACTCAGATAGCATAGCGCTTTGGTGGTAGATAACTCCAAGATAAGGCTAGGTAGTATTTTTCTTTTATGTGGGAGAAGGCTAGGTAGTCTGTAGCTTTAATAGCAGAGATTAGTATCTTAATCCATTGCACAATGTGTCATGTTATTTGTTTCTTAATGACATAGAGGATGGATGTATAATTGAGCTATATCACAATATTTATAGTGATCACAAAGTCCTCTTCCCATACATTGCATTGTATATGATTATGTCATCTGATCTGTTTTCTCTTGACATGGGTAATTGCACCGCCATCCTGATATTTTCAAAAAAATGATGGATCTATGATTGTGAGAGTAACCGCACCATGAACGGAATAAAGTGGCGTGACTAAAGTCAGTCAGATAGCAGGATCTTTATTCCTACGATAGCGGCAATGAATCTGGTCAAGAGTTATGATTGTGCTTCAGTTTATTCAATTTAGAATTTATAAATTTTTGGGAGAGTTTATATATGTTGTACATGGATGTGAAGAGTAAGAGTGCTGATAATTAATTATGGTCTAACCATGTATCTAGCTAGCAATTATCTGAATGTAAGACAGTAACCTGAAGATGTGTTCTCGCTCTTTGCCTCGATCATATTTTGTCTTTTTTTCGATAGCAGCCATCTATAGATAAGACTGTCATTTGAAGGTGCTACGTGAAGTCAAAGCTGATGTTTCTTTTGCTACCATTAGTCTTTTTTTTATTATGTATCTCGTCAACCTAATAGATCATACATTAAGGAGTGCCTCTTCAACAAACTGTTATGTAGCATGCTATATTTCTTTTCACTGAATTTTTTTACTGGCATCAAAATATTTTATTTGTGATTTGTGATCCTCTTCCTAATCGCAAAAAATTATATCAACAAGTTGTACAATCTCCCTTTCCCTTGCTTGGTTGTTCACAAAAACATTTGTATGTTCCTAATTGGTATATTATGCTAGCGGTAGTTCATCCTTCCAGTTTAAGATAAAATTCCTCTAGATTTACAAGTTTGTGGATAAACAAAATGTTAACTTTATTTAGACATACGCCTGGAGGTGGACTGTAGAGTTGAGAGTGTGAGCCGAGGAGGATAGTGGAGTGCAACTGTTATAGCTAAAAGGTGAAGCCTAGGGGGTGGTGTTTCCGCTCATGGTCGCCAAATGTCAATGGTGTGTCGATGTTGCCAATATTTGTCAAGTAACATCCACGACGGCAAGAAATTCTTAAAGTTTGAGAAGCGAATCAAATAAAATGAGCCCGTAGAAGACAAGCAGAAGGAAGTAGGATGTGCACGGTGATAGGATGGGAATATCTAGAAAGTGATGATAACACACCTTGAGAGGTATGAAGACGAGATGAAGATGTGTGCGGCAGGAGATAACACACCTTGATTAATTTGAGCTGGTGTGTGCATGCATTGTGAAATGAAAATACCATTTTATTATAGGTTTTATTTTTCTGTTTAAATCTGTTAGAGTGTTTGTTCTGTTGAATTAAATGACGGGTAACACAAATAGAAGACCAACAATAGTGTACATACACTGTTGGATCATCTTTGACATTGTTTCGGTATTGGGTTGTACTACCTCCGTCCGGGTTTATTAGTCCCCTTTGTATTCTGTGCCAAAATTTGACTTTAAAATTTAACTAACAAAATGCTAATGCATGTCACAAAAAATAATAAAATTGAAAACTATGTTCAAATACGAATCCAGCGATATAATTTGTTATGACATGCATCAATATTTTGTTAGTTAAATTTATAGTCAAAATTTGGCACAGAATGCAAAGGGGACTTATAGACCAAGACGGAGGTAGTAGTCCATGAGAAGCACTCGTCTAAATACCCAAGTCCATGATATCACTATATGAAGTTATCGTTTCACATATATTTTGTGTCCCGTGGCAACGCACGGGCATTCGACTAGTAGTAATGAAAGGAGAAAGAGAAGGAGTCAGCTAAGTCTATATAGCTATAAACATAAACATTAGGTCTCCATGAACAGAGACGCAGGCACAACAAAATAAAAGGAGAAATGAATGGAAGGAAGGAGATGAACTTTTACTACACGTACCTGTGGAAGGAAGACAGTAGCTGTAGCAGCATGGCAACATGTGAGAGGAACACCGACGCGTCGGCAGCGCTTGTTCCTTCAGGCCGTTGACGGAGGTAGAGCGCCGGTGTCCGTGGGCAGCAAAGCACGCCCGTGGTGAAGGTGCGGTGACGCGTGGAGTGCTGCCGGCTCGCGCGGGGGCTCAGGCAGCAGCAGCACGCCCAGCAGTCGACGTTGTAAAGCATGGAGAAGATATTGGTCAACCTGCAGGCGACGCCGTCATGCAGCCAGCAGCTCCCCGGTGACAACTTTTATCGGTGGAGCAGCTAGACGGTGTAGTCGGCTCCTCCGTGGTGATGGCTGCTGCTCCTTGGCCATAGATGCCCGACGGCGGTCCTGGCGTTACTCTCGCTGAAATGATGTGAGATAGACCGGAGGAAGCCTTGGTGGGGCGGGGACGGCGATGCAGGTTCTCGCTCCGCAGAGCAGCATCGGCTCGGCGCACCTCCTTCCCGGTTCGGCCCCTAGTGGTGGCGACGGAGCCCCCCTATGAAGCCGCACCCCCGACGATCCCTGGTTAGTCCCTTGTGCAGCTGAATTGACTACACGCCCAGCGGCTGCCCTCGATATCTCCGGCAGCTTCCGGTCTTTCCATGGCTCCCCCATAGCGGTAGGCCACCACGAATTGCAGCAGGGAAAGAAAAAGAATGATGAGATCGGAAGAGATGGGCAAGCAACATTAGCGACGGGAATGGCGCACTGTCGTAGCCTGAATCCTGCTTCCCACGCACGCCGTTTATGATGATATCCGTGTGCCATCACAACGGCCGCGCGGAGACGAGATTGGGGCGGGGCAGCCGGAGGAGAGGAGGCTGAGGAGTCGAGACCATAGTTGCCAGAAATTTGGGTCGATCGGGTCTAGGAACGGGGTCGCGGGACAAGGATCGCGACGTCTGAAATCGAGGGTCGAAGAGGGCTACTCTTCTTCGGGACGGTATTTTGGATCGCGGTAAAAATCCGGGTCGATCTTGTCGTTCCCTCAGGGAAATATTAGGATATGCGGTGATACATTCCTAAATCCCCCAGAATTTTCTCGTCTGATAAATGTTTCCATTAAATTGTCATCATTAAAGGCTCATAACATAAATCAGCTCACGGCTGCTTCGTCTGAAATCTATTTCTCTTTCAGACTTTCACACGAAGCGTTCTGCACTTCTGCACCAGAACTATCCATCTCCAGTCCCTCTATCGCCTTCGTCGCTTCATTGGCAAAGCTCTAGCGAACTAGTCCGCCATGGATCCATCTCCAATCCTCCACCTGTCCAGCACTCTCCACCCCTCCAGCCTCGGATTCTTAAGCGGGTCACTGGTCTCGTCGACGTATGGCGCGAGCGTGACGGGAGAGGATGAATAGGGCAACAGCTCCATGGCCGGCCGACGGCAGGCAGGCTGGTAAGGCTCAATTTTCTCACAAATTTTCATACATATTCTTCGCTTCTTCCATACCAATCTGGATCGGCACCCATCGGCCATCGATCAGGGTCGCGACCCATCCACCCGCGAACCATCCATCCGGGTCGATCGACCCCGGGTCAGGGATCGCACCATCGACCCGCGAACCAAGCTACTATGGTCGAGACCGAGACATGTAGCTTCGAATACAGACGCGGGCAGCCTGGATTGAGATACGCAGGCTGAAGGGTGCATTTATAGTAGAAAACGGCGGTACAGCGAGAATTAATCTTGGGGATGCTTGATACGTCTTCAACGTATCTATTATTTTTGATTGCTCCATGCTATATTATCTACTGTTTTGGACAATATTGGGCTTTATTTTTCACTTTTATATTATTTTTGTAACTAACATATTAACCAAAGACTCAGCCCAGAATTACTGTTTTTAGCCTATTTCAGTGTTTTAAATAAAATGAATATCAGACGGAGTCGAAACGGAATGAAATCAACTAGAGTAGTTATTTTTGGAAGGAAAGCTACCCGATGGACTTGGACCCCACGTCAAGTAAGAAGGGAGGTGGCCACGAGGTGGGGGGCGCGCCCCCCTGCCTTGTGGGCCCCCCGGACACTAGTAGAAAAACCGCTACTAATGGCGCATCTAATTTGGCCATTAATGGCGCATCACTGGTGCGCCATTACTAGCACGCCATTAGTAATTTTTACTAATGGCGCATCACTGGTGCGCCATTAGTATAGGCCACGGTGCGCCATTAGTATGCCTCCCAGGGGCCATGTATACCCAGGTGCTTTGGCATACTAATGGCGCACGACAATGGGATGCGCCATTAGTAACTTCGGCATACTAATGGCGCACTGTTTAGTGATGCGCCATTAGTATCCTCTGGCATACTAATGGCGCACTATGATGTGATGCGCCACTAGTATGAATGTTAGGTTTTTTTAATTTTTTAATTTTCTGTTTTTTGCACAGGTTACAAAATTTATAATTGGACAAAATATAGACAGCACACATCAACAACAGATTCATCGAATACAATAGAAGATTAGTCCCTGAATACAATTCATCATATTAGTCTCCGAATACAATTCATCATATTAGTCTCCGAATTGAAAAGACCGAACAAAGATAGAACATTGTATTACAAGTCTCGAGACCACGAGTAGCGAGTTTGTCTTCACATTACTAGTCGATATCGATCATCTAAACTATCATCACATAGAAGAGAGCTGCGGTCATCAAGATGAGCATCATCACGATGAAACTCGTCTTCATCCGGTTCCTCCAACGCTCCCTCCCCTCTCCCGCTAGATAGCGGGCATATCTAGATTCGGCCTCGGCCCTAGTGGTGTACCCTTTGTAACTGTTACCGCTGAATCGGTGAACCTGTCTCCGACAGTCCTCCCAGTCGTCGTAGACTCCGGGAACCTTACCCTTGTACACGACATACCACGGCATCGCTATGCACTAGCCAAACGAAACGTTAGTACCAATTCACATACAATACATAAGCAATATATAAGTATGCAACAGAACGATCGGAAGAGAAAAACAAGACATCAATAGCATCGATTACATCTAAGTTGAACGACTCTCGAAACCAAAGAAACATACTACAAGTTCATTTAAGTTTAATTACAACATGAGCCAATCGATGTTTCAGAACTAGACACAGCATCACTGCTTTCGAATCGACTCAAGGGACCGGAGCGTGGATGAAGCCGCCGTCTATCGTGGGAGTCATGAAATTACGGGCGTTGTCAGCCTGCATTTGTAGCATTCCGTCTATCTCACTGTTGGACGGTTGATTTCTGAGGTAGAACTGCCCCGAGGTACGAAGGACATCTTGATGGATGATTTCCGCAAACTCCGACTGGATGCGAAAGAATTCTTGTCTGATGTCCGCGTCCTGGATTGCTGACACGCTCGCGGCCCAATCTTTGAATTTACTCGGTAGCAGAAGTTGATGATGGTCCCGTACGATCGCCCGCATGTGATGGATGGCGTAGTAGGCACCCTTCTGACCGCCAGGCGGCTGCTTGACGCAGCAGAACGTCGTATTGTGGGAGAACACGTGCTTGCCGTACTTACAAATAGGCCTGCTGAAGGTGCCTCCAGATATGGCGTAGCCGGGGAGAACATATCAAGAACCTTCTTGACATTTGTGTAGTCTACGTTCGACTGACGGTCCGGGTCGAAATACGTGGCCATGGAATATTTGGGGCTTAGGAGGATGAGCCTGCAATGTGTGTCACTGCAGAAAACACAGGATGTTAAAAGAAAAACGATCGAAATCTAAGAATTCATATGTTACGGGGCGGTTGAGGGGAGAACTTACTCGGGAAAGTAAGGCACGAGGAAGTTATCCTTATCTGGGTTTGCCAGAATGACGCCTTCGAGGTAAGACTCGCGACTTGCCGGTCCCCAGCGCCGCCCAAGATATTGGCACGCATGTAGAAGGGGTCAACTATCATGATGTCCGGGGTCTTGTCGCGAATGATCCGCATCTCCATACTTAGTGAAAATAGCCGAACGAAGGTGTAGTGCAGCGGATGAAGGTTCAACATAGCGTGGATGTCATCAAACCGCAGGACGATCGTACCCCCTATGGAGTTATCCACAAAGCCCTTGCCCTCTGGCACCTTGGCCACGAAAACCGGGTATGCCACATCCTTCTCTCTGAGACGCCGCTTCTCCAAAGAAAGAACACTGTCATGCAGACTCCGCATAGCACCGGCTGCAACATCGAGCATATTTCTCGGTAGCATCGGCCTACCCGCCACATGCACCCTCCTCATTAAATCCTCAGGTGAAGGTGGCCCGTCCTGAGCACGGATCGTACTCGGTGCTGGCTGGCCCGCACCCTTGTTAGTCTTTCTTTTGCGTGCCTTCTTCTTCTCCTGTAATGGGACTGAGTTCTGCTCACAGACCGCCTTCTTGAGTGTGTTGGGGCTGAGAATATTTCGCACCTCGCCTATCTGAGGCTCGGTGAAGTCGGCAGCTGGAGGCGTCTCCTGAGAGCTGAACGGCAGACGATGCATGTTGCAACTTGGCTTCTCCGTGGTACCAGCTAGATCGCGCACGTCTTTTGTTGGGTTGGGTTCTTGAGAAGGAGGCCCCATGAAGTCGCCATCGTACCCATGATCGGCAAAGTACTGATCGACGTTGCCAAATGTATCGTCGTCGTCGTCGTTCTGATCCTGTGCCATATGCATGTTTGGATCCAGTGGCATAGGGATGTCCGGCACCGTTGCGGCGGTCTTGCCATGGGGCCGACTTGGCGCCGGCACGAGTGGCGGTGTTGTCTTTGGGGTGGTGTCCCCCGCCCCCAAACAAATCTGGCTCTTCGGCCAAAGCAGGGGCCAGCTCAGGCAGGCGCTGAGGGTCATCACATCATCATCATCGGCCCCGACGGGTCAAATCGGAGGTAACAACTCGTCGCAGCCTGGCAGCACCCGAACCAGTTGAACCCTAAACAAGTTGGGTGGCATCTGGGTACCGTGGAACAAGGGGTTTCCCGGTTGAATGATTTTGCCCTTGGCGACATCGACCAACTCGTTGTTCACGAAGTGCAGGAGAGTGCACGGAACGTCGGCGGCGCCCTGCGAAAACATGTAGGGCGTCAGGGATGCCCAGTCAAAGGCAAGGAGATGAAGTCCTCGGCCGAGAGAGGCTTAATTAGTTACAGTGATGATGGCGTCGAGCTCGGCTAATGTCGAGGCACCGCCAACGGCGGGCGGGCAGTTGACGGAGGGGCCGCTTGCTGCAGAGGTGCCGACCGGCGTACACACAGGTGCATTAAGCTCCCGTGCCGGCGTCGGAGACACCAATGCCGCCTCCGCCGGAGACACCAATGGCCCCGGCATCGCGTTCTGCGAGTTCTGGCCGTGAAGCTACGAATCGGGGGCGGCCCCTGTTGGCCACCCGCAATACACGCACTCAACCCTGAGATCAAGGTAGGCACAATGGCGGTGATCGTCGCTCCGAGTTGTTGTTGCACTTGCTCTTGGACAATCTCCGGAATCCGCGCCACCTGTGCCTTGAGTTCTTGAACCTCGCGTGCCTGGCTTTCCGAGCTGGTCTTTTTCTCCTTTCGCCTACCAGTGTTATAGTATGACCCCCATTTTGTCGACAAGCCTTTGCCGGCCACACGACCAGCTGACGTCGGCTTACTGAGCTTATCCTTGTTCTTCATTACATTCAACGCCCTATTTAGAGTGGTGTCCCAAGGGTTGCTCTTAGTCGACCCAGCCATCGCTTTCGATGCGCTGCGAAAGGAATGTGAACCATTTAGAAATTTGGCTTCATTAATTAGAATGCAACCATATGGAGCTAATTACGCGGGGGTGTATTCCTTACCAGAACAAGCTCAAGCGCCCTGGTCTTCGGATCCGTGGTAAGCTCCTTTGTTTTCGGGTCCTTCTTGTACCGGGCCCCGACAAAGTTCCTGGTGCGCTTGTCACCGATTTATCGAAGAGGCGGTAGGCCTTGCTCGCACAGTCCGCCTCCTCCTTGTCCCATATAGGCTCCGCCACTCTGTAACCGTCGGGACCGAGTGTGTGTTCCCCTAAGTTCAGCTCCCGCATTTCTTTCCCCCACCGACTTGACTCGGAGTTTGCGGTGCTCGAGCAATTGATCTTGAAGTCGTTGTAGTCATCTTCGGTGATCGAAGGATTTTTCTCCTTGATCTTCTCATAACTCTCACCTTTCTCGATCATTCTCTTCACATTGCTTTTCCAAGTAGACAGGGCCTTGCTCATCTTCGTGAGGGCAGCATTGTTCACTTTATTCCCTTTGAGGCTTGTGTTTTCAAATTCAGCGGGGAACTTGTATCGTTCGTGCAGCTTCGTGAAGAGGAGGTTCCGCAAATTCCCTCGGTCAGGATGCCTCAGGTTCTCGGTGTTGATCGAGACGGTGCTCCGGAGAATGCACCCGAGCTGAAACGAGTACCCCTTGACTATTCGTTCGGGCGCCGTTGGATTCCCGTCGGAGTCCACTTCAGTAACTTCCTCCTTGAGGGTGCGGAGCACGGTCGGGCGCCGGTCCTTCTGTTGCTTCTTCTGGCTGCCATCTGTGCATGCACCGCCATCATCAGTGGTGGCATCCTCGGCGGCACCATCAGTGGTGGCATCAGTGGGGTCATCCTCGGCGGCACCATCAGTGGTCTCAGGATCGGTGGGGAAGGCGGCGTCCTCATACAAGTGAGGTTGTTCCTCCATCTCCTGGGACAGCTCCCAAATGCCTTGCCGCCCGAACCCCCGGCCTCATCGTTGTTGGCCATGTTTCTCTCTAAATAGAAACAAAGTTTGGTCAAAAAGTTGGTTATTGTCAAGGAACAAGATCATGGTCTCATCATTTAGGGTTTGTCGACACCGAGGCATCCTAAAATCTAAGCTTTTATCATTGAGGGTTTTTCGAGGCCGAGGCACCCTAAAAGCCTAAGCTTTCATCATTTCGGTTTTTATCGACACCGAGGCACCCTAAAAGCCATGCATTACTCACAAGTACGCCGGGGCACTTGATCCTACTTAATTAACTACTAAGATGCCCCGGCCCATGCATTAGTCACAAGTACCCCATATGTCCTATTTTTAGCAAAGTCATGCTAAAATTCACGGAAAATTTCAGCATGACCTTTGCTGAAAATAGGACATATGGAGTACCCGAATTTGCCGGAACGGAAGTTAATCGACATTCCGGCAAACTCAAGGGCCTCTCAGGGCACCTGCAAAATCATTATCCAATGAAGGAATTGTGCCGCACACTGCTGCCAAAATCATTATCGACATGCTGAACTTGCATTTCACTCTGCATAGCTGAACAGTCTAACAACCAGAAATATATAACAAGAACTGCACTGCAACGATACAAAGAATATATAACAAGAATGAGCCTCAAATAAAAAAATCATCAAACAGTAATGCCGGTGGACCGGGGGGTGCTCGGCGGCGGTTGAGTAGGGGAATCGAGGGTGCGGGGGGTCGGCGGCGGCGGCCGGTGGACCGGGGGGTGCTCGGCGGCGAGGGGGGCCGGATCTGGCGAGGTGGAATAGCGATCGAGATGGAGGGGGATCGAGATCGAGTGTCCATGAAATTTAAAAATATTCATGATAGTTCAAAAAGTGCCCATGAAATACAATCGAGAAATGAAGGCTACGATTTAAATACAATCGATCTTAGCTAGCTATCTGTTCACAATCTTCTTGCCCTTCTTTTTTGCAAATGGAGTTCTTCTGTGGAACGGACATCCTTTAGGTAGGGTGGTCCTGCTTCTTCTTGTGGTGTATGCTGCTACTTCATCATCGTCGTCATGTTCGATCCTCGGGTCGCCGTACTTGTCGAAGTCTTGCTCATTGGCTACTCCATCCATTCTGATGATCTTCCTCTTGCCTCTCCTCACGACAACACGACTGGGCTTTGGCGGGTCGGTAATGAAGAAGCATTGGTCCACTTGGGAAGCCAGTACCCATGGCTCATTTTTCGCGGTGACGTTTGCGCCCGCGGTCTTGGATTCGGCTTCGGGTATAACCATGGTTCTGAAATACTAGTCTTCTTTTATGACGTTCTTGGCCCATCTGACACGGAACATTGGGACCTTCTCTCCAACGTAGCTCAGCTCCTAGATCTCCTCGATCCTTCCGTAGTACCTGTCCTTGTCGTTACCGGTGTAGGATTCCATCGTTACCCCAGAGTTCTGATAACGATCGCTCTTCATGTCCTTGTCCTTGGTGTAGAATGTGTAGCCATTGATATCGTACGCCTCATAGGTCATCAGGTTGTGCTTGGCGCCCTGTGACAAGGCGAATATGAGTTGTTCTTCCGCGGAGGAATCCCCATGTAAAGGGTACGACAGAAGCTTCTGCTTGAACCAACGCGTGAAACATGAGTTGTGCTCTTTGAGTATATCTCCGTCCGTCCTCTGTTGGCCTCGGTCATTGTACGTCTTCTTAATAAAGGTTTTGTGCTCTACCACCCAAGGATCGACCACGTCTATGTGTTGTAGCGTGACTAGGTTTGCTCTTTCAAAGTCAGCGAGTCGACCCTCGAAGTCGACATGCATTTCGCGGCGACCCTCGCGGTGACCCCATCCAGCGAGCCTGCCGAGGTGCCTGTTGACGGGCAGACCAACAGGGTTCTCAATGCCTAGACAATTCGTGCAATAGGAGATGCACTCTTAGGTCAGAAAGCCCCTGGCTATGCTTCCCTCTGGACGTGACATGTTGCGAACGTATCCTTTGATGACACCATTCATCCTTTCGAACGGCATCATGCTGTGCAGCAACATCGGCCCGAGTTGGATGATATCCTCCACTATATGGACCAGCAGATGCACCATAACATCGAAGAATGCGGGCGGGAAGTACATCTCAAGCTCGCATAGTATCACCACGATCTCTTCCTGTAGCCTTCTGAGTTGCCTCACGCCAATCGACTTCCCAGAGATGACGTCGAAGAAGTTGCATCCAAATAGCGTTTCACGGACGTGCGCGTCCATGATCCCATGGATTGCAACTGGAAGTATCTGCGTCATCAGACGCGTGACGTCGTGAGACATCATCCGCTAAACTTCGCTTCACTGGGTCTAGGTATCCGCTTATCTTCCCAGCGTATCGTAAGGAAGTTTTACTCCTAGCAGCAGGTGAAAACTGCTCGATCTCCTCGACTTAGAGTGAAGCACGCGGAGGGTAGTCATTTCGGTCTTCTTGGCCTTTTTGCCTTTGCGACGACTTTCTGTGTCCTGCTTCGCCTCATCATCATCATCATCATCATCATCATCATCATCATCATCATCATCATCATCGTCATCATCATCATCATCATCATCATATATAGCGTGAAGCTCCTGCCTGATGCCTATTGATTTCAAGTCCGCCCTTGCTTTCGCCCATCTTTGGTCCTCTACGGCATGTTGAGCAGGGTACCAAGCAGACTCTCGCACACGTTCTTCGTGATATGCATGACATCAAGGCTGTGAGGCACACGGTGGATCTTCCGACGGCAAGTCGGAAAATGCAGACCACGTTTTCCATACCTTCAGCAGCGGCTCTGGCGCCTTTCGCTTCTTTCCCGGCTCTGGCGTCTTTTGCTTCTTTCCTGGAAGTGGGCAGTCTTTCCAATTTTTCAACAACTTGTCTATTTCCTCGCCGCTCCTCGTACATGGGCGTGTTCGGGGTTCGGTTTCACCATCGAACAGATCCTTGCGTTTCCTCCACGGGTCATCGCCGCGAAGCCACCTTTGATGTCCCATGAACATGGTTTTCGAATACCCGGGATCTCTATCTAGCTGGCGATACGTTGTGTCATCCATGCACCTTACGCATCCAGAAAATCCGTGGACTACCTGCCCGCAAGATATCCGTGAATCGAGATAGTCGTGCACCGTCGTGAGCGGTGCGGCTCTCATAGGAAATATTCTTTCTCTGCGGCCCCACGTATTGGTGGCGTTTTCCACAGCATGTCTAGCTCCTCCTTCAAAGCAGCCCCAGACATCTGATTGGTGTCGTTCCTGGTTGTTTCGCCCTTCAATTAGCATACTCATGTGAATGTACTTCCTCTTCATGCACAACCAGGGGGAAGGTTGTACATCCACACAAACACAGGCCAGGTGCTATGTGTGCTTCTCGGCTGCCAAACGGATTGACTCCATCGGTGCTCGCGCCCAAAGACGATGTTCCTTGGATCCTTCCCAAATTCTGGGTATTCAAGTTCAACGCTTACATCGCTCGCATCCTTAGGGTGACTCAGCATCTTGTCTTTTTATCTATCTCCGGATCATTTGCGTCATCTTCTCGCTTCTTCTCCTCCCTATCCGCGTGCCAACGCAGGAGCTTTGCTACCTTAGGGTCCGCGAAATACCGCTGCAGACGAGGAGTGATCGGAAAGTACCACACCACTTTTCGAGGAGCTTTCTTCCTCTTCTTGTATCGAGTGACGCCGCACACCGGATATATGGTAGACTCCGTGTGCTCGTCCCGATAAATGATGCAAATGTTCATGCACACATGGTATTTCACGTGCGGTAAATCCAGAGGACACACGATTTTCTTTGCCTCCTCCAAACTGGTCGGGCACTTGTTCCCCTTGGGAAGACGTTCGTGCCAGAATGACATGTTCTCATCGAAGCATGCGTCGGTCATTTTGAGTTTTACCTTCATCTCCAGAGCCATGAGCGTTACTTTCAGGCGGGTATCCTCGGGCATGCATCCTTCATACAATGGAGTAACCGCGTCTAACTCAAGTTGATCCATCTTGGCTTTCTCTCGGGCGGCAGCTCTTGTGTTATCCGTCTGCTTGAGAAGCAGCTCTTGAATATAAGGGTCCTGCACCAAGCCCATCGATGGTCCACCGTCGTCTGCTCCGCCGGCATCATCATCTTCATGATCATGCCCGTCGTCTGCTCCGGCATCTTCCTCATCATCATGTCCTGCATCTTCTACATGATGACTATGTACAGCATCATCGTCGTGATCATCTCCTGGGGATTCTTCGTCTTCTCGCCCGCCCGAGCCGCGGTGGTTGTCTTGCTGCCCTTCCTCTCTTGCCCGGCCCCCATGGACGACTTCGTAGTCATCTTCATCACCTTGCCACCGATAGCCATCCATGAAACCACGCAAGAGCAGGTGGTCCCGCACCTGCCCGGAATCCGGGTCCGCAATAAGGCTCTTCAGCTTCCATCTTCGACACGGACATCTTATCTCCGTCTCGTTCTTTTGAAGCATCTCGGCCTTCGCGGACCTCAAAAACCTATTCACGATGCCTTCGGTCATCGTGCGGACCATATGGTCGTCATGGGTTGAGCAAAACGATATTTTAGAACCAAGAAAAATTTGGCATGACTTTCCTAAAAATAGGACCAAAAGAATGCTTAATGCCAAAATTCTCGCCAAACGGAAATGAATCAACATTCCGGCAAAATATTGGCAACTATCGCATTTCAAATACCGGTACACCTCCAAACACAAACACATATGCAACACCACAAACATGTGCAACACCACGAACATACATAGATTTAGCTAGGCCATAAAAAGTGCATGTGCACATTGTTGTAGGGAGAACAACATAAATATAGCTTCCCCCCTTACTTACCTATCAAAACAAGGTAATTTAACCACTTAATTTGAATGAATCTATGGTGGAAATGAGGTGAAAAAGAGGAGGCACCCGAGACAAGGAGGAGGTGGAGAGAATGAAGTGGGGAGAAAGTAAGTGTGGGTAGAAGAGGCTGTCCAAAATATCTTCTTGCTGCCCACTTACTAATGGTGCACCATATCTAAATGCGCCATTAGTAACCCAGGTTACTAATGGCGCATCTTCTGCTGATGCGCCATTAGTAGTTTTGCAACAAAAAAAATAACAAAAATACTAATGGCGCACTGTTCCACAGTGCGCCATTACTAGTTTGAACTAGTAATGGCGCACGGTGGAAGAGTGCGCCATTAGTAGTTTTGCAAAAAGAGGAATAAAAAATATAATAAAAAAACAACATTACTGGCGCACTCTTGGACAGGTGCGCCATTACTAGTTACAACTAGTAATGGCGCACTGTGTCTGGATGCGCCATTAGTATGTTTGGACAGGCGCACTAGTTAAATTTTTTTTTGATACTAATGGCGCACCCTGGGCCAGGTGCGCCATTAGTAGTTTCAACACTAATGGCGTACCAGAAGGTGGTGCGCCATTAGTATATACTAATGGCGCACCTCTTATCTGGTGCGCCATTAGTGTCAATCCCATCTATAGCCCTTTTTCTAGTAGTAGGAGGTCTCCTGACGTACTTCTTCCGCCTATATAACTCCATATACCCTAAAACTTTCAGAGATGAGAATAGATCGGGAGTTCCGTCGCCGCAAGCCTCTGTAGCCACCAAAATTCAATCGGGACCCTGTTCCGGCACCCTGTTGGAGGGGGGAACCCTCACCGGTGGCCATCTTCATCATCCCGGCGCTCTCCATGACGAGGAGGGAGTAGTTCACCCTCGGGGCTGAGGGTATGTACCAGTAGCTATGTGTTTGATCTCTCTCTCTCGTGTACTTGATTTGGCACGATCTTGATGTATCGCGAGCTTTGCTATTATAGTTGGATCTTATGTTGCTTCTCTCCCTCTACTCTCTTCTAATGGATTGAGTTTTCCCTTTGAAGTAATCTTATCAGATTGAGTCTCTAATGATTTGAGAACACTTGATGTATGTCTTGCCGTGCGTATCTGTGGTGACAATGGGATATCACGTGATTCACTTGATGTATGTTTTGGTGATCAACTTGCGGGTTCCGCCCATGAACCTATGCATAGGGGTTGGCACACATTTTTGTCTTGATTCTCCGGTAGAAACCTTGGGGCAATCTTTGAGGTTCTATGTGTTGGTTGAATAGATGAATCTGAGATTGTGTGATGCATATCGTATAATCATACCCACAGATACTTGAGGTGACATTGGAGTCTCTAGGTGACATTAGGGTTTTGGTTGATTTGTGTCTTAAGGTGTTATTCTAGTACGAACTCTAGGGCTGTTTGTGACACTTATAGGAATAGCCCAACGGATTGATTGGAAAGAATAACTTTGAGATGGTTTCGTACCCTACCATAATCTCTTCGTTTGTTCTCCGCTATTAGTGACTTTGGAGTGGCTCTTTGTTGCATGTTGAGGGATAGTTATATGATCCAATTATGTTATTATTGTTGAGAGAACTTGCACTAGTGAAAGTATGAACCCTAGGCCTTGTTTCAACGCATTGCAATACCGTTTACGCTCACTTTTATCATTAGTTACCTTGCTGTTTTTATATTTTCAGATTACAAAAACCTATATCTACCATCCATATTGCACTTGTATCACCATCTCTTCGCCGAACTAGTGCACCTATACAATTTACCATTGTATTGGGTGTGTTGGGGACACAAGAGACTCTTTGTTATTTGGTTTTAGGGTTTCTTGAGAGAGACCATCTTCATCCTACGCCTCCCACAGATTGATAAACCTTAGGTCATCCACTTGAGGGAAATTTGCTACTGTCCTACAAACCTCTGCACTTGGAGGCCCAAGAACGTCTACAAGAAGAAGGTTGCGTAGTAGACATCAACCCATAGGCATAGGGGATCTATCGTAGTCCTTTCGATAAGTAAGAGTGTCAAACCCAACGAGGAGCAGAAGGAAATGATAAGCGGTTTTCAGCAAGGTATTCTCTGCAAGTACTGAAATAAGTGGTAACTGATAGTTTTGTGATAAGATAATTTGTAACGAGCACCAAGTAGCAAAAGTAAATAAAGTGCAGTGAGGTGGCCCAATCCTTTTTGTAGCAAAGGACAAGCCTGGACTAACTCTTATATAAGGAAAAGCGCTCCCGAGAACACATGGGAATATCGTCAAGCTAGTTTTCATCACGTTCATATGATTCACGTTCGGTACTTTTATAATTTGATATGTGGGTGGACCGGTGCTTGGGTGTTGTTCTTACTTGAACAAGTATCCCACTTATGATTAACCTCTATTGCAAGCATCCGCAACTACAACAAAAGTATTAAGGTAAACCTAACCATAGCATGAAACATATGGATCCAAATCAGCCCCTTACGAAGCAACGCATAAACTAGGGTTTAAGCTTCTGTCACTCTAGCAACCCATCGTCTACTTATTACTTCCCAATGCCTTCCTCTAGGCCCAAATAATGGTGAAGTGTTATGTAGTCGACGTTCACATAACACCACTAGAGGCTAGACAACATACATCTCATCAAAATATCGAACAAATATCAAATTCACATGACTACTAATAGCAAGACTTCTCCCATGTCCTAGAACAAACGTAACTACTCATAAAGCATATTCATGTTCATAATCAGAGGGGTATTAATATGCATAAAGGATCTGAACATATGATCTTCCACCAAATAAACCAACTAGCATCAACTACAAGGAGTAATCAACAATACTAGCAACCTACTAGTACCAACCCCGGACTTGGAGACAAGAATTGGATACAAGAGATGAACTAGGGTTTTGAGAGGAGATGGTGCTGGTGAAGATGTTGATGGATATTGCCCTCTCCCGATGAGAGGAGCGTTGGTGATGACGATGGCGATGATTTCCCCCTCCCGGAGGGAAGTGTCCCCGGCAGAACAGCTCTGCCGGAGCCCTAGATTGGTTCCGCCAAGGTTCCGCCTCGTGGTGGCGGAGTTTCGTACCGAAAGGTTGCTTATGATTTTTCCCTCGACGAAAGACCTCATATAGCAGAAGATGGGCATCGGAGGGCCAACAGGGAGCCCACGAGGTAGGGGCGCGCCCGGGGGTAGGGCGCGCCCCCCACCCTCGTGGACAGGTGGCCCCCCCTCTGGTGAACTTCTTCCGCTGGATATTTTTTATTATTCCCCAAAATGACTTTCATGGAGTTTCAGGACTTTTGGAGTTGTGCAGAATAGGTCTCTAATATTTTCTCCTTTTCCAGCCCAGAATTCCAGCTGCCGGCATTCTCCCTCCTTATGTAAACCTTGTAAAATGAGAGAGAATAGGCATAAGTATTGTGACATAACGTGTAACAACAGCCCATAATGCAATAAATATCAATATAAAAGCATGATGCAAAATGGACGTATCATATCCTAGGCCTCTCGTATATAGTAGGGGTAGACAAATGATGTAACCTATGCTGGGGAACGCAGTAATTTCAAAAAAATTCCTACGAACACGCAAGATCTATCTAGGTGATGCATAGCAACGAGAGGGGAGAGTGTATTCTACGTACCCTCGTAGACCAAAAGCGGAAGCGTTATGACAACACGGTTGATGTAGTCGTATGTCTTCACGATCCGACCGATCCTAACGCCGAACGTACGGCACCTCCGCGATCTGCACACGTTCAGCTCAGTGACTTCCCACAAACTCTAGATCCAGCTGAGGTTGAGGGAGAGTTTTGTCAGCACGACAGCGTGATGACGGTGTTGATGAAGTTACCGACACAAGGCTTCACCTAAGCACTACGATGATATGATCGAGGTGGAAATCTGTGGAGGGGGGCACCGCACACGGCTAAAGAATCAACTTGTCTGTCTATGGGGTGCCCCCTCCCCCATATATAAAGGAGTGGAGGAGGGGAGGGCCGGCCCTCTCTATGGCGCGCCCAAGGGGGGAGTCCTACTCCCAGTAGGAGGGAGTAGGACTCCCCCCTTCCCTAGTTGGAGTAGGAGAAGAAGGAAGAGGGAGAGGGAGAGAAGGAAAGGGGGGGCGGACCCCTCCCAATTCGGATTGGGCTTGGGGGGCGCCCCCACCTTGGCCGCCTCCTCCTCTCTTCCACCATGGCCCATGAAGGCCAATTGACTCCTCGGGGGGTTCCGGTAACCCCCCGGTACTCCGAAAAATGCCCAAACCACTCGGAACCTTTGTGGTGTCCAAACATAGCCTTGCAATATCGAGACTCCTCGTCAATGTCCGTGATCACATACGGGACTCCTCGTCATGTCCGTGATCACATACAGGACTCCGAACAACCTTTGGTACATCAAAACACATAAACTCATAATACCGATCGTCATCGAACGTTAAGCGTGCGGACCCGACGGGTTCGAGAACTATGTAGACATGACCGAGACTCACTCCGGTCAATAACCAATAGCAGAACCTGGATGCTCATATTGGTTCCTACATATTCTACGAAGATCTTTATCGGTCAAACCGCATAACAACATACATTGTTCCCTTTGTCATTGGTATGTTACTTCCCCGAGATTCGATCGTCTTATCTCAATACCTTGTTCAATCTCATTATCGGCAAGTCACTTTACTCGTTCCGTAATGCATCATCCCGCAACTAACTCATTAGTCACATTGCTTGCAATGCTTATAGTGATGTGCATTACCGAGAGGGCCCAGAGATACCTCTCTGAAACAGGGAGTGACAAATCCTAATCTCGATCTATGCCAACCCAAGAAACACCATCGGAGACACCTGTAGAGCATCTTTATAATCGCCCAGTTATGTTGTGACGTTTGATAGCACACTAAGTGTTCCTCCGGTATTCGGGAGTTTCATAATCTCATAGTCATAGGAACATGTATAAGTCATGAAGAAAGCAATAGCAATAAACTAAACGATCATAGTGCTAAGCTAACGGATGGGTCAAGTCAATCACATCATTCTCTAATGATGTGATCCTGTTAATCAAATGACAACTCATGTCAAAGGTTAGGAAACTTAACCATCTTTGGTCAACGAGCTAGTCAAGTAGAGGCATACTAGTGACACTCTATTTGTCTATGTATTCACACATGTACTAAGTTTCCGGTTAATACAAATCTAGCATGAATAATAAAAATTTATCATGATATAAGGAAATATAAATAATAACTTTATTATTGCCTCTAGGGAATATTACCTTCAGTCTCCCACTTGCACTAGAGTCAATAATCTAGATTACATTGTAATGATTCTAACACCCATGGAGTCTTGGTGCTGATCATGTTTTGCTCGCGAGAGAGGCTTAGTCAACGGGTCTGCAACATTCAGATCCGTATGTATCTTGCAAATCTCTATGTCCCCTTCCGACACTTGATGACGGATGGATTTGATGCTTCTCTTGATGTGATTGGTTCTATTGTGAAATCTGGATTCCTTCACCAAGGCAACTCCTCCAATATTGTCACAAAAGATTTTCATTGGACCCGATGCACTAGGTATGACACCTAGATCGGATATGAACTCCTTCATCCACACTCCTTCGTTTGCTGCTTCCGAAGCAACTATGTATTCCGCTTCACACGTAGATCCAGCCACGACGCTCTGCTTAGAACTGCACCAACTGACAGTTCCACCGTTCAATATAAACACGTATCTGGTTTGTGACTTAGGGTCATCCGGATCAGTGTCAAAGCTTGCATCGACGTGACCTTTTACGACGAGCTCTTTGTCACCTCCATAAATGAGAAACATATCCTTAGTCCTTTTCAGGTATTTCAGGATGTTCTTGACTACTGTCCAGTGATCCACTCCTGGATTACTTTGTTACCTCCCTACTATACTTATAGCAAGGCACACATCAAGTCTGGTACACAACATTGCATACATGATAGAACCTATGGCTGAAGCATAGGGAATGCCTTTCATTTTCTCTCTATCTTCGGCAGTGGTCGAGCATTGAGTCTCACTCAACTTCACACCTTGTAACACAGGCAAGAACCCTTTCTTTGACTGGTCCATTTTGAACTTCTTCAAAATCTTATCAAGGTATGTGCTTTGTGAAAGTCCAATTAAGCGTCTTGAACTATCTCTATAGATCTTAATGCCCAATATATAAGCAGCTTCACCGAGGTCTTTCATTGAAAAATTCTTATTCAAGTATCCTTTTATGCTATCCAGAAATACAGTATCATTTCCAATCAACAATATGTCATCCACATATAATATTAGAAATGCTACAGAGCTCCCACTCACTTTTTTTGTAAATACAGGCTTCTCCAAAAGTCTGTATAAAACCATATGATTTGATCACACTATCAAAACGTTTATTCCAACTCCGAGAGGCTTGCACCAGTCCATAAATGGATCGCTCTAGCTTGCACACTTTGTTAGCATCCTTTGGATCGACAAAACCTTCTGGTTGTATCATATACAACTATTCTTCCAGGAATCCATTTAGGAATGCAGTTTTGACATCCATTTGCCAAGTTTCTGTTAGGGAACGTAGTAATTTCAAAAAAATCCTACGCACACGCAAGATCATGGTGATGCATAGCAACGAGCGGGGAGAGTGTGTCCACGTACCCTCATAGACCGTAAGCGGAAGCGTTATGACAATGCGGTTGATGTAGTCGTACGTCTTCACGATCCGACCGATCCAAGTACCGAACACACGGCACCTCTAAGTTCAGCACACATTTAGCCCGATGACGTCCCTCGAACTCCGATCTAGCTGAGTGTTGAGGGAGAGTTTTGTCAGCACGACGGCGTGGTGACGATGTTGATGTTCTACCGATGCAGGGTGTCGATGGAAGCGACACCTATGGGATCACAAGAATCCCTACTACGATTAACGGGGCGCGGGGTTGAGAGAAGAGCGGATCCAACAGATAGCACACGGTTCGTTTATCCAGGTTCGGGCCGTGAGGATGCGTAAAACCCTACTCCTACTTTGGTGGATGTATATCTGTGTTCTTGAGCTAGCTATGGGGCGTCAAGAGCTCCAGAAAGTCGAATCCTTTTCCTGGTCGCCTCGGGCCTCCTTTTATAGGGAAAGGGGTCTCCACAGTGGCACACAGGAGGTGGAAAGGGTAGAGTGTTGTGAGGTTATCCCTCGCATTACAGGACAAGGCGCATTTAATGCATCTGCTTAGGTGTCCATTTCGCTTTATCAGGGACGGGGGTGAAGCCCGTCCCGTCCATCGCTGCTCCTCCTCGCTTCGACACGCGCCCTGGCCAGCGATGCCTATGGTGTCATGTAGCCAGGCAGGCAGCTGAGGTGGCGCGGCAGTGGGGTTTCCACGAAGATCTACATGCCGCCACGCAGGTGCCTGCCCAACTGGTTGGGTCGGCAGCTGTATGCGAACAGCGGCGGAGTCTTGGCTGGTGTAGGCCTGATGGTGGCCCTGTAGATGTCCTCGGCAAGGGCCTTGCCGGGGCCCTGGCAAGGGTCTTGCTGCGGCGCTCGCTGTCGTCCCCGGCAGGGCGCTTGCCAGGGGTCTCGTGGTTCTCCTTCGGTGAGGATGGTTGCCTTCCTATCCTCATTTGATCTTGTTCATTCTTTGTCTTCACAAAGATCCGCATGCCACCACAGAGGTGCCTTCTGAACCCTGTCCCAACGTGTTTGTCGAGCGTTGGGGGGCTCAAGGGTGGCTCGCTTCGGCTGGCGTGGGCGAGCTGCCCCCGGCAAGAGTCTTTCCGGAGCTGCTGAGGCTGCCCCGGCAAGGAGGCTGCCCCGGCAAGGATCCTTGCCGGGGGGGACCTGCTTCGCCCATCTGATATTTGTGGCCTTTGTCCTTGTCGTTGCTTTGTCTGTCTTGTGTCCTTGGCTTCTCTCCAGCTTCCCTTTTCTACCCTGTTTATGTGTGGCCGTGGCGGGGAGGCTCTGACTGCCCGTGCGCAAGTAAAGGGGTCAAAAGGAGTGCCCCTTCTTTTGTACACCGACAGGAGCCCTCGGGCCTGGGCCATACACAAGCGCAACACGTTGTTGGGCCAGGACCAGAACGGTGCGAGGGCAGTTAGGGCGGATTTTCACTGTGGTAACTGCTCCGTCTGCTGCGCTTCCCCACGACTCGCGTTGAACGCGCGACGTGGGGGTCGTGCGCGTGCATGACGGAAGCATGCTGGTGTCATCTGGTGGTGGACAGTAAAAAGGCGGCTTGCGTGTCTCTTCAAGACCGAGGGGCCGCCTCTACTGCCCTTTCTCGGGAACCGTCATTCCACGCGTCCCACTGCACCTTCCCCTCGTGCCATGTTCGCTGCATGCATAATGCAGAGTGAATGACAGGCGCAAGGGACGTGGGAAGTCGCGCTCGTGTGGGTCGATTCCCGCGCGCCTTCAATGGAGCGGGGAGGGCGGTCAACGGCCCCGCTTGCTGTCACTTCAAGAAGCCGGATTTGCCGAGAGGGAGCGGCCGAGCCTCGCCCCTGCCCCTTTATAAAGAGGAGAGTGGGAGGAACGGGGCCCTCGATCTCTCGCCATTTTCCTCTCCCCATTCCTGCTTCCTTTCTTCTTACTCTCACCCGCCATGGAGAAGGGGAATCCTAGTCCCTCGAAGGCGGCAGCGGGGGTCGCCGCTCGACAGCGCGTCCCTCCTCCTCCTGAACCCGTGGTGGTGGAACCGACCACGAGGGGAAGGGGGAGGGGGCAAGGCCGTGGGCGAGGCCGGGGCAAAGGCCGTAGCGCTCAAGGAAGAGGAGGACGGGGCGACGCGCCGGCTTCGCCCCTGCCAGCGGCTCCTCCTCCGATGGAGGGCCATGTTGGGGACAGCCCCTGCGAATTCTTCGTCAGGCTGCGCCGGTCGCCGCGCTGTCGCCTTCGCCTCCCGACTCCAATCGCGCAGGAGATGGAGCTGGATCCGCCACAGTCGTTGTGGCTGCACATGAGGGGTTGTGGGATCAGCGGCACGCGAGTCCGCGTCGACTTCCCTGCTCCTCACGTGATGTATCTCCGTCGGGGGTGGAAAATGTTTGCATGTCTCCACAGCTTGACGGATGGGCTCACTCTCCATTTTAAGCTGATGGAGGGTGGCCTCCTCTCCGTCAAGATCTTCGGGCACTTCGGGACTCGCGCGAGGTGCTGTGTGGAGAGCTCTTCTAATGACGAAGATCCTTCCTCGAGCGAGAGTGACGAGGGGGACAGTGGTAGCAGCGACGAGGCCAACAGGCGGCAGGATGACGGGTCCGACTAGGCGTCGGGCGCAGCTCCGAGTGGCACCGGCGACCCCATCATCCGTGTTGCTGGCTCCTCGAGCCTCTCGGGGCCGTCTCCTTGGTGGCTGGCATTGGGAGGCTGCAGAAGAGGAAGAGTGCGGGCGGCGAGGCCGTCAAGTCGGAGTAAGCGGGCACGGGCGTCTTCGACGCATGCTGACGTCCTGCCGCCTCGTCTTCGAGCTCTACTTCCGGCGTCGGCGCACCACGCAGCATTCGGACAGCCACCAAGATGTTCTCTTGGTGTCTTCTGTCACCCGTAGCTTGCCTGGGCACGCCCTTTCGCCCTTTTTGCCTCCTTGACCTGCCTCCTAAGGAGAGGGACAAGAAAGGGATTACGGGCACCTTATCTCTTTTTAGTTTGTAATAAGCCTTCGGGCCCTTGTTGAATTTAAAAGTTGTAATCCCCTTATTCATGTTTCTCATTCCCTATGAATTGTACCTGTACATGATGTTTTTTAATGAAAAAGGGATGTTTGCCGGGTTTTTCGTTTGTGGGTAGAACCCATGACAAGGAACGAATCCTTGATATCTTTGAGATAAATGTTTTCTTGCCCGGCAACAGGCCTTGCTGTCTCCCCACTTCGCTCGACCTTTCTCACGCTCTTGGCGGAGGCAGGGATGAGGTGGGTTCAGGCTCCTTGTTTCACCCTTTTGCTGTCACGACTACGACCAAACTCGGTCCCAGGAATGAGCCCTAGGGCCCAGAGTTAGGGGTGCACGGTAGCCTAAGGATAAAATGAGGTTTCACATACCTTAGTTGATAATGAAATGCATGATAAGGGACGAAAAACTTATTTGGATCTGCAGCCCCCGGCAACCTTGGTTTGCCGTGGGTGAATCTTTGCTCTTGCAGCCCTCGGCAATACTGGCTCGCCGGGGACTGGGTGTCGGTTCGCCCCTTTTTCTTCCAAAGTGGCTCGGCAAGGCTATTCGCGTGTCCTGCGGACCAAAGAAGACAAAGAAGGTCAAAGAGACGCGCACTCGACCTCTAAGCTAGGGGTTAGTCGCTGCTAAGCACTATCAACCCTAACCAAGGACGAGACTCGACCTAGCATGCATGCTATAACTTAGGGCGCCAGCGCTTCATTTATTTATGCTCAGAGTCTGCGCCTGGCTTTGTACAAAGGGTCACATGCCTTGCCGGCAAAGCTTGTACAAAAAGGTGGCTTGCTGGGAGGCCCGGCAAGCCGCGCCTTATGGGTAAAACTTGCGAAGATGCTCGATGTTCCAGGAGTTGCTCACTGGGATGGCATCTTCAGTCTCCAGGCGGACTGCGCCGAGCCTGGTGACTCGTGTTACCCGATAAGGGCCTTCCCACTTTGGTGTCAACTTGTTGGAATTCCTGGCCGAATGAACGTGCCGAAGAACAAGGTCGCCTTCCTCAAAGCTCCGGGCATGAACCTTGCGGCTATGGTATCGGCGCAGGGCTTGCTGGTAGCGTGCTGCTCTCATAGCCGCCCGGAGACGATCTTCCTCAAGGAGCGTCGCGTCATCGTGCCGCAATCGCTCTTGCTCAAGCTCATCATAAGCGAGCACTCGAGGTGACCCGTATATGAGTTCCATGGGGAGAACTGCTTCTGCCCCGTAAACCAGGGCAAAGGGTGTTTGGCCGGTGGCTCGATTTGGCGTCGTTCTGATCGACCAAAGAACCACCGGAAGCTCATCAATCCAGCGCCTTCCACTCTTGCGCGGTCTATCAAAAGTCTTCGTCCTTAAGCCTCGCAGGACTTCAGCATTTGCCCTCTCTGCTTGGCCGTTGCTCCGTGGGTGTGCCACGGAAGCGAAACAGACCCTGCTGCCGAGATCTTCAATGTATTGCATGAAGGCATGGCTCGTGAACTGTGTGCCGTTGTCGGTGATGATCCTGTTGGGTACCCCGAAACGGCACACTAGCCCCTTGAAGAACTTGATGACTGACTGCACTGTCACCTTCCTCACCGCCTCCACCTCTGGCCACTTTGTGAACTTGTCGATTGCGACGTACAAGTACTCAAAGCCCCCGACAGCGCGGGGGAAAGGGCCCAATATGTCAAGCCCCCAGACCGAGAAGGGCCAGGACAGAGGGATAGTTTGAAGGGCTTGAGCTGGTTGATGGAGCTTCTTTGAATGGAACTGGCACGCTCCACACTTGGTTACTAGCGCCGTCGCGTCCTGGAGGGCGGTGGGCTAGAAGAAACCTTGCCGGAAAGCCTTGCCGGCAAGGGCTCTAGACCCTATGTGGGAGCCACATATACCTCCATGTATCTCTGCCAACAGCTTTAGTCCTTCCTCCCGGGAGATGCACATCAATTTCACCCCATTCAGTCTTCTTCTGTACAATACGTTATCAACGAATTGGTACAGGTTAGACCGGCGGGCTACTTTTTCTGCCTATTCCTGCTCCTCAGGAAGCTCCCCTTTTTGAAGGAATCGGACGGTGTGCTGCGCCCATGCTGGAGCATGTGGCTCGACGATAAGGACCAAAGGCATCTCTTCTGCCTCGGGAGCGACCGCCTCCGCGGCCATGACCTGAGGTCCTGCCGGAGTCGGTTGTTCCGTGGCAGGATCAGCATCCACGGCAACATCTTCGCCAGTAGCTCCGGGAGCTCGATGGGGAAGTACTTGTCGGGGCCTAGCTTCCTCCGCTTGTTTCTGCCCGGTCGACGGCTCAACGGATGGTTGGGTTAACTGAAGCACAAAAGTACCTAGTTCCACAGGTAGCTTGAGGGCAGCGCGCTTTGACAGGTATTCGGCGATGTCGTTCTCCGCCAGAGGGACATGCTCCGCTTGTATACCGTCAAAGCGCTCCTCCAGCTTCCTCACCTCATCTATGTAAGCTTCCATCAACGGGCTTTGATAGTCTTTGTTGATCTGCCTGACGACGAGCTGTGAGTCACCCCTGACGATAAGCTTTTTAACTCCAAGGTCTGTCGCGATCCTGAGACCGGCAAGCAAACCCTCATATTCGGCGGTGTTGTTGGTTGACATCTCCCGGGGGAATTGCATCTGGATGACATACTTGAGGTGCTCTCCGGTGGGTTGCGACAAGCAACACACCAGCGCCGGCGCCTTGCAGCGAGAAGGCGCGATCAAAGTACATGATCCAATTGCGACTCGTTTCCTTGCTGGGGAGAGTGGTCTCCTGTACCTCTTCGTCGGGCGTCGAGGTCCATTCTTCAACAAACTCCGCCAAGGCTCTGCTCTGGATTGTCGAGGTACTCCCGAACCTCAAACCGAAACTTGACAGCTCCAGGGCCCACTCCACGATCCTCCCTGTTGCATCTGGGTTATGCAGTATTCGTTGCAACGGGAGGCGGGTGACCACAGTGATCTCGTGTGCTTGCAAGTAATAGCGCAGCTTCCTCGAAGCCATAAGGAGGCCGAAGATTTGAAGTAAACTGGGTGTTGTACCATTTTCTTCTTCTGCGCCTCTTCACCCGGTGGCATGGGTCCTATCGTACTGGCGCCAGCCTTGCCAGGGCCGAGCCTCGCCGGGGACTCAGTCTTGCCGGGACTGAGCCCTGCCGAGGAGGGTTCCGGCCCGCCAACCGTTGACTCTGCCGCTGCTGCTGCCTCCTCATCACCTCCCTCTGCGCCACCAGTGCAGTGCTAACCACCTGATTTGTTGCCGCTAGATAAAGCAGCAACGGGTCTTGTGGTTTGGGCGCAACCAGCACTGGGGGAGAGGAGAGGTATTTCTTCAAATCTTGCAGCGCTGCCTCGGCCTCCGGGGTCCACTCCATCGGCCCCACCTTCTTCAAGATCTTGAAGGAAGGGCACGCTCCGCGGACTTGGAGATGAACCGGCTCATGGCAGCAACACAGCCAGTGAGCCGACGCACGTCCTTGATACGTTTGGGTGCCTCGATTTGCTCGATGGCCTTGATCTTATCTGGGTTTGCTTCAATCCCGCGCTGGGACACAAAGAACCGAGAAGCTTGCCGGACGGGACGCTGGAGACACACCTCTCAGGATTCAATTTGAGGTTGATCTTGCACAGGTTTGCAAATGTTTCCTCCAAATCTTGCACAAGGGTTGCTTTGTCCTTGGTTTTGACCACTATGTCATCCATATAGGTTTCCATATTTCTATGTAGCTGGGGCTCAAAATCGATTTGGACTGCTCTTGCAAAGGTTGAGCGAGCACTCTTCAACCCGAAAGGCATCCGTAAAAAACAATACATACCACATGGGGTGAAGAACGCTTTCTTTTCCTCGTCTTCCCTTGTCATGAAGATCTGGTGGTATCCTGAGTAGGCATCAAGGAACGATAAGAGGTCACACCCAGCCGTGGAGTCTACAATCTGGTCGATCCGCGGTAACGGGAAAGGGTCCTTTGGGCAGGCCTTATTGATGTCTGTGTAGTCAATACACAGCCTACATTTCCCATTTGCCTTGCGCACCACCACCGGATTGGCCAACCACGTCGGATGGAGCACTCCTCTCACCAAGCCTGCCACCTCTAGCTTTCTCATTTCCCCCGTGATGAAGTCTTGCCTCTCCAGAGCTTGCTTCCTAACCTTCTGCCTGACGGGCCGTGCATGAGGACAGACAACAAGGTGGTGCTCAATCACCTCCCTAGGAACGCCGGGGATGTCGGAGGCTTGCCATGCAAACACGTCGACATTCGCCCGCAGGAAGGCAACGATCTCGCTTTCCTATTTGTTGTCGAGGGTAGAGCTTATGGTGAAAGCTCCTCCCATGTCATCCCCCTTGACGGGCACCTTCTTGGTCTCTGGTGGTGTAGCTCTAAACTTCTTATTCTTGCCGGCGGAGCTCTCTTGCACGTTCTCAACGGAAGCGCAACACCCCGAAGAGGTGCGCTTTCCGGAGTGGGTGCGAGGGGTCGCGCCGGTCTTCTTGGCTCCGTCGGCAGGAGCAGGTGCCTTAGCGACAGCTGCTGCAACCACATCCCGATAGAGTTGATCGGCACAGATCAACGCATCTTTTTTGCCAGAGGGGACGGTGATGATGTTCATCGGCCCGGGCATCTTCAGCATGTTGTAGGCATAGTGTGAAGCCGCCATGAACTTGGCTAGTGCTGGGCGGCCGAGGATCCCGTTGTAAGGCAAGGGGATCTCGGCTACATCGAAAACAATCCTCTCCGTCTTGTGATTTAGCTCGCCTCCAAATGTCATGGGCAGCATGATTTTTCCCTTTGGATGGCTCCTCCCTGGGTTAACCCCTTGGAACGTGCCCGTCTCCTCGAGGTCTCCATCAAGGATCTGCAGCCTCTTGACCACAACAGGCAAGATCAAGTTTAGGCCGGCCCCGCCGTCAACCAACATCTTTGTCACCTTGAGGTTGCGGATTGTTGGCGAAACCAACAACGGCAAGCACCCGACCGCAGTGGTGCGGTCGGGATGGTCCTCGGTATCGAAGATGATGGGAGTGCTGGACCATTTCAGCGGCTTCCGTGCGTCGAATGATGGCTCCACCGCTGCGACCTCACGCGCCCACTGCTTGAGTTGGCGGTGAGATGTATGTAGCGAGGCGCCACCATCGACGCACATGGCCTCTGTGGCTTTCTAAAACTCATGGTCGCCGGACTCGTCGTCCCCGTCATGATCATCGTCTTCCTGCTTCTTGTCGCAGCCCCTGGCGGGCCTCTCTTGCTGATTATCCTTGCCGTGGCGGCCTCCTTGGCCGCCACGTTTCTTGCCGGATCCCTCGGTACCATTTGGGCCTTTCTCCTTGTCCCGCCGCTCAAACTCGGCTTTCTGCTTCTCGACGAGCAGCTCTACCTGCCGGCAATTTTGGAGATCATGGCCCTTAGTGCGGTGGATCTTGCAGTATTGCTTGTCGGAGTTCCCTGGCTTCTCGGCAGCCACCAAGGCCCGGCAGGCGACACATCCGGCAATTTCCTTGCCAGGGTCAACTGCCTTAGTTTTCTTGGCGGTGCCGGCGTCATCAGATTCTTCGACGGCAAGCACAGCTTTACCCTTGCGCTTCCTGTTGCTGCGCCGGCCTTTCTTCGCCGGGGCGGCAGTATCCTTGTCTGAAGAGTTGGTTTCCATGCCGGCATCTTTGCCGGGGTACTTCCTTCCCTCTTCAGCCCGGGCACATCTGTCGGCAAGAACGTAGAGTTCCGCCACATCCTTCACCTTGTTCATTGCCAGCTCTTCGCGCATCTTGCGGTTGCGCATGTTCTGAGGGAACGCGCTGATGATGGCGGCAGGGTGAACATCTGGGATATTGTACTGTACCCGGCTGAATCTCTGTATGTACTTGCGTAGACTCTCGCCTCCCTTCTAGGGGATGACGTGCAGGTCGCTTGCTTGGCCATGAGCTTGGTGACCTCCCGTAAAGGCGCCAACAAACTCGTGGCACAAATCCGACCAAGAGGAAATAGAATCTACTGGCAAGTCCATCAACCATGACATGGCATTGGGCTTAAGGGCCAACGGAAAGTAATTTGCAAGCACCTTATCGTCGCGGGCTCCAGCAGCTTGCATCGCGATGGTGTAGATGCTGAGGAACTCCGACAGGTGGGTCTTGTCGTTGTACTTCTCGCCAACGTCAGGTTTGAAGGTGCGGTGAGTGGGCCACTGGAACTGTCGTAGCTCACGGGTGAAAGCCGGTCAGCCAACCTCGTAAGGCAGACCTCCAGGGCTCGCCGGTGCCAGGTGGTTCTCAGCAGGCCCTGCTCGCTTGTCTGACTGGTGGCGCGCTCCGCGCCGATGCTCAATAGTGGTTCGAGCGTCTTCATGGGCTCGCTCCCGAAGAATCTTACGCTGGTCGCAGCGGGTCCGTGGGTCGGACGACGCTACGAAGATGTCGTCACACGTATCGTCGCGACGGGTCAACATCCGTGGTACCGGGCAAGGAGGAGGCGAATGTACCGTGGCCGCGGCGCCACCGGTCCTGGCGCGTGGGACTCCATCGGAGTGTCGACCCAGGGGCCCCGCTGGGCTTGGTTCGTCCTTGTTGGAGATGGCAACGAGGCTTTGAATGGTAGCCCTCCATTCGTCAAGCTTCCCCGTAGTGGGAGGAAAGTCGAGGAGCAACTGCACGCGCCAGGGCCTCTGCTGGCGTCAGCGGCAGCAAAACCTGCACGGACCACGACGTGCTTCGACTTCTAACTATATTAGAAGGAGCTCTATCACGGTCCTACGGTCGCACGCCGTTTTCACCAGTGCTTCGGCAAGCGGGCAGGTCTCCTGCGTCCCGCGAGCGGTGCTCGGGACTCTTCCCGCGGCGGCGCCCGGGGTCTTCGGCGTGATGACGCCGTTCGTTGCGCACAACCTGGGAGGAGCACGCCGTTGGCGCCGGCATGGGGGTCCTCGGGGCCCTCGCATCGCCTTCGGGCGGTGCGGCGGTGACCTTGGAAGGCCCCGCGCCACCCGTGGAGGGCCTGGCCCCGTCTTTGGATTTGGCGACGTGTGGCCTGTTGCCGAGCGCATGAACATCGCCGCCTCCCAAACTCCGGCTGCTGGGGCGGCGTTGGTGTTCGCGAGCTGCGCCTCGGGTCCTTTCTGCGACCAGGCCGCTGCTCGCCCGCGTCGGGACAGGTCGTTCGGCTCCCGACAGGCCGACCGCCATCGTCGCCTTCTTCTTGGGTGCCATGGCGATGAAGAAGCACTGGACTAACTGCTAAAGCCGATTCTCACAACTACGCCCCCTACCTGGCGCGCCAAAGATGTCGGTGGAAGCGACACCTATGGGATCACAAGAATCCCTACTACGGTTAGCGGGGCATGGGGTTGAGAGAAGAGAGGATCCAACAGATAGCACACGGTTCGTTTATCCAGGTTCGGGCCGCGAGGATGCGTAAAACCCTACTCCTACTTTGGTGGATGTATATCTGTGTTCTTGAGCTAGCTATGGGGCATCAAGAGTTCCAGAAAGCCGAATCCTTCTCCTGGTCGCCTCGGGCCTCCTTTTATAGGGAAAGGGGTCGCCACAGTGGCACACAGGAGGTGGAAAGGGTACAGTGTTGCGAGGTTATCCCTCGCATTACAGGATAAGGTGCATTTAATGCATCTGCTTAGGTGTCCATTTCCCTTTATCGGGGACGGGGGTGAAGCCCCTCCCGTCCGTCGCCGCTCCTCCTCGCTTCGACACGCGCCCTGGCCAGCGATGCATGTGGTGCCATGTAGGCAGGCAGGCAGCTGAGCTGGCGCGGCAGTGGGGTCTTCACGAAGATCTGCATGCCGCCACGCAGGTGCCTGCCCAGCTGGTTGGGTCGGCAGCCGTATGCAAACGGCGGCGGAGTCTTGGCTGGTGCGGGCCTGATGATGGCCCTGTAGATGTCCTCGGCAAGGGCCTTGTCGGTGCCCCGACAAGGGTCTTGCCGCGGCGCTCGCTGTCGTCCCCGGCAGGGCGCTTGCCGGGGGTCTCGTGGTTCTCCTTCGGTGAGGATGGTTGCCTTCCTTTCCTCGTTCGATCTTGTTCATTCTTTGTCTTCACAAAGATCCGCATGCCACCACAGAGGTGCCTTCCGAGCCCTGTCCCAACGTGTTTGTCGAGCGTTGGGGGGGCTCAAGGGTGGCTCGCTTCGGCTGGCGTGGGCAAGCTGCCCCCGGCAAGAGTCTTGCCGGAGCTGCTGAGGTTGCCCCGGCAAGGAGGCTGCCCCGGCAAGGATCCTTGCCGGGGGGACCTGCTTTGCCCATCTGATCTTTGTGCCCTTGGTCCTTGTCGTTGCTTTGTCTGTCTTGTGTCCTTGGCTTCTCTCCGGCTTCCCTTTTCTACCCTGTTTATGTGTGGCCGTGGCGGGGAGTCTCTGACTGCCCGTGCACAAAGGGGTCAAAAGGAGAGCCCCTTCTTTTGTACACCGACACAGGGCTTCGCCTAAGCACTGCTATAGTATTATCGAGGTGGACTATGGTGGAGGGGGGCACCGCACACGGCTAAAAGATCAACAGATCAATTGTTATCTCTTTAGGGTGCTCCCCTGCCCCCGTATATAAAGTAGCAAGGGGGAGAGGCGGCCGGCCAGGAGGGGCGCGCCAGGACGAGTCCTACTCCCACCGGGAGTAGGACTCCATCCCTTTTCCTTGTTGGATAAGGAGAGGAGAGGGAAGGAGAGAGAGGGGGAAAGGAAAGGGGGGCACCGCCCCCCCCCCCTCCTTGTCCAATTTGGACTTGGGAGGTGGGGCACGCGGCTGCCCCTTGGCCGCTGAGGGTGTCCTGGATTAGGGTTATCCGGTCAGCCGGACTATAACCTTTGGCCGGACTGTTGGACTATGAAGAGACAAGATTGAAGACTTTGCCCCGTGTCCGGATGGGACTCTCCTTGGCATGGAAGGCAAGCTTGACAATACGGATATGTAGATCTCCTTCCTTGTAACCGACTCTGTGTAACCCTAGCCTCCTCAGGTGTCTATATAAACCGGAGGGTTTAGTCCGTAGGACACAATAACAACAATCATACCATAGGCTAGCTTCTAGGATTTAGCCTCTCCGATCTCGTGGTAGATCAACTCTTGTACTACCCATATCATCAATATTAATCAATCAGGAGTAGGGTTTTACCTCCATCAAGAGGGCCGAACCTGGGTAAAAACATCGTGTCCCTTGTCTCCTGTTACCATCCGCCTAGACGCACAGTTCGGGACCCCCTACCCGAGATCCGCCGGTTTTGACACCGACATTGGTGTTTTCATTGAGAGTTCCTCTGTGTCGTCATCATTAGGCGTGATGGCTCCTTCGATCATCGATAGCGATGCGGTCCAGGGTGAGACTTTTCTCCCTGGACAGATCTTTGTATTCAGCGGATTCGCACTGCGGGACAACTCGCTTGGCCATCTAGAGCAGATCGAGAGTTACGCCCCTGGCCATCAGGTTAGATTTGGAAGCTTAAACTACATGGCCGACATCCGCGGAGACTTGATTTTCGACAGATTCGAGCCTCGGCCGAGTATGTCGCACTATCACGATGGGCATGATTTAGCTCTGCCATCGGACAGTGTTCCGGAGACCGCACCGGCAACCGCTCCGACCCTTAAATCGGAGCCAATTGCGCCATCCGTGGAAGGGTGGCTAGACCCCGCGCCGGAGGCCGCAGTCTCAGTGGCGATCGAGCCGAATACCAACCTTGCCCTTCATGAAAGCCGTGACTCCAAGTTGCCAGATTCTTCTCCGGCCACGGACTCCGAACTGCCTGCGCCCCCGCCAATCGAATCCGACTGGTCGCCGATCATGGAGTTCACCTCCGCAGATATCTTTCAACACTCGCCCTTCGGCGACATACTAAACTCTCTGAGATCTCTCTCCTTGTTAGGAGAGTCCTGGCCAAACTATGTCCGGCAGGATTGGGATGCGGATGGCGAAGAAAATCGTCGCCCACCCACCACCCACTTAATAGCCATTGTCGATGATTTAACCGACATGCTCGACTTCGACTCCAAAGACATCAATGGCATGGACGACGATGGAGGAGAGAACAGCGTAAGCGCCGCTCCAAATCCCGCCTTGGCAGAAACAGCGGTCATTCAGACCCAGCGATAGAGCAGGCTGAGCCGGCGGATGACGAACATGAACAACCCTCCGACCATGGCAAAACGGAGAACCATTCCGCACAACCCGTCTCCGGCAAAAATACTAGTCCGGAGGACCTCACGCCGGATAAGCCCCTGGAGCAGAAGAATCTCCATAAAAGGCTTGTCACCACCGCGCGGAGCCTGAAAAAGCAGAAGAAAAAACTCAAGGCTGCAGAGGATACACTCAAGATCAGATGGAGCAAAGTACTCAACACGGCAGACAAATATGGCGACAGTTGCCACACAAAAAGCTACCCGAAGCGAAAGATACTGCCGGAATTTGATGAGGAGGCCCTAAAGCCCCCGCAACCAAAAAACAAAGCGGCCATCCGGTTGGATACACGACCTCATGGCCAACATAGAGCGGCTAATGATGCCACACACAAGCCAGCACGCGCTCCACATGAGGACTCGCATCACAAAGACGGCCCAACCAGATCTATCTATGGGCCAAGAAAGAGCGCCCTAGCAGCAATGCAACACCACAAAAAACCGAACACCATGGTACACCAAAATACAGGGGCGCCGCACACCCCCTATGTTTCACAATGAGGTGCTGGACCATGAATTTCCAGCGGGATTCAAACCCGTAAACATAAAGGCATATGACGGAACAACAGACCCTGGGGTCTGGATTGAGGACTATATCCTGCATATCCACATGGCTCGAGGAGACGATCTTCATGCCATCAAGTACCTACCCCTCAAGCTCAAAGGGCCAGCAAGGCACTGGCTTAAAAGCCTCCCCGAAAACACCATTTGAAGTTGGGAAGAGCTCGAGGACGCCTTTTGGGCAAATTTTCAAGGGACCTATGTCCGACCACCGGATGCAGACAATTTAAGTCACATAACTCAGCAGCCCGGAGAGTCAGCTCGAAAGCTATGGAACAGATTCCTCACTAAGAAGAACCAAATAGTCGACTTTCTGGACGCTGAAGCCTTAGCAGCTTTCAAACACAGCGTCCAAGACGAATGGCTTGCCAGACACCTCGGACAAGAAAAGCCAAGAACAATGGCGGCATTGACAAGCCTCATGACCCGCTTTTGCGTGGGTGAGGATAGCTGGCTGGCATGATGCAGCACCAGTGACCCAAGTACATCCGAAGTCAGGGACGAGAACGGGAAGCCACGACACAGCAAACACCAGCGCTGGAATAAGGAAAACAACCCGAAGAGCATGGCGGTAAACGCCGGATTCAAAAGCTCTCAGCCGGATCAGCAAAAGCTGCCCCCAAAGGCAATATAGACAAACTGTCTAGTCTAAACAAAATTCTGGATAAACTATGTCAAATCCACGGCACCCCCAATAAACCTGCAAACCATACCCATCGAGAATGTTGGGTCTTCAAGCAGTCCGGCAATCTCAACGCCGAACACAAGGGGCTGAATACACTAAGCAAAGATGAGAAGAACCTCGCAAACAAAGCAGTGGGAAACAGAAGAAATTCTCACCATAAGTCAAAACAGTAAACGTGTTACACGTGATAAATAAAAACAACGTGGCACTCACTGAGATACGTTCCCCAGGGCCTATCACCGCGGCAGTACACCACTGGTCGGCTGAACCGATCACCTTCGACTATCAGTATTACTCCGCCTGTATCCGGCACGCAAGATGGGCTGCCTTGGTGTTAGACCCAATAATTGACGGATACCACTGCACACGAGTCCTGATGGATGGCAGCAGCAGTTTGAACCTGATATATCAGGACACAGTAAAATGGGGATAGACCCAACAAAAATTAGCCATAGCAATATTTCCTTTAAAGGAGTAACGCCAGGCCCAGGAGCCCATTGCACGGGCTCCCTACTACTAGAGGTCATATTCGTCTTCCCTGATAACTTTCACAGCGAAAAGCTAACCTTCCACATCGCTCCATTTCAAAGTGGCTATCAAGCACTATTGGGACGTGAAGCCTTCGCTCGCTTTAATGCAATACCGCTCTATGCGTCTCTCATGCTTAAGATGCCCGGTCCACGTGGCATCATTACAGTAAAGGGAAATATTGAGCGTTCCTCATGCACGGAAGACTGTGCAGCTGCCTTGACAGCCACACAATAGACAACCTCACCAACTAGAGCACCTTACAGGTTGTTAAGACCACGGATGCGGCTAGACGAGTCCGGTGTAGCAATATAATTGATAAAGGTTTGACGGCTATACCCCTATAACAATACAAGGGGCTCGACGCGCGTAAACAAGTGACAATAAGGCTCAATTCTACCCATCTTACATTATACTTGATTTATTTAGTATATCATACATTTTGCATGACAATTTTTGCAACTAAATTCCTCTCTTATATAGATGACCATCGTGCTACGCCCGTCCAGGATACGGCACAACAGAGACACAGGCGCAGACGTGCAGCAAGGACCCGTCCTAAGGATTCTCTTTAGATTGAGACCCTGCGTAAACCTTTTTTATTGTCTCTTGTTGATAAACATCCCCCGGATTCCCAGTAAAGCTGAGATGGATGCTGGCGTATTGGCATGTGTCCACACCAGATTGTTGCACGTACCTGGACACTAGGGGCTTATTACAAAGGGCGACTTTTCGCCCAGTTTACATCATAAAGACCGAATACCTTAGGGAGTGTTCGGCATCGCGAGTTTGGCCTTATATGCATCAGCTCCGAATCATGTCTTTGGTCAAATGTTGGGTCTGCCCGGCTCCTGTGTTTTGCTGCCTTACGTTCCGCTCTATCGGCTAAGGCGGCACCAGGAGAACTACTGCGATTGTGCCCTGGTTCAGCCAAGTGAGCACCTCAGTAGAGAAAGCCGAAAACTGACTGTCATGATATAGCGCGAGACTGGTCAACCACTCGATAACCCAGCGGAATCTTCGGATTCCTCCGCCTTAACGAAGGGCCGTTTCCCGGCCAGGCACACATGCGCCCCAAATTCGGATGAGCGCAGAGCCACCAGGGGCTATATAGTAGTCCCACTGTCAAACTCCTATGGCTAAGTGAAAGTGATAAAGCATTATAGTACGATTGCCTAGTTCGTTGCGCTATCACCTCCTTAATGGACCAAGACGTTGGACCAAGTGTGAATATGCATCTTCTGCGAGCACCCCCGCATTATATGCGTGGGGGCTGAAGCCGACGACTGCCATCTTTCAGGTTATATACACATATACATAAACGGCCGCACAGGAGGCATTATAATTCTTGCAGGCACAAGTATAAAAAGAAGCCTTTACACTTAAGCAAACATTGTTTTCAATGGGAATACATGTCATTCGAACATAATATTCTTCGAGCACTGGGCCTCTATTAAATGAGCACCCTCAAGAACTTCTTGGAAGTAGTGCTCGGCAGGTACTCGGCTTCGGTCTGAGTCTTGAGCTGCAATGGCGGTGGCCTCCATGTCTGCCCAGTATGTCTTGACACGGGCAAGGGCCATCCGCGCACCCTCTATGCACGCCGACCTCTTCATCGCAATGATATGCGGCACGGCACCAAGGAACTGCTGCACCAAACTGAAGTAACTATTCAGCTTTGGCCTTTCTGGCCACAGATGATCCACAACAGACCCCATGGCAAGTCCTGACAATCTATTCAGCTTGGCCCATTCGACCAGCCGATCAGTCAATGGAAGCGGACGCTCTGGGTCATTAAACTGTGACCAGAACAGCTTTTCCACTTCACGACCCTTTTGATCCCGGAAGTATTCGGCCGCATCAGCAGCACTTGCTGCGAGATCAAGGTATGCATCCGCCGAACTCCATAGCCGATCTAAGGAGGCATACATCGGATCACCGAACTTCATCCGCGGCATAAAGGGCTTTCCAGCCGCAATATCTCCAGCCTGACGCAGCTCCTCCTTCATCGCTCTCATAGCAGAGCGGGTGTCCTTGGCCGTCACCACAACCTTCTCTAGGTCCGACCTCTTCGCCTGATCTCCCTTTTCAAGAAGATGGTAACGGTCAGTAGCATTCTTCAACTCTACAGCCATCTTGGCTATATTTTCCTTGCTTTGGCCGTGAGCAGCCGGTTCGGCTCTTAGCTATTTGATTGCCTTTAGGGCAGCTGCATCGCTTTTTCTGGCTTGTTCTTTGGCTCGGGCAAGTTCCGCCCGAAGGTTCTCCACGGCCGCAGCTCCATCTGCATTAACGCACATGTTATAGATACTGGCATCATGCTCCTCTTCCTACATGTCGCCGGGGGAATCACATACCTTGCGCTTCGTCAAGCCTCTTGTTGACAAGTTCGATGTCGGCATCTGCCACGTCAAGCTGCCTCTTTAACTCGGCAAATTCATCAGTCCGGCTGGCCACCGGACACTTCGCCACCTACATATTAAGGCAGTAAAATTAAGACTGGGACTATGATCCTCTGCGCGCCGTCGTCTTCGACAGCACCCAGAGTCTCAGGGGCTACTATCTACACAGGGCACATCTTAAACTATGCGGTACTATCAAAAAGGTACATCATTTCACGTACCTCAAAACCTGTCAGTAGACTCATGACAGCTTCATGCAACCCGCTCTCCGCGGACGAAATCCTTTCAATTACCGTACCCATTAACGTACGGTGCTCTTCTGAGATAGCCGCTCGCTCTAGCAGATCCCTCAATACCTCCGACCGCGCACCAGACGGTGCCGGACTCTTTCGATTGCCTTTTCCAAAAGCCGGCTACTGGGGATCTCGGGTGGCCGTATGGATGCCTTCTGGCCTTGCCGGATCAAGAGAAACCCTCCGCAACGACACCTCGGGGTCGCCCGCCTCATGAGGCAGTATGGCAGGGGGAGGCGTTCCGCTCTCCATCATCTCTGGAAGAAGATACCCCGACGACGAGCTCTGCTGAGAAGCACTAAGATCCGAACTACAAGATAAATGCTTTGGTTATTTTTCTCAGGAGTGCAACAAGGTTTTTCTCAATACACTTTTACTTATAGCTCGTTGGAGGGCTGATCCCCTTGAGGGCATAGTACGGTCGGGGTATCCCCCGGCACGGGACCCTCTGGCGAAGTTTTCTTCCCTTGCTTCGAGACTATTGTCTCCGGGTCTTTAGAGGTTGTCCTCTTCTTCCCATGAGGAGAGGAATTTTCGATTCCTCCCTTCCGGCCAACCTACTCTACGGAGGCAGTAGCTTCTTTGTTCCCCCTTCATCTTCTCCCAAAGGCGCGATCTCCAGCATCCTGGCTAATACAGGATCTGGCGAGGTCTCAGGAAGGGGGGCCGGACATCTGATCAACTTCGCCTTAGCTATCCACTCCTGGTTCAAGAACGGCCCTTTTTTAGGTAATGTTGCAACAAATAAACGGATGGCGTGTTCGGACGCGGGGCTACTTACTTGGGCATCCAGACAATTGCAGCTTAGACCTGCATCCTCAGTATTATCCGGACACAGTATTTGTGGTCTGAAGAACAATTTATACATCTCTGCGGGCGTCATGCCAAGGAAATGTTGAAGAGCTCACGGTCCCTCTGGGTTGAACTCCCACAGGCGGAGGGGACGACATTTGCAGGGCAGAACTCGGCGAATTAACATGACTTGCATCACCGAAACCAGACTGACATCTCTCTCCAGGAGATCTTGGATGCGGCTCTGCAAAAGGGGCACATCATTTACTGGTCCGCAGTCTAGCCCCTTGTTGACCCATGACGTTAGTCGTGGTGGGGGATCTGAGCGAAAAACAGGTGGAGCCACCCATTTGGTACCCCTGGGAGCTGTGATATAAAACCACTCTTGTTGCCATAAGCTGGACTCCTCTGGGAAGGAGCCCTCGGGCCATGGGGCGTCAGCATTTTTGCTTATTACGGCGCCTCCGCACTCTGCGTGCCGTCCCTCGATCATCTTTGGCTCCACCTTGAAGGTCTTGAGCCACAATCCGAAATGTGGAGTAATACGGAGGAAAGCTTCGCACACGACGATGAATAATGATATATGGAGGATAGACTCCGGAGCTAAATCATGGAAGTCCAGCCCGTAATAGAATATAAGCCCCCTCACAAAGGGTCCAGAGCGAAGTCTAACCCTCGGAGGAAGTGGGGCACGAACACGACGCTCTCACCGGGCTTGGGAGTGGGAATAACTTGCCCTTGAGCAGGCAGCCTATGCAGGATTTCGCATTTCGGATACCTGGCTTCCCTTAGCTTTATTACGTCCTCCTCCGTGGAGGAACGCATCCACCGACCTTGGAGGTTGGATCCGAACATGATCGAAAATCCGAAGCGCCTAAACCTAAGCTTTGGGTGTTGGAACTCGAGGCGGGAGGCGGGTTCGATGGAGGACAAAAGAAAAGAACGGGCCTTGGTTCTTTATAAAGATATTGAATACCAAGAGCCCTCCTCGTGACCGTTTGGGACTTACCCCCAATAGAGGGGTCATCCCCACGGGTGCGATTGGGTTACCCACGTCCGCGTTGATGAGAATCCCGTAAATAAAGGGGACACGATCTCTGCTTTGACAGGACGTGCCAAGGAAACCACCCCGCGAAACGCGCTGAGGTTGGTAAAGAACGATTCGAATAAAGGCTTGGCTGTGGTGTGATGTCACATTACGGAATACGTCAGCAGATTAGATTTGTGGAAATACTATTCTCTCTACGGTGGTGTGTGGAATTTGTTTTGCAGAGCCGGACACGACCCTCATGTTCAAAACCTTCTATGAAGTATTCGGAGGAGGAACCCGCCTTGCAATGCCGAAGACAATTTGCGCGCCAGACTTATCGTCATTGAAGCCTGGTTCAGGGGCTACTGAGGGAGTCCTGGATTAGGGGGTATCCGGACAGCCGGACTATAACCTTTGGCCGGACTATTGGACTATGAAGATACAAGATTGAAGACTTCGCCCCGTGTTCGGATGTGACTCTACTTGGCGTGGAAGGCAAGCTTGGCAATACGGATATGTAGATCTCCTTCCTTGTAACCGACTCTGTGTAACCATAGCCTCCTCTGGTGTCCATATAAACCGGAGGGTTTAGTCCGTAGGACACAGTAACATCAATCATACCATAGGCTAGCTTCTAGGGTTTAGCCTCTCCGATCTCGTGGTAGATCAACTCTTGTACTACCCATATCATCAATATTAATCAAGCTGGAGTAGGGTTTTACCTCCATCGAGAGGGCCCGAACCTGGGTAAAAACATCGTGTCCCTTGTCTCCTGTTACATCCGCCTAGACGCACAGTTCGGGACCCCCTACCCGAGATCCGCCGGTTTTGACACCGATAGCCGCCTCTCCTCTTCCACCAGTTGGGCCCATGAGGCCCAACAACCTCCGGGAGTGTCACACCCTAGCTAGTTCTTGCATTAGAGTGTTGCATCATGTCTATTTTTTTCAACAGAAACCTGAAATGGGAATGACAGAACTCCCAGCCCCCTCTGAAACAAACTAGGGTTTACTAAAAATATTTTCGATGAACCTGAAATGCCCTTCTAAAATGTCCATCATTTTTGCCTTGGTTCAGAACCTTTGCCAAAAGTGGTGCACAATTTCCTAGGTCATCCTAAGGTCTTTGGATTAAATCATAAGTATTTGAATTTGGGCATTTAAAATTTATAAAATATTTCAAATGTCCAAATATTTCCAATCTAAAATGTTTCATGTTGGAAATATTCCAACAATGGACCAGGAGTAGTTTGGTGAATTTTAGAACCTTTTAGGTATTTTAAATAATTCAACAAAGTTGCGGAAGAATTAAATAAAAAAGCAGAAGGAAAACTTACTGGCACCACCACCGCCCACCAGCCAGCCCACTGGCCGCCCAGCCTGCCACCGCTGGCCAATGAGCTGCTTGGCTTGCCAGCAGGCAGCCAAGGTGCTCGGCGGCAGCACAGCAGCTCGCCACGCAGCTGCACGCCGCTCTGCCGCCCTCTCGCCGCCCGCTGCCTTGGACGAGCTCCACGTCGCGCCCGGACCTCTGGACATCTCCATTCGCCCCAGCTCCTCTCCCTCGCGCTCCCATGCCATGGCCGACGCCACCGTCGCCGCACCGCCGCCGTAGCCGCGCTCTCCGTCGTCTCCACGCCGCGCCACCGTGTCCAGAAGCTCCGCCGCCCTCTACTCCTTCGAGCTAGCCGAGCCCCGGCGCTCGCGTGCCCAAGCCGCCGCGACCAACCTCGCCTCAACCGCCATCGCGGAGATCCCTTCGTTGCCGCCGCCGCATCAGCTCGTCCCCGACCACGCCGTCCGTTCCGCCGAGACCGCTGTGAGCTGGGCTACCTTCCCTTCCTCTCTTTCTCGCTCTCGCGCACCACAGCGAGCACACGAAGCTCACCCGCACGCGCCGTCGCGGACCTCGTCGCCGACGTGCTCCCGCCATCCTCCGCCACCTCACCTTGTCCATCGCGCTCACCACACGCGTTGGAGCTAACGTGCACTCCCGCACCTCACGCACACTCTAGTCATGAGTTCGACTTCAACCGAACTCCGGCGGCCGCCAAAGTCGCCGCCGGCGCCAACTCCGGCCACCCCGACCCCAACGGACTCCACCAAGAGCCGCGGCTCGTCCTCGGCTTCACTCCGATGGCCTCGCGACCCATTTGGTGGCGGAACAGCCAAAACCACTTCCGCCCAAGCGTCGGGCTCGCCGGCTAAACGCCGGCGGGTTTGACTCTGACTCTGACCACGAGTGGGCCCAGGTTGACCCCCCAGGGTCTATGACATGTGGGCCCCCTTTGCTAACTAAATCAATTTAGTTAAAACTTAATTTAATTAGTTTAGTTACCCACTGACATGCGGGACCCACTGGTCAGTTTGACCTGACCAGCCCGTTGACCACTGACGTCATCATGACATAGTGCTGATGCAGTAATTTAATTACTGGAATTATTTTTACAGAAATTCGTAAATTGTTTCAAACTTCAAAATTCATAGAAATTAATCTGTAGCTCCAAATGAAACAAATTATATATGAAAAATGATCAGAAAAATCCAATCTTTCCATCTGTACTAGTTTCATGCATGTTTACAGAAGCTAACCTACTGTTTATCACAGAACAAGATAAAGCTCTTCAAATGGCAACACATGAGTTTGAACTTTGAATCTTTGGTTCAAATTAGTTCAAACCCATCTGTTCTTAGTTGCATTAGCCCAATGCACTCATTTTGCCATGTCTCATTGCATGCATCATATTGTTGCATCCTGTTTGGTAATGCTGTGTATCGGTGCTCTCTGCGGCAGGTTCTGCCCCCGAGGAGTACCGTGATAACCCCGACGAAGAGCAATACCCGTGCACCGACCCGTCAGGCAAGCAACCAACCATTTGATCATATCGATAAAATCCCATGTTCTTGCTCCTGCTCTCGTTTACTGCATTAAGACAACGCGATTCAAACTGCTGTGTGCTGCGGTAGTTGAACCCATTTCCTCTGCATGACCTGTCATTGCCACAGTAACTAGATGAAACCCACTAGCATGTGTAGGAGTTGATTGAGCCATATGATTGTGTTGATCCTACCTTGCTATGCCTGCTATGCTTAGAGTCGTGTCAGGTCTGGTTCATCTGGGTGATGGCTAGAGTGAAATGATCGAGTCGGTATGAGAGTAAGGTGTTGAACACGATTTGGTAAAGGTATCGATGAGAGGCCATGTAGGAGTACATGGTGGGTTGTTTCATTGAGGCCGTCCTTAAGCTAATCGAGATCTGTATGTGTGATTTAAGATTCAGCTACTACCATGCATTGGGCCCGAAACCAATGGACCCTCTCGCTTCTTATTCACCCTAGTCTTACGTCCGGGAGTTGCAAGTAGTTTCGTGTTTGTAGCCTCTTGGAGGCCGTGGACAGCGCTGACCGTAGGGGTGGGCTGTGATGCGGTAGGTGCGTGGCACGGTGTACCGGATGCCCGTTTGGTATCTCGGGAACCCTGTTCACATCGTTTGGGGCTGTGGCGAAACTTCGCGGAACTCCTCATAGATGGAACCCAAATAGGCGATAAACCTGGACTAGAGACTTAGGTGTCTAGGTAGGTCGTGGCCGACACCCACGTTGGGCTTCCGTTTGAAGGTTGCCGAGTACATGTCGTAAACGGCGATAAGTGGTGAGCGTGTATGAAGAAGTACACCCCGCAGGTTAACATCATCTATTGAATAGCGCGTCATGATAAAGGACTACTTGGTTGCCTATACGGTTCATAGACAAGTAAATGGATACTACTAAAAGCCTCAAGATAAGCGTGAGTGCGAGGATGGCTCTTCCGTAGGAAGACGGAGGTGGATCCTCGGTGGTGTATTGAAGTGATGAGTAGTGGACTCGAGTCATAAAACTATTTCAAGTTGGTGTCTCGAGGATAGCTTAGCCATGAGTCAAAGCTGGCTTGCTGCAATAACCCCACCAACCCTTCTTGATAATATGCATGTATGTAGGGTCGATGTAAGTCTTCTTTGAGTACCTTTGTACTCATGTTGCTTTAATTTACATTTTTAGAAGATGCCACAAACCCTTCCGACGGGTTCTTCGTGAGCGTTGACATCGATGAGTAGACTAAGGCCCGGTGGTGATCTGAGCAAGTGAAGGACCATGTAGTATAGCTAGGCTTACCCAAGCCTCTTTTATTTTACTAGTTGTGCGTACTCGGACAAAACACTTCATTGTTGGTTTGTATGCTTGTATGACTTGTATGTGGGTCGTGTGACCCGTACTTGTGTGTATGCTATGTATGGCTCTCTGAGCCCTTAAATAAAATACTTGTGTCGAGAGTCATGTTGTGATGCCTTGTTGTATTTGCACATATCGAGCATATTGTGTGTATGATTGAAATGCTTGGTATGTGTGGGATCCGACTATCTAGTTGTTTATCTTTAGTAGCCTCTCTTACGGAAATGTCTCCTAGTGTCTCCACCGAGCCATGGTAGCTTGCTACTGCTCGGAACACTTAGGCTGGCGGCATGTGTCCTTCTTCGTTCTGTATGCGTCCCTCACGGGAAATGTCACGCATTGAGTACCGGAGTCTGTTAGCCCGCTTACAGCCGGTTTACCGAGTCTGCTAGCCCAGTGCTACAGCCGGAACTTACTTGCGATGACCGACACGTTCGATCTTTGGGTCATGGATGCTGTCCTCGTAAGTCTGTGCCACTTTGGGTTTACGACTAGCCATGTCAGCCCGGCTCCTTTTCATATGGATGCTAGCGACACTATCATATCGTGTGCCAAAAGGCTAAACGGTCCCGGCTAAGGTAAGGCGACACCGTTGGGATACCGTGCGTGAGGCCGCAAAGTGATATGATGTGTTACTGTGCTAGATCGATGTGACATTGAGTCGGGTCCCGACAGCGTTGGCATCGAGCGGACTGCTGTAGGTTCTCCAAGCCAAACTGGTCGATGTTGAGTCTAGAAATGCTTTAGTTATATGTAGGGGAATTGATTGTGGGATGGTACGTAAGGCTCTTTTTACTCCTTTACCTCATGACATTCTGATCTGAGTCAGTCCATTCTTCCACCGGGGTTTAAGGATTAGGATCTCTTCTCTCTATTAGGTTCACGTGTTACTAATCAGTAGTACCTTATAAGTTTGATGGTTACAAGCCTGGTTCAATTTTACTATCCTGATATGTTATTAAGTTGGACCCAGAACCTTGATATGATATTGTTGAGTGGCTATGCAACTCTTTGTAAAATGTCTCAAATCTTTTGAGCATTTACAGTCGTTATGCTGTCCAAATTCTGCCAGAAATTCTAATGTCTTTGCATTGTGGTTATGCTTCCAGATGGCCACTCGTGACCAAAATCAGGTGGTTAAATCGACGGATGCATTGGTGTGACGGCCATACAGCTATGCTAGTTAGGGTTATGATCGAGCGGGATATCGTTGGTATCCGAATACACGATTGAAGAGCGATGTCGAGATTTTAATCAAAGCCAGTATCTCTGCACTGTCAGGGTGTTTCCCTCTTATCCTGGTTCCACCGAGGCCCTTCACAGCTCCTATGGACTTGGTGTTACTATTGATATGGCGGTGCAAGATGCTGCGTATTCTATGATGACCATCATGCGAGTCAGGACTGGCCTGCTTCGCAACACCGACTTCCGGTATATGCCCGGTTCACTTCCTGGAGCGTTTGGTTATCTTCGAGCCATCTATGCTGATTCCAGTCAGGAGGACTCACTAACCCGCACCACTGCCGAGTTGCTCGAGGACAAGGACCGAGAGAGTCGAGCCTTGAGGATGGAGCTCTTCAACGCCCGTGCTGATCACTGGGCCACTTTGACTCGTTTTGCACCGGCTGTTCAAGCTGGATATATGGATATGAGAGACCTGTATCCTGTTAGATCTGCTCTGCCGGACATGATGGATTGGCGTGATGTGGGGGGCATCACCCCACCTCGTGGTCCCCGCAGGCCACCGTTAGTTGGTCCAAGACCTCACCCATGCCCTTATGGTCCCTAGGCTCCTCAGGACCGTCTGTTTCCGGACGATCACGTTGAACTCCCAGGCTACGGAGGAGACTTCTATGAGAACTACTACGGAGACGTCTGAGTTAGTAGTAGTCTCACTAGTATTGTAATAGTTGTATTTCCACCGTCCTGCGTGACTCGTGGAATACGACTTAGTGTGTACTAATTCCGGAGTTGTAAGAAAAATAATGTATAGGAGCTTGGTATGCCTCCGACGAGATGTAATCTTCCTTTCACCGTAGTAGTACTTTGTTTGGTCTTGTACTAAACCTTGTATGGTGTGTATGACAATGGAATAAAGAAGCAGTTTCTGTATCTACCATGTCATACGGATGATCATCTTGCATTCCAAGTTATCCATTACATTCTACATTTCTATGTTAGAATCTTGCCATCCTGGACTAAATCCTTGTCTTGTTTTTCCTAGGATGGTTAACACCCGCAACAACCCTGCTCCGCCAGAGCAGGTCAAGGCAGCAGAGTTGGAGAAGCTTAACCTGCCTCACCCTCCTTCTCCGGCGAAGTTATGCCGAGGCCGAGAGAAATAAACGGGAGACCAACCGTTTGTTGGAGCGCATCGAACAGAACACAGCACATCATCAGAGAAATAATTTGGTGTCGCTCAGTGACTTCATCAAGTTACACCCACCTACCTTCCACACTCCGCCGAGCCTCTCGACGCCGATGATCGGCTTCGCAAAGATTACTCACAAGCTGCGTTACAGCCGGTAGCCGCTGAGGTCGACAAGGTCACCTTTGCTGCATATCATCTTGAAGGCCCCCTTGATCTCGTGGGAGAACTATATGGCTATGCGCCCATTGGCCATGTCACTACTTGGGCAGAATTCAGCGAGGCTTTCCGTGAACATCACATTCGGAGGGTCTCATGGATCGTAAACGTGAGGAGTTCTGCAGTTTCACCCAAGGTCGTCTCTCCGTGGACGCCACAGAGAGAGTTCGGTAATCTCGCACGCTATGCCATCAAGAGGTCTCCATCGACGCCAAGAAGCAGGCAAGGTTCCGCAAGGGACTTAGCCCGAACTTCGCCGAGATCTCCGTCGCATGAGTGCACCTCTTTCCGAAGCTTGTTAACAAAGCCATCAGCGCTGAAACAGGTCGACCGATTTGAAGCAACACGCAAGCATGGCCGTGATATGGGTTCCTCATCCGTGCTTTGGACCACGAAGCGCCGGGTGTGGGTGCCTAATACTTCCCTCGCCACCAGATTCACACCGAGGCCATCCTTCAGCGCCTCGCCCGGTTCAAAGAAGATGCACCAGCTAAGCCCTATGGTGGGCCAACCAACAATGCTCCTCTACGCGCCAACCCCGTGACGTGCTTCAAATGTGGGGAATCAGACCACTACATGCGCGATTGTCCACAGACCAACCCCAACCAGCCTGCAAAAGCTGTTGGCCGTGGCAAGCCAGCAGAAAGGTGTTCTATGCCTGCCGCCACCACCGCACGTGGCCATGTTAATTGTGTCTCGGTGAAGAGGCCCAAGAGGATCCCAACGTTGTGCTCGACGCTTCTTGTTAATTGCCACCCGCATCCGTTCTTTTCGATCATCGAGCATCTCATTCATTCATATCCGAAAGCTATGCTCGCTTGCACAACACCGCATTCAAAGTGATATGCCCACCTCCATGGTAATTCAAACCCGGGATCCAAATGGCAAACTTCTAGAGTAAGCCATGGAAATGAAATTCAGGTCGACAGACTTGTTTTCCTTGCATCGTTGATAGCTCTCAAATCTTCGGATATAAATATCATCTTGGGTATGGATTGGATGTCAGCCCACCATGCCAAGATTGATTGTTTCTCTAGGACTGTTCAACTTACGCACCCCTCGGGAAAGATAGTCAATGTCTTGACCCGAATATCCAAGCGCCAACTATATTCTCTTAATGCCAGTCCATTGCCGGACCTCAAGACGTCCCGGTAGTCCGTGATTTTCCGGATGTCTTTCCAGAAGAATTGCCAGGTGTTCCACCCGGCGAGATGTTGAGTTCGTGATAGACCTCATCCCAGGAACTGTCCCAATTTCTAGAAGACCCTATAAGATGGCACCCCTAGAACTAGCCGAACTTAAGAAACAACTCGATGAGTCCTTGAAAAAGGTTTCATCCGTCCTAGTTCATCTCCTTGGGCTTGCCCCGTCCTCTTCGTCAAGAAGAAGGATGGTACGGACCGGATGGTTGTAGATTATCGACCCGTCAACTTGGTCACAATTAAGAACAAGTATCCGCTTCCCAGGATCAACGATCTGTATGATCAGCTCGCGGGATCCTCGGTCTTCTCTAAGATGGATTTGAGGTTAGGCTACCATCAAATCAAAATCCAAACGGGACATTCCCAAAACGGCCTTTGTTACTCGTTACGCCAATACGAGTACACCGTCATGTCCTTCGGTCTAACCAACGCCCCAGCCACTTTCTCCCGGTTAATGAACTCAATCTTCATGGAGTATTTGGATAAATTCATCGTGGTTTACCTCGATGATATACTCATCTACTCTAAGAACGAGGAAGAACATGCCGAACATCTAAGGCTAGTGTTGATGAAACTTCGAGAGCATCGCCTTTATGCCAAGTTTTCTAAGTGCGAATTTTGGCTGCCAGAAGTGACCTATCTAGGACATGTAATTTCTGGTAAAGGTATTGCTGTCAACCCCGAGCGAGTTCAAGCCGTCCTTAATTGGACTCCACCTGAATCGGTCAAGCAAGTTCGGAGTTTCCTTGGCTTAGCGAGCTATTGTCGCCGCTTTGTCGAGAACTTCTCCAAAGTTGCTAAACCTCTAACTGAACTCCTCAAGAAGGATAAAAAGTTCGAGTGGACTCCACAATGTGAGCACAGTTTTCAGGAATTGAAAAGACGTTTAACTTCTGCTCCCGTACTGGTACCGCCAGATCTCTCTAAGGACTTTGTTATCTATTGCGACGCCTCGCGACAAGGACTAGGCTGTATTCTCATGCAAGATCGGCACGTAATTGCTTATGCTTCACGGCAATTACACCAACATGAGGAAAACTATCCTACTCATGATCTAGAGCTTGCAGCTGTAGTCCATGCACTAAAAACCTGGCGACATTACCTTCTTGGTAACCGTTGCGAAATCTACACCGATCACCAAAGTCTGAAGTACATATTCACCCAACCAGATTTGAATCTCAGGCAAAGACGTTGGGTTGAGTTGATCACAGATTTCGACTTAGGAATAACTTATACCCCAGGGAAAGCCAACGTCATGGCTGATGCGCTAAGTCGTAAATCTTATTGCAACAACCTGATGTTGCAACAAAGTCAACCACTTCTCCACGAGGAATTTCGGAAGCTTAACCTTCACATTGTTCCTCAAGGATTCCTTTCCACCTTGGTGGCGAAACCTTCCCTTACGGATCAGATCATCAAAGCCCAGAAGGTAGATCCGGGAATTTCCCGCATCAAAAGAAACATCAAGAAAGGAGTTGCGGATTGTTTCTCCGTTGATGATCAAGGAGTTGTATACTTCGGAAACCGCCTAGTGGTTCCCAAAGTACGAAACCTGCAGCGATTGATCCTTAAAGAAGCTCATGAATCTCCTCTCACCATTCATCCCGTAGCACTAAAATGTATCAGACCCACGCCAGAGGTTCGGTGGACTAGGATGAAGAGAGACAATGCTCAATTTGTTGCTAATCGCGACGCTGCGTAAATGCGTGTAAAAGCAGAGCATCAATGGCCTCTTGGCACCCTTCAACCCTTAGCTATTCCTCGAATGGAAATGGGATAAAATCAGTATGGATTTCATCACTTTGGTTTTCCAGGACCAAGAGAGGAATAATGCTATCTTTGTCGTTATCGACCGCCTCTCCAAAGTAGCCCATTTCTTACCATTCATGAGAGTATAACCGCTAGTCAACTAGCAGACTTGTACATCTCCCGAATAGTGTCTCTTCATGGTGTTCCATTGGAAATAAACTCGGATCGAGGAAGTCTCTTTACCTCTCGATTTTGGGAAAGTTTCCAAAACGCTATGGGAACCCATCTTTCCTTTAGCTTGCTTTTCACCCTCAATCAAGTGGTCAAGTAGAACGCGTCAACCAAATCCTAGAGGACATGCTTCGAGCTTCTATTATCTCGTTCGGAATGGATTGGGAGAAATGCCTTCCATTTGCCGAATTTGCTTATAACAACAGCTATCAATCTAGCTTGGGCAAAGCATCTTTTGAAGTTCTCTATGGACGAAGGTGTCGAACACCTCTTAACTGGTCAGAAACCGGGGAAAGGCAATTCTTTGCCCGGATATGATCCAGAAGCGTAAGAGCAAGTTCGCATCGTTCGTGAAAAGTTGAAAACAGCCCAATCTCGTCAAAAGAGTCAATATGACCGAAAACATAAGGCTATGACTTACGAGGTTGACGAGAAGGCTTACCTTCGGGTTACTCCTCTGAAGGGAACCCATCGTTTCGGTATCAAAGGCAAATTGGCTCCTCGCTACATTGGACCCTTTCGCATTCTTGCCAAACAAGGATAAGTTGCCCACCAATTGGAACTACCTCCGCATCTCTCCAAAGTCCACGATGTCTTCCACGTTTCTCAACTCAGGCGTTGCTTCTCGGATCCTATCCGTGGAGTGGACCACGAAACGCTTGATCTTCAAGATAATCTCACTTATCGAGAATACCCGTTCAGATCCTCGATCAAGCCGAAGCGTACCACTCGACGGCATAATATCAAGTTTCTCAAGGTTCAATGGTCGCACCATTCCGAGAAGGAAGCTACTTGGGAAAGGGAGGATCGTCTTCGACTTGAGTACCCCGCCTTCTTTCCGGAGGAACCTAAATCTCGGGACGAGATTCTTTTGAGTGGGGGTGAGTTGTCACACCCTAGCTAGTTCTTGCATTAGAGTGTTGCATCATGTCTATTTTTTCAATGAAACCTGAAATGGGAATGACAGAACTCCCGGCCCCTCTGAAACAAACTAGGGTTTACTAAAAATATTTTCGATGAACCTGAAATGCCCTTCTAAAATGTCCATCATTTTTGCCTTGGTTCGTAACCTTTGCCAAAAGTGGTGCACAATTTCCTAGGTCATCCTAAGGTCTTTGAATTAAATCATAAGTATTTGAATTTGGGCATTTAAAATTTATAAAATATTTCAAATGTCCAAATATTTCCAATCTAAATGTTTCATGTTGGAAATATTCCAACAATGGACCAGGAGTAGTTTGGTGAATTTTAGAACCTTTTAGGTATTTTAAATAATTCAACAAAGTTGCAGAAGAATTAAATAAAGAAAACAGAAGGAAAACTTACCTGGCGCCACCACCGGCCCACCAGCCAGCCCACCTGGCCGCCCAGCCCGCCACCAAGGCCAATGAGCTGCTTGGCTTGCCAGCAGGCAGCCAAGGTGCTCGGCGGCAGCACCGCAGCTCGCCACGCAGCTGCACGCCGCTCTGCCGCCTCTCGCCGCCCGCTGCCTTGGACGAGCTCCACGTCGCGCCGGACCTCTGGACATCTCCATTCGCCCCAGCTCTCTCTCCTCGCGCTCCCACGCCATGGCCGACGCCACCGTCACCAAGACCGCCCGTAGTAGCCGCTCTCCGTCGTCTCCACGCCGCGCCACCGTGTCGAAGCTCGCCGCCCTCTACTCCTTCGAGCTAGCCGAGCCCCGAAGGCTTCGCGTGCCCAAGCCGCCGCACCAACCTCGCCTCAACCGCCATCGCGGAGATCCCTTCGCCGTCGCCGCCGCATCAGCTCGCCCCGACCACGCCGTCTGTTCCGTTGAGACCGCTGTGAGCTGGGCTACCTTCCCCTTCCTCTCTTTTCGCTCTCGCGCACCACAGCGAGCACACGAAGCTCACCAAGACGCGCCGTCGCGGACCTCGTCGCCGACGTGCTCCGGCCATCCTCCGCCACCTCACCTTGTCCATCGCGCCACCACGCCGCGTTGGAGCTAACTGCACTCCCGCACCTCACCGCGACACTCTAGTCACGAGTTCGACTTAACCGAACTCCGGCGGTCGCCAAAGTCGCCGCGGCGTAACTCCGCCACCCGACCCCAACGGACTCCACCAAGAGCCGCGGCTCGTCCTCAGCTTCACTCCGATGGCCTCCGCGACCCATTTGGTGGCCGGAACGGCCAAAACCACTTCCGCCACCGCGTCGGGCTCGCCGGCGGCTAAACGCCGGCGGGTTTGACTCTGACTTTGACCACGAGTGGGCCCAGGTTGACCCCCCTGGGTCTATGACATGTGGGCCCCCTTTGCTAACTAAATCAATTTAGTTAAAACTTAATTTAATTAGTTTAATTACCCACTGACATGCGGGACCCACTGGTCAGTTTGACCTGACCAGCCCGTTGACCACTGACGTCATCATGACATAGTCTCGACGCAGATAATTTAATTATGGAATTATTTTTACGGAAATTCCGTAAATTGTTTCAAACTTCAAAATTCATAGAAATTAATCAGTAGCTCCAAATGAAACAAATTATATATGAAAAATGATCAGAAAAATCCAATCTTTCCATCTGTACTAGTTTCATGCATGTTTACAGAAGCTAACCTACTGTTTATCACAGAACAAGATAAAGTCTTTAAATGGCAACATATGAGTTTGAACTTTGAATCTTTGGTTCAAATTAGTTCAAACCCATCTGTTCTTAGTTGCATTAGCCCAATGCACTCATTTTGCCATGTCTCATTGCATGCATCATATTGTTGCATCTTGTTTGGTAATCTTGTGTATCGGTGCTCTCTGCGGCGTGTTACGCCCGAGGAGTACCGTGATAACCCCGACGAAGAGCAATACCTGCACCGACCCGTCAGCAAGCAACCAACCATTTGATCATATCGATAAAATCCCATGTTCTTGCTCCTGCTCTCGTTTCTGCATTAAGACAACGCGATTCAAACTGCTGTGTGCTGCGGTAGTTGAACCCATTTCCTCTGCATGACTGTCATTGCCACAAGAATTAGATGAAACCCACTAGCATGTGTAGGAGTTGATTGAGCCATATGATTGTGTTGATCCTACCTTGCTATGCCTGCTATGCTTAGAGTCGTGTCGTCCGGGTTCATCCGGGTGATGGCTAGAGTGAAATGATCGAGTCGGTATGAGAGTAAGGTGTTGAACACGATTTGGTAAAGGTATCGATGAGAGGCCATGTAGGAGTACATGGTGGGTTGTTTCATTGAGGCCGTCCTTGCTAATCGAGATCTGTATGTGTGATTTAAGATTCAGCTACTACCATGCATTGGGCCCAAACCAATGGACCCTCTCGGCTTCTTATTCACCCTAGTCTTACGTCCGGGAGTTGCAAGTAGTTTCGTGTTTGTAGCTCATGGAGGCCGTGGACAGCGCTGACCGTAGGGGTGGGCTGTGATGCGGTAGGTACGTGGCACGGTGTACCGGATGCCCGTTTGGTATCTCGGGAACCCTGTTCACATCGCTTGGGGCTGTGGCGAAACTTCGCCGAACTCCTCATAGATGGAACCCAAATAGGCGATAAACTGGACTAGAGACTTAGGTGTCTAGGTAGGTCGTGGCCGACACCCACGTTGGGCTTCCGCTTGAAGGTTGCCGAGTACATGTCGTGTAAACGGCGCGATAAGTGGTGAGCGTGTATGAAGAAGTACACCCGCAGGTTAACATCATCTATTGAATAGCGCGTCATGTAAAGGACTACTTGGTTGCCTATACGGTTCATAGACAAGTAAATGGATACTACTAAAAGCCTCAAGATAAGCGTGAGTGCCGAGGATGGCTCTTCCGTAGGAAGACGGAGGTGGATCCTCGGTGGTGTATTGAAGTGATGAGTAGTGGACTCGAAAAGCAAAACTATTTCAAGTTGGTGTCTCAGAGGATAGCTTAGCCATGAGTCAAAGCTGGCTTGCTGCAATAACCCCACCAACCCTTCTTGATAATATGCATGTATGTAGGGTCCGATGTAAGTCTTCTTTGAGTACCTTTGTACTCATGTTGCTTTAATTTACATTTTAGAAGATGCCACAAACCCTTCCGACGGGTTCTTCGTGAGACGTTGACATCGATGAGTAGACTAAGGCCTGTGGTGATCCTGAGCAAGTGAAGGACCATGTAGTATAGCTAGGCTTACCCAAGCCTCTTTTATTTTACTAGTTGTCTCGTACTCGGACAAAACACTTCGCTGTTGGTTTGTATGCTTGTATGACTTGTATGTGGGTCGTGTGACCCGTACTTGTGTGTATATATGTATGGCTCTCTCGAGCCCTTAAATAAAGTACTTGTGTCGAGAGTCATGTTGTGATGCCTTGTTGTATTTGCACATATCGAGCATATTGTGTGTATGATTGAAATGCTTGGTATGTGTGGGATCCGACTATCTAGTTGTTTATCTTTAGTAGCCTCTCTTACGGAAATGTCTCCTAGTGTCTCCACCGAGCCATGGTAGCTTGCTACCGCTCCGGAACACTTAGGCTGGCGGCATGTGTCCTTCTTCGCTCTCGTGTCCGTCCTACGGGAAATGTCACGCATTGAGTACCGGAGTCCTGTTAGCCCGCTACAGCCCGGTTTACGGAGTCTGCTAGCCCAAAGTGCTACAGCCCGAACTTACTTGTCGATGACCGACACGCTCGATCTTCGGGTCATGGATGCTGTCCTCGTAAGTCTGTGCCACTTTGGGTTTACGACTAGCCATGTCAGCCGGGCTCCTTTTCATATGGATGCTAGCGACACTATCATATACGTGTGCCAAAAGCGCTAAACGGTCCCGGCTAAGGTAAGGCGACACCGTTGGGATACCGTGCGTGAGGCCGCAAAGTGATATGATGTGTTACTGAGCTAGATCGATGTGACATTGAGTCGGGTCCCGACAGCGTTGGCATCGAGCCGGACTGCTGTAGGTTCTCCAAGCCAAACTGGTCGATGTTGAGTCTAGAAATGCTTTAGTTATATGTAGGGAATTGATTGTGGGATGGTACGTAAGGCTCTTTTTACTCCTTTACCTCATGACATTCTCGATCCGAGTCACCCATTCTTCCACCGGGTTTAAGGATTAGGATCTCTTCTCTCTATTAGGTTCACGTGTTACTAATCAAGAGTACCTTATAAGTTTGATGGTTACAAGCCTGGTTCAATTTTACTATCCCGATATGTTATTAAGTTGGACCCGTAACCTTGATATGATATTGTTGAGTGGCTATGCAACTCTTTGTAAAATGTCTCAAATCTTTTGAGCATTTACTGATCGTTATGTTGTCCAAATTCTGCCAGAAATTCTAATGTCTTTGCATTGTGGTTATGCTTCCAGATGGCCACTCGTGACCAAAATCAAGTGGTTTAAATCGACCGGATGCATTGGTGTGACCGCCATACAGCTATGCTAGTTCGGGTTATGATCGAAGCGGGATATCGTTGGTATCCCGAATACACAGTTGAAGAGCAGTATCGAGATTTTAATCAAAGCCAGTATCTCTGCACTGTCAGGGTGTTTCCCTCTTATCCTGGTTCCACCGAGGCCCTTCACAGCTCCTATGGACTTGGTGTTACTATTGATATGGCGGTGCAAGATGCTGCGTATTCTATGATGACCATCATGCGAGTCAGGACTGGCCTGCTTCGCAACACCGACTTCCGGTATATGCCCGGTTCACTTCCTGGAGCGTTTGGTTATCTTCGAGCCATCTATGCTGATTCCAGTCAGGAGGACTCACTAACCCGCACCACCGCCGAAGTTGCTCGAGGACAAGGACCGAGAGAGTCGGGCCTTGAGGATGGAGTCTTCAACGCCCGCGGCTGATCACCGGGCCACTTTGACTCGTTTTGCACCGGCTGTTCAAGCTGGATATATGGATATGAGAGACCAGATCTGTTAGATCTGCTCTGCGGACATGATGGATTGGCGTGATGTGGGGGCATCACCCCACCTCGTGGTCCCCGCAGCCACCGCTTGTTGGTCCAAGACCTCACCCATGCCCTTATGGTCCCCAGGCTCCTCAGACCGCCTGCTTCCGGACGATCACGTTGAACTCCTGTGCTACGGAGGAGACTTCTATGAGAACTACTACGGAGACGCCCGAGTTAGTAGTAGTCTCACTAGTATTGTAATAGTTGTATTTCCACCGTCCTGCGTGACTCGTGGAATACGACTTAGTGTGTACTAATTCCGGAGGTGTAAGAAAAATAATGTATAGGAGCTTGGTATGCCTCCGACGAGATGTAATCTTCCTTTCACCGTAGTAGTACTTTGTTTGGTCTTGTACTAAACCTTGTATGGTGTGTATGACAATGGAATAAAGAAGCAGTTCTGTATCTACCATGTCATACGGATGATCATCTTGCATTCCAAGTTATCCATTACATTCTACATTTCTATGTCAGACTCTTGCCATCCTGGACTAAATCCTTGTCTTGTTTTTCCTAGGATGGTTAACACCCGCAACAACCCTGCTCCGCCAGAGCAGGCCGAAGGCAGCAGAGTTGGAGAAGCTTAACCTGCCTCACCCTCCTTCTCGGCGGGTTATGCCGAGGCCGAGAGAAATAAACGGAGACCAACCGCTTGTTGAGCGCATCGAATGTAACACAGCACATCATCGAGAAATAATTTGGTGTCGCTCGGTGACTTCATCAAGTTACACCCACCTACCTTCCACCACTCCGCCGAGCCTCTCGACGCCGATGATGGTAACGCAAAGATTACTCACAAGCTGCGTTACTGACTGGTAGCCGAGGTCGACAAGGTCACCTTTGCTGCATATCATCTTGAAGGCCCGCCGATCTCGGTGGGAGAACTATATGGCTATGCGCCCGATTGGCCATGTCACTACTTGGGTAGAATTCAGCGAGGCTTTCCGTGAACATCACATTCGGAGGGTCTCATGGATAAAACGTGAGGAGTTCTGCAGTTTCACCCAAGGTCGTCTCTCCGTGGACGCCACAGAGAGAGTTCGTAATCTCGCACGCTATGCCACCAAGAGGTCTCCGACGCCAAGAAACAGGCAAGGTTCCGCAAGGGACTTAGCCCGAACTTCGCCGAGATCTCCGTCGCATGAGTGCACCTCTTTCCGAAGCTTGTTAACAAAGCCATCAGCGCTGAAACAGGTCGACCGATTTGAAGCAACACGCAAGCATGGCCGTGATATGGGTTCCTCATCCGGTCTTTGGACCACGAAGCGCCGGTGTGGGTGCCTAATACGCCTCGCCACCCAGATTCACACCGAGGCCATCCTTCAGCGCCTCGCCCGATTCAAGATGCACCAGCTAAGCCCTATGGTGGGCCAACCAACAATGCTCCTCACGCGCCAACCTCGTGGACGTGCTTCAAATGTGGGGAATCAGGCCACTACATGCGCGATTGTCCTCGGACCAACCCCAACCAGCCCGCAAAAGCTGTTGGCCGTGGCAAGCCAGCAGAAAGGTGTTCTATGCCTGCCGCCACCACCGCACGTGGCCATGTTAATTGTGTCTCGGTGAAGAGGCCCAAGAGGATCCCAACGCCGTGCTCGATGCACGCTTCTTGTTAATTGCCACCCGCATCCGTTCTTTTCGACATCGAGCATCTCATTCATTCATATCCGAAAGCTATGCTCGCTTGCACAACACTGCATTCAGTGATATGCCCACCTCCATGGTAATTCAAACCCCGGGATCCAAATGGCAAACTTCTAGAGTAAGCCATGGAAATGAAATTCAGGTCGACAGACTTGTTTTCCTTGCATCGTTGATAGCTCTCAAATCTTCGGATATAAATATCATCTTGGGTATGGATTGGATGTCAGCCCACCATGCCAAGATTGATTGTTTCTCTAGGACTGTTCAACTTACGCACCCCTCGGGAAAGATAGTCAATGTCTTGACCCGAATATCCAAGCGCCAACTATATTCTCTTAATGCCAGTCCATTGCCAGACCTCGAAGACGTCCCGGTAGTCCGTGATTTTCCGGATGTCTTTCCAGAACAATTGCCAGGTGTTCCACCCGACAGAGATGTTGAGTTCATGATAGACCTCATCCCAGGAACTGTCCCAATTTCTAGAAGACCCTATAAGATGGCACCCCTAGAACTAGCCGAACTTAAGAAACAACTCGATGAGTCCTTGAAAAAGGGTTTCATCCGTCCTAGTTCATCTCCTTGGGCTTGCCCCGTCCTCTTCGTCAAGAAGAAGGATGGTACGGATCGGATGGTTGTAGATTATCGACCCGTCAACTTGGTCACAATTAAGAACAAGTATCCGCTTCCCAGGATCAACGATCTGTATGATCAGCTCGCGGGATCCTCGAGTCTTTCTAAGATGGATTTGAGGTTAGGCTACCATCAAATCAAAATCCAAACGGGACATTCCCAAAACGGCCTTTGTTACTCGTTACGGCCAATACGAGTACACCGTCATGTCCTTCGGTCTAACCAACGCCCCAGCCACCCTCTCCCGGTTAATGAACTCAATCTTCATGGAGTATTTGGATAAATTCGTCGTGGTTTACCTCGATGATATACTCATCTACTCTAAGAACGAGGAAGAACATGCCGAACATCTAAGGCTAGTGTTGATGAAACTTCGAGAGCATCGCCTTTATGCCAAGTTTTCTAAGTGCGAATTTTGGCTGCCAGAAGTGACCTATCTAGGACATGTAATTTCTGGTAAAGGTATTGCTGTCAACCCCGAGTGAGTTCAAGCCGTCCTTAATTGGACTCCACCGAATCGGTCAAGCAAGTTCGAGTTTCCTTGGCTTAGCGAGCTATTGTCGCCGCTTTGTCGAGAACTTCTCCAAAGTTGCTAAACCTCTAACTGAACTCCTCAAGAAGGATAAAAGTTCGAGTGGACTCCACAATGTGAGCACAGTTTTCAGAATTGAAAAGACGTTTAACTTCGCTCCCGCATTGGTACCACAGAGATCTCTAAGGACTTTGTTATCTATTGCGACGCCTCGCGACAAGGACTAGGCTGTATTCTCATGCAAGATCGACACGTAATTGCTTATGCTTCACGGCAATTACACCCACATGAGGAAAACTATCCTACTCATGATCTAGAGCTTGCAGCTGTAGTCCATGCACTAAAAACCTGGCGACATTACCTTCTTGGTAATCGTTGTGAAATCTACACCGATCACCAAAGTCTGAAGTACATATTCACCCAACCAGATTTGAATCTCAGGCAAAGACGTTGGGTTGAGTTGATCACAGATTTCGACTTAGGAATAACTTATACCCCAGGGAAAGCCAACGTCATGGCTGATGCGCTAAGTCGTAAATCTTATTGCAACAACCTGATGTTGCAACAAAGTCAACCACTTCTCCACGAGGAATTTCGGAAGCTTAACCTTCACATTGTTCCTCAAGGATTCCTTTCCACCTTGGTGGCGAAACCTTCCCTTACGGATCAGATCATCAAAGCCCAGAAGGTAGATCCGGGAATTTCCCGCATCAAAAGAAACATCAAGAAAGGAGTTGCGGATTGTTTCTCCGTTGATGATCAAGGAGTTGTATACTTCGGAAACCGCCTAGTGGTTCCTAAAGTACGAAACCTGCGGCGATTGATCCTTAAAGAAGCTCATGAATCTCCTCTCACCATTCATCCCGGTAGCACTAAAATGTATCAGGACCTACGCCAGAGGTTCTGGTGGACTAGGATGAAGAGAGACAATGCTCAATTTGTTGCTAATCGCGCGGCGTCGTCGTGCGTGTAAAAGCAGAGCATCAACGGCTCTTGGCACCCTTCAACCCTTAGCTATTCCTGAATGGAAATGGGATAAAATCAGTATGGATTTCATCACCGGTTTTCCCAGGACCAAGAGAGGGAATAATGCTATCTTTGTCGTTATCGACCGCCTCTCCAAAGTAGCCCATTTCTTACCTGTTCGCGAGAGTATAACCGCTAGTCAACTAGCAGACTTGTACATCTCCCGAATAGTGTCTCTTCATGGTGTTCCATTGGAAATAAACTCGGATCGAGGAAGTCTCTTTACCTCTCGATTTTGGGAAAGTTTCCAAAACGCTATGGGAACCCATCTTTCCTTTAGCACTGCTTTTCACCCTCAATCAAGTGGTCAAGTAGAACACGTCAACCAAATCCTAGAAGACATGCTTCGAGCTTCTGTTATCTCGTTCGGAATGGATTGGGAGAAATGCCTTCCATTTGCCGAATTTGCTTATAACAACAGCTATCAATCTAGCTTGGGCAAAGCACCTTTTGAAGTTCTCTATGGACGAAGGTGTCGAACACCTCTTAACTGGTCAGAAACCGGGGAAAGGCAATTCTTTGGCCCGGATATGATCCAGGAAGCAGAAGAGCAAGTTCGCATCATTCGTGAAAAGTTGAAAACAGCCCAATCTCGTCAAAATAGTCAATATGACCGAAAACATAAGGCTATGACTTACGAGGTTGACGAGAAGGCTTACCTTCGGGTTACTCCTCTGAAGGGAACCCATCGTTTCGGTATCAAAGGCAAATTGGCTCCTCGCTACATTGGACCCTTTCGCATTCTTGCCAAACAAGGAGAAGTTGCCTACCAATTGGAACTACCTCCGCATCTCTCCAAAGTCCACGATGTCTTCCACGTTTCTCAACTCAGGCGTTGCTTCTCGGATCCTATCCGTGGAGTGGACCACGAAACGCTTGATCTTCAAGATAATCTCACTTATCGAGAATACCCCGTTCAGATCTCGATCAAGCCGAGCGCACCACTCGACGGCATAATATCAAGTTTCTCAAGGTTCAATGGTCGCACCATTCCGAGAAGGAAGCTACTTGGGAAAGGGAGGATCGTCTTCGACTTGAGTACCCCGCCTTCTTTCCGGAGGAACCTAAATCTCGGGACGAGATTCTTTTGAATGGGGGTGAGTTGTCACACCTAGCTAGTTCTTGCATTAGAGTGTTGCATCATGTCTATTTTTTCAATGTAAACCTGAAATGGGAATGCAGAACTCCCAGCCCCTCTGAAACAAACTAGGGTTTACTAAAAATATTTTCGATGAACCTGAAATGCCCTTCTAAAATGTCCATCATTTTTGCCTTGGTTCGTAACCTTGCCAAAAGTGGTGCACAATTTCCTAGGTCATCCTAAGGTCTTTGGATTAAATCATAAGTATTTGAATTTGGGCATTTAAAATTTATAAAATATTTCAAATGTCCAAATATTTCCAATCTAAATGTTTCATGTTGGAAATATTCCAACAATGGACCAGAGTAGTTTGGTGAATTTTAGAACCTTTTAGGTATTTTAAATAATTCAACAAAGTTGCGAAGAATTAAATAAAGAAAGCAGAAGGAAAACTTACCGGCGCCACCACCGCCCACCAGCCAGCCCACTGGCCGCCCAGCCTGCCACCTGGCCAATGAGCTGCTTGGCTTGCCAGCAGGCAGCCAAGGTGCTCGGCGGCAAGACCGCAGCTCGCCACGCAGCTGCACGCCGCTCGCCGCCCTCTCGCCGCCCGTTGCCTTGGACGAGCTCCACGTCGCGCCCGGACCTCTGGACATCTCCATTCGCCCCAGCTCCTCTCTCGCGCTCCCACGCCATGGCCGACGCCACTGCCGCCGACCGCCACCGTAGCCGCGCTCTCCGTCGTCTCCACGCCGCCACCGTGTCGAAGCTCCGCCGCCCTCTACTCCTTCGAGCTAGCCGAGCGGCCTTCGCCAGATGCCCCTGCCGCCGCACCAACCTCGCCCAACCGCCATCGCGGAGATCCTTCGCCGCCGCGCCAGATCAGCTCGTCCCCGACCATGCCGTCGCTCCGCCGAGACCGCTGTGAGCTGGGCTACCTTCCCTTCCTCTCTTTTTCGCTCTCGCACCACCACAGCAGCACACGGCTCACCCACACGCGCTTATCGCGGACCTCGCCGCCGACGTGCTCCGGCCATCCTCCGCCACCTCACCTTGTCCATCGCGCTCACCACGCGCGTTGGAGCTAACTGCACTCCCGCACCTCACCGCACACTCTAGTCACAAGTTCGACTTAACCGAACTCGGCGGCCGCCAAAGTCGCCGCCGCGTAACTCCGCCACCCCGACCCCAACAGACTCCACCAAGAGCCGCGGCTCGTCCTCAGCTTCACTCCAATGGCCTCCGCGACCCATTTGGTGGCCGGAACGGCCAAAACCACTTCCGCCACCGCGTCGGGCTCGCCGGCGGCTAAACGCCGGCGGGTTTGACTCTGACTCTGACCACGAGTGGGCCCAGGTTGACCCCCCAGGGTCTATGACATGTGGGCCCCCTTTGCTAACTAAATCAATTTAGTTAAAACTTAATTTAATTAGTTTAGTTACCCACTGACATGCGGGACCCACTGGTCAGTTTGACCTGACCAGCAGATTGACCACTGACGTCATCATGACATAGTGCTGACGCAGTAATTTAATTACTGGAATTATTTTTACACAGGAAATTCCAGAAATTGTTGCAAACTTCAAAAATTCATAGAAATTAATCTGTAGCTCCAAATGAAACAAATTATATATGAAAAATGATCAGAAAAATCCAATCTTTCCATCTGTACTAGTTTCATGCATGTTTACAGAAGCTAACCTACTGTTTATCACAGAACAAGATAAAGCTCTTCAAATGGCAACACATGAGTTTGAACTTTGAATCTTTGGTTCAAATTAGTTCAAACCCATCTGTTCTTAGTTGCATTAGCCCAATGGACTCATTTTGCCATGTCTCATTGCATGCATCATATTGTTGCATCCTGTTTGGTAATGCTGTGTATCGGTGCTCTCTGCGGCAGGTTCTGCCCCCGAGGAGTACCGTGATAACCCCGACGAAGAGCAATACCCGTGCACCGACCCGTCAGGCAAGCAACCAACCATTTGATCATATCGATAAAATCCCATGTTCTTGCTCCTGCTCTCGTTCAACATCGCATTAAGACAACGCGATTCAAACTGCTGTGTGCTGCGGTAGTTGAACCCATTTCCTCTGCATGACTGTCATTGCCACAAGAATTAGATGAAACCCACTAGCATGTGTAGGAGTTGATTGAGCCATATGATTGTGTTGATCCTACCTTGCTATGCCTGCTATGCTTAGAGTCGTGTCAGTCCGGTTCATCGGGTGATGGCTAGAGTGAAATGATCGAGTCGGTATGAGAGTAAGGTGTTGAACACGATTTGGTAAAGGTATCGATGAGAGGCCATGTAGGAGTACATGGTGGGTTGTTTCATTGAGGCCGCCCTTAAATCGAGATCTGTATGTGTGATTTAAGATTCAGCTACTACCATGCATTGGGCCCAAACCAATGGACCCTCTCGGCTTCTTATTCACCCTAGTCTTACGTCTGTGAGTTGCAAGTAGTTTCGTGTTTGTAGCCCATTGGAGGCCGTGGACAGCGCTGACCGTAGGGGTGGGCTGTGATGCGGTAGGTACGTGGCACGGTGTACCGGATGCCCGCTTGGTATCTCGGGAACCCTGTTCACATCGTTTAGGGCTGTGAGCGAAACTTCGCCGAACTCCTCATAGATGGAACCCAAATAGGCGATAAACCTGGACTAGAGACTTAGGTGTCTAGGTAGGTCGTGGCCGACACCCACGCTGGGCTTCCGCTTGAAGGTTGTCGAGTACATGTCGTAAACGGCGATAAGTGGTGAGAGCGTATGAAGAAGTACACCCCGCAGGTTAACATCATCTATTCGAATAGCGCGTCATGTAAAGGACTACTTGGTTGCCTATACAGTTCATAGACAAGTAAATGGATACTACTAAAAGCCTCAAGATAGCGTGAGTGCCGAGGATGGCTCTTCCGTAGTAAGACGGAGGTGGATCCTCGGTAGTGTATTGAAGTGATGAGTAGTGGACTCGAAAGCAAAACTATTTCAAGTTGGTGTCTCAGAGGATAGCTTAGCCATGAGTCAAAGCTGGCTTGCTGCAATAACCCCACCAACCCTTCTTGATAATATGCATGTATGTAGGGTCGATGTAAGTCTTCTTTGAGTACCTTTGTACTCATGTTGCTTTAATTTACATTTTTAGAAGATGCCACAAACCCTTCCGACGGGTTCTTCGTGACGTTGACATCGATGAGTAGACTAAGGCCCGGTGGTGATCCTGAGCAAGTGAAGGACCATGTAGTATAGCTAGGCTTACCCAAGCCTCTTTTATTTTACTAGTTGTGCGTACTCGGACAAAACACTTCATTGTTGGTTTGTATGCTTGTATGACTTGTATGTGGGTCGTGTGACCCGCATTTGTGTGTATGCTATGTATGGCTCTCTCGAGCCCTTAAATAAAGTACTTGTGTCGAGAGTCATGTTGTGATGCCTTGATGTATTTGCACATATCAAGCATATTGTGTGTATGATTGAAATGCTTGGTATGTGTGGGATCCGACTATCTAGTTGTTTATCTTTAGTAGCCTCTCTTACGGAAATGTCTCCTAGTGTCTCCATCGAGCCATGGTAGCTTGCTACTGCTCCGGAACACTTAGGCTGGCCGGCATGTGTCCTTCTTCGTTCTCGTGTCTGTCCTCACGGGAAATGTCACGCATTGAGTACCGGAGTCTGTTAGCCCGCCATGCCCGGTTTATCGAGTCTGCTAGACCAGTGCTACAGCCCGAACTTACTTGCGATGACCGACACGCTCGATGTCGGGTCATGGATGCTGTCCTCGTAAGTCTGTGCCACTTTGGGTTTACGACTAGCCATGTCAGCCCGGGCTCCTTTTCATATGGATGCTAGCGACACTATCATATACGTGTGCCAAAAGGCGCAAACGGTCCCGGGCTAAGGTAAGGCGACACCCGTTGGGATACCGTGCCTGAGGCCGCAAAGTGATATGACGTGTTACAGGCTAGATCGATGTGACATTGAGTCGGGGTCCTGACAGGGAGGGTTCCGGTAACCCCCCGGTACTCCGGTATATATCCGATAACCCCCGGAACCATTCCGGTGTCCGAATATAGTCGTCCAATATATCAATCTTCATGTCTCAACCATTTCGAGACTCCTCGTTATGCCCGTGATCACATCCGGGACTCCGAACAACCTTCGGTACATGAAAACATATAAACTCATAATATAACTGTCATCGAAACTTTAAGCATGCGGACCCTACGGGTTTGAGAACTATGTAGACATGACCGAGACACGTATCCGGTCAATAACCAATAGCGGAACCTGGATGCTCATATTGGCTCCTACATATTCTACGAAGATCTTTATCGGTCAGACCGCATAACAACATACATTGTTCCCTTTGTCATCGGTATGTTACTTCCACGAGATTCGATCATCGTATCTCAATACCTAGTTCAATATTGTTATCGGCAAGTCTCTTTACTCGTTCTGTAATACATCATCCCGCAACTAACTCATTAGTTGCAATGCTTGCAAGGCTTAAGTGATGTGCATTACCGAGAGGGCCCAGAGATACCTCTCCGACATTCGGAGTGACAAATCCTAATCTCGAAATACGCCAACCCAACAAGTACCTTCGGAGACACCTGTAGAGCAACTTTATAATCACCCAGTTACGTTGTGACGTTTGGTAGCACACAATGTGTTCCTCCGGTAAATGGGAGTTGCATAATCTCATAGTCATAGGAACATGCATAAGTCATGAAGAAAGCAATAGCAGAATACTAAACGATCGTGTGCTAAGCTAACGGAATGGGTCAAGTCAATCACATCATTCTCCTAATGATGTGATCCCGTTAATCAAATAACAACTCATGTCAATGGCTAGGAAACATAACCATCTTTGATCAACGAGCTAGTCAAGTAGAGGCACACTAGTGACACTATGTTTGTCTATGTATTCACACAAGTATTATGTTTCCGGTTAATACAATTCTAACATGAATAATAAACATTTATCATGATATATGGAAATAAATAATAATGTTATTATTATCTCTAGGGCATATTTCCTTCAGTCTCCCACTTGCACTAGAGTCAATAATCTAGATTACACAGTAATGATTCTAACACCAATGGAGCCTTGGTGCTGATCATGTTTTGCTCGTGGAAGAGGCTTAGTCAATGGGTCTGCAACATTCAGATCTGTATGTATCTTGCAAATTTCTATGTCTCCCACCTGGACTAGATCCCGGATGGAATTGAAGCGTCTCTTGATGTGCTTGGTTCTTTTGTGAAATCTGGATTCCTTCGCCAAGGCAATTGCACCAGTATTGTCACAAAAGATTTTCGTTGGACCCGATGCACTAGGTATGACACCTAGATCGGATATGAACTCCTTCATCCAGAATCCTTCATTTGCTGCTTCCGAAGCAGCTATGTACTCCGCTTCACACGTAGATCCCGCCACGGCGCTTTGTTTAGAACTGCACCAACTTACAGCTCCATCGTTCAATGTAAACACGTATCCGGTTTGCGATTTAGAATCGTCTGGATCAGTGTCAAAGCTTGCATCAACGTAACCATTTACGATGAGTTCTCTGTCACCTCCATAAACGAGAAACATATCCTTAGTCCTTTTCAGGTATTTCAGGATGTTCTTGACCGTTGTAAAGTGATGATCCACTCCTGGATTATTGTGGTGCCTCACTGCTAAACTTATAGCAAGGCACACATAAGGTCTGGTACACAGCATTGCATACATGATAGAGCCTATGGCTGAAGCATAGGGAACATCTTTCATATTCTCTCTATCTTCTGCAGTGGTCGAGCATTATGTCTTACTCAACTTCACACCTTGTAACATAGGCAAGAACCCTTTATTTGCTTGATCCATTTTGAACTTCTTCAAAACTTTGTCAAGGTATGTGCTTTGTGAAAGTCCAATTAAGCGTGTTGATCTATCTCTATAGATCTTGATGCCCAATATATAAGCAGCTTCACCAAGGTCTTTCATTGAAAAACTCTTATTCAAGTATCCCTTTATGCTATCCAGAAATTCTATATCATTTCCAATTAGCAATATGGCATCCACATATATTATTAGAAATGCTACAGAGCTCCCACTCACTTTCTTATAAATACAGGCTTCTCCAAAAGTCGTATAAAACCAAATGATGATCACACTATCAAAGCGCTTATTCCAACTCCGAGAGGCTTGGACCAGTCCATAAATGGATCGCTGGAGCTTGCACACTTTGTTAGCTCCCTTTGGATCGACAAAACCATCTGGTTGCATCATATACAACTCTTCTTCCAGAAATCCATTCAGGAATGGAGTTTTGACATACATTTGCCAAATTTCATAATCATAAAATGCGGCAATTGCTAACATGATTCGGACAGACTTAAGCATCGCTACGGGTGAGAAGGTCTCATCGTAGTCAACCCCTTGAACTTGTTGAAAACCTTTTGCAACAAGTCGAGCTTTATAAACAGTAACATTACCGTCAGCGTCAGTCTTCTTCTTAAAGATCCATTTATTCTCAATGGCTTGCCGATCATCGGGCAAGTCAACCAAAGTCCATACTTTGTTCTCATACATGGATCCCATCTCAGATTTCATGGCCTCAAGCCATTTTGCGGAATCTGGCCTCACCATCGCTTCTTCATAGTTCGTAGGTTCGTCAGGGTCTAGCAACATAACTTCCAGAATAGGATTATCGTACCACTCTGGTGCGGATCTTACTCTGGTTGACCTACAAGGTTCAGTAACAACTTGATCTGAAGTTTCATGATCATCATCATTAATTTCCTCACTAATTGGTGTAGGTGTCTCAGAAACTGGTTTCTGTGATGAACTACTTTCCAATAAGGGAGTAGGTACAGTTATCTCATCAAGTTCTACTTTCCTCCCACTCACTTCTTTAGAGAGAAACTCCTTCTCTAGAAAGATTCCAAATTTACCAACAAAAGTCTTGCCTTCGGATGTGTGATAGAAGGTGTACCCAATAGTCTCTTTTGGGTATCCTATGAAGACACATTTTTCCGACTTGGGTTCGAGCTTATCAGGTTGAAGCTTTTTCACATAAGCATCGCAGCCCCAAACTTTAAGAAACGACAACTTTGGTTTCTTGCCAAACCACAGTTCATAAGGCGTCGTCTCAACGGATTTTGATGGTGTCCTATTTAACGTGAATGCAGCTGTCTCTAAAGCATAACCCCAAAATGATATCGGTAAATCAGTAAGAGACATCATAGATCGCACCATATCTAGTAAAGTACGATTACGACGTTCGGATACACCATTTCGTTATGGTGTTCCGGGTGGCGTGAGTTACGGAACTATTCTGTATTGTTTCAAATGAAGACCAAATTCGTAACTCAAATATTCTCCTCCACGATCAGATCATAGAAACTTTATTTTCTTGTTATGATGATTTTCAACTTCACTCTGAAATTCTTTGAATTTTTCAAATGTTTCAGACTTATGTTTCATTAAGTAGATATACCCATATCTGCTCAAATCATCTGTGAAGGTGAGAAAATAACGATATCCGCCATGAACCTCAATATTCATTGGACCACATACATCTGTATGTATGATTTCCAACAAATCTATTGATCGCTCCATAGTTTTGGAGAACGGTGTTTTAGTCATCTTGTCCATGAGACACGGTTCGCAAGTACCAAGTGATTCATAGTCAAGTGGTTCCAAAAGTCCATCAGTATGGAGTTTTTTCATGCGCTTTACACCGATATGACCTAAACGGCAGTGCCACAAATAAGTTGCACTATCATTATCAACTCTGCATCTTTTGGATTCAATATTATGAATATGTGTATCACTACTATCGAGATTCGACAAAAAGAGACCACTCTTCAAGGGTGCATGACCATAAAAGATATTACTCATATAAATAGAACAACCATTATTCTCTGATTTAAATGAATGACCGTCTCGCATCAAACAAGATCCAGATATAATGTTCGTGCTCAACGCTGGCACAAAATAACAATTATTCAGGTCTAAAACTAATCCTGAAGGTAGATGTAGAGGTAGCGTGCCGACCGCGATTACATCGACTATGGAACCATTTCCCACGCGCATCGTCACCTCATCCTTAGCCAATCTTCGCTTAATACGTAGTCCCTGTTTCGAGTTGCAAATATTAGCAACAGAACCAGTATCAAATACCCAGGTGCTACTACAAGCATTAGTAAGGTACACATCAATAACATGTATATCACATATACCTTTGTTCACCTTGCCATCCTTCTTATCCGCCAAATACTTGGGGCAGTTCCGCTTCCAGTGACCAGTTTGCTTGCAGTAGAAGCACTCAGTCTCAGGCTTAGGTCCAGATTTGGGTTTCTTCTCCTGAGCATCAACTTGCTTGTTATTCTTCTTCAAGTTCCCCTTCTTCTTCCCTTTGCCTTTTTCCTTGAAACTGGTGGTCTTATTGACCATCAAAACTTGATGCTCCTTCTTGACTTCTACCTCCGCAGCTTTTAGCATTGCGAAGAGCTCGAGAATCGTCTTTTCCATCCCTTGCATGTTATAGTTCATCATGAAGCTTTTATAGCTTGGTGGCAGTGATTGAAGAATTCTTTCAATGATGCTATCATCCGGAAGATTAACTCCCAGTTGAATCAAGTGATTGTTATACCCAGACATTTTGAGTATATGCTCACTAACAGAACTATTCTCCTCCATCTTACAGCTGTAGAACTTATTGGAGACTTCATATCTCTCAATTCGGGCATTTGCTTGAAATATTAACTTCAACTCCTGGAACATCTCATATGCTCCATGACGTTCAAAACGTCGTTGAAGACCCGGTTCTAAGCCGTAAAGCATGGCACACCGAACTATCGAGTAGTCATCAGCTTTGCTCTGCCAGACGTTCACAACATCTGGTATTGCTCCTGCAGCAGGTCTGGCACCTAGCGGTGCTTCCAGGACGTAATTCTTCTGTGCAGCAATGAGGATAATCCTCAAGTTATGGACCCAGTCCGTGTAATTGCTACCATCATCTTTCAACTTTGCTTTCTCAAGGAACGCATTAAAATTTAACGGAACAACAGCACGGGCCATCTATCTACAACAACATAGACAAGCAAGATACAATCAGGTACTAAGTTCATGATAAATTTAAGTTCAATTTAATCAAATTATTTCAGAACTCCCACTTAGATAGACATCCCTCTAATCTTCTAAGTGATCACGTGATCCATATCAACTAAACCATGTCCGATCATCACGTGAGATGGAGTAGTTTCAATGGTGAACATCACTATGTTGATCATATCTACTATATGATTCACGCTCGACCTTTCGGTCTCCGTGTTCCAGGCCATATCTGTTATATGCTAGGCTCATCAAGTTTAACCTGAGTATTCCGCGTGTGCAACTGTTTTGCACCTGTTGTATTTGAACGTAGAGCCTATCACACCCGATCATCACGTGGTTTCTCAGCACGAAGAACTTTCGCAACGGTGCATACTCTGGGAGAACACTTATACCTTGATAATTTAGTGAGAGATCATCTTATAATGCTACCGTCAACCAAAGCAAGATAAGATGCATAAAAGATAAACATCACACGCAATCAATATAAGTGATATGATATGGCCATCATCATCTTGTGCTTGTGATCTCCATCTTCGAAGCACTGTCATGATCACCATCGTCACCGGCGCGACACCTTGATCTCTATCGTAGCATCGCTGTCGTCTCGCCAACCTATGCTTCTACGACTATCGCTACCACTTAGTGATAAAGTAAAGCATTACAGGGCGATTGCATTGCATACAATAAAGCGACAACCATATGGCTCCTGCCAGTTGCCGATAACTCGGTTACAAAACATGATCATCTCATACAATAAAATATAGCATCATGCCTTGACCATATCACATCACAACATGCCCTGCAAAAACAAGTTAGATGTCCTCTACTTTGTTGTTGCAAGTTTTACGTGGCTGCTACGGGCTGAGCAAGAACCGTTCTTACCTACACATCAAAACCACAACGATAGTTTTTCAAGTTGGTGTTGTTTTAACCTTCGCAAGGACCGGGCGTAGCCACACTCGGTTCAGCTAAAGTTGGAGAAACTGACACCTGCAAGCCACCTGTGTGCAAAGCACGTAGGTAGAACCATTCTCGCGTAAGCGTACGCGTAATGTCGGTCCGGGCCACTTCATCCAACAATACCGCCGAACCAAAGTATGACATGCTGGTAAGCAGTATGACTTGTATCGCCCACAACTCACTTGTGTTCTACTCGTGCAAATAACATCAATGCATAAAACCTGGCTCGGATGCCACTGTTAGGGAACGTAGTAATTTCAAAAAAAATCCTACGCACACGCAACATCATGGTGATGCATAGCAACGAGCGGGGAGAGTGTGTCCACGTACCCTCGTAGACTGTAAGCGGAAGCGTTATGACAACGCGGTTGATGTAGTCGTACGTCTTCATGATCCGACCGATCCAAATACCAAACGCACGGCACCTTCGAGTTCAGCACACGTTCAGCCCGATGACGTCCCTCGAACTCCGATCTAGCCGAGTGTTGAGGGAGAGTTTCGTCAGCATGACGGTGTGGTGACGATGATGATGTTCTACCGATGCAGGGCTTCACCTAAGCACCGCTACAGTATTATCGAGGTGGACTATGGTGGAGGGGGCACCGCACACGGCTAAAAGATCAACAGATCAATTGTTATCTCTTTAGGGTGCTCTCCTGCCCCCGTATATAAATGAGCAAGGGGGGAGGGGCAGCCGGCCAGGAAGGGCGCGCCAGGAGGAGTCCTACTCCCACCGGGAGTAGGACTCCATCCCTTTTCCTTGTTGGATTAGGAGAGGAGAGGGAAGGAGAGAGAGGGGGAAAGGAAAGGGGGGGCGCCGCCCCCCTCCTTGTCCAATTCGGACTTGGGGCGCAGGGGTGCCGCGGCTGCCCCTTGGTCGCCTCTCCTCTTCCACCAATTTGGCCCATGAGGCCCAACAACCTCCGGGGGTTCCGGTAACCCCCCGGTACTCGGGTATATATCCGATAACCCCCGGAACCATTGCGGTGTCCGAATATAGTCGTTCAATATATCAATCTTCATGTCTCGACCATTTTGAGACTCCTCGTTATGCCCGTGATCACATCCGGGACTCCGAACAACCTTCAGTACATCAAAACATATAAACTCATAATATAACTGTCATCAAAACTGTAAGCGTGCGGACCCTACGGGTTCGAGATCTATGTAGACATGACCGAGACACGTCTCCAGTCAATAACCAATAGCGGAAACTGGATGCTCATATTGGCTCCCACATATTCTACGAAGATCTTTATCGGTCAGACCGCATAACAACATACGTTGTTCCCTTTGTCATCGGTATGTTACTTGCCCGAGATTCAATCGTCGGTATGTCAATACCTAGTTCAATCTCGTTACCGGCAAGTCTCTTTACTTGTTCTGTAATACATCATCCTGCAACTAACTTATTAATTGCAATGCTTGCAAGGCTTAAGTGATGTGCATTACTGAGTGGGCCCAGAGATACCTCTCCGACAATCGGAGTGACAAATCCTAATCTGGAAATACGCCAACCCAACAAGTACCTTCGGAGACACCTGTAGAGCACCTTTATAATCACCCAGTTACATTGTGACGTTTGGTATCACACAAAGTGTTCCTTCGGTAAACGGGAGTTGCATAATCTCATAGTCATAGGAACATGTATAAGTTATGAAGAAAGCAATAGCAGAATACTAAACGATCGTGTGCTAAGCTAATGGAATGGGTCAAGTCAATCACATCATTCTCCTAATGATGTGATCCCGTTAATCAAATAACAACTCATGTCAATGGCTAGGAAACATAACCATCTTTGATCAATGAGCTAGTCAAGTAGAGGCATACTAGTGACACTTTGTTTGTCTATGTATTCACACAAGTATTATGTTTCCGGTTAATACAATTCTAGCATGAATTATAAACATTTGTCATGATATAAGGAAATAAATAATAACTTTATTATTGCCTCTAGGGCATATTTCCTTCAATTTCATAATCATAAAATGCGGCAATTGCTAACATGATTGGGACAGACTTAAGCATCGCTACGGGTGAAAAAGTCTCATCGTAGTCAACTCCTTGAACTTGTCAAAAACCTTTCACAACAAGTTGAGCTCTGTAGACAGTAAATTTACCGTCAGCGTCAGTCTTCTTCTTGAAGATCCATTTCTTCTCGATGGCTTGCCGATCATCGGGCAAGTCAACCAAAGTCCACACTTTGTTCTCATACATGGATCCCATCTCAGATTTCATGGCCTCAAGCCATTTTGCGGAATCTGGGCACATCATCGCTTCCTCATAGTTCGTAGGTTTATTATGGTCTAGTAACATGACGTCCAGAACGGGATTACCGTGCCACTCTGGTGTGTATCTTACTCTGGTTGACCTACGAGGTTTAGTAGTAACTTGATCTGAAGTTTCATGATCACTATCATTAGCTTCCTCACTAATTGGTGTAGGAATCACTGGAACTGATTTCTGCGATAAACTACTTTCCAATTTGGGAGAAGGTGCATTACCTCATCAAGTTCTACTTTCCTCCCACTCACTTCTTTCGAGAGAAACTCCTTCTCTAGAAAGGATCCATTCTTAGCAATGAATATCTTGCCTTCGGATCTATGATAGAAGGTGTACCTAGCAGTCTCCTTTGTGTATCCTATGAAGACACATTTCACTGATTTGGGTTTGAGCTTATCAGGTTGAAGTTTTTTCACATAAGCATCACAGCCCCAAACTTTCAGAAACGGCAACTTGGGTTTCTTGCCAAACCACAGTTCATAAGGTGTCATCTCAACGGATTTAGATGGTGCCCTATTTAACGTGAATGCAGCCGTCTCTAAAGCATAATCCCAAAACAATAGTGGTAAATCAGCAAGAGACATCATAGATCGCACCATATCCAATAAAGTGCGGTTACGACGTTCGGACACACCATTACGCTGTGGTTTTCCAGTTGGCGTGAGTCGAGAAACTATTCCGCATTGTTTCAAATGAAGACCAAACTCGTAACTCAAATATTCTCCTCCATGATCAGATCGCAGAAAATTTATTTTCTTGTTACAATGATTTTCCACTTCACTCAAAAATTCTTTAAACTTTTCAAATGTTTCAGACTTATGTTTCATCAAGTAGATATATACATATCTGCTCAAATCATCTGTGAAGGTTAGAAAATAATGATACCCGCCACCAGCTTCAACATTCATTGGACCGTATACATCAGTATGTATTAATTCCAATAAATTTGTTGCTCGCTCCATTGTTCCGGAGAACGGAGTTTTAGTCATCTTGCCCATGATGCATGGTTCACAAGTATCAAGTGATTCATAATCAAGTGATTCCAAAAGTCCATCAGTACGGAGTTTCTTCATGCGCTTTACACCAATATGACCCAAACGGCAATGCCACAAATAAGTTGCACTATCATTATCAACTCCACATCTTTTGGCTTCAATATTATGAATATGTGTATCACTACTATCGAGATTCAACAAAAATAGACCACTCTTCAAGGGTGCATGACCATAAAATATATTACTCATATAAATAGAAAAAGCATTATTCTCAGATTTAAATGAATAACCGTCTCGCATCAACCAAGATCCAGATATAGTGTTCATGCTTAACGCTGGCACCAAATAACAATTATTCAGGTCTAAAACTAATCGCGAAGGTAGATGTAGATAGCGTGCCGATGCGATCACATCGACTTTGGAATTGTTTCCCGCACGCATCGCCACCTCGTACTTAGCCAATCTTCGCTTAATCAATAACCCTTGTTTCGAGTTGCAAATAAGAGCAACAGAACCAATATCAAATACCCAGGCGCTACTGCGAGCATTAGTTAAGTACACATCAATAACATGTATATCAAATATACCTTTCACTTTGCCATCCTTCTTATCCGCCAAATACTTGGGGAAGTTCCGCTTCCAGTGACCAGTCCCTTTGAAGTAGAAGCACTCAGTCTCAGGCTTAGGTCCAAACTTGGGCTTCTCCACTTGAGCAGCAACTTGCTTGTTGTTTTTCTTGAAGTTACCCTTCTTCCCTTTGCCCTTCTTGAAACTGGTGGTCTTGTTGACCATCAACACTTGATGCTCCTTCTTGATTTCTACCTCCGTAGCTTTTAGCATCGCGAAGAGCTCGGGAATTGTCGTATCTATCCCTTGCATATTATAGTTCATCACAAAGCTTTTGTAGCTTGGCGGCAGTGATTGAAGAACTCTGTCAATGACACTATCATCAGGAAGATTAACTCCCAGTTGAGTCAAGTGGTTGTGGTACCCAGACATTTTGAATATATGTTCACTGACAAAACTATTCACCTCCATCTTGCAGCTATAGAACTTATTGGAGACTTCATATCTCTCAATCCGGGCATTTGCTTGAAATATTAAAGTCAACTCCTGGAACATCTCATACGCTCCATAATGTTCAAAACATCATTGAAGTCCCGGTTCAAAGCCGTAAAGCATGATACGTTGCACTATCGAGTAGTCATCAATACGCGACTGCCAGGCATTCACAATGTCTGCAGTTGCCGGTGCGGGTGGTACACCTAGCAGTGCTTCCAGGACGTAATTCTTCTGTGCAGCAATGAGGATAATCCTCAAGTTATGGACCCAGTCCGTGTAGTTGCTACCATCATCTTTCAACTTAGCTTTCTCTAGGAACGCATTAAAATCAAACAGAACAGTAGGACGGGCCATTTATCTACAAGAACATAGACATGCAAAATACTATCAGGTACTAAGCTCATGATAAATTAAAGTTCAATTAATCATATTACTTAAGAACTCCCACTTAGATAGACATCCCTCTAATCATCTAAGTGATCACGTGATCCAAATCAACTAAACCATGTCCAATCATCACGTGAGATGGAGTAGTTTTCAATGGTGAACATCACTATGTTGATTATATCTACTATATGATTCACGCTCGACCTTTCGGTCTCAGTGTTCCGAGGCCATATCTGCATATGCCAGGCTCATCAAGTTTAACCCGAGTATTCTGCGTGTGGAAAACTGGCTTGCACCCGTTGTATGTGAACGTAGAGCTTATCACACCCGATCATCACGTGGTGTCTCGGCACAATGAACTGTCGCAATGGTGCATACTCGGGGAGAACACTTATACATTGAAATTTAGTGAGAGATCATCTTATAATGCTACCACCGAACTAAGCAAAATAAGATGGATAAAGGATAAACATCACATGCAATCAGTATAAGTGATATGATATGGCCATCATCATCTTGTGCCTTTGATCTCCATCTCCAAAGCACCATCATGATCACCATCGTCACCGGCTTGACACCTTGGTCTCCATCGAAGCATCATTGTCGTCTTGCCAACTATTGCTATCACGATTATCGCCACCGCTTAGTGATAAAGCAAAGCAATTACATGGCGATTGCATTTCATACAATAAAGCGACAACCAAAAGGCTCCTGCCAGTTGCCGATAACTTTTACAAAACATGATCATCTCATACAACAATTTATATATCATCATGTCTTGACCATATCACATCACAAGATGCCCTGCAAAAACAAGTTAGACGTCCTCTACTTTGTTGTTGCAAATTTTACGTGGCTGCTACGGGCTTAGCAAGAACCGTTCTTTACCTACGCATCAAAAAGCACAACGATTTTCCATCAAGTGTGTTGTTTTAACCTTCAACAAGGACCGGGCGTAGCCACACTTGATTCAACTAAAGCTGGAGAAACAGACACCCACTAGCCACCTGTGTGCGAAGCACGTCGGTAGAACTAGTCTCGCGTAAGCGTACGCGTAATGTCGGTCTGAGCCGCTTCATCCAACAATACCGCCGAAACAAAGTATGACATGTTGGTAAGTAGTATGACTATTATCACACACAACTCTTTGTCTTCTACTCGTGCATATAACATCTACGCATAGACCTGGCTCGGATGACACTGTTGGGGAACGCAGTAATTTCAAATATTTTCCTATGAACACGCAAGATCTTTCTAGGTGATGCATAGCAACGAGAGGGGAGAGTGTAGTCTACGTACCCTCGTAGACCAAAAGAGGAAGCATTGTGACAACGTGGTTGATGTAGTCGTACGTCTTCATGATCCGACCGATCCTAGCACTGAACGTATGGCACCTCCGCGATCTGCACACGTTCAGCTCGGTGATGATACGTCTCCGTCGTATCTACTTTTCCAAACACTTTTTCCCTTGTTTTGGACTCTAACTTGCATGATTTGGATGGAACTAACCCGGACTGACACTGTTTTCAGCAGAATTGCCATGGTGTTATTTTTGTGCAGAAACAAAAGTTCTCAGAATGACCTAAAACTCATCGGAGATTATTTTTGGAATTAATAAAAAATAATGGTGAAAGAATCAAGGCCAGGGGGCCACACCCTGTCCACGAGGGCGGGGGCGCGCCTACCCCCCTGGGCATGCCCCCTGCCTCGTGGGACCCATGGTGTTCCACCGACCTCAACTCCAACTCCATATATTTGCTCTCGCGGAGAAAAAAATCAGAGAGAAAGATTCATCGCGTTTTACGATACGGAGCCGCCACCAAGCCCTAATCTCTCTCGGTAGGGCTGATCTGGAGTTCGTTCGAGGCTCCGGAGAGGGGATTCATCGCCGTCGTCATCATCAACCATCCTCCATCACCAATTTCATGATGCTCACCGCCGTGCGTGAGTAATTCCATCGTAGGCTTGCTGGACAGTGATGGGTTGGATGAGATTTACCATGTAATCGAGTTAGTTTTGTTAGGGTTTGATCCCTAGTATCCATTATGTTCTGAGATTGATGTTGCTATGACTTTGCTATGCTTAATGCTTGTCACTAGGGCCCGAGTGCCATGATTTCATATCTGAACCTATTACGTTTTCATGAATATATGTGAGTTCTTGATCCTATCTTGCAAGTCTAAGTCATCTACTATGTGTTATGATCCGGCAACCCTGAAGTGATAATAATCGGGACCACTCCCGGTGATGAACATAGTTTGAGGAGTTCATGTATTCACTAAGTGTTAATGCTTTGGTCCGGTACTCTATTAAAAGGAGGCCTTAATATCCCTTAGTTTCCAATAGGACCCCGCTGCCACGGGAGGGTAGGACAAAAGATGGCATGCAAGTTCTTTTCCATAAGCACGTATGACTATATTCGGAATACATGCCTACATTACATTGATGAACTAGAGCTAGCTATGTGTCACCCTATGTTATAACTATTACATGAGGAATCGCATCCGACATAATTATCCATCACTGACCCAATGCCTATGAGCTTTTCACATATTGTGCTTTGCTTATTTACTTTACCGTTGCTACTATTACGATTACTACAAAACTATCACTGCTACTTTTATTACTGTTACCGTTACTTCCATACTACTTTTCTACTAAATACTTTGCTGCAGATACTAAGTTTCCAGGTGTGGTTGAATTTACAACTCAATTGCTAATACTTGAGAATATTCTTTGGTTCCCCTTGTGTCGAATCAATAAATTTGGGTTTAATACTCTACCCTCAAAAACTGTTGTGATCCCCTATACTTGTGGGTTATCAGGTGACGTCCCACAGACTCTAGATCTAGCTGAAGTCGAGGGAGAGTTTTGTCAGCACGACAGCGTGATGACGGTGTTGATGAAGTTATCGACGTCGGGCTTCGCCTAAGCACTACAACGATATGACCGAGGTGGAAATCTGTGGAGGGGGGCACCGCACACGGCTAAACAATCAACTTGTGTGTCTATGGGGTGCCACTCTCCCCCGTATATAAAGGAGTGGAGGAGGGGAGGGCCGGCCCTCTCTATGGCGCGCCCAAGGGGGGAGTCCTACTCCCAGTAGGAGTAGGTTTCCCCCCTTCCCTAGTTGGAGTAGGAGAAGTGGGAAGAGGGAGAGGGAGAGAAGGAAAGGGGGGCCGGCCCCGCTCCCAATTCAGATTGGGCTTTGGGGGGGGCACCTTGGCCGCCTCCTCTCTTCCACCATGGCCCATTAACTCCCCCGGGGGTCTCAGTAACCCCCCGGTACTTCAAAAAAATGCCCGAACCACTCGGAACCTTTTCGGTGTCCAAACATAGCCTTCCAATATATCAATCTTTATGTCTCGACCATTTCGAGACTCCTCGTCATGTCCGTGATCACATCCGAGACTCTGAACAACCTTCGGTACATCAAAACATATAAACTCATAATACTGATCGTCATCGAATGTTAAGCGTGCGGACCCTACGGGTTCGAGAACTATGTAGACATGACCGAGACTCACTTCCGGTCAATAACCAATAGCGGAACCTGAATGCTCATATTGGTTCCTACATATTCTACGAAGATCTTTATCGGTCAAATCGCATAACAACATACGTTGTTCCCTTTGTCATTGGTATGTTACTTCCCCGAGATTCGATCGTCGTATCTCAATACCTAGTTCAATATCGTTATCGGCAAGTCTCTTTAGTCATTTCGTAATGCAACATCCCGCAACTAACTCATTAGTCACATTGCTTGCAATGCTTATAGTGATGTGCATTACCGAGAGGGCCCAAAGATACCTCTCCGAAACACGGAGTGACAAATCCTAATCTCGATCTATGCCAACCCAACAAACACCATCGGAGAGACCTGTAGAGCATCTTTATAATCACCCAGTTACGTTGTGAAGTTTGATAGCACACTAAGTGTTCCTCTGGTATTCGGGAGTTGCATAATCTCATAGTCATAGGAACATGTATATGTCATGAAGAAAGCAATACCAATAAACTAAATGATCATAGTGTTAAGCTAATGGATGGTTCAAGTCAATCACATCATTCTCTAATGATGTGATCATGTTAATCAAATGACAACTCATGTCAATGGTTAGGAAACTTAACCATCTTTGATCAACGAGCCAGTCAAGTAGAGGCATACTAGTGACACTCTGTTTGTCTATGTATTCACACATTTACTAAGTTTCCGGTTAATACAATTCTAGCATGAATAATAAACATTTAGCATGATATAAGGAAATATAAATAACAACTTTATTATTGCCTCTAGGGCATATTTCCTTCAACCTATGCCAACATAATAGCACAGGCACGCGGTGAAGCTGGGGGCGTGTGCCGGTGCCCAGGCGGCCGTAGTGCGGTACTATGATGGTGTCATGGGGAGGAGCGCCCGTAGTCAGACCCTGGGGATGTAGCCATGATGCTAAACCTCGTTAACCAATCTCGGTATCGTGCTTGTGTGATTTTCTTGGTCCTTGGATGATCAACGGAGTGCCTCGGATTTATTCAAACAAAAATAATAGTCATATGATACAAAATAATTTAAGAAAAGAGAGAAGCGATTGTATGCCTAGGCTCATCTGCACTCGCGTTAAAGAAAAAAAATTCAAAACAAATAATAGAAGAATTCAAAAATGCATGGTAGATAATTTGGTGCATGAGGTCCGCTCCAAATTTCAGATCATTTGGACATCTGAGTGGTTCTCAGCAAAACAGATAAATTTAAGATCTATAAAAAGTTTATTGTTCATGTATTGTTCTGATCCAATTTACCCTGCATCGGAGGTGCAGTTTTGAGTCGCGCGGAGGCAAGCTTGCGGCGACGACAAAGGAGGAGGGGCGCAGGTGAAGGTCGGGCGAGGTTGTCGGGGACGAGGCACCACGACTTGGAGTGCCTTCGGCCATGGCGGGCGCACATGGGGTAGAGCAGAGCGCGAGGACTGAGGGAGGAGGAATGGGAGAAAAGGGGAGGCACGGGGGAAAATCCGACATGTTGTGGGATGGCTGCCATCGGGTGGATCGATTCCTTGTGATGGCACGAATGTGCAGCTGGACCGACACTGTCGAGCGGCACGGGCGATCGGCAGGGTGACAACAAGTTTCCCGTTGGCGGTTGGGCTGCACGCAAGGGGCGGATCTAGTGGGGGTGCCATGACACACCATCCAAAATTGTGAAATAAATTTTACTATATACTCCCGACATTTCCTTATGTAAGGTGTTTTTTTTTTGCACGATGATCAAGGCACATAATTATAGACATGTTAGGACGAAATTGCCCTTGGCAAATTTATTGGTTAGTGGCAAGTAAATTAGTTCAGAAAAGTAAGAAATACATGCAATCCATATAGAGATAGTTTCCTTTTTTGCTATAAGAAGAGATACAGACAATAAGGAGAGAGGTATTTTTCTTTTTTCTGGAGGGCTAACAAGGGAATTGTAAGAAATTAGAAGAAATACACCTTGCATTCTAAAATTTTATCAGAAATTACACTTTATATAAAGAAACGGAGGGAGTACTTACCACTAAACATTCATCAAATTGTTGCTATTTAAAACTATTTATTGAGATTATGATAATGTTTAGTGTAAAATTTGGACTACGACACCCCAAACATGCGATTCTAGGCCCGCGAGTGCACGTGGCTGCATTTGCATTTTAGGGCAGCCGGTAGGAGTGATGCAAATATGCTTGTGTTAATGTTTTGATTAATGCATATTACTTTCATTGGAGGGTGGTGTTTCCATATAGAGCGAACTGCTTGCAGTGGCGTGATCAATCGAATGAATCGATTCTTCTTTGAAATGAAATTTTCTAACTGCTTGAAGGATTTGGCCCCTTTGAAATGAAAAATCAACTGGGCAATCTGGCCATTCGACAGAAAATAAAGAATAAGCATGTCCAATTAATTAGGCCAAAATTACACCACTGTATCGTACATAAAATTCTGATACACCAATAATAGTCCTATGTTTTCCCGCAAAAAAATAAAAATAATAGTCATATGCTACAAAATAAGTTAAGGAAACGGTGAAGCTACGTCAGAATGAACAGACAACCTGAAGAATATAATTTCTTTCTGCTTCTCGAACGATCTAAACACCACGCTTGATGATGTCCTCATTATGGATGAGGCTGTGCGCCGCTGGCGAGCCTGGCGCGGCGCCGCCCCCTCGGCTCCCTAGCATCCTCCCGCCTTCCATGGCGCCGGCGGCCATGACGAGGAGCACCGCAGCTACAACCAGCACCAGCACTCTCAACGCATACATTCTGCTCCCGATAGATCTTCTTCCTCTCTCCACCCATGTAGCTAACGCTGGCTCCATTTTATGGACACATCGTGCGTGGTGTACTTGCGCGCAAGCAAAATTCAGTGTTCACGACGTGTGGTTTCCGGGAAAACTTTTGACTGGAAGAGGACCTGTTCGGCAGCCTACCATTCTCCAGAATCCTCAACTCTAGTGCACACCCCATGATTCTTTTAAGGATCGCTGCTCTTTGTCTACCCTAGGAATAGCAACACACGCTCTTATGGTGAAATTGCGCCTAACAAAAGAATGGGAGGGGGTGCGGAGACTGACATGCGACGGGCCCTAGTGCGCAAGATAAGAAAGAATTTAGGCCTTTGGGCGTACCATATAATTGTAGAATCACTTTTGTTTTCTATTTCCATTGCTGAGTTTTTTGACATCAAAGTACTCTTTATTTTATTTTTTTGAAAAAACTTTTGATGTATCTATCTTTAATCAGGGTAGTACAACAAACACTAGAAATAATAAAAATTACATCCAGATATGTAGACCACCTAGCGACGACTACAAGCACTGCAGCTAGCCGAAGGCATGCCGCTGTCATCGCCCCTCCCTCGCCGGAGCCGGGCAAAATTTGTTGTAGTAAACAGTTAGGAGATCGTCGTACTAAGGCCCCATAGGACCAGCGCAACAGAACAGCAATCGTCGCCGATGAAGAGTAACATGGATTAGAAGAATCCAACCTGAAGACGCAAGAACATAGACGAACGACAACCGGATCTGAGCAAATCCATGAAAGACACGTATGCCGAAGACACACCTCCACACGCCCACCAATGATGCTAGAAGCACCACCAGGACAGGGTCTAGGCGGGGAGAACCATATTCCATCTTCAGGGAGCCGCTGTTGTCTCGCCATCCTGAGCAGGACACAAACCCTAACAAAACTGAAAGAAGAATCTAAAAACGGAGCCCTCCCTTAGATAAGGACCGGGATCCACTCCGCTCCCATGGCCCTAAGGCCACAAGAGACGAGGCGGACCGCCGCCGCCGCCTGTAGAGGCAAAGAAAGGTGATCCTCATAAGATTTTTCATAAGAGTATCAACACAATTAGTCTATCTAGGAGCCGTGGTTATTATATAACCACGGCGGTGATTTTATATTTTATAAAAATAATTATACTCTCATGCTTTACTTAAATCTTTTTAAGAGTATTAAATAGGAAGTGGTAATGTGCAAAGGTTATGGGACTAATCTGATAATAATAGGTATATGAGATTGATATAATAAAAACTTTCATATAAATTACTAAATATGAAACGTATGATTTAATTATATTGATGTCGTAATAGGTTGATGGTCATTGGTTAGTAGAAATATTGATATTAAAGCTTTTTATGATAACTTATTTAAGTACCAGTCATGACATGACCGCAATGTTGGAGCGTTTTAATTCCTGGTTGAAATCATTTGTGTTGTTTGAGTCGGGGGCGTGCGATGGTTAACTTCTACCAATCTCCTCCCTAAAGGCATGCAAGTAGTACTTTGCTTCGAGGACTAATAAAACTTTCACAATAAGAATATGAGTTTTTATGACTAATGTGAGTCCATGGATTATACGCACTCTCACCTTTCCTAGCCTCTCCGTTACCGTGCATTGCCCTTTCTCAACTCAAGAGTTGGTGCAAACTTCGTTGGTACATCCAAACACCGGGATATGATACGCTCTATCACACATAAGCATCCTTATAATTTTCTGAAAAGAACCACCATATCTACCTATCATGGTATTTCTATAGTCATTCCGAGATATATTGTCATGCCACTTACACTGTTCTGTCTCATGACATGTGTGTTCATCGCCATATTGCTTTGCACGATCCTATAGAGCTGACATGATATTTGTGGCAAAGCCTGTTCATCATTTTGTGCATGTTATGCTAGATCATTGCAAGTCCTGATACACTGTCAGAGGCATTCATATTGGGTCATATTGTTTCAGTTTATTGAGTTGTAAGCAAATAAAAGTGTGATAATCATCATTATCAGAGCATTGTCCCAGTGAGGAAAAGGATGATGAAGACCAATGAATCCCCCACAAGTAGGGATGAGGCTCTTCACTTCGATAAAAAGATGCCAAAAAAATCCACGAAAAAACAGAATGAAACAAAAAAAAGAGGGCAATGTTACTCTATTTTTCACACTTGTTCTTCAAAGTAGCACTACATTTTCATATAGAGTCTCTTGATTTGTTACTTTCATATATTAGTGAGATTCTTTCGTTATAATACTTGGCTTGTAGATTCCGTTGACGGGCTTCCTCAAATGCCCGAGATCTTCATGAGCAAACAAATTGGATGCACACACACTTAGTTTCAGTTGTGAGGTTTCATACACTTATAGCTCTAGTGCATTCGTTGCATGGCAATCTCTGCTCCTCGCATTGACATCAATTGATAGGTCTCTCCATTACTTATCGATCTGCCAAGTTCACCAATCACCACATGACCGCGTTCTAAAAAAATTCATGATGACTAGCACACCGTTGACCAAATGACCAGTTGATCATTAAACATTAACTTCTGAAAGGAAAAAAATCATGGATTTCAATGCAAAAGTTCATGCATTTATTTTTTTTAATAAAATTTAAAAAGTTCACGGATTTGAAAAATAATTGTGAATATAAAAAAGTCATGAATTTTAGAACAAGTTCAGGGATTTGAATAAATGTTCAGGAATTTGTGGATCTGAAAAAGTTCATGAATTTATCAAAAGTTTAAGAATTTGAAATTTGTTCAGGAAATAGAATTTTAAAAGGTAAGGAGTTTAAAAAAATACATGAGACTGGAAAAATGTTCACAACTTTGAAAAAAAATCATGAATTTGAAAAATGTTCACGAATTTGAATTGCAAAATGTGAATGAAGTTTAGAGAAGTTCATGAGTTTGAAAAATCATAAATTTGAAAATTGATGGGGAGTACGAATTTTAATAAGTTCATGAATTGGAAAAACATTCACATGTTTGAAAAGGATTCACATATTTGAAAAAAAAAATCACAAGTTCAAATTTCAAAAGCTTCATCAATTTGGGAAGGTTCATGAGATTGAAAATTGATAATTATTTTAAATTTTTAAAAAAATCATGAATTTGGAAAAGCCACAAGTTTGAGGGAAATGTTCGTGAATTTAAAAATTGTTGCCCAATTCAAATTTTTGAAAATTTCATAAATTAAGCTCATTGGTTAAGAAAATGTTCTCAAATTTGGAAAAGAAATCTGGAGTTGTTTTTTTCCACAAATTAGGAAAAAGTTCACAAATTAAAAAGATTTTTCTTGAAAAAAGAAAAAATAAAAAACAAGTAAAAACGATGCATGAAAAATCCGAGAAAAAACAGCCAGAAGAAAAAATTCAGAACCTAAACTAGAATTGCGGACTACAAGAAGGAAAAGAAGTAGAAAGTATGCATAGCAGGTGATATTTCCCGATAGTCACTGCGGTCGAAAATGAACTAGGAGGTCCATAGTTTGAACCTCACTCTCGCAATAATTTTTAAAGTTGGAAAAAAGAAAACAAAAAGTAAATGGGCTGAGTCGAGGAGAGAGAGGGGGTGTGCACTGGTTTCTGATAGCTGGCTCAGGGCACCAAATAGAGTTGAGCTGGTATTAGGGACCTTTCATACATGCACTCGTACGTGCTGCACACTAGCAACTGTTGTCGACTAGCTTTCTTCCTCGCAAAGACTATATCTCGCTTACAGCGAGTCTTCTTCCTTCAATCTCAGAGAAGCATCTACCGTTGCGAGCCAGGCCATTTCTTTATGGTTACTGCGGTCGGAAATGAACTAGGAGGTTCGCACTTCGAGCCCAGGAGAGAAAGGGTGTGCGCATGTTTCCTATAACCAGCTCTGAGGTTGTCAAATAGGAGTTGAGCCGATGTTAGGGACCTTTTTCATACGTGCACTCGTACGTGGGCTTGCCACGGAATCGTACATGGGTCGGGCCTGGCTTCACGCCAGCAACTGCTGTCGAGTAGCTTTCTTCCTCGCAAAGACTATATCTCGCTTACAGCGAGTCTTCTTCCTTCAGTCTCGGAGAAGCATCTATAGTTGCGAGCCAGGCCATTTCCTTATGGTTACTGCGGTCGGAAATGAACTAAGAGGTTCGCACTTCGAGCCCAGGAGAGAAAATGTCGTACGTGGGCTTGCCACGGAATCGTACATGGGCCGCGCCTGGCTTCACGCCAGCAACTTCTGTCGAGTAGCTTTCTTCCTCGCAAAGACTATATCTCGCTTACAGCGAGTCTTCTTCCTTCAGTCCCAAAGAAGCATCTACAGTTGCCGGCCAGGCCATTTCGCGATTAAAGAAATATAGAGAAACAGGGTCGCAGGGGGCAATTGTTCCAGCGACCTCCTACCTGCAACATTGCACTGCTAGCCACTCGGCCACCATCCAGTTTGTGTTTAATTAGTAGTTCACCACATGGTTATTAAAAAGGGTCAGCTTTTGACTGGTTTTCTGCTTGTTTTAGTTTTTCTTTTTTTTCTTTCATCAGTTTTTATTCGTTTATTTTCTCCATTTTTAGAGGGGTCTCTTATTTTCTTTGTTTCTATTTTGTTTTTCACTAGCTTTTTATTTTCTTTCTTTTCTCTTCATATTTCTTTGGTTTTGTTTTTTCTCGTTTTTCTATGATTTTCTTTTCTTTTCTCTCGGATTTTGATTTTTTTCCTATATACATTGTCGGTATATATCTAATACATTTTTTTAAATACATGTCTAATATTTCTTAGATAAAGATTTGATATTTATTAGATTCTGGTCAACATTTTTTCAATATACATTTAACTTTTTCAAATAAGTACAAGATTAATATTTTTAAATACATGGTCAACATTTTTTCCACACAAATTGAATAATTTTGAAATGCTTGAGTAATATTTTTCAAATACTATGTCTACATTATTTGAATGCATGGTGAACATATTTCTATACACATTTAAAAATGCTTGAGTATCATTTTTAAAACATGAGATCTACATTTTCTAGTACATGATCAACAATTATTCTATAAACATTTTACATTTTTAAACGCCTGAGCAAGATTTTTAAATAGCAGATCTACATTTTTAATAGATGGTCAATATTTTTTATATACACATTTAACTTTTTTCAAAAGCTTTATTAAAATTTTCCAAATACAAGTTAATAGTTGTTTAATACATTTTCAACATTTTTCTATGCAAATTTAACTTTTATCAAATAATTCCTAAAAACTTTCTTCAAATGCAAGGATTTAACTTTTTGAAATACATGATTAACTTTTTTCATAAAATTTGTATTTTTTGTATACATTTTCCGTATACATGAGAAACACTTTCTATATACACATTTAACATTTTCAAAATGTTTGGTTAACAATTTAAAAAAATATGTAGAGTATTTTTGTAATATATTTATTTAAAATATTTGAAGGTATAAAGGAAAGTAAAAAAAGCATGAAAAAATCAAAACAAATGAGGTTGTGGCCTCCATGTGCCTAGGTCGGCCTATTAGCACCTCGCTTTAGCGAGTAATTCCTTGGACTCGCTAGAAGCGAGATATAGAAGTGCCCTTTCTTCGTGGAGGAGAAGCAGCTAACGAATCATCGGGCATTGGATCACGGCGTTGGTGGCTCCCTCGCATCCCCTATCTTTCTTCCTCCTCTCTCCCCCTAACAATTTGTTCCCTGAACCCGTAGCCGTTAGTCCTGTATCAAGCTTGTAATCTGAATTTCATGGCCGAAAGAAGTGAATCAACAGTTGGTACCCTAACAGCCGACCTCCTTCTCAACCTCCTTAACTTTGTTCTCTTTTTTCCAGACTCTTCTTTTGCTTCAATGACCTCGAACCGACTCCTCGTCCATAATGCTACCATTGTTCTTTGAGTTGTTCCCTTTGGTATGCTAGCTTGACCTAAATCATAACCCTACCTTGGTTTAAGAATTGACAGGATGGGAATGGCAGGTCGGCTCCATGTCACTCGAGTATGCCGACCCACGAAGGTAAAAACTACGGTGGAGAACATAAACATCGAAGATGGCGTTGCTTCAGTCGCATGTTGCTCTGCATCGTGAACCTGACCAATCTCTTTGGTTCTACAACCTTCATCGTCCTCGTGACATTGGTTGATTTTTCTCGTGACCTTAACCACTCTACTTAGCGAGGTTGATCACACCCGGGTCATGTACAGGCGTAATCGCAAGGTTGCAAAACGAATCATCAGACATTGGATCACGGCCTATGTGGTGCGTGTAAGCTTTTCAGTGGTCGTTTGTGGCGAACTGGGGGTTTCTTACAGAGAAAAAAAGTGATGTCGGCAATGACACCAACGTGAAACCTCGACGATGTTTTCTTCTCAGCAGTGTGGGTCGTTTATCTTTCCAGTGCACCTTGTCAGTGGCTTGTGATTGTTTTCATCCAGTTTTCCGCTAATTAATCGGAACACTAGTTGGTTCTGAAGTAATCAAACTGCCAAGTCTTTTTGTGCCTTAGATATTACAGTAGTAATTTCCCTATCACAATTGTATGCAAAATAAGGATGAGCTAGCAATCTAGCTGGCCATGCATGTGGAGACTGGAGAGGGAGCATACCTACGTAGCTTGTATATGAAACTTACTGGTAGGAGAGGATGAATATACTACGTAGAAAAGGAGACAGGCAGGCAAGCAAGCAAGCTGGAAAAATTAAAGAAAAGAAGTATACAGCCAGACAGACAGAGTGGAGCTGGGGGTGGAGGGTCACGGGAGGGATGGATCATATGATCTGATGGTGCATGGAGGGGCAGGGAGGGGTCACGGGAGGCTAGCTGCCAACCGGCGGCCAGGTCAAGTGGACATGGATGCTTTGGCGCCGCTCAAGCTTGAGTAGCTAGAAGGTGGACGGGTCGACCTCCACCACCGATCCGATCCTCTTCAACCTCACGACAAACTCTTCCTGGCCACGAATTTGATCTCGCTCGACCTCAATCTCCCACTCACTCAGAGAGCCTGGCATCGTCGACCACAAGATGGCTAGCTAGTTTCTCCAGCGAGCTAGCTAGAATCCTAAAACGGCAGGTACCAAACCTAACAATAATATAAGATGGCAAGTAAACAATGATCTACCCACGTACCCATGGATCGATCACAGTGACGTACGTACCGAGGCCGGCCGTACGTACATGTTTTGGCGCCACTGGAGAAAGGTTGGGGTTTGGTCGGACTCATGCAGTGCATGCAGCAATCGGGCCTCGCTTGACTTTGCAGGGGGCACACCCACAGGATGCTTGCACGCATGCATGTGCATGGCAAGCCCACTGTGTCTGTCATCAGTTGATAGAATGATAGTAATATATATACGGTTGATCCTGCGTGCCATGCGTATCTCCACGAATATATAGTTAATCATCATTTCAATCTGTCTGTCTCAACTCTATGTACGTACGTACTGTCATTAACTGGCCAGCCAGCTAGAGTAGCTAGCGGCCGGAGGACCGCATGTGTAGATATTTAGAGCATCTCCAACATGTGCACAAAAAATTCGGGTCCTAAAATAGTTTTAGCACGCAACTGTAGCACTTTTAGTGCGTCGGACCCAATTTTGCTTTAGCAGATGCCTAGAAACACGCGCCCAAAAGAACACGCAGTGTAAATTATGAAGCGCACGCAATGCGGCACCTCAAATTTGCAGTTTTTGATAGCATTTTTAGCGCGTGTCCAACCATCTTTTTACGCGCATACTGTTTTACAGCTTCCGCCGGAGCTGTCCGGCGCCCAAAAAATCCGGATTGTAGCACGCGGCCCAGTTTTTGGGCGCCTGTTGGAGATGCTCTTATGTACATGCACATGCATGCATGTAGTATGTACAAAACTACATGCAGATGATCAAGTTGCTGCGATTAGTCTTTTGTCTAGATCGTTTTAATTTTCTTATGCAGTATAATTATTAGTACGGTTTAGATAGCTAGGTAGCAGGCCCCGCAGTACCTAGCTAGCTACTTTCTCTCACTTCACTAGCTAGATGATTTGATCGGTGGACGTCTCAGACGACTCTTGCTGGCCACGAATTCGATTTCTCACTGTGGAGTTGAGCTGCGCCAAACTCTTCCTGGCCACGACCTAGATCTCTCTCCAAGCCAACAAATCCATGCATGCATGCATGTCTTGGGAGTTGCTACAAAGATGAAAGCTAGCCATGCAGCATCTGTCGACCACAGGTTTCTAGAGATTGCTTATTATTATTATTATTTTCCCGATCAGTCTACCGTTAATTAATCTATGTCTGTTTGCTCAGGTTTTTTTTTTTTGAACAAGCAAAGGCACCAAAAGGTGCCGTATATTTCATACAGCTCAAAGAGATTGAACAAAGTGTGTTACATAGATCTGCCAAAGATGGAAAGAAAAGAAGCAGAAACTATGAGGGGGAGCTGAAGAAAGGATCCTAGTAGGGCAAAGTGGCCAGAAGCACTATGCCGTGAGCAACATGATCAGAACTAGAGGAGAAAACATCGGAGGAAAAGAAAACAAAGAAGACTCTGATCTCCTCCGAACAAGCAGCCCAAAGAATGAATCGTTGGGCAAGAAAACTGCCAACAACATTATGTGCCAGAGATGCTTGACCTGCCTTAGAAGCAATGCACCGTGTGCAGTTGAATATCTGCAAGTTGAAAGTTTGAAAGAAGGGCCACAACTGGACATGGAGAATTTGAGTGAGCATGAGCAAAACAAGCAACTTGCGTCTCTCCGACAGATCGGAAAACTTGCTGAGCCAGATTATGAGCGACACCATTGATTTCCCTGGAAACATGAAACACTCGAGCAGCTAAATTAGACGTAACTTTGAGAAAAGTAGCCAACTCTTTTCTAATGTTATAATGAGCAGCAGAATCTGAAATATTTCGTGAGGCAGCAGCAGAAGCAAGAGAAAGACAGTCCATCAGAAACGTGAGATTAGTAATATTAAGCTGAGCAGCATGGTGAGCTGCACAAGAAAGGGCAACTGCCTCGGCTTGATCACGTTGATCGGATGCACGGCAGTGCCCGGCCGGCCGCGTTGTGCATGCATGCATGTGTGTATCATATACTAACTGGCATGGTAGCAATGCATGCATGCATTGGAGTATTGTACTACTAGCAAAGTAGCAAAACATGCATGCATACAGCTCTTACCGAATCGACGGGTGCAGACAGGGCATGCAGATTTGGGAGCAGGCAGTAGTAGTTTATGGTTGGAGAAATAGAAAGTCAAGCAAAAAAGAAACAAGATGCATGCGTGCAAAAGGGCTTTGGTCGTACAGGTACGGCGGAGAGCTGAAAAGCTGAGACAAAGCCATGGGCCAGCTACCTAGCATATGAATCCCGCAAATGTTAAATTTTAAATTTAGCAACAATAACAACCAGAAACTAAACATCATGCCTGTATTTTCAAATAGTTGTATCTGCTTTACTTTGAGATATCTGCTGCATGCCTCCAATGGCCAACGCCTCGTGCATGCATGTGACCCGGCCGGCCGCCGGTGGATACCTCCAACCAGAAATATATTTGCATGAGCAGCCAACCGAAATCAGGCTAAGGGCAAGGACCACCAGCCAGGGGAGGGGCCGTACGCTTACATATGTATGTACTGTACCTCTTTTGCTTGCCGACTGCAACGATCTTGTGGGCATCCATCTCTCTGTCTACCTTAGCCAATCGGTGTTTCCACAAAAAAAAAAAGTAGTTGATGGTTAGAAAGACTGTGATGTTTTTAATCCACTAGAGATTAAACTTGAGGCGTGTCTGATGAATTCGTCAATCTCAAAAAGTAAAAATGAAATTTCCCTATCTACGTATCATTATGAACCCTAAATATTCATCACACGGTTCCAGAGCACAAAACCTTGCCTTGGGTATCGCTACCTCATATGTCCATACTTGTTGCGACCTTCCCCCCTCCGACCTTCCATATGCAGAGAACATCGCAATTCTCTTCCAAGCCCCCAACAACTCACCCCACACATAGCAGCCAAGAATCCCAAATCCATCGTTGACAACATTGTTGACACTGTTATTGTAGAAACTCCGAGATGGACGATCTTTAGGTCATGACTCTTACCTAGGTCCACGACTTCACATCGAAATGTATCAGACCCCAACAAAAAGTTAACATGTGATGCATTGTTCCATGGATGAACACGGAACATGATGCAATTATTCTCTGTTAATGTAGCTACCTCAGCTTAGGTGCAATGAACACAAAAATCCATGTGTTTAAGTAAAATTTTGTTTTATACCTAAAATGCGTGTGGTTTGTCGATTCAAAATCACTTTATTTAATGTACTATTGAGTAGAAAGTCGTAAAATCGCTACCCAATAGGCCACCAGTTAACCTCCATCATTGCGCACAAAAGAGAACCATGGCTTTTGTTTGTTTGAATGCTCAATAAACCCATAAGGCAGCTGTTTGAAATAGAGACGCACATGAGCCGAAAGAGGATATATACAAGTAAGGGAGTGCATCAGAAGGCCCTGGCATGGTTGTCGCCTCTGTTTGGTGGGTTCGGTCGTTGCCGTTAGTCGAACCCGTCAAATGTAGGCGTTCTCTTGGCAATTCACGTTGTTGCGATGCTTCTAAAAATTCCTGCGGCAAAGCAGGTTTAATGTTGATGCCGTCTCCTTGGGAATTTCTTTTTTGTTTGAAAATATCACTAAAATGAATGCACAAGTCTCTAACACATTGAACGGTATTAGATCACAATACCCGCGCATAGCTTTGGTTTTATATTGCTAGTTGTCGGTTTGTTTTCGCATGTGTGCATCCTAATTATGCGGAGACGGGGAGTGTGCTCATCACGCTATGTATTTTCTTGATGCTCGATTCTGAGCCAATAAACCTCACCCTTTGTCGAAAATACATTGAAGGGTGGATAAAAGAAGGTGCGAGGGTATACACTCTCATTAGGAAAAATAAACCTGGAGAATACAATGATAGGGGCATAGTGGTCAAATCGTCAGCCCTGGCTGCCCGCCACCTTCCAAGAAGACCAGCACGTACATGGTATCATCATCATGTGCCACTCCACTCCACTCCAAGCTCACACTCCCATGGCCATATACACCCACCGAGCAAGCCAAACTAAGCTCAGCCAAGCCCAATCATCCAAGCTCACGCCAACGCAAACGATAAAGCTAGCGACCACGAAGCTCATCGATCGTCTTCCATGCATCCGGCAGGTGAAGCACCACCTTTACTAGCCACCATCCAGGAAGACGACGAGCTGGCGAGCGAATCCATGAAGAGCGGCGGCGGGGGAGTAGAAAGCGCCAGGTGCGAGGTGGAGGCCGCGGGCATCAACTACCACATCACCGTCTCCGCCCGGCCTCACCCGCTCAAGATATGGAGCAGGCCCGACGACCTCCTCCTGGACGCCGCCGGCGACCCTGCTGCGCCTGCGCCCCCGCCGGTGGGCAGAAGCAGCCGGTGCCGGCTCGTGCTCCGCAACGTCGGCTGCCGCGCCCGCCCCGGCGAGCTGCTCGCCATCGTCGGCCCCAGCGGCGCCGGCAAGTCCACGCTGCTCGAGATCCTCTCCGGCCGCCTTGAGCCCAGCTCGTCCAATCCTACTGACCTCCGCGTCAATGGCTCCCCTGTCGACGCCGCCGCCCTGCGCCGCCTCTGCGGCTACGTCACCCAGCGCGACGTCCTCTTCCCGCTGCTCACCGTGCGCGAGACGCTCCACTTCAGCGCCCGCCTCCGCCTCGGCCCGGACGCGTACGACCCCGCCGCGGTTGACGCGCTCGTCGACGACCTCGCGCTCGCCCGCGTCGCCGACGCCAGGGTCAAGGACCTCTCCGGAGGCGAGCGGCGCCGCGTGTCCATCGGCGTCGAGGCCGTGCGCGACCCCGCCGTGCTGGTGCTCGACGAGCCCACCTCCGGCCTCGACAGCGCGTCCGCGCTCCAGATCGTGGGCGCGCTCCGGGGTATGGCCGAGTCGCGCGGGCGCACCGTGGTGCTCAGCATCCACCAGCCCGGCGCGCGCATTGTCAAGATGTTCGACGCCGTGCTCCTGCTCGCCGCCGGCTCGGTGCTCCACCACGGTTCCGTCGACGCGCTCCACTCGCTGCTCACCGGCGCCGGCCTCTGCCTCCCCCCGCACGTGGACGCCGTCGAGTTCGCCATCGACTCCGTGGACGAGCTGCGCCTCCACCTGCACATCCAGCAGCAGCAGCGTGACCGCCGCTGCACGCTGCAGCAGCTCTTCCAGCAGCACAAGCTCCAGGCCCAGGCCGACGACGACTCTGCTGCAGCAGGCATGCTCACCGCCGGAGGAAGCAACGTGCAACACCGGTACGCCAACTCGTGGCCGCGAGAGGTGGCGGTGCTGTCGCAGCGCTTCTTCAAGAACGTGGCGCGGACGCGGCAGCTCTTCGCGTGCCGCACCGTGTGCATGCTCGTCGCCGGCCTCGCCCTCGGCTCCATCTTCTACGACCTCACCGAAGACAAGGCGGCGGAGCGGGTGGGCCTCTTCGCCTTCCTCCTCACCTTCCTGCTCTCGTCCACGACGGAGGCGCTGCCGGTGTTTCTACAGGAGCGGGAGATCCTGGCCAAGGAGACCTCGTCGGGCGCCTACCGGGTGTCCGCCTACGCCGTGGCGAACGCGCTGGTGTTCCTGCCGTTCCAGCTGGTTCTGGCGGCGGTGTTCGCGGCGCCGGCGTACTGGCTGACGGGGCTGCGCCGCACCGCACCGGCCTTCTTCTACTTCCTCCTCCTCATCTGGCTGGTCCTCTACACGGCCAACTCGGTGGTGGCGTGCTTCGCGGCGGCGGCGCCGGACTTCGTGGTGGGGAACGCGGCCGTCCAGGGCGTGATGGGCTCCTTCTTCCTCTTCTCCGGCTACTTCATCAGGCGGTCGGCGATGCCGGCGTACTGGGTGCCGATGCACTACCTGTCGCTCTTCAAGTGGCCGTTCGAGGCGCTGCTGCTGAACGAGTTCGGGGGCCGGTGCGCGGCGAGGGCGATGGGGGTGTGCGTGGCGACCGGCGACGAGGTGCTCCGGCGGGAGGGGATCGGGGAGGAGTGCCGGTGGAGGAACGTGGCCGTCATGGTCGGCTTCGTCGCCTTCTACCGGGTGCTCGGCTACGCCGTGCTCCGGGTCCGCTGCAGCCTCACGCTCAGGGCCGCCGCACGGTCGGCATTGCTGTCTTCCTCCTCGCACTACTCTGCTTGCTTCTCTGCTGCATCTACCGCCAAAGCTTGAACCCAATCTTGCATGTGTTTCATATAGATCTTGCTGTAATTTCGGTTGTAAATCATGGTGCTCGTGATGAGTAAAGGGACTAATTACATTTTGTGTGTACATCATCCATGACATCCAACATGAATCACACAAGGCATTACCTACATATTACTCCCTCGGTTTCTAAATATAAGTCGTTTTAAAGATTCCAATATGGATTACATACGCATGTATACAAATCACATTTTAGAGTGGGGATGTACTCATTCTGCTTCATATGTGATCCATATTGAAATCTTTAAAAATACTTATATTTATGAACGGTGAGAATAGCTTTAAATGTAATCTCTAGCAGCTAATGGTTCCATGGCTCTAAAATTTTATGGAGGTCAAGATTTAACTTCATTTTTATATTTAAAAAAAGATTAACATCTCGTATAATGGAGAAAAATGTCCTATTAATTAACGGAAATGAAATCTGGCGAAGGCTCACCGGAGGCCAACACAGGCGAACGCCCAGATTAGCTGAAGTCGTTCGTTGCAAAGCGTTCCCTAGTGAACGCTCGCGTTTTTTTCGCCCAAAAAATTTGTGCAAGGTGTGCGATCACGGAACTCAAACTCCAGACCTCCTATGGGAGACCCGTAGGCTCTACCAGTTGGGCGGAAGCAGGTTTTCTGAATTACATGTACTGAACTTGTTTATATGTATTTGAAGCTAAATTCTTGCAAATTATTCAGTTTTTCCTTTAAAAAAATCCAAAAATCCAGAACTTTTCCCATTTTTGAAAGAGCAAAAATTCCCTATTTTATAGATGGGAATTTATTGAAACTTGCATGTACATTTTTTATTATATGTAGCATGGCAATTTCTAGGTCTTTTTTTTGTAATGCCTTACATCACAAGCTTCTGGGAATTTTATCACTTATTCAAGGCAATTTCGGAATTGCTATTTTGCTTTCTTACATGGCAATTTTAATTACTAAGCGCATGGCATTTTAATAATTAATAATATGGAATTTTATTATTAAGAGGATGGCATTTTAATTACTAGAGCATGACATTTTAATAATAAAATAATATGATTTATTCATTTTTAAGAGGACGAAAATTTTATGAGTAAGAGCATGGCATTTTTATTATTAGGGGGATGTCAGTTTTATGATTAACAGGATGGCCGTTTTATTATTGAGAGCCTCAGGTTTTTATTATTATTGGCATGGCACTTTATTATTAACAAAATGGAAGTTTTATTATTTTAGAGGGTGTCAATTTTATTTTTATTGGCATGAAAACTTTTTTTTCACTGACAAGACAGTTTTAAGATTTTTATTTTTATTTACATTTTTATCTTAATCATACAATTTTTGTAAATTTATAAAATAGCAAGGCTTTCTTATAAAGTATTTTTCATATTTTTCATATCATGGAAAATATACATTTATTCTCTCTCCTTTTTATGAAAAAATATGTATTTTTTGTCATGGTTATTTTATAAAAATTGGGCCAATGTGTGTGTGTGTGGGGGGGGGGTTCGCTCTTGCCCTCCCTAGAGCGAACGGCCTGAAACGTTCGCTGGAGGGCACCTTCATGAAGAAACAAATGTTCGTTGAAGGGTAGCCCCCAGCTGACGTGTCCCAGATATTAGGGTCCTAAACTAATTGCTAAGATATTATGCAAACATTACTGATAAAGTCTGACAGCTAGGGCTAACCTTTAGGTACATTTTGCATGTTCAACCAACAAGTAGGCTCAACACTACAGTCCAGGGGTGAGTGACAACAGCTACAAAGTCACCATTCAGTTCTCCCTAGGACTATGTCACTACACACAGTGCTACGTCACATTGGAAAGGAAGGCAGAGGCGGCGCTAGGGGTATTCTTGGGTCTTCATGTGAATACCCTTGATTTTTACAAAACAGTACTCCCTCCTTCCCATTATATTAGGCGTGTAAGATTTTCTAGAAAATCCCAAAATACAAGTCGTGTTAACTGTAGCACTCTGGCATTCTCTTTATGGTAATGAATTTCTTGTTGCAGCTAGCAATTAACAGTACACCGTAGCTGTTAGCAGATATTGTTGAGCTTACATCATCTCGTATGATTGTGTGGCACCAATGATCTACACTATGCGTTAATTTCCGTGCAAAAAGCTAAAACGCCTTATATAATGGGAAGGAGGGAGTATTAATTTTGGCAAAACAGTGATAATTTTTGAAAAACAGCAATGATATTGACAAAATGAATACACATAAATACCCGTTTGCAAATTCCTGGAGCCACCACTTTAAAGTGCGTTATATCGACTAGAGGGGGGGGGGGTGAATAGGCGATTTTTATGAATTCTTCACTGAGGAATTTGCTGGTGAGGAAATTTCTTAGCGAAGAACTACTTGCGGCGGAATATGTACTCAGAAGTAAACATAACAGGATACACACATAGTCGGCATGATGAAATGAAGACTAAAACAGAGTACGGAAAGCGTAAACACAGGATAGCAAGATGAAGACAAACAGACTGAAGAAATTGAACTAAGGAATTTGTGAAAGTCTTCAGTCAAAGTCTTCAAGCACAGATATGAACAACATGCAACACAGAATGAGGAAATGGAAGAGTTGAGGAAATAGAACCAGTCAGTTGGTGAAGACAATGATTTGGTAAACCAATTCCAACTGCTATCTCAGTTGTACGTATGGTTGGAGCGGCTAAGTATTTAAACTCGAGGACACACAGTCCCGGACACCCAGTCTTTGAGCCGCAACTCAGGACACCCAGTCCTCACCGTATTCTCCTTGAACTAAGACCACGCAGGTCTCGTCCAATCACTCGTGGTAAGTCTTCAAGTGACTTCCAAACCTTCACAGACTTGGTCACTCGGCGATCCACAATTCCTCTTGGATGCTCTAGACCTTGACGCCTAACCGTCTGGAAGAAGCACAGTCTTCAAAGGTAACAAGCGCCGATCCACGCAGATCAATTTCTTGATGATGCTCAATCACTTTGGGTTTGTGGGGTTTGGTTTTGGGATTTTCCTCACTTGATGATTTTCGCTCAAAGTCCTCGGAGGATGGGTTGCTCTCAAATGACAAGTGTCAAGTTCTCTCGAGCAGCCAACCAACTAGTGGTTGTAGGGGCGCTATTTATAGCCTAGGGAGCAGCCCGACATGATAAGACATAAATGCCCTTCAATGATATGACCGTTAGGTGGATAAGATATTTTGGGACAGCCGTAGCCAAGATAAAGAACGGTCGGAAATTTGACTCTCAAATTCCTCGGGGCTATCATGTTCCTCATGTAGGCAATTCAGACTGGCGAATTCCTAACTCTCGATCGAGCAAAGTCCTCGATGAATGTAAGAACTGCGTCTCACATCGATGAATTTGACTGAATCTGTATGAGATTTCCAATGGCTTCACTCAAGGGATTGGTAGGTGTAGGATTTTGAGTTGAGCATCACATGGAAATTTTTCCTTAGTATTTCTCGACCCCCTTTAACAAAGACGGTGTTTCCTATGACTCAAGAAAGAGAAAATGAAACTACGAAAACAAAAGTCTTCACGCTTCATATTCCTCGAATGATTATCAAGTCTTCAAGGTCACACCAATTTCTTCACTTTCAAAGTCTTGAAGGTCTTCGAATATCAAAGTCTTGATCGAAGAACTTCATTTTTAGGGTCGACTTTCTCTCTAAATATCAAACTCCTCATAGACTTATAGACCTGTGTACACTCACAAACACATCGCCATTTAACCTATAAGTCTTCAATACACCAAAATCACTAAGGGGCACTAGATGCACTTACACCACTGAAGGAAGGTCTCACAGAATTACATATTAAGGGCTCAACGCCAACCATAGCTCGATAGCATCATATGGAGCGTTCGGCAACTCTGGTGGTCATCGAAGCTCTTCGCCTTGGCTATTGCCTATTGGGAGGGATGATCTTGTGAAGGAGAGCATGTATGTCCCAAGTCCCAACAATGTTGCAGATAGGAAGAGGCCCCCTGTCACCACAGGCATCACAATGATTAGTACTAGTAGTTCCCAACCAATTTCTACGAAAAACAAGGGGAATGCAGCCAAATGCATAGACTATCAGCTATCACTTATAATACATGAGCAATATCTATAATATGAATGGCACCAGATTTTCGTCGACAGTTGAAACATTCGATCTAAGATAATCTCGACATGTTGGGTATACAAGTATCTCTGAACCTGGCAATAACAACTCCTCATTGTTGTTCAAGGAGACAATGCTCACAGATAGAAAGAGATGCAACAAGCCATGGATGGCTTCCTTATTGTCCAATCCACCATGGGGTGCGGTGTAATTTTCGTGTTGCGCAACACCATTAACAGTAAGCTGGTCTTGTCGAACCGATATAAGAAGGCGGGTGGTGTAAGACAATGTTATTATCCTGATTCAGGAGAATGTATGCATCAATCAACAGGATGAATGTATGGAAGAATGAACAAATGCTAGTGCCTAGCAGTACAACAGATATAGTTGATTACCTTGATAAAATCTCCAGGGGTCGCAATAACCCTGTTAATAAACATAACATATTTTATTTCAGGTTTGCTATTTCACATCTAGATGTGAAATAGTTATCTCACATCTAACTTTCTAAACACACGATTTAGACATCAAGATTTGTGTTCTTTGATTCTTTTTTGTTGTTTGATCGTTGTCTCTGTATGTGTTGCTTTTTGTAGACAAGATACGCGTCGCTCATGCAAGCTCTTGTCATGCTGTTGTTTCATGTGGAGTGTAAATACTGATATTGAGGAATTTGATTGCAAGATATAGAAGAACTCCCCCTGAATATGGAGTGTAAATACTGATATTGAGGGATAAACATATGGAGTGTAAATACTGATATTGAGAAATTTGATTGCAAGATATAGAAGAACTCCCCCTGAATATGTGCATAGTGAGGAATTTTCTTTTGAGGCAATGCACATTTGAAGAGTTGAATCATGAAGATCTCCCCCTATATCTTGTAATTCATACACGCATTTTATATATAATATGAAGAATTTGAAATGCATGATGAAATATGGTGCCTGATGAGATTTAGCATGCGTGCAATAATATTGACTAGAAATAAGCATGCAGAATATCATATCAAAAGTTTCAGAGCTCAAATATCACATTCAGAGCTTGGTGCTTCAAAAACATCAGAGCATCAAACGTATCAAAGCACGACCAAAAGTATCAAGGCACCATCGGATTTAAGATTACAACTCGATTCAATTAAAAGTTTCGGAAGAACGAGAGTTGTAACTTAAAGAACGCCCATAATATAAACCCGCTTGAAGACTAACTCAGATTTCTCCCCCTTTGTCATCAAATGACCAAAAGGCTCGAAACTGAGGACTAACGCCCCTGAAGATTTTCAAGTTGATGGAGGAGCGGCGTTGTCGGGTTAGTTGTTGACGTAGGGCTGCCGCAGTTGTCGCCCAAATCTTCATGTTCATCGGCCAGCGATGAAGAATAAGAGCTGGCCACCAGATCGGGAACTTTGACTCTCTTGAATTTCTTCGGAGGTGGTGCAGACCAGTCAAAAGCTTCCTGGAGACCCATAGTCTTCAATTCTTCGGCAGAATATACATGATTAAGAACAGCCCAGGTGCGGTTGAGGGTTTCATAAAGGTAGTACTGATTTTTCTTCACTGCATTATGCGTTGAGGTCATGTTGTGAAGAATTGCAGCAAATTGACATTTCACCCATTTCTGATTGCGTTCAACCTTCTGATGAAGACTGAGGAGTAACTCACGATCAGTCATCACTCTGGGTGCTGTTGCTTGAGGCTTTTGCTTGGCTGAGGTATTTGCGGCAGTGTCATGTGTTGCAGAATCGTCATTGGTGGAGTAAGATGTAGCTAGACGGAATTGACCATCCAATGGACGAATGCCTTCATCAATCACATTGCTGCCTTGCCCTTATCATCGATGATGAAACTGGTCGCTTGAGGACTTCAATGGGCGGCAAGTAGCTGCCATGGTTCAGAGTGTCAGCCTTGTAATTCAGTGAAGATCTTGCCCTTATGAATCTCATAATCCAAGGCGCATATGGCTTCAGCTCAAAAGGCGACATTGCAACATTAGCCAGAGTCCTCATGAAGAAATCATGGAAGTTGACGGGAATGCCATGAATGATGTTGAAAAGCATGTTCTTCATGATGCCAACGACATCTTCTTCATTTGAGTCGTGGCCTTTGATGGGACTCATTGTCTTCGTCAAGATTCTATAGACAGTCCGAGGCACATACAATAATTCCTTGACGAGGAATTTGGTTTGAGGGGCCTGCCCTGGCTTCAAAGGCTTCATGAGCACTTGCATAAAGTGATCAGACAGTTCGCGATCATTGTAGATGCAACGTGCAGATTCATGGGGAGGATCAAGAGGAAGGACACGAAGCAATTCAGTTGTTGGTGCCTTGTAATGAGTATTTTCCGTCATCCAATCCAGCACCCATGAATTGATATCTTCAGCATCTCCGGTGATGTACAGGGTCGCATAGAACTGAAGAATGAGTTCTTCATTCCAGTCACAGATGTCAGTGCAGAAATTCAGTAGCCCTGCATCATGAATAACTCGGAGCACGGGCTCGAAGCACGACAGAGATTCCATATCCACATGAGGAATATGCTCATGGTCGAAGATCTTGTCCTTGTCAAACAGCACTGAGGAATAGAAGTTGGCTTGAGTTGGAGTCCAGAAGCGTCTTTTCCTCATGCGAGCAGAGTCATATGGATTATAAGCAGTGAAGAACACATGCTCAGAAAAGAAGTCTTCAGCCTTGAATTTTTGCTTGCTTGAGAACGGATTCTTTGGTTTGGGCAGAGGAATGTCAGTGATTTGCAGCACAACCTCAGGAATCGCGATCTCAGGTTCTTCAGGCTGAGGAATTTCTGGTTCCTCTTCTTGTGCAGTTTGAGGATCAACAGCAGGTTCTTCAGCGCTAGTGGCTGGAATTTCCTCATTAACAGAAGATGTGGGATGAGTTTCTTCAGAGCCCAATTGTACAGTTGTAGCCGGGGGTTGAGGAACTTGTAGAATCGGAGTGAAGAGAGGAGTATTGGGATGCTGACTTTCCCAAAAGTCATCGTTCATCACTGGTGTAGTGCACCCAATATCCATGTCTTCATCTTCTTTTTCAATTTCCTCAACACCAGCCTCTTCAGCTGTGAACTGAGGCATGGGCGAGGAAACGACTGGCGGTGAAGGGAATGCTTCCACTTCAGTTTCTTCATCAAGCTGTTCTGAGGTAGCAACAGATTGATTTTCTTCATCAGATCCGCTTGGGATCGTGTAATCTTCTCCATAAGGAACAATTTCCTTAGACGACATGGAGGAAATGGGAATGGCATCAATAGGATTTTCAAGTGAGCTGGTCATTGGCTTCATTTTCTTTGCAGCCGAAGAATTTGACGCAGCTGATGCCTTCCTTTTCTTCACTGCAGCTCGTTCTGCAGCCTTTGTCTTCTTCACTTCATAGGCTGAAAGCACATTTGCTCCCTAGGTGGTTTTGGTAATTAATGACAACATACTTTGTGGTTGGACTAATGCTTTTAACAAGTATGTTTCAGGAAAGTCAATCACTCTGGCATGGCAAAAGGACTAGAAAGGTGGACCCCCAGGATGCTAAGGAAAACATTGGCAAAAGCTCAAGACTCCATTTTTGGTTTAGTGATCCAAGATCACATTGAGTCCATAGGAAAGCCAATACTATTAAAAGGGGATGAGGTTATGATGATGATCTGGTTGCTCAAAGTGCTTAGTGATTTATCTCTCAAACTATCAGCAATCTTTCATTCCAACATAAACCCATAAGTAATCTCGGTCCCACCGATTCCATAAACCACCACACCGAGATGAACCACCTCACCATATACCCAAACCCTAAGAATTTCGGATTTTCCGATTCCAAACTCGGTCATACGAAATTGGTGTTGCCAAGCTTCAGAACCTTCAGACTCAAATCGGTGTCACCGAGATGAGAAAGTCGGTCCCACCGAGATTGGCAAACCCTAGACTTTGGAAGAATTGGACTAACCGAGATTGTATTTTCGGTCCCACGAAAATCCCAACGCTCACAAGATTTGAACTTTCGGTCTCACCGAGTTGTCAACTTCGGTCCGACCGAGATTGGTCAAATGTGTGTAACAGTTGGATTTTGTGTGGAGGCTATAAATACCCTCCACCTCCTCTTCATTCGTGGAGAGAGCCATCGAAAGAACTACCACTCCTACCTTACATTTCGAGAAGAAAACTACCTACCCTTGTGTTGAGATCAAGTTGCTCCACTCCCACCATATGAAACTTGATTTCTAGTCTTCCCAAGTTGCTTTCCACTCAATCCCTTCTTCCACCACAGCCAAATCAGTGAGGAGAGTTGAGTGTTGGGGAGATTATCATTTGAAGCACAAGAGCAAGGAGTTCATCATCACCAACACCATCTATTACCTTTTGGAGGGTGGTGCCTCCTAGATTGGTTAGGTGTCGCTTGGGAGCCTCCGTCAAGATGTGGAGTTGAACCAAGAAGTTTGTAAGGGCAAGGAGATCGCCTACTTCGTGAAGATCTACCCCGAGTAAGGCTAGTCCTCCATGGACGTAGGCCATGATGGCATAGACAAGGTTGCTTCTTCGTGGACCCTTTGTGGGTGGAGCCCTCCATGGACTCTCGCAGCCGTTACCCTCCGTGGGTTGAAGTCTCCATCAACGTGGATTGACGATAGCACCACCTATCGGAACCACGAGAAAAATCTCCGTGTCTCCAAATTGCGTTTGCTCTTCCAAATCTCTCCCTTACTATATGTGCAATTTACTTTCCGCTGCCCCATACTCTAGAATTGCATGTGTAGTATGTTGCTCGACTTGTATGCATGATGCTTGACTTGATCTTCATTGAGAACTTGCTAAAAACTTGTTCTAATCAAAAGGCTAAACTTTTATCTTGTCGAGTTGTCTAATCACCCCCCCTCTAGACACTCTTGCCTTCAACGATCCTACAATTGGTATCAGAGCATTGGTCTCCATTGCTTTGGTTTGCACACCATTGGAGGAAGATGGACGTGTCTACGTTTGGGAGTGTTAGTCATAGAGTGCCTATTCTTGATGGAGTGTCCTATAACTCGTGGAGGATTGAAATGCTTGCTATCTTTAAGATGTACAACTTGCGCAAATATGTTGAAACCCCATATGTACCACCATTTGACCCCTTGCACCCTACTATGGATGAAGAGCTTGATTTGCTTCGTAACCTTAGAACTGTCAATCTTATCATTAGAGGTTTGCCCGATAACTTGCTTGAGCTTGTCACAAACTTTGAGTGCGCCCATGCTATGTGGAAATTCTTGGAAGAACTTTATCCGGACTTCTCTTTGAGAGGTCTTGATGAAATTCTATACAAGACTGTTGAATTTGATATGATGCGCCCCAAAGATCCCAACTTTGATAAATGCTTCTTTGAGCTTCGTGATCTTATGAAAAAGAAGGGTGATCCCGGTTTTATCAATGTTCGAATAAGAAATGCTCTTGTATTGCATTCCGATGATTATCGTCACTCTGACAAAACTGATGCAAGTCATTGTCAAATTGACCTAGGTATTGATGATGAATTATCTATGGGTCAATATGATGATGAGCATGAGCATGATGACGATTACTCCGATTCGGACACCGAGCTAGACAAGATCATGAAGAGTCTCAGTCTTATGGCAAATCTGAGAGACTACATATCCGGTGGAAAAGAGTGGATTCTTGATAGTGGATGCACCGATCACATGACTGGAAATGAAGACATGTTTGGAGAGCTTGAAAAGAACGATGGTCCACGCAAGTATGTGACTTTTGGAGACAACTCCAAGGGTAAGGTACTTGGCCTTGGTAAGGTGGCCATATCTCATGATAGCTCTATTAAAAATGTCATGCTTGTTGAATCACTTGGATACAATTTACTTTCCGTGTCTAGATTAGCCGACTTTGGATTCAATGTGCTATTCACCAAAGTAGATTGCCAAGTTTTTCGTCGTGACAATCATAACATGGTCTTTACCGGTATTCGTAGAGGTGATTTGTATATTGTCGATTTCACTAAGAAAGCTCAACCTAGAACTTGCTTTATTGCTAAATCTGCTAAAGGTTGGCTTTGGCATAGAAGGCTTGGACATGTTGGTATGCGTAATCTAGATAAGCTAATCAAAGGTGATCACATTCTTGGTGTTAAAGATGTTTTCTTTGACAAAGATAGACTCTGTAGTGCATGTCAAGCAGGAAAACAAGTAGGTGGAAGTCATCCCGTGAAGAACATCATGACTACAAGGAGACCGCTTGAGCTTCTTCATATGGATCTCTTCGGTCCCAACGCTTACAAAAGCCTTGGTGGTAACTCCTTTGGTCTAGTTATTGTTGATGATTTTTCCAGATTTACGTGGGTATTTTTCCTTGATGACAAGTCACAGGTACAGAAAATCTTCAAAACCTTTGCTAGAAAGGCCCAAAATCAATTTGAGGTGAAGATCAAGAAAGTTCGGAGCGACAACGGAACGGAGTTCAAGAACGCCCATGTGGACTCTTTTCTCGATGAGGAAGGGATTCTACATGAGTTCTCAGCTACGTACACACCTCAACAAAATGGAGTTGTTGAGAGGAAGAACCGAACGCTCATTGAGATGGCGAGAACTATGCTTGATGAATACAAGACACCGAAACACTTCTGGGGTGAAGCCGTCGAGACAGCTTGTCATGCTATCAACAGACTTTATCTTCACAAGCTCCTCGGCAAGACTTCATACGAGCTCCTTACCGGTAACAAACCCCAAGTGGGATATTTTCGTGTCTTTGGTTCAAAATGCTATATCCTTGATAAGCATCGTCGGTCTAAATTTGCTCCTAAAACTCATGAAGGCTTTTTCCTCGGTTATGGATCAAACTCTCACACCTACCGTGTCTACAATAATTTCACCCGAAAGGTTGAAGAGACGGTAGACGTGAAGTTTGATGAATCTAATGGCTCGCAAGTAGAGCAAATGCCTATTGATGTAGGAGACAAGGACCCTTCGGAAGCCATTCAAGATTTATCCATTGGAAAGATTCGTCCCATGGAAGTGAAGGAGAGAACCTCATCTACATATATGGAGCCCCCTACCTCACGGCAAGGTGAACCTCAAGGCAACATGGAGGCCTCCACAAGTGGAACTCACCAAGATGAGGATGTGCGACAAGAAGATCCACCACAACCTCCTTCTCCACCACCTCAAGACAACACCAACAACAATGATGAAGAAGAAGATGAGGATGATGAGGAAGCTCAGCCACGACCACGACAAAAGCTATCCCGAGTTCGAGCAAGAGTCAAGAAGGACCATCCCGTGGAACAAATGATGAATGACATCGACTCCGGGAGAATCACTCGCTCTAAAACTCGTTTAGCTAACTTTTGTGAACACTACTCATTTATCTCTAGTCTTGAACCTATGAAGGTAGAAGAAGCGCTTGAAGACCCGGATTGGGTGAACGCTATGCATGAAGAGCTACACAACTTCGAGAGAAACAACGTTTGGACTTTGGTAGAGAAGCCGACCAAAACGTCATTGGAACCAAAGGGTGTTTCGGAACAAGCAAGATGAAGATGGACAAGTCATCCGCAACAAGGCTCGTCTCGTAGCACAAGGTTACACACAAGTCGAAGGTATGGACTATGGTGAGACCTATGCCCCCGTTGCTAGACTTGAGTCCATTCGCATTCTCCTTGCTTATGCCAACCACCATGACATTACTCTCTATCAAATGGACATTAAAAGTGCTTTCCTAAATGGTGAAATTGAGGAGGAAGTATTTGTGAAACAACCTCCCGGATTTGTGAATCCTAAAAAGCCTAATCATGTTTACAAGTTGCACAAAGCTCTTTATGGTCTTAAACAAGCTCCTAGAGCTTGGTACAAATGCTTGACTAGCTTTCTTCTTGAAAAAGGATTTGAGATTGGTAAAATAGACTCAACGCTATTCACAAAAAGGGTTGATGGTGAACTATTTGTATGCCAAATATATGTTGATGATATTATCTTTGGTTCAACTAACCCTGATTTTAGTGAGAAGTTTGGAAAGCTTATGTCGGAGAAGTATGAGATGTCCATGATGAGTGAACTCAAGTTCTTCCTTGGGTTGCAAATCAAGCAATCTAAGGAGGGAACTTTTGTCTCACAAACAAAGTACACTAAGGATCTCTTCAAGAAGTTCAACATGCAAGAGAGCAAAGGTATGAAAACACCCATGGCTACTAGTGGACATAATGACTTAACTAAAGATGGAGAACCTGTTGATCAAAAAGTTTATCGATCCATGATTGGTTCTCTACTATATCTCCGTGCTTCTCCCGACATAATGTTGAGTGTATGCATGTGTGCTCGATATCAAGCTGCTCCTAAAGAATGTCATCTTAAGGCTGTTAAAAGAATTGTGAGATACTTGATACACACACCTAACTTTGGCATTTGGTATCCTAAGAGGGCCTCTTTCGATCTTGTTGGCTATTCCGACTCGGACTATGCCGGAGACAAGGTTGATAGAAAGTCAACTTCGGGTACGTGTCAATTCCTCGGTCGATCCCTTGTATCTTGGTCATCCAAGAAACAAAATTCGGTATCATTATCTACTGCCGAAGCAGAATATATTGCTGCTGGTTCGTGTTGTGCTCAGTTGCTATGGATGACACAAACGCTTAAGGATTATGGGATACATGCGAGACATGTTCCTTTGCTTTGTGACAATGAGAGTGCGATTAAGATTGGACACAATCCGTGCAACACTCTCGCGACGAAACACATTGAAGTTCGTCACCATTTTATTCGTGATCATATTGCTAAGGGTGACATTGATCTTAAGCATGTTCGTCTCGACAAACAGCTTGCAGATATCTTCACAAAACCACTTGATGAGAAAGTGTTTTGTCGCTTAAGGAGTGAGTTGAACATCATTGATGCTTCAAATTTGGAGTGAAAACTCCATTGATGCATGCAAGACATGAGCCTAATTGACTAATCCTTGATATTTCTCTTATGATGATGATCATATGTCTTGGACACATTTGCCCCCTTGTATTGCATCTAACTCCTTGCAGGTACTTGGATGGTCTACATTCCACAAGATTATCACACACACTCAAACCATGAGTAATCTTGTCATTGACCAAGTATCTAGCTCTTTGGGATGTTGATTTCAAGGAATAAAATTCCACATATCCTTTTTGACACCATATACTTCTAGTACTTCACTCATGTCAAAGTGGATATTCTTGAGTATTTCCTTGCTTGCCTAACCCATGTAGGAAGATGAACTATACAATTGGAAATGGTGCTCCAACTTCACATTCCATGAGTATCAACATCAAGTTCATCTACATGAGTACGAGCAACAACAAGCCCAAGGTATGTTTTTCACATCTTGAAGGAGCTTTGCTCAAAGTCATGAGTACAAGCAGCTTCAAAAGATGTGATCACATCAAATGCTTAATTGAAAAATGGCAACCCCATTTTGAGCTTAAACGATGAGTATGACCTATGATCAAATGTTCTCATTTGACTCCTAAGTCAATATACTCAAACATAGGTGACCTAGTCGCCGACCCCTGTCTAGATGAAGTACATATGTTTTAGAGTTTTTCTATTTTTATCTTCTGCTCTCTCATTGAGTCTTCTTGCAAAAAAAAAAAACTTCATCTAGCAGTCTTTTTCATTTCTGTTTCTTCTGTTCTTGTGTATATCCTTTTGGCTCTGATCAATTCCCTGAAAATCATTTACAAATTCATTGCAAATCTTTTGAAACATTCCTTGCAAAGTGAGCTGAATTATTTCTATATTTCCTTGGACTTAAACTCAAGGCCACCGACTTAACACCTTGGTCGACCGAAAAGGATCTGCCCTAAGTCTCTGACTTTCGGACTCACCGATCCATATCAATTCGGTGTCACCGACTTACATTCATCAGGATATCATCTTCTGCAGCTCACCTAAATGATTTATTCTGGATACTTAATTTGCTCAGTTGTGATTCTTAAGGATCCCACTTCTTTCCTTCCATCTTTCCTGCCCTTCCTGGTTTACTGTCCTTTTCGGCACTTGATGTCAAAGGGGGAGAAGATTTAGGGGGAGCTTAGGGGGAGATTGGAGGATAAGGGGAGAAAAGAAAACTTAAAGGAAGAAAAACAATCTTACCTTAAGGGGGAAAGGATCACATCAAAGCTTTGTCATGTCTCATATTGGATGTTACATTTGGTATTATTCTTTTGATTTTTGCTTCTCTTACTCTCACAATTGGTATCTTACTTTGTCATGTCTCATATTGGATGTTACATTTGGTATTATTCTTTTGATTTTTGCTTCTCTTACTCTCACAATTGGTATCTTATGAAAAGCACAATTGGTATCTTATGAAAAGCAAAATTCTCTCAGAGCTCATTGAAAATCTTTTTTAGTCTTGGGAGACATGTTGGCTGATTCAAGCTAGTGCTCAACATGAGACACTCTTTATACATGTCATCCCTGGCTTGGTACTCTTGATGTTCTTGCTATTGGTTGAAGAACTACTCTTGTGTTATCTAACCTTGTTTTCCCAAGTTTAATTCTTCAGGTACAATACCAAGGAACTTCAAGGTAAGTATATGCATCTTGCAGAATGTGCATGATGGTGACTTGCTTGTGAATACTTGTTTGCAAGAAATCACCATGCACATATGCATCATCACTCTCTTATCCTCATCTGCTCTGATGCATATAGCCAAGCTGCATGTAGCACATCTTGCTTTTCTCTCATGTGTGCTTGTGGTAGTCCAAAACCAATAATCTAAAATCTTGCACACTTGTAGGGGAGCCTGTACTACATGTCATCAAAGCTTTAATGATAATCCTGTTTTTCTTTTAGTAAGCTTTGATATCTTATTTTGTGTGTTGCCATCAATTACCAAAAAGGGGGAGATTGAAAGCACATTTGCTCCCTAGGTGGTTTTGGTAATTAATGACAACATACTTTGTGGTTGGACTAATGCTTTTAACAAGTATGTTTCAGGAAAGTCAATCACTCTGGCATGGCAAAAGGACTAGAAAGGTGGACCCCCAGGATGCTAAGGAAAACATTGGCAAAAGCTCAAGACTCCATTTTTGGTTTAGTGATCCAAGATCACATTGAGTCCATAGGAAAGCCAATACTATTAAAAGGGGATGAGGTTATGATGATGATCTGGTTGCTCAAAGTGCTTAGTGATTTATCTCTCAAACTATCAGCAATCTTTCATTCCAACATAAACCCATAAGTAATCTCGGTCCCACCGATTCCATAAACCCAGTCACACCGAGATGAACCACCTCAGCCATATACCCAAACCCTAAGAATTTCGGATTTTCCGATTCCAAACTCGGTCATACCGAAATTGGTGTTGCCAAGCTTCTGTAACCTTCTGTACTCAAATCGGTGTCACCGAGATGAGAAAGTCGGTCCCACCGAGATTGGCAAACCCTAGACTTTGGAAGAATCGGACTAACCGAGATTGTATTTTCGGTCCCACGAAAATCCCAACGCTCACAAGATTTGAACTTTCGGTCTCACCGAGTTGTCAACTTCGGTCCGACCGAGATTGGTCAAATGTGTGTAACAGTTGGATTTTGTGTGGAGGCTATAAATACCCTCCACCTCCTCTTCATTCGTGGAGAGAGCCATCGAAAGAACTACCACTCCTACCTTACATTTACGAGAAGAAAACTACCTACCCTTGTGTTGAGATCAAGTTGCTCCACTCCCGCCATATGAAACTTGATTTCTAGTCTTCCCAAGTTGCTTTCCACTCAATCCCTTCTTCCACCACAGCCAAATCGGTGAGGAGAGTTGAGTGTTGGGGAGATTATCATTTGAAGCACAAGAGCAAGGAGTTCATCATCACCAACACCATCTATTACCTTTTGGAGGGTGGTGCCTCCTAGATTGGTTAGGTGTCGCTTGGGAGCCTCCGTCAAGATGTGGAGTTGAACCAAGAAGTTTGTAAGGGCAAGGAGATCGCCTACTTCGTGAAGATCTACCCCGAGTAAGGCTAGTCCTCCGTGGGACGAGGCCATGATGGCATAGACAAGGTTGCTTCTTCGTGGACCCTTTGTGGGTGGAGCCTCCGTGGACTCTCGCAGCCGTTACCCTCCGTGGGTTGAAGTCTCCATCAACGTGGATTGACGATAGCACCACCTATCGGAACCACGAGAAAAATCTCCGTGTCTCCAAATTGCGTTTGCTCTTCCAAATCTCTCCCTTACTATATGTGCAATTTACTTTCCGCTGCCCCATACTCTAGAATTGCATGTGTAGTATGTTGCTCGACTTGTATGCATGATGCTTGACTTGATCTTCATTGAGAACTTGCTAAAAACTTGTTCTAATCAAAAGGCTAAACTTTTATCTTGTCGAGTTGTCTAATCACCCCCCCTCTAGACACTCTTGCCTTCAACGATCCTACATAGGCAGAAGGAAGAATTGGAGTTGGTGTTGGTGCAGGAGGAGCTGAGGATTGTGGTTCAGTTTCTTCAGAATAGTGCGATTGCCTGATTTCTTCATTTTTTCAGCGCACCACTAGTGGATGCCCAGGAATTTCTTCGGCGGCTGGAATGGAGTCATCAGCCCCCGAACTTAGATTCTCATCAAGATCTGAAAGTCATCAGCGATCTTGGCATGTTCTTCGGCAGGTGAGCGAGTCTTCACCGAGGATTTGCTTGTTGCGATGGAGCTGCAACAGTTGTCATTTTCTTCGTCAAATTGACGAATCTCACCTTGGCTCCTTGCCAATCAGCATTGTAAGCATCGAAATCCTTGTTGAGAGCTTGGATTTCAGATTGAGCTTTGAGAAGTTCTTCAGGAGTCAAGTTGACGATGTTCTTCCTCAGAAGCTTCTCCTTTCTGGCTTGTGTTCTCTTGATCTCACGAGCCTTTTCAAATTTCCATTTCTCTTCAGCGATGAAATGGTTCAGCATATGACTTTGACCAGGAGTCAGTGGCAGATCCGGTATGGGAGTGTTTGGATCCCGATGCCACTGTGTCGATGAAGTCAAGGATCTTCTTCGGATCCAGAAGCAGAGGCACATTTGTTCTTTTGGCTCTAGCGGCCTTGGTCAGTCTGTCTCTGATGATTTCTGCAAGTTCTTCATCAGAAGCTTCATCATCAGAGGGCACGTTGAATGCAACCTGTTTCTTCTTTGGACTTGGCGAGGATGCGCCCAGATTGCTTTTGTCTTCAGCAGGTGGGGCTCGATGAGGACATTGGTGCAGTGAGGACTTGCCGAGGCACCAGAAGCAATTGAGAAACCCTGAGTCCTTTGACATGTAGCAAGATGCACAGGAGTTGAGGACTTGGAGGGAGCTGCTGAGGATTTTGAATGAGCAGCAGCAGTCTGAGGAATTTTCCGTGAGGGTGCGGCTGAGGAATTGGGCCGTGAGGGCGCTGATGGTGAAGCACTTGGCTTGCGAGCAGGCTTTTTCGGCATTGATTTCCTCGGCTTGATCGAGGGCTCAGCGGCAGCAGCAGCAGCAGAATCTTCATTGAATTTCCTCACTGCCTCCTTGGCCTGTCTTGCCAATTTGGCTTGGCGCCTAGACCATTCTTCAGGAAAGTCTTCACCACGCTTGATGCTGGTGGGATCAGCGACTTGGCCAGGTGCCAAAGGAGCTCTTGGGCATGGAGGATTTAAGGCGAATTTCCTCATGTACTTGGGAGTAACATAGCGATATTCCCTCCATTCTCGTGCCCATCTTCTTTCTATCCTTTGTATGCGCACTTTGCGCTGATTTTTGGTCTCCTTGCCAAACTTGGATTCATCAGGTGTGCAGTAATCTTTGTATATTTCATCAGGAATCTCAAAGGCAGTCATGACCTCCGGTTTCTTTCCTCCCTTCTGCGGTCTCTTGCCTTCTCGCCATTTTCTTGAAGAGGAATTTGAACTATAGAGCACTCAAGAAGTATGCAGGTTTTCTTCGAGGAACGCTGCAAATGAGTTAAGTTGATGAGAACCTAGTGATTCAAGAGCGGACATGTGTACCTGTGAGCAGAGTGTAGGTGCGAGGAATTTGGAGAGGTCATATCGTTCTCGTAAGATTTTTCAAAAGGAACAAGTTTTGAGGAATTTGACTAGTTGAGCCTTGAGGAATTTCACTAAGCGCTTGTCTTAGGTTCCAGAGTTGCTGATTGAAAATCCGCACAATTGAGGAATCTTGAAGAAATGAATGCTTAGAGAGATAAATCAAGAGCATATAGTGTGTGAGGTGTTCATATGTGAAGATTTGAAGACCAAAAACACCTTTGAAGATTTTCGAAAGATTTGAGAATCAAAGTGAGTAATAAAAGTGACTTTTAATTACCCGAATGAAGAACACGATTTAACAGGAATGAACTGTAGTGAAGTTCGTCACGTTAGATCTCCCACGCCTAACTTGGCAGAGGGACACGGCCACGGGCGGCGGCGGAGTGAAGATTTCATGGCCGCACGAAGTACGACGGCGACGAGGTCGAGGCAGTGAAGCTCTTCCTCACCGACGGCGATGAAGTAGCGGCGGCGCTAGGGTGTGAGGAGAGCTCGAGCGAGAGACAGCGACCGAGCGGAGTAAATGAAGTAAGGAAGGGAGAGGGGTATTTATAGCCACTGTAAAAATTGTTCGCCCGAAGATTTTGGGACGAACATGCCCCTGCCCTTTCTCCTTCATGCGACATGTGTCACCCACGTACTGTGCAGATGAGATCGTGTAAGATCGTGGGTGAATAAACTAATGTATCGTGGGGAGCGGAACGGTTTGAGCGGTAAAACCGAAAATCTGGATAAGATTTGTTTAAAAATTTCATTCGCAATTTCTTCAGCTGTCAAGGACACAGTGAAGACTTTGAACGAGTTTCAATCAGAACGCACATGAAGAATTTGTGAATAGATTGGGTTGAGTATAGCATAGAGGGGGAAGGGTCCGATCACATTCACTTAGCAGAAATCACAACTTGAAGAATTAGCAATAAGTGAATGCTGTAGAGGACATAAACTCACATATGTATATAGCCAATGAAGAAAAACAACGGAGTCATTGAAGATTTTGCAAAGTTGAAGAATTTGAAAAACTGAGGAATTTCAAAAATGAGGAAAAACTCAAATTGATGATTTTCAACTTTTGTGGTGGCGTAGCCCACCGTATAAGAATGATGATTTCAGACACCGCGTACAATTGTCGTAGGGTTCTGAGAATCAAATTCTTCATTAATTTCTTCACACTTAGAGTGTTATTCTTCATTGATTGAAGAAAAACATTTCTTCATGTGTTGCACATCTAAGTCATCAATTCTGCATAAGGGTTAGGATGTGTGTCCTTTTCAAAGAACATTTGAAGATTCTAAGATATTTAGCTCACACCGCAACTTGCTAAATCTCTTCTCATCCAAGGGCTTAGTGAAGATATCAGCTAGCTGTTCTTCAGTCTTCACATGCTCGATGGAGATATCACCCTTCAACACATGATCACAAAGAAAATGATGACGAATCTGGATGTGCTTAGTCTTGAGTGCTGAAGCGGGTTGTGAGCAATCTTGATGGCACTCTCATTGTCGAGAGGAGAGGCACATTCTTCATGTGGACGCCATAGTCCTTGAGGGTTTGCTTCATCCAAAGCGATTGAGCACAACATGAGCCAGCAGCAATGTATTCAGCTTGAGAGTAGAAGCGGTACGCAGATTCTGTTTCTTCGAGGACCAATGGACCAAAGATCGTCGAGGAAATGACAAGTGCGGATGTTGACTTGCGGTCCACACGATCACCAGCATAGTCGAGTTAGAATATCCAATGAGATCAAAAGCGAGCCCTTGGGGTACCATAATCCTAGAGTTGGTGTGTGAGCTAGATATCAAGAATATGCTTCACACCTTATGGTGTGATTCCTTGTGCAGCTTGAAAACGGGCACACATGCAAACACTAAGCATTATATCTGGCCTAGATGCACATAAGTACAATAAAGAACCAATCATGGAGCGGTATACCTTGTGATCAAGTCAATACCATTTTCATCGATTGCATAGATGGCCATTTGTGGGCATAGGAATTTTGACGCCTTTGCAATCTTGCATGCGAATTTCCTCAATTACATCTTTGAGGTATTTCTCTGAGATATGAATATGCCATTGTCTCTTCGATTTAATTTGAAGACCTAAGAAGAATTTCAACTCTCCCATCATAGACATTTGATATTCTTCACTCATCATATAGGCAAATTCATCATCGTATATCGTTGGTTAGTACAACCAAAGATAATATCATCAACATATATTTGGCACACAAACAGTTCACCATCATATGATTTAGTAAAAAGAGTAGGGTCAAGTGAACCGGGTGTGAAGCCATTCTTCACGAAGAATTCCTTCAATGTGTCATACCACGCCCGAGGGGCTTGCTTGAGGCCATAGAGAGCCTTATTGAGTCTAAAGACTTTGTCAGGATTCTTGGGATCTTCAAAATCTGGGGGTTGAGCAACATATACTTCTTCCTCAAGCTTACCATTGAGGAATGCACTTTTCACATCCATTTGATATAAGATGATATCATGATGGTTAGCATAGGCAAATAAAATGCGAATAGCCTCAAGTCTAGCAACATGTGCAAAAGTTTCATCGAAATCAATTCCTTCAACCTGTGTGTAGCCTTGAGCTACTAGTCGTGCCTTATTCCTCACCACAAGGCCATTTTCATCTTGCTTGTTGCGGTAGATCCACTTTGTGCCAATGATATTATGCTTGCGAGGATCTGGGCGATTTACCAATTCCTAGACATTGTTCAACTCGAACTGATGTAATTCTTCTTGCATAGCCTGAATCCACTCCGGCTCCAGAAATGCTTCATCTACCTTAGTGAGCTCTGAGATAGAAACAAAAGCATAGTGCCCACAAAAGTTAGATAAGTGTGAGGCTTTTGAGCGTGTGAGAGGACCTGGTGCGCTAATGTCATCGATGATCTTCTCCACTTGCACTTCTTTTGCAACACGTGGATGAGTTGGCTGTCACGAGGATTTTGATCAGCATTTTCTTGACACCATTTTCCTCATCATGTTCTTCAGTGCATCACTCGATGTTCTTCACGAACAGAATGAATTCTTCAGCAGATTCTTGAGAGGAACAACATCCTCGGTTGCCTTGAGCTTGATAGCATCCTGTGTGCTGGTTCATCTAACACGAAGGTAGGTGCTCTCTTTGCGAGCCATTAGTTTCATCGAACCGCACATCTCTGATGTCAACAATCTTGTGAAGAACAATGTTGAAGACTCAGAGGTGTGCGAGTCCTTCCGTAACCAAGCATAAAACCTTCATGTGCTTTCAGTGCAAATTTAGAGTTGTGGTGAGGATCTCTAATCCAACATTTAGCACCAAAGATTTTGAAATAACTCACATTGGGTTTCTTGTCGTTGAGGAGTTCATAGGCGTCTTCTTGAAGAATTTGTGAAGATATACTCTGTTGATGATGTGGCAAGTATCAATTGCATCAATCCGTAAACGCCGAGGCGTTTTGTATTCATCAAGCATAGTGCGAGCCATCTCAACAAGAGTTCTGTTCTTGCGCCCACGACGCCATTCTGCTGAGGAGTATAGGGAGCAGATAATTCATGAGTAATACCAAGTTCATCAAGATAGGCATCAAGACCAGAATTCTTGAACTCAGTTCCATTGTCACTTCTGATATGCTTGATCTTCACACCAAAGTTGGTTGAAGCCCTCGAGGAAAATCGTTTGAAGACTTCCTGCACTTCATGTTTGTAAGTAACAATGTGTACCCATGTATATCGAGAATAATCATCAACAATGACAAAACCATATAAAGATGCATCATTAGTGACTGCTGAATAATGGTTAGGTCCGAAGAGGTCCATGTGAAGCAATTCGAATGGACGGGTAGTGGTCATGATAGTCTTATTGGGTGCTTGGCCTTGATCATTTTACGGCTTCACAAGCTCCGCATAAGTGATCCTTGAGGAATTTGACATTTTCAATGCCAATGACATGCTTCTTCTTCATAGCGTGTTCAAATTCCTCATGCACGCATGACCAAGTCATCGATGCCATAGCCAGCCTTCGAAGCTTTTGCAAGTAGACACACGGCTGGTTGTGGTCTGTAGAGAAATCAACAATATCAGATCTCCTCTCCTAAAGCCTTGAAGACTTTGAATTGTCGACTTCCATAATCACAACACAGCGATATTTGCCGAAGACAACAACCATATCAAGATCACAAAGCATTGAGACTGACGTAAGATTGTATCCTAAGGACTCAACAAGCATGACTTTGTCCATGTGCTTATCCTTAGAGATAGCAACCTTACCAAGACCCAATACCTGACTTTTTCCTTTGTCATTAAAGATGATATGCTTCAGAGGTGAAGGTGATAAGGGAACATCCATCAATAGATTCTTGTCACCAGTCATGTGATTTGTACATCCACTATCGAGGACCCATTCAGTGGTTTTGGGTTGATCATCCTGCAGATGAATTAGTGTAGCTTACAATCTCATATGCTTCATCAGTGAAGAATATGACATCAAGTTCATCGATGAATTTCATCAAGCGATGTGATTATAGCGATATAAGGGCGTGTGAAATGAAAGTTCATTTCATCATGATTCGCTGCGTCCTATCGAGCATTTTGTCGGGTCCCAACAAATTCTTGGACGTTAGAGCACGTCTGGAGACTGACCTGCAGAAGAGATTAGTTCTTTTCTTCACCACCCACATCCGGAGGGGTGGCAAAGAGTTCATCATCCTGCGAGCACCATGTGAGAAAGGTGGCAAAGATGCCAAACCATTTCGCTTAACATGAGAGGGGTTAGGGTATGTATATGAATAAGCAGAGTAATTCTTTGAGGACTTATGAACATAATGGTTTGAAGAATAATGCACAAATTCATAGCCCTTAGCTCTACCCTGCGAGACAGAGCTGTTAGCACGATGATAATCATATGAGGACTTTGATCCAGTTGAGGAATTTGATCCTCGTGAAGAATTTGGTCCATATGAAGAATTTGATCTGGAGTTCCTGTTCTTCACAGGTGGTGTCATGAGGACATTCACCTGAAGACTTTCAACATAGCTTTTGGGAACCCAGATTTTGTTCATAGGGGAACCGTTCCTGCAGTTAGTGCCAACATATCTAGCAAATACTTCACCATTCTGATTTTTGAACAGTTTATAGTTGGAGTCAAATGACTCATCAGAAGAATGAGGAGATTCACATGTAAAGCCAAATAAGTTAGATGGATCAACTGGACACTACTAGGGAAAAGCCTAGCAGCAGCGCGGGTTTTGGGCCTATCGAGAGCGGGCACAAGCGCCTCGATAAGCGCATACTAATGCTTAGCAATAGCAAGGCTTGACGACGCTTCATTGCTAAATTGACTTACTAGCAGCGGTTCTTTAGAACATCGCTCTTGTTATTTAGTAGTAGCGCTTCTCCTAACCCGCGCTACTACTACTATTTAGTATTTTATTTCTTTTCTATTTCATGTTGTATTCATACACCTTTACACAAGTTTTCATACAACAGGATTTAGAGATTGTTTTACATCATAATGAGTTATTACATCATGGGGTGAAAGAACAGTGGACTAGTTTCAAGTGGATGTCCATCCACTTGAAACTAATCATGATTCTTTCACCCAATGATATAATAATATCATCATCATCATCATATCATTAACAACTTAGCATCATAATACATCATTGTCATATAACACCTCCTCAATATCATCGTTTTCATCATTGACATCACATAACACCTCCTCAAGATCATCATTATCAACTCTAACACATTACCACATAATAAACATATTGTACCTCATAGGACCTATTACATTCGATTAAGACCTACTACATTTTCTAAGGTAAAATAACAAAAACAAGATAGCCCCGACTCTCCATTATGGAGAATGGAGATTAGCCTGTCTCCCATTCTTGCCTTTCGCTGAATGTTACTTCCAAGAACCTCCTTGCGAATGTCCATACATTTCTTCCATTCTCGATGATCATGTGTTCACGGTTTTTAGAAATCCGATATGCAGGTGAGCTCCCTAGATTTACGGCGGTATGTTCAGAATCGCGAGGCGACCATGCAGACACATCAGATGAGGCACACAATCCATCGGGAGTTTCTGTTGAAAAACATAATAATAACTTTGTAGTTAGCAATGATGTACTAGTTTTAGAAGTATGCAAAAAATGCACGAATGTCGTAATAGTAAAAAATCTTACCAGGTATCTCCGGAGAAGTTATCGTTGTTCAACACATGCACTAGTGGCACGTATTCACCATAATTTGGAGGAGTTCGATAATAGGCATTGTAATTCTCAAGAAGAGTACAAAATGCGATCAGATGATTTTTCTCCTTATATGTTAATTGGGTGCCTTCGGTGTAGTGGGTTTTATCTACCATCTTCCGCACAGTCTTTGAAGAATCAAAATAAGCTGTCAATGGAAATAAGCTATCAACTATTTTGAAATAAAGAATATAAATTAGTTAATAACTATGTTTGATAAACTCACATAGCGGTACAATCGGCAGTATCAACAAGGACCCAAATGTCCATATTGTCTTCCTCATTGTCGGGATCACCAAGATCCATGGTGATAATCATACCCTCATCAAAACCATACATTTTGCAAAGTGCTTCCCAATTTTGGCAACCAAAATGGGTTACGCTCTGAGCATTATACAGATTTACTTCAAAATCCATATCATGATGGGTCCTTAGGTGTATTTTCTTTGTTTCAAAATTTTCATGGTCTTCAAAACCCATCCTCTCCAAGACATAGCGTCTTGCATGGCATGGGATAAGCTAGTCGAATTGTAAAATATGAAAATTAGGCGTTGAAATAGTTGAAGTCATGCTTAATGGAGAAAAAACTATTGTAAATGCTTGCGTCTTGTATGAACATCGCAGGTCTCCTCGAGCTTAATTTGAAGCGGCGATCGTTGTCGACCGAACGAACACGTCGCACATACCTCGATCGTCGTGGCACCAGCTACACTCCCCGGGAGACCGTCGTCGTCCGAAAGTCGACATTTCCTACAATCATAATTCAAAGATTAAACTTGTACATATTCTAGCACAAGTCATGTCGAATTCACGACAAAATCCGGCATGACCTTTGCTAAAAAGGACATATCGGCGCCTGAAATTTGCGGAGCGGAAATTAATCAACACTCCGACAAAACATAGGCCACTCGGAGATGTAAACTGAACATGAACGGCCACTTGGGCAACCACATATCCTATTTGAGCAACAACACAACATATACAAGGATATTTGGCTGGTCTCACCTCGATGTCGGAGAATGCGTCGGTGACTGGGATGACGGCGGGGTTGTCGGAGGGTCGGTGGCGACGGGACGACGGAGGTCACTGAAACCATATAAGTTATCACTAGCAACAAAACATGTTCAACTAGTTTTATTAATTCAACTAGTTCTTACTAAATATAAACTTACTATAAATAGAAAAAAAACTAGTTCTTTCTAAACATAAAGTAGTTCAACTAGTTATATTAATTATCTTACTAAAAATAGATTAGTTCAGTTAATTCAACTAGTTCAACTAGTTTATTAATTTACTTACTAAACTAGTTCAACTACAACTAAAGTAGTTCAACTACCACTACTACTACTAAAAATCTAGTACTAACTAAGCTAAATTAACATCTACTACTACTAAATTAACATCTAGTACTAGCTAACCCTAAATTAACATCTACTACTAAATCTAGTACTAACTAGTGGGGGGTGGGGGCAACGGAGAGGTAGCTAGGGCGGCGAGGTCGAGGCGGTGGGAGGCGGGCTGCCGGCGGAGGAGGAGGAGGGCGCTGCAGCGGATGGAGGAGGCGGGCGGAGGAGGAGGCGGCGGCAGGAGGGGAGGATGTGCGAGGAGGATGGAGGAGGGACGGAAGGAGGAAATACCTCGGCGTGAGACGAGCATGGGCGATGGGACTGACGCAGCGGTTGTAGCGGGCGAGTGAGAGTGTGAGTGAGGCCGGTCTCCGTGGGGATAAGGTAGGGATAGTTGCGTAGCGTTTGGCAAAAAGCACTACAGCTAACGCAAGTAGCGATGGCGCTCTCTGATGTAACGCGCCATCGCTATAGCTAGCGGGGGCCAAGGTCATGGCAACTATAGCGATGGCCTGTATGCCTCAAGCAGCGCTCTGCTACTTCCAAGTCAGTAGCGCGTTTGGCGGACACGCGCTGCTGCTAAGTAGCAGTAGCGTGGTATTTTGACGCGCGCTGCAGATAAGATTCTGTGTATAGGCTTTTCCCTAGTAGTGGGAGGTCCCTTTGCAGCAACCCATGAGGTTTTGGGATACTGCTCAGGCTTCCAATATGTTCCATCGGCATTGAGTTTCCTCTCAAAGGCAATACCCTCTTTCCTAGGGTTTCTATTGAGGATCTGCTTTTTGAGCACATCACAAAGTGTCTGATGCCCTTTGAGGCTTTTGTACATGCCTGTCATGTACAATTCCTTCAGCCCTGCATTGTCAGTGATACTAGCAATATCCTCAGATGAGGAATTAATGATAGCAGAGGCAGATGAAGAATTTGCAATAGTTGAAGCATTTGAACATTCAGGTGAAGAATTAGCAGATTCACGTTCAATGCACTTTAAGCATGGAGGAACAAATTCCTTCTGAGAAGCGCTGATTTGTTGAGCTAGTAATGAATCGCGCTCCTTCTGAAGATCTTCATAACACACTCTTAGCTTTTCAAGATCTTCCTTTCTTTGAATAGCTTCAAGATAAAGCTTCTCATGATCTTGCTTTTCTTGAAGAAATTCATAAGAAAGTTTCTCATGATCAGACAAGAGAGAGTTATGATGACCTTGAAGGTTATCATACTTAGACTGAAGTCTCTGAAGATTTTCAGTCAGGGATTTAGTGCGATCCATTTCTTCACCCAACATATCATCACTTTTATCTAGCATGTTTTGTACCTTTTCAAGAGCCCGTTGTTGTTTCACAGCAATTTTAGCAAGTTTAGAGTAGCTGGGCTTGAGATCCTCATCAGATTCATTTTCACTAGAGTCAGATGAGTTGTATTTGAGTACCTTAGCTCCTTTTGCCATGAAGCAATAGGTGGAAGCATAGCCATCATTATCTTCATTAGGCTTGTCGGTGGAGTCAGTTTCTTTGGTGTTGAAGATGGACTTGCTGACGAAAGCAGTAGCAACGGCCAGACTCGCCACACGGACTCAGATTCTTGGACTCCTCCTCTTCATCATTTTCCTCGATTCAGCTTCGAGTCCATTTCCTTGCCAATGAATGCCCGAGCTTTCTTGGAGCTGCCCTTCTTGTGAGATGAAGACTTTGATGGTTTTGAAGACGAAGATTTTGATGATTTCTTCTTTTTCTTCATATCGTCAGAACTGTAGTCCTTGTATTTCTTCTTCTTCATTTCCTTTTCCCACTGAGGACAATCTTGAATATAGTGACCAGGCTTCTTGCATTTGTGGCAAAGTCTTCTCTTGTAGTCCTTTGGATGAAGAATCATTTCCTCTTGAGGGTTTTCCAGCGACCATGTCTTGTGAACTTCGGAATTTCTTCACAAGCGAGCTAGATCTGGCTCGATTCTTTAGGATCACTAAGGCTACTACCGTAATCATCACATTGAGTCGACACAACCTTAGCCTTGTGGCACGTGGTTTGCCATAGTTTGAGCCATAGAGATCTCTCTTTTCAGCAAGTGGAACTCGTGAGTGTTAAGCCTTTCGAGGATATCAGCAGGATCAAGCGACTTGTAGTCAGCACGTTCTTGTATCATCAGTCCCAGAGTATCAAATGAGGAATCAAGCGATCTTAGCAGTTTCTTCACAACTTCATGATCAGTGATGTCAGTGGCACCGAGGGCTTGAAGCTCATTTGAGATGTCAGTGAGGCGATCAAAATTTTGTTGGACATTTTCGTTGTCAAGTCTTTTGAAGCGGTTGAAGAGATTCCGAAGAACATCGACTCGAGAGTCATGCTGAGTTGAGACTCCTTCATATACTTTGGACAGCCTATCCCAGATAAGCTTAGCAGTTTCCAAAGCACTCATTCTTCCATACTATCCTTTGCTCAGATGGCCACAGATGATATTCTTCGCTTGAGAATCGAGTTGTTTGAATCTCTTCACATCGGTAGCGGTCAGTGTTTCAGTGACAGAGGGGACACCATTTTCCACAACATACCAGAGATCATTGTCAATTGCCTCAAGATGCATTCGCATCTTGTTCTTCCAGTAGGGGTAGTCCGTTCCATCAAAGGTGGGACACCCAGCCGAGACCTTGATCATACCTACGGTCGACATAACTAAAAACTCCAGGCGGTTAAACCAAAATCACACAGAACAAGGGAGTACCTTGCTCTGATACCAATTGAAAGTGCGTTATATCGACTAGAGGGGGGGCGAATAGGCGATTTTATGAATTCTTCAACGAGGAATTTCTTTGGTGAGGAAATTCCTTAGCGAAGAACTACTTGCAGCGGAATATGTACTCAGAAGTAAACATAACAGGATACACACATAGTCGGCATGATGAAATGAAGACTAAAACAGAGTACGGAAAGCGTAAACACAGGATAGCAAGATGAAGACAAACAGACTGAAGAAATTGGGCGAAGAATTTGTGAAAGTCTTCATCAAAGTCTTCAAGCACAGATATGAACAACATGCAACCGAGAATGAGGAAATGGAAGAGTTGAGGAAATAGAACCGGTCGGTTGGTGAAGACAATGATTTGGTAAACCAGTTCCAATCATTGTCTCGGTTATACGTCTGGTTGGAGCGGTGAGTATTTAAACTCGAGGACACACAGATCCGGACACCCGATCTCGATCCGCAACTCGGGACACCCAGTCCTCATCAGATTCTCCTTGAACTAAGACCACGCAGGTCTCGTCCAATCACTTGTGGTAAGTCTTGGTGACTTCCAAACCTTCACAGACTTGGTCACTCGGCGATCCACAATTCCTTTTGGATGCTCTAGACCTTGACGCCTAACCGTCTGGAAGAAGCACAGATCTTCAAAGGTAAAAGCGTCGGATCCACGCAGATCAATTTCTTGATGATGCTCAATCACTTTGGGTTTGTGGGGTTTGGTTTTGGGATTTTCCTCACTTGATGATTTTCGCTCAAAGTCCTCGGAGGATGGGTTGCTCTCAAATGACAAGTGTCAAGTTCTCTCGGAGCAGCCAACCAACTAGTGGTTGTAGGGGCGACTATTTATAGCCTAGGAGCAGCCCGACATGATAAGACATAAATGCCCTTCAATGATATGACCGTTAGGTGGATAAGATATTTTGGGACAGCCCGCAAGAAGACAAAGAACGGTCGGAAATTTGACTCTCAAATTCCTCGGGGCTATCATGTTCCTCACCGTGTAGGCAATTAAGATCTGGCGAATTCCTAACTCTCGATCGAGCAAAGTCCTCAATGAATGTAAGAACTGCGTCTCACATCGATGAATTTGATGAATCGTATGAGATTTCCAATGGCTTCACTCGAAGGGATTGGTAGGTGTAGGATTTTGAGTTGAGCATCACATGGAAATTTTTCCTTAGTATTTCCTCGACCCCTTTAACAAAGACGGTGTTTCCTATGACTCAAGAAAGAGAAAATGAAACTACGAAAACAAAAGTCTTCACGCTTCATATTCCTCGAATGATTATCAAGTCTTCAAGGTCACACCAATTTCTTCACTTTCAAAGTCTTCAGAAGGTCTTCAGAATATCAAAGTCTTCAGTCGAAGAACTTCATTTTTAGGGGTCGACTTTCTCTCTAAATATCAAACTCCTCATAGACTTATAGACCTGTGTACACTCACAAACACATCAGTTACTTAACCTATAAGTCTTCAATACACCAAAATCACTAAGGGGCACTAGATGCACTTACACCACTGAAGGAAGGTCTCACAGAATTACATATTAAGGGCTCAACGCCAACCATAGCTCGATAGCATCATATGGAGCGTTCGGCAACTCTGGTGGTCATCGAAGCTCTTCGCCTTGGCTATTGCCTATTGGGAGGGATGATCTTGTGAAGGAGAGCATGTATCTCCCAAGTCCCAACAATGTTGCAGATAGGAAGAGGCCCCCTGTCACCACAGGCATCACAATGATTAGTACTAGTAGTTCCCAACCAATTTCTACGAAAAACAACGGGAATGCAGCCAAATGCATAGACTATCAGCTATCACTTATAATACATGAGCAATATCTATAATATGACTGACACCAGATTTTCGTCGATAGTTGAAACATTCGATCTAAGATAATCTCGACATGTTGGGTATACAAGTATCTCTGAACCTGGCAATAACAACTCCTCATTGTTGTTCAAGGAGACAATGCTCACAGATAGAAAGAGATGCAACAAGCCATGGATGGCTTCCTTATTGTCCAATCCACCATGGGGTGCGGTGTAATTTTCGTGTTGCGCAACACCATTAACAGTAAGCTGGTCTTGTCGAACCGATATAAGAAGGCGGGTGGTGTAAGACAATGTTATTATCCTGATTCAGAAGAATGTATGCATCAATCAGCAGGATGAATGTATGGAAGAATGAACAAATGCTAGTGCCTAGCAGTACAACAGATATAGTTGATTACCTCGATAAAATCTCCAGAGGTCGCAATAACCCTATTAATAAACATAACATATTTTATTTCAGGTTTGCTATTTCACATCTAGATGTGAAATAGTTATCTCACATCTAACTTTCTAAACACACGATTTAGACATCAAGATTTGTGTTCTTTGATTCTTTTTTGTTGTTTGATCGTTGTCTCTGTATGTGTTGCTTTTTGTAGACAAGATACGCGTCGCTCGTGCAAGCTCTTGTCATGCTGTTGTTTCTTTTTCACATCCATCGAGTGTTTTCTCAGAGTGGGCTGCGGCCACAAGCAATTTTTTAATTTTTTGTTTTTTCCTTCTTTCTTTTATTTTCAAATTTGTAACTTTTTAGTTCATGAATTTTTTATTTTCTTTTTCTCTTTTCCATTCCATTTTAAATATTAATGAATTTTTTCCATCACTATCAATTGACTGTCCACAATTAAAGGAGTTGCCTTTTTTTGTCTCAGTTGTAAGCTCAATCTTAACTTGCAACCAGGATCTGTCTTTTTTTTGTTCTAGTTGCAATCCCACTCTTGACTCGCAACTGGGTCTTCACTTTGTTGTCTCAATGACAAGTCCATCATCGACTCGTAACTGGGGCCTAGATTTTTTTTGTCCCAGCTGCAAGTCCATCCTTGACTCGCAACTCAGCGCCAACCTTTTTTTGTCTCAATTGCAAGTTCAACCTCGATTCACAACTGGAGTCCGATCTTTTTTAGTCCCAATTGCAAGTCCACCCTCAACTGCAACTAAGGGTCCGACATTTTTGTCCAAGTTGCAACTCCATCATCGACTCATAACTAGAGCCTGACATTTTTCTACAGTTGATAGTCTAACCTTGTTCGCCCAGTTGCAAGTCTACCGTCGACTCGCAACTGGACCCAACCATTTTTGTCCTAGTTGCATGTTCACTCTTTGACTCGCAACTGAGGTTCGATCTTTTTTTGTCTCCACCCTCGGCTTATAACTGGGGCCTGACATTTTTTTGTCCTAGTTGCAAGTCTACCCTCGACTTGTCTCTAGGATGTGACCTTTTTTTGTCTCAGTTACAAATCCAACCTTGAATCATAACTGGGGGTCCGATATTTTGTTTGTGCTAGTTGCAAGTCCACCCTCGACTCGCAACTGGGGCTGACTTTTTACCAGTTGCAAGTCAACATTCGACTCCCAACAGGGCCTGGCCTTTTTTGGGCTCAGTTACAATCTCACCCTCGACTCGCAACTAGGTCTAACATTTTTTTTCCGTAGTTGCAAGTCCACTCTTGGCTCGCAATTGGGGCCCGATCATTTTCTGTCCCAGTTGCAAGTCCATCATTGACTCGCAACTGTGGCCCAATTTTTTTTCCTTCCAGTTGCAAGTCCACCCTTGACTTACAACCAGGGTCTAATTTTTTTTGTCTCAGTTGCAATCTCATCCTCGACTCACAATTGGTGCCCGGCCTTTTTTTTATCCTAGTTGTAAGTCCACCCTTGACTCGCAACTGGGGCCGGCCATTTTTTGCCCCAGTTGCAAGTCCACCCTCGACTCGCAACCGGGGCCTGACTTTCTTTTGTCCAGTTGCAAGTTCATCCTTAATTCGCAACTGGGCCTGACCTTTTGTTGTCTGCAATCACACTCTCGACTCGCAGTTGAGCCTAGACTTTTTTTGTCCCAGTAGCAAGTCCAACCTTTTTTTTGCTTTTGACATATGCCTCTGACGTGAACAAGGTACTATGTGTCAATTTTTTGTGCAAAAGCAAAATGCACGTTCGCTGTAACATACTGCAGTACTGTAGCGATTACTGTAGTTAACGACAGTGAATGGATGGATGCATAGCTCTGTAACTAGAGGAAAGTAAACCCGGTATTAAAAATGGACTGTTGGCTACCATCGCTCGCGCATGTACCAGGCTCACACATTGGCCGCACGGGACAGCCAGCATGCGCACACTGCTTAGTAGATTTTTGTAAAAAAAAAGTAAGAGGTGGGCTTATTTTTTGATGAGATGACTTTGATGTCATACTTAGATGTGAGATATTATCTCACATCTAGATGAGATATAGCCAGACCCTATTTATTTATGCCGCAATTCTGTAGGAAGAGATGCCATAATAAACAGTGAAATGTACCATCAGATTGTGAAGTAAAAGATGAATGGAAGGGTAGGAGAGGGAGGACGGGGCGTTGACCCGTTGGTTGGGCAGCTGGCGTAGCTGCCAGCCCACCCGACCCGAGTTCAAGTCCTGGCTTTGACGCACGGTGCCACGGAGTTTCTCCTATAAAAAAATGCCAACGAGGGTTAGCACTTGGCAAAATCATTCACGCCGTAGGGTTACAAAAATAGGGTCCAAGGCTAAAAAAAGAACACACCCACTTTCATTTCTGTATACATTCCTTGGGTTTAATACACAGTAGCATCAATCGCCTACACAATGCTGTGTGTTGCACATTGCTGCACACAGCGACAATGTGGAAAATACACGCCTCAGAACATGGTATAACCAAGGTGATGTATTTTCAGAGAGTATTACATAGTGGATGCACAACAGTTCCCGGATCTGTAACATCTGCATTCATCCACATCCAGAACCCAATTGCTGCCTAGTGTTACTGTACTGTATATATCACCCGGGGAAACATGAGCAAACAACTGGCACTGAAAGAAAACTGCAGTGATCCCAGGAATCAAAACTTGTAAGCATCTTCCACGTTCACTCACAGGTCCACACGCTGGGAACCTTCCTCCTCGTTGGGAAACGACTCGATATGAGGCTCAGGTGCCGCCGCCGACGAGAGCCCAGCTCGTAGCCCGAGAGGCAGCCTCGAGATGATGAGCCTTGCCACATTCTCCGCCGCGACGGCGCCCGTCTCCATGGCACTCGCGGCGCTCTCGAAGGTGTTCACGTAGTACAGGTGCCTGCCGTCCAGTATGATCGGCGCGAAATCCTCCGGGGCCTGGTAGTGGGGGTAGGCGGGCCAGTCTATCCGGATGGTCTCCTTCCTTGTGCTGTTGTGCATTGTGCATTGCCACATGTAAGATAACAACTCTTTTTTTTTTTTCCATAAAAAGATAACAGCTCTTCAATGAAGAAGATATCATGCTGGCACCAAAATAGCCTAGCCATGGCTACTTTAACCACTACAAGGAAAATTTGTTTGTATCCAAGCTCTTACCTGAAGATCCGATCCAGCAAAGCATCCTCCAGCTTCGCACGTGAGAAAATTTTGTAAGTCATGTCATGTTCACCGTGCTTCTTCCGAACTGAGATGCATGAGAAGGGGATATCAGGAAGCTCCATGGTTCCTATCAGCTCTGGAATGTCGGACACTGAGCTCAGACCAAAGAATTTCTACATCAAAACATAACAGATAGCACAAGGTAAGTGGTTTCTCTTTCTCGTGGTAATCAACCAGACTGCACAAGTTTAGTGCCTCAAAACAACATGCTACAGGAAGGAAAGAAGTGCAAACAACACTTACAGGGTCCAACAGGCCTCTGACGAAGGTTGTATGGGTATGCTGCATCTTCCTTGGTGGAATAGAGATCGGAGGGATAAACGTAATGTTGACCTCATCGAGGGGCGTTGCAACAACCGTCACCGTGCAGTTATACTCATGACCTTTATTCGATTTCAGAACATAGTAATCCCCTGCATCAGAGATTGATTCTATGCCTTCTTGGAGATGCAGAGTGGCGTTAGAAGTCTTGAGCAACCCAGCAGCTAGCTGCCAGTTGCCTCCTTTGATAGACCACAAGCCAGACTCGGAGCCAGCTAAAGACACAGCGCCCGCTAGCCCACTTATGCTCGTGCTCTGTCCATAGTTGATCCTAGTTATTACCTGTCAGGGACCGACAAGGGGGCATGACATCAGGAACATTATCAGCAGGAGAGTGAGGTTTCTTCAGAAGTTACTGAATTAAGATTTTCCAACTGTAATGGTATATGCTACATCTTCCAGACACACATCAGCAAATTAGTCATGATCAATATACCATTTACAATATGCTTTGCTAGTAAGGTCTTCTGATAACAGTCTTGAAGCCAAATAGACAGATATACAGGAAGAAAGTGGAAGGTGGATATTAACTGAAATGCGGGTTAACATATATAAATTCTTCATTAGTCCTAAAGAAATGTTACGATTCCTCTTTAGTAAGGGAATGCTACAGCCTATATTTAAGATAATAGTCTTGAAGTTAAATAGTTATACAGGAAAAAAGTGGGAGGTGGCTATTAACCGAAATGTGGGTTAACATCTATTCCAGTAAACACAACTATCAAAGCATAGAAAGCTCAGAAATATTGCTAACATAGAAAACTGTGAGTTATCAGTTTAGATGAAAGAAGGAAAAAAACCCAAAAATAAATGAAACATACAGTGACAAGCTCTGATATGGTTTGAGTATTCAGCCCGGCATCAATGAGCTCGTCCTCTAGGGTCCTGCGAGTTAGCCCATACAGGCCTGACCATTTGAGCATCTCCTCAACGTTGTCGAACACAGGCCGGGACTCGAATCCGTTGTAGTAAAGCATAAACTTTTGCAACATTTCCTGCATAGCAATGTGTGAGTATTAATTCAATGCACTTCACCATATGATTACTGAAATCTACAGAACATGCTCACCATTTCATGTCAACTGAGAAAGAGGTAAAATGAAAAGCAGAGCCAGTTTATTATAAGGTAAAGGACACAATCATGTCCACATAGATAACACTAAAACTACAAGTCAAACTATCAAGCAGACTAGAATTGTTTGCTGAGATCTCAAAGGGCCACAGTAATCAAGTTTAACTGAACCTGCACCATAAATTCCCAGAACAGAAGGCCTGATAATCTAATTTGTGAAGCTGAAGTTTTTGCTAGAACCGATAATAATCACTAATGGAGTAGTAGTAGGAAGAGGGTGAATGAACCTGCACGAAGCTGTCCATCCTGAGCAGAGAGAGACCATATCGCCTGAGCAGCAGGAGCGAGTTGGCGAGGCCGTGGAGCTTGCGGCGGAGCCAGGAGCTGCCGGGCGGCGGCGGGCGGAGCGTCTTGAAGACGAAGCGGGCGCCGTCCCAGATCCCGAGCCAGTCCTCGTCGTCGTCGCCGCCGGTCTTGGCGGCGAGGCCGAGGAGGTCGGCGAAGCGGCGCACGTGGAGGTTGCGCGGGTGGATGATGGAGCCGCCGGCCTCGAAGACTTCGCCGGCGACGGTGACGGTGGCGAGGCGGCCGCCGACCCTGTCGCGGCGCTCGAAGACGCGGAGCTGCGGGGCCGGGTCGGGGGCGGTGTAGTTCGTGAGGAAGAAGGCCGTGGAGGCGCCCGAGATGCCGCTGCCGACGATGCAGATGTCCTCGGCCGCGGCGGCGGCGGCCTGCGGGAAGGGGGGAAGCACGAGGAGGAGGACGGGGAGGAGGAGGAGGAAAAGGGGCGGCATCGCCGGAGTCAACGGGTGGTGGTGGTGATTCGCCGCGCCGGAGCGGTCGCCGTCGTTCACTCTTTTCTTCTGCGCGTGTGTACACTTGTTTTTCCTGTTAATTAACAGTGTCAAAAATAAATCAGCTCCGATATTGATACGAGAAAAACCGTCCGTTCGTGGCCGAAAAACCGTCCGCTGATATTGATACGAGAACCGAATACCCAAAGCTATCTACATACTCCTTCCGTCCGGAAATACTTGTCGAAAGAATGAATGTGTCTAGTCATATTTTAGTTTTAGATGCATCCATTTTTATTTATTCGTGCGACAAGTATGTCCGGACAGAGGGAGTACATTTCAAGCCGGATTTCAATAAATCTGATGAATTACATGCAAACTAGGATGACTTTCATACAAATCAGATCACATTAATTACATTTTTGACATTTTTCATCATTAAGAAAAAGGATGTAGCCGCCATCGTCCAAGTCTTGTTGTTCCCTTCGAGTGACCACGTCCTCCGTCTGACGTCTCCATAAGCGGCAGGGATAAGACCTGCAAGGTGAAGGTGTGGTCTTCCGCGAGGAAGAGTAGAACATGGGAGACGGACCGGCTCACTTGGGACAGAAGGCCCCGCCGTCTCCCATGCTCTTCTTCCTGTCGGAGTCCGCGACCCGTTCGCCGTCGGTGGACGTGAGATCAATGATGAATGCGGACGGATCGACATTGTCCTGCCACATGCGCCCCTGAATGATCAGTGGCAGCGCGTAGGACGTGCAGTTGGCGGCGTTCACATCCTCGATCGCCTGCGCCGCCTCTGAGTTGCGAGCGGCTGCTCGGCTATGAAGTTGGGGTTCGCCGCAGCCATGGCCTCCACGGCCTCCTCGCTCTCACGCTCGCCGTAGGTTTGGCCCTCCGCCAGTCGGTGCTGCTCGAGGAGGAACAACTTGTACCATTATTCCTCCTGAGCCTACCAGAACGCCGACACAGGTGACGGCGCGGGATGTTCCTCCACCATGGTGGCGGTGAAGTGCGCCCGCGCCTGCTCCACGGTCAAGCTGGCATGCACCGATGCGGGCTCTAGCGCTGAGTCGTCTTCGGAGCCCGTCTCCATCATGGGGTCATCGTCGGAGACATCGGGGGAGCTGGCTGGCATGCCGGCCTAGATCCTCCTGGCACGATGGCTCCGTGAGGCAACCACCTCGTGTTTTTGCTCCATCGAGAGGCTCTCCCAGAAAGCATTCCCGCTCGCGGTCATGGGTGGATGTGGTGGACAAAAGAAAGATGTGGAGCGGATGTGTTTCGGTGTGTTGTGAGCTTGGTGTGGCTGCCTTTAAATAGTGAATTCCGGTGAGACCAAGTGTCAGGGTGCATCAATGCATGGGCATTGGAGTTGGTTCCTTAGCCGACGAGCCTATTTAATGGCGACGGGCGGGATGAGCATTCAATGGGTGTAATACATATCCGTCCCATCCCGTCTAGTAAATGTCTCTCCGGCATTGAAGAGGCACGGACACAGTGGACGGGTGTCGGGGGGGTGAACCCCGGGCAGGCAACGGAACCCGGATCCTTTTCAAAAACAACGGGGCTGGCACCACCCCTCATACCGACACGCGCTTGGCCGGGTCGCTCGACCCGCAGCCCGGCCAGACTCTCCGACCCGGCAAGACGCGTCGACTCGGCCTCAACAACTAGCGCAAGACAGCCGAACCCGGCACAACCAAAGCTTCCTCGACAAACTAACTCCACCCGTGGCGTGCTCCGCAATCTAGCGACGGGTCAGCTCCCGTCCCATCCAGGCCATACGATGGGACGAGTCTTCAATCGACGATGACCAAGTGATACGTCTCCAACGTATCTATAATTTTTGATTGCTCCATGCTACTTTATCTACTGTTTTGGACTATATTGGGCTTTATTTTCCACTTTTATATTATTTTTGGGACTAACCTATTAACTGGAGGCCCAACCCAGAATTGCTGTTTTTTTTTTGCCTATTTCAGTGTTTCGAAGAAACGGAATATCAAACGGAGTCCAAACGGAATGAAACCTTCGGGAACGTGATTTTCTCACCGAACGTGATCCAGGAGACTTGGACCCTACTCCAAGAAGTAACAGAGGTGGTCACGAGGGTGGGAGGCGTGCCCCCCAGCCTCGTGGCCCCCCTGTTGCTCCACCGACGTATTCCTTCCTCCTATATATACCCACGTATCCCCAAATGATCAGAACAGGAGCCAAAAACCTAATTCCACCGCCGCAACCTTCTGTATCCACGAGATCCCATCTTGGGGCCTGTTCCGGAGCTCCGCCGGAGGGGGCATCCACCACGGAGGGCTTCTACATCAACACCATAGCCCCTCCGATGAAGTGTGAGTAGTTTACTTCAGACCTTCGAGTCCATAGGTAGTAGCTAGATGGCTTCTTCTCTCTTTTTGGATCTCAATACAATGTTCTCCCCCTCTCTCGTGGAGATCTATTCGATGTAATCTTCTTTTTGCGGTGTGTTGGTTGAGACCGATGAATTGTGGGTTTATGATCCAGCTTATCTATAAATAATATTTGAACCTTCTCTGGATTCTTTTATGTATGATTGAGTTATCTTTGCAAGTCTCTTTGAATTATCCGTTTGGTTTGGCCAACTAGATTGGTAGTTCTTGCAATGGGAGAAGTGTTTAGCTTTGGGTTCAATCTTGCGGTGTCCTTTCCCAGTGACAGAAGGGGCAGCAAGGCACGTATTGTATTGTTGCCATCGAGGATAACAAGATGGGGTTTTTATCATATTTCATGAATTTATCCCTCTACATCATGTCATCTTGCTTAAAGCGTTACTCAGTTTTTAACTTAATACTCTAGATGCATGCTGGATAGCGGTCGATGAGTGGAGTAATAGTAGTAGATGCAGAATCGTTTCGATCTACTTGTCTTGGACGTGATGCCTATATACATGATCATACCTAGATATACTCATAACTATGCTCAATTCTGTCAATTGCTCAACAGGAATTTGTTCACCCACCGTAGAATATCTATGCTCTTGAGAGAAGCCACTAGTGAAACCTATGGCCCCCAGGTCTATTCTCATCATATCAATCTCCATTACTTTATTACTTGCTTTGTTTTTACTTTGCTTTTTTACTTTTCACTTTGCATCTATATACCAAAAATACCAAAAATATTATTTATCATCTCTATCAGATCTCACTCTCGTAAGTGACCGTGAAGGGATTGACAACCCCTAATCGCGTTGGTTGCGAGGAGCTATCGTTTTGTGTAGGTACGAGGGACTTGTGCATGGTCTCCTACTGGATTGATACCTTGGTTCTCAAAAACTGAGGGAAATACTTACGCTACTTTACTGCATCATCCTCTCCTCTTCGGGAAATCCAACGCATGATGCTCAAGAGGTAGCAAGAAGAATTTCTGGCGCCGTTGCCGGGGAGGCTCACGCAAGAGCAAGTCAACCATACCAAGTACCCATCACAATCCCTATCTCTCGCATTACATTATTTGCCATTTGCCTCTCGTTTTCCTCTCCCCCACTTCACCCTTGCCGTTTTATTCGCCCTCTCTTTCCCAATCTCCTCCTCTTTTTCCTGCTTGCCTTTTGTTTGCTCGTGTGTTAGTTTGCTTGCTTGTCGCTATGTCTGAAATTGGGGAAATTATTGTTGACTTGGGCAATAATAATGTCATGGAAAATTCTGAAGCTCCTGCTGAAGAATCCCCTACCTATCATACAAAAAGATTTCGAATCGGTAGTGGTAATATTATTGGAAAAGGAGTTATTCAAGATTTCTTTACTTGTGCCGGTGCTTTGCCCTCTATGGGCAGTTCTATTCTTCATAGAACTAGTAGTCTTGCGGACACCATTGCCATACTTATCGTTGAACTTGAAACGCAATTTATGCATATGCACCCTTCTATACAAAGGATTTTCCTAGAATTTTCTAATATCGAACACTCCTCTGTTAAGCGTGCTGCTACTATCTTTTTGGCTCATGAATTCAGATTTATAATAAAAGAGGCCAAAGAAATCTTTGCGCATTATAGGGTGGACGCCAGCCCTCCTCCCATAGAATCTATCCTCTTTGATCAAAAAGAAATTACGCGTTTTCAATCTCTTGACTATGTTGCTTTCAATGAAAACCTTAGAAAAAAAGGTGCCAACCAACATTTTAATTGATAGAATCTCTGAACTTAATGATGATTTGGCTATTCGAAATAATGAGTTAGGATACTCTCTTGAATGTAGACTCACAAGGTTCTGTCAAAAGAATGCTTATAATGATGAATTGGTTGTGCGTTATGAAGGGCCGAAAGAGGAACCTATACCTCCTAAAATTGATCTTGGGGATTTTTGCCCTATTAAATTTAGCCCTTTTGATTACTTTTGCTTGCCTCAAATAAAACTTGCTGCCGAACGTAGAGAATATGAAATGAGTTTCACCGATCTATCTTATTACTACGGCACTACCTAGATCTATCCTTGCTTTTATGCCTAGCTAGGGGCGTTAAACGATAGCGCTTGTTGGGAGGCAACCAAATTTTATTTTTGTTTTTTTGTTTTTGCTTCTGTTTAGGAATAAATAATCCATCTAGCCTCTATTTGGATGTGGTTTTATCTTTTAATTAGTGTTTGTGCCAAGTAGAACCTATAGGATAACCTACGATGATAGTTGATTTGATTCTGCTGAAAAACAGAAACTTTGCGCGCACGAATATAATTTTGTTAAATCAGAAACATGATTTTGCGTTGATTCTTTTTGCTTCTGTTCAATAAACAAATTTTCCAGGACTTCCTATTTTGGTAGGATTTTTAGAGTTCCAGAAGTTTGCGTTAGTTACAGATTGCTACAGACTGTTCTGTTTTTGACAGATTCTGTTTTACGTGTCTTGTTTGCTTATTTTGATGAATCTATGGCTAGTAAAATAGTTTATAATCCATAGAGAAGTTGGAATACAGTAGGTTTAACACCAATGTAAATAAAGAATGAGTTCATTACAGTACCTTAAGTAGTTCTTTGTTTTCTTTCTCTAACGGAGCTCACGAGATTTCTATTGAGTTTTGTGTTGTGAAGTTTTCAAGTTTTGGGTGAATTCTTTTGATGGATTATGGAACAAGGAGTGGCAAGAGCCTAAGCTTGGGGATGCCCATGGCACCCCAAGATAATCAAGGACACCAAAAGTCAAAGCTTGGGGATGCCCGGAAGGCATCCCTCTTTAAATCTACTTCCATCGGTAATTTACTTGGAGCTATATTTTTATTCACCACATGATATGTGTTTTGCTTGGAGCGTCTTGTATTATTTGCGTCTTTGCTTGTTAGTTTACCACAATCATCCTTGTTGTACACACCTTTTGAGAGAGCCATACATGAATTGGAATTTGATAGAATACTCTATGTGCTTCACTTATATCTTTTGAGCTTGATAGTTTTGCTCATAGTGCTTCACTTATATCTTTTGAGCGTGATAATTTTTGCTCTAGTGCTTCACTTAGATATTTTAGAGCACGGTGGTGGATTTGTTTTAAAGAAACTATTGATCTCTCATGCTTCACTTAGATTATTTTGAGAGTCGTTAACAGCATGGTAATTTGCTTAATGTTAATATACTTGGTATTCAAGATATGTGAAACTTTCTTTTGAGTGCGTTGAATACTAAGATAAGTTTGATGCTTGATAATTGTTTTGAGATAAGAAGATGGTGATATTAGAGTCATGCTAGTTGAGTAGTTATGAATTTAAAGAATACTTGTGTTGAAGTTTGTGATTCCCGTAGCATGCACGTATGGTGAACCGTTATGTGATGAACACGGAGCATGATTTATTTATTGATTGTCTTCCTTATGAGTGGCGGTCGGGGACGAGCGATGGTCTTTTCCTACCAATCTATCCCCATAGGAGCATGCGCGTAATACTTTGCTTTGATAACTTCTAGATTTTTGCAACAAGTATATGAGTTCTTTATGACTAATGTTGAGTCCATGGATTATACACACTTTTTCCCATCCTTCCATCATTGCTAGCCTCTCTAATACCGCACACTTTTCGCCGGTATCATATACCCACCATATATCTTCCTCAAAACAGCCACCATACCTACCTATCATGGCATTTCCATAGCCATTCCGAGATATATTGCCATGCAACTTTCCACCGTTCCGTTTATTATGACACGCTCCATCATTGTCATATTGCTGGCATGATCATGTAGTTGACATCGTATTTGTGGCAAAGCCACCGTTCATAATTCTTTCATACATGTCACTCATGATTCATTGCATATCCCGGTACACCGCCGGAGGCATTCATATAGAGTCATACCTTGTTCTAAGAATCGAGTTGTAATTGTTGAGTTGTAAGAAAAATAAAAGTGTGATGATCATCATTTTTTAGAGCATTGTCCCAAGTGAGGAAAGGATGATGGAGACCATGATTCCCCCACAAGTCGGGATGAGACTCCGGACGAAAAGGCCCAAATAAAAAAAATGAGGGAAAAAGAGAGAAGGGACAATGTTACTATCCTTTTACCACACTTGTGCTTCAAAGTAGCACCAAGATCTTCATGATAGAGAGTCTCTCATTTTGTCACTTTCATATACTAGTGGGAATGTTCCATTATAGAACTTGGCTTGTATATTCCAATGATGGGCTTCCTCAAAATGCCCTAGGTCTTCGTGAGCAAGCGAGTTGGATGCACACCCACTTAGTTTCTTTTGTAGAGCTTTGATATACTTATAGCTCTAGTGCATCCGTTGCATGGCAATCCCTACTCACTCACATTGATATCCATTGATGGGCATCTCCATAGCCCGTTGATAGACCTAGTTGATGTGAGACTATCTTCCCTCTTTTTGTCTTCTCCACAACCACCATTCTATTCCACATATAGTGCTATATCCATGGTTCACGCTCATGTATTGCGTGAAGATTGAAAAAGTTTTGAAAATGTTACAAGTATGAAACAATTGCTTGGCTTGTCATCGGGGTTGTGCATGATTTAAATATTTTGTGTGGGGAAGATGGAGCATAGCCAGACTATATGATTTTGTAGGGATAACTTTCTTTGGCCATGTTATTTTGAGAAGACATAATTGCTTAGTTAGTATGCTTGAAGTATTATTATTTTTTATATCAATATGAACTTTTGTCTTGAATCTTTCAGATCTGAATATTCATGCCACAATTAAGAAGATTTACATTGAAATTATGCCAAAGTATCACTCCGCATCAAAAATTCTCTTTTTATCATTTACCTACTCGAGGACGAGCAGGAATTAAGCTTGGGGATGCCTGATACGTCTCCAATGTATCTATAATTTTTGATTGCTCCATGCTACTTTATCTACTGTTTTGGACTATATTGGGCTTTATTTTCCACTTTTATATTATTTTTGGGACTAACCTATTAACCGGAGGCCCAACCCAGAATTGCTGTTTTTTTGCCTATTCCAGTATTTCGAAGAAACGGAATATCAAACGGAGTCCAAACGGAATGAAACCTTCGGGAACGTGATTTTCTCACCGAACGTGATCCAGGAGACTTGGACCCTACTCCAAGAAGTAACAGAGGCGGTCACGAGGGTGGGGGGCGTGCCCCCCTGCCTCGTGGCCCCCCTGTTGGTCCACCGACGTACTCCTTCCTCCTATATATACCCACGTATCCCCAAACGATCAGAACAGGAGCCAAAAACCTAATTCCACCGCCGCAACCTTCTCAGATCCACGAGATCCCATCTTGGGGCCTGTTAGGAGCTCACGAGGGGACATCCACCATGGAGGGCTTCTACATCAACACCATAGCCCCTCCGATGAACTATGAGTAGTTTACTTCAGACCTTCGGGTCCATAGCTAGTAGCTAGATGGCTTCTTCTCTCTTTTTGGATCTCAATACAATGTTCTCCCCCTCTCTCGTGGAGATCTATTCGATGTAATCTTCTTTTTGTGGTGTGTTTGTTGAGACCGATGAATTGTGGGTTTATGATCTAGCTTATCTATGAAGAATATTTGAATCTTCTCTGAATTCTTTTATGTATGATTGAGTTATCTTTGCAAGTCTCTTCGAATTATCCGTTTGGTTTGGCCAACTGGATTGGTAGTTCTTGCAATGGGAGAAGTGTTTAGCTATGGGTTCAATCTTGCGGTGTCCTTTCCCAGTGACAGAAGGGGCAGCAAGGCACGTATTGTATTGTTGCCATCGAGGATAACAAGATGGGGTTTTTATCATATTGCATGAATTTATCCCTCTACATCATGTCATCTTGCTTAAAGCGTTACTCAGTTTTTAACTTAATACTCTAGATGCATGCTGGATAGCGGTCGATGAGTGGAGTAATAGTAGTAGATGCAGAATCGTTTCGATCTACTTGTCTTTGACGTGATGCCTATATACATGATCATACCTAGATATACTCATAACTATGCTCAATTCTGTCAATTGCTCAACAGTAATTTGTTCACCCACCGTAGAATATCTATGCTCTTGAGAGAAGCCACTAGTGAAACTTATGGCCCCCGGGTCTATTCTCATCATATCAATCTCCATTACTTTATTACTTGCTTTGTTTTTACTTTGCCTTCTACTTTTCACTTTGCATCTATATACCCAAAATACCAAAAATATTATTTATCATCTCTATCAGATCTCACTCTCGTAAGTGACCGTGAAGGGATTGACAACCCCTAATCGCGTTGGTTGCGAGGAGCTATCGTTTTGTGTAGGTACGAGGGACTTGTCGTGGTCTCCTCTTGGATTGATACCTTGGTTCTCAAAAGCGAGGGAAATACTTACGCTACTTTGCTGCATCATCCTCTCCTCTTCGGGAAATCAATGCAGTGCTCAAGAGGTAGCACCGAACAAGGTTCCCGCCCATGCCTCTGGTCACCGGAGGCGCAACAAGTGCCCCTCACCTACCCGCTGGCGGGGCGGCATGGCTCTGATGCCCCGCCCTCACCGCTGATGACAGCAAGCGGCAACTTGATGGAGAGCCACTGTACACGAATCGACTCGGCCACGCCCTGATGATCGACAAGACGGTGCACAGTCCCCTAGGCACGCGGGGCCCGCACCTAGGGGAACCCGGCGAACCGCAAGCCCTCAGCGGGACCCAGCCTGAGTCCCCGGACACCGACAATCCGGACCCACCGACTTGTAACATTACCATTGTACCCCTGGGGGGTTGATCTATAAAACCCCCCAGGAGCCCACGCTCATACGGGCATGTAACGAGAGAAAGGCAAGTAAGCACAGAACTAGCCATCGAAACAACAACACCAGAGAGAAGGAGCAGCCCAAGCCTTGGCCAGCTTCCTTCCTCTCCCATACAGCTCCAGGAGCAACATTGTACTATCGAACATCCAACTACACTCGGCAGGACTAGGGGTGTTTCTCTCCGGAGAGCCCCGAACCTGGGTATGTCCGGTGTCCCGCGCCCGCTCATGCCAACCTCGCCTCTGAAGCCCACCAGCGCCCTCGAGCCTCCTCCTCTCTTTAGCCATCCCTTGGCATCTGCCGTGAGCCCACCACGACAGTTGGCGCCCATTGTGGGGCAGCTCGAGGAGCTGGCCGGGAGCATGCTTCAGACGGGCCCCTTCTCCTACGCCGAGTCCGTCGCGCTAGCGGACGACATCGTCGGCACGCTCGCCGCCTCCTTTGCCGCCCTACACATCTCCGATGTGTTCATGGCTGACGAGTACCCCAGCGAGGTGCTCAGCTACTCCGACTCCCCCCTCTCCCTCGGCGGCGGCATTTCCGCCGGGGCAATGGACGTCCATGTGGAGGTCTTCGTCACTGGCGATGGCGCCTCCTCCTCATCGAGCAAGACGAGGAAGGCTGCCGAAGCCAGGGCCGCAGCAGAACGGACCGACTCGTCCGATCCGTTGCACGCCGTGATGCAGAGCTTCCGCATCCCCATCGGCACCGACGTCGACGCCACCAACGTTGCTGAGGCCCGAACCAGCTCGAGGAAAGGCGCCGACAGATGTTGGACCTGTCCGAGACGCTCGCCGCCACTCATCGTCGCCTGGACACCGCTCTGCTGGAGCGCAATGCCACCTATGGATTCACGCACGCTGCGGCCGAGCCAAGCTGGGTCGTCGACGTGCGTGCCCGGGGAGGAGCGATCGGCCGGGCTCTTGGCACCCTCCCGACCGTCTACGAGACCCCAGCAAAGAACATGCGTGCTGCCTAGGCAGCCGCAGACCCGCAGTCGGCCTGGACCAGCTCATGGGTGAGGAGCTGAAGGAGCGCATCGGGCGGATGCGTGAACTCCTCAACGCGGCCAACACCCAGCAGGGCCGCCTCAACCAGCTCGCCAAGCCGGCGGGATCCGGCTCCGCCCGCCTTGGCGGACCCGGTGAACTTCTACATACAGCTTCCTCACCACCCGGTGAGGCGCACTCCGGCCGAGCCCGGACTCGGCGCGATCTGGCGGCCACAGCCGCCGGCAGATTGGGCGACGAGCCCGTCCCAGAGATCCAGCGCGGACCCGGCCAGCATGGCCGGCGTCCGGCTCCAACCGACCCGCCCCCCCGTGGCCTGGCCGCAAGTTGACTCGGCCTGCGCGCCATCGACAATGCCGACGCTCGCCACCACCTCGATCAGCTCGCTCGCTCCCTGAAGGTGGAGGAGAGCGGCGCTATCGGGCCGGCGTGCTTCGGCCCACGCATCCGGGAAGAGCCCTTCCCCAAAGGGTTCATGCTCCCCCGCGACACCCCCAAGTACAACGGGACCGTGAAGCCAGAAGACTGGCTCACCGACTACACCACGGCCATTGGCATCACCTGTGCCAATCATCATCTTGCCGTGCGCTACGCACCGCTCATGCTCCAAGGGTCGGCCCGCACGTGGTTGAACAGCTTGCCGATGGGCAGCATCAACACGTGGGTCGATTTCGAGGAAGCCTTCATCCACAACTTCACGGGGACCTACAAGCGACCCGGCCGCCCTAGCCAACTCGCCATGTGCATGCAAGGGCCTACGGAGACCGGTCGCGAGTACCTCGCGTGCTGGACCGAGCTCCGAAACAGCTATGAGGGCGTCCATGAAGTCCAGGCGATCCAGTACTTCATCAGCGGGTGCCGAGACGCCACCCTCCTCAAGAACAAGCTCTTACGCTCCGAGCCGGCCACCGTGGCCGCGCTCATGGTGACGGCGAACAAATACGCCAATGTCGACTCTGCCATGAAGATCCAGGTGGCGCTGGATGAAGCCGGCAAGACAAAGCTGGTTCCCCCTCCGAAGCCGGCCAGCGAAAGCAGCCGACAGCAGCATCACCAGAACAACAAGCACAAGGCCGACCAGCCGGCGCAGCGCCATGACAACCGACTCGTCGCGGCCACCGAGCCCGCGGCGGACCCGACGGCGAAGCGCCGGTAGACCGGCAAAACGGCATGGCAACCCGCCATGAGTTTCGAAGAGATGCTCGACGCCCCCTGCAAGCACCACAGCGGCGCAAGACCCTCCACGCACACGCTTAGGCAGTGCGCCATCACCAAGCGCATCATGAGGGGCAACGTCCCGCCTCCTCTGGCTCCGGCCCCAGGCACAGGACAGCCGCCTCCGCCTCCACTGCCGCCTCCCGCTGGCGGTGCGATGCGCGATGATGCCTACCCAGACCAGAACGCGGCCTACGTCGTCTTCACCAGCCTCGGCGATGACAAGCACAGCGAGCGCCTCCTTTGGCAGGAGGTGAACACACCATCGTCCCGGCCAAGTCGGAGTTTATGCACTGTTCGGATCGCCTGATCACCTGGACCCGGGAGGATCACCCGGCGGTCATGCCGAGCCCGGGTGGTTACGCCCTCGTCCTCAACCCCACCATCGTCGCGCGGCGCACATGCACGTTCTCCTGAGTCCTCATCGACGGCGGCAGCAGCATCAACATCCTCTACCACGACACGATGACCAAGCTCGGCCTCAAGGCCGAGGACCCGGAGCCAACCCAGACGATCTTCCACGGCATCGTGCCCGACCTCTCCTACTCTCCCATTGCCCTGGTCCGGCTTGGTATCTTGTTCGGTGACAGCAGCCACTTCCGACGCGAACCAATCTGGTTCGAGGTGGTGGACCTGTCCAGCGCGTACCACACATTGCTGGGCCGACCCACGCTCGCCAAGTTCATGGCGGTTCCCCGTTACGCGTGTCTGAAGATGAAGATGCCGGTCCCAAGGGCCTCATCACCATCACCGGCGATTACCGCAAGTCCCTGGAGTGCGCCCGAGACGACACCAAGTTGGTCGGGTCGCTGGTCATTGCCGAGGAGCGGCGCCAGCTTGACCGGATCGTCGCCCTAGCAGGCGAGGCCTCCGCTGCGTCGATCCCGACCCAGGACCCGGCCGACGAGGCCGCCTTAAAACCCTCCGAAGATACCGAGAAAGTGAAGCTAAACCCGGAAGACCCCAGCTGCAGCAAGTACGTTGTCGTAGGCTCCTGTTGGGGAACGTTGCAGAAAATTAAAATTTTTCCTACGGTTTCACCAAGATCCATCTATGAGTTCATCTAAGCAACGAGTAACGGGAGAGAGTTTGCATCTACATACCACTTGTAGATCGCGTGCGGAAGCTTGCTTGGTGATGATGGAGTCGTACTCGAACGTGATTCAGATCACCGATGCCAAGTGCTGAACGGACAGCACCTCCGCGTTCAACACACGCGACGGGACGAGCGACGTCTCCTCCTTCTTGATCCAGCAAGGGGAAGGAGAGGTTGAGGAAGACAGACACCACCGGCAAAGACGACGGCGTGGTGATGGTGGTGAAGCGAGACTCGGCGAGGCTTCGCCGAGCTCTACGGAGGAGGAGATGTGTTGGGAGGGAGGGCTGCGCCTTGGGTGTTGTGTACAGCAGCCCCCTCCCCCTTATATAGGCCCCTGGGGTGGCGGCCCCTGAGATCCAATCTCTGTGGGGCGGCGGCAAGGGGTGGAGTGCCCCCAAGCCGGGGGGGCCCCCCCCTAGGGTTTCAACCCTAGGCGCGGGGTGGGGCTGAGGCGCACCAGCCCCTGTGGGCTGGTTCCTTCCCCTATGGCCCATGGGGCCCTCCGGATGGGTGGCCCCACCGGTGGACCCAGGACCCTTCAGGTGGTCCGTGATTTTGCCGTAACCCGAAACTTTCCGATGGCGAAACACCACTTCCTATATATTATTCTTTACCTCCGGACCCTTCCGAACTCCTCGTGACGTCAGGGATCTCATCCGGACTCGAACAACATTCGTATTCACATACTAGTCTTCCTACTAACCCTAGCGCCACCGAACCTTAAGTGTGTAGACCCTACGGGTTCGGAGACACGCAGACATGACCGAGGCGACTCTCGGGCATTAACCAACAGCGGGTGCGGATACCCATGTTGGCTCCCACATGCTCCTCGATGATTTCATCGGTTGAACCACGATGTCGAGGATTCTATCAAACCCCGTATGCAATTCCTTTGTCAATCGATGCGTTACTTGCCCGAGACTCGATCGTCGGTATCCCAATACCTCGTTCAGTCTCGTTATCGCAAGTCACTTTACTCGCATCGTAATGCATGATCCGTGGCCAACACCTTGGTCACTTTGAGCTCATTATGATGATGCATTACCGAGTGGGCCCAGAGATACCTCTCCGTCATACACGGAGTGACAAATCCGATCTCGATCCGTGTCAACCCAACAGATACTTTCGGAGATACCGTAATGCACCTTTATAGTCACCCGATTCGTTGTGACGTTTGATACACCCAAGGCACTCCTACGGTAACCGGAGTTACACGATCTCATGGTCGAAGGAATAGATACTTGACATTGGCAAAGCTTCTAGCAAACGAACTATACGATCTTTTATGCTATGCTTATGATTGGGTCTTGTCCATCACATCATTCTCCTAATGATGTGATCCGTTATCAACGACATCCAATGTCCATAGTCGAAACCATGACCATCTATTGATCACAACGGCTAGTCAACTAGAGGCTCACTAGGGACATATTGGGGTCTAAGTGTTCACACGTGTATTACGATTTCCGGATAACACGGTTATAGCATGAACAAAAGACAATTATCATGAACATTGAAATATAATAATACTTTTATTATTGCCTCTAGGGCATATTTCCAACAGTCTCCCACTTGCACTAGAGTCACTAATCTAGTTACATTGTGATGAATCGAACACCCATAGAGTTCGGTGTTGATCATGTTTTGCACGCGAGAGAGGTTTAGTCAGCGGATCTGCGACATTCAGATCCGTGTGCACTTTGCAAATCTCTATGTCTCCATCTTGAACATTTTCACGGATGGAGTTGAAACGACGCTTGATGTGCTGGTCTTCTTGTGAAACCTGGGCTCCTTGGCAAGGGCAATAGCTCCGGTGTTGTCACGAAGAGTTTGATCGGCCCCGACGCATTGGGTATGACTCCTAGGTCGGTGATGAACTCCTTCACCCAAATCGCTTCATGTGCTGCCTCCGAGGCTGCCATGTACTCCGCTTCACACGTAGATCCCGCCACGACGCCGCTTGCTTGCAGCTGCACCAGCTCATTGCTCCACCATTCAACATATACACGTATCCGGTTTGTGACTTAGAGTCATCAGATCTGAGTCGAAGCTAAGCGTCGGCGTAACCCTTCTGACGAGCTCTTCGTCTCCTCCATAAACGAGAAACATGTCCTTTGTCCTTTTCGGTACTTCAGATATTCTTGACCGCTGTCCGGTGTTCCTTGCCGGGATTACTTTGGTATCTTGCAACCAAACTTACGGCGAGGTTTACATCGGTGCAGTACACAAGACATGGCATACATAATAGATCCTATGGCTGAAGCATAGGGATGACACTCATCTCTTCTTTATCTTTTGCGTGGTGGGTGGTCGAGCTGAGCTCAATTTCACACCTTGTAACATAGGCAAGAACCCTTCTTGGACTGATCCATTTTGAACCTCTTCAAAATCTTATCAAGGTATGTGCTTTGTGAAAGACCTATGAGGCGTCTCGATCTATCCCTATAGATCTTGATGCCTAATATATAAGCAGCTTCTCCAAGGTCCTTCATTGAAAAACACTTGTTCAAGTAGGCCTTAATGCTGTCGAAGTTTTGTATCATTTCCCATCAAGAGTATGTCATCTACATATAATAGGAGAAATGCTACTGAGCTCCCACTCACTTTCTTGTAAACGCAGGCTTCTCCATAAGTCTGCGTAAACCAAACGCTTTGATCATCTCATCAAAGCGAATGTTCCAACTCCGAGATGCTTGCACCAGTCCGTAAATGGATCATTGGAGCTTGCATACTTTGTTAGCGTTCGTGGATCGACAAAACCTTCGGCTGCATCATATACAGCTCTTCCTTAAGATGTCCGTTAAGGAATGCCGTTTTGACGTCCATTTGCCATATCTCATAATCATAGTATGCGGCAATTGCTAACATGATTGGACGGACTTAAGCTTCACTACGGAGAGAATGTCTCGTCAGTAGTCAATCCCTTGAACTTGTCGATAACCCTTAGCGACAAGTCGAGCTTTATAGATGGTAACATTTCCATCCGCGTCCGTCTTCTTCTTAAAATCCATTTATTTTCTATTGCTCGCCGATCATCGGGCAAGTCTGTCAAAGTCCATACTTTGTTTTCATACATGGATTCTATCTCGGATTTCATGGCCTCAAGCCATTTGTTGGAATCCGGGCCGCCATTGCTTCTTCATAGTTCGAAGGTTCATTGTTGTCTAGCAACATGATTTCCATGACAGGTTGCCGTACCACTCAGTGCGGGCGTGTCCTTGTGGATCTTGAAGTTCAGCAATAACTTGATCCAAGTATCTTGATCATCATTAATGATTTCCTCTTGATTGGTGTGGGCATTACAGAACGGTTTCTCGCTACCGCACCACTCTCCTGTTCGAGAGGTAGTACTTCATCGAGTTCTACTTTCCTCCCACTTACTTCTTTCGAGAGAAACTCTTTCTCTAGAAAGCATCCGTTCTTGGCAACAAAGACTTTTCCTTCGGATCTTAAGTAGAAGGTATACCCGACAGTTTCCTTAGGGTATCCTATGAATACGCATTTTTCCGACTTGGGTTCGAGCTTTTCAGGTTGAAGTTTCTTGACATAAGCATCGCATCCCCAAACTTTTAGAAACGACAGCTTAGGTTTCTTCCCAAACCATAATTCATACGGTGTCGTCTCAACGGATTTAGACGGTGCCCTATTTAAAGTGAATGTAGCTGTCTCTAGAGCGTATCCCCAAAATGACAGTGGTAAATCGGTAAGAGACATCATAGACCGCACCATATCCAATAATGTGCGATTACGACGTTCGGATACACCGTTTCGCTGAGGTGTTCCAGGCGGCGTGAGTTGTGAAACAATTCCACATTTCCTTAAGTGTGTGCCAAACTCGTGACTTAAGTATTCTCCTCCACGATCTGATCGTAGGAACTTTATCTTTCTGTCACGTTGATTCTCCACCTCACTATGAAATTCCTTGAACTTATCAAAGGTCTCAGACTTGTGTTTCATTAAGTAGACATACCCATATCTACTTAAGTCATCAGTGAGAGTGAGAACATAACGATATCCTCCGCGAGCCTCAACGCTCATTGGACCGCACACATCGGTATGTATGATTTCCAACAAGTTGGTTGCTCGCTCCATTGTTAGGAGAACGGAGTCTTGGTCATTTGCCCAAGAGGCAAGGTTCGCATGTGTCAAACGATTCATAATCAAGAGACTCTAAAGTCCATCAGCATGGAGCTTCTTCATGCGCTTGACACCAATGTGACCAAGGCGGCGATGCCACAAGTATGTGGGACTATCGTTATCAACTTTACATCTTTTCGCATCCACACTATGAACATGTGTAATATTACGCCGAGATTCATTAAGAATAAACCATTGACCATCGGAGCATGACCATAAAACATATCTCTCATATAAATCGAACAACCATTATTCTCGGACTTAAATGAGTAGCCATCTCGTATCAAACGAGATCCGGATACAATGTTCATGCTCAAACTTGGCACTAAATAACAATTATTAAGGTTCAAAACTAATCCGTAGGTAAATGTAGAGGCAGCGTGCCGACGGCGATCACATCGACTCGGAACCATTCCCGACGCGATCGTCACCTCGCCCTTCGCCGGTCTCCGTTTATTCCGCAGCTCTGCTGTGAGTTACAAATATGAGCAACGGCACCGTATCAAATACCTGGGAGTTACTACGAGTAATGGTAAGGTACACATCAATTACATGTATATCAAATATACCTTTGGTGTTGCCGGCCTTCTTATCCGCTAAGTATTTGGGGCAGTTCCGCTTCAAAGTGACCCTTCCCTTGCAATAAAAGCACTCGATCTCGTGCTTGGGTCCATTCTTTGACTTCTTCCGGCAGCAGGCTTACGGGCGCGGCAACATCCTTGCCGTCCTTCTTGAAGTTCTTCTTACCCTTTCCCTTCTTGAACTTAGTGGTCTTATTGACCATCAACACTTGATGTTCTTTCTTGATTTCAGCCTCTGCTGACTTGAGATCGAGAACACTTCAGAATGGTCTTTACCATCCCCGCATGTTGTAGTTCATCACAAAGCTCTTGAAGCTTGGTGGGAGCGATGGAGGATTCTGTCAATGACCGCCTCATCACGGGAGGTTAATGTTCAACTGGGTCATCTGGCGTGCAACCTGGACATCTTCGAGGATGTGCTCACCTTGTAACTGTTTTCCTCCATCTTACAAGCTGTAGAACTTGTCGAGACATCATATCTCTCGACCGGGCATGAGCTTGGAAAACTAGTTTCAGCTCTTGAACATCTCATATGCTCCGTGATGCTCAAAACGCTTTTGGAGCCCGGTTCTAAGCTGTAGAGCATGCCGCCACCGAACGAGGGAGTAATCATCGAGCGAGTCGCCAGACGTTCAAATCGTCTTGCGATCTTTGGGAGAACAGGTGGGTCACCTAACGGTGCTTCTAGGACATCTTGTTTCTTGGCAGCTATGAGGATGATCCTCGTGTTCCGGACCCAATCCGTATAGTTGCTGCCATCATCTTTCAGCTTGGTTTTCTAGGAACGCGTTGAAGTTCATGTTGACATTAGCGTTGGCCATTGATCTACAAGACATATTTGCAAAGGTTTTAGACTAAGTTCATGATAATAAAGTTCTTAATCAAAATTACGAACTCCCACTTAGATTAGACATCCTCTAGTCATCTAAGTGTTACACGATCCGAGTCGACTAGCCCGTGTCCGATCATCACGTGAGACGGACTAGTCATCATCGGTGAACATCTTCATGTTGATCGTATCTTCCATACGACTCGTGTTCGACCTTTCGGTCTCCGTGTTCCGAGGCCATGTCCGCACATGCTAGGCTCGTCAAGTTAACCCTAAGTGTTTTATTTGTGTAAAACTGTCTTACACCCGTTGTATGTGAACGTAAGGATCCATCACACCGATCATCACGTGGTGCTTAGAAACGATTTAACTGTAGCAACGGTGCACGCTTAGGGAGAACACTTCTTGAAATTTTATAAGGGATCATCTTATTTACTACCGTCGTCCTAAGTAAACAAGATGCATAAACATAATAAACATCACATGCAATTATAAAGTTGTGACATGATATGGCCAATATCATCAAACTCCATTGATCTCCATCTTCGGGGCTCCATGATCATCTTGTCACCAGCTTGACACCATGATCTCCATCATCATGATCTCCATCATCGTGTCTTCATGAAGTTGTCACGCCAACGACTACTTCTACTTCTATGACTAACGCGTTTAGTAATGAAGTAAAGTAGTTTACATGGCGTTCTTCAATGACACGCAGGTCATACAAAAAATAAAGACAACTCCTATGGCTCCTGCCGGTTGTCATACTCATCGACATGCAAGTCGTGAATCCTATTACAAGAACATGATCTCATACATCACAATTCATCATTCATCACAACTTCTGGCCATATCACATCACATGATCAATCGCTGCAAAAACAAGTTAGACGTTCTCTAGTTGTTGTTTGCATCTTTTACGTGGCTGCGATTGGGTTCTAGCAAGAACGTTTTCTTACCTACGAATCACCACAACGTGATTTTGTCAACTTCTATTTACCCTTCATAAGGGCCCTGTTCATCGATTCCGCTCCAACTAAAGTGGGAGAGACAGACACCCGCCAGCCACCTTATGCAACTAGTGCATGTCAGTCGGTGGAACCGGTCTCACGTAAGCGTACGTGTAAGGTTGGTCCGGGCCGCTTCATCCCACAATACCGTTGAGCAAGAAAAGACTAGTAGAGGCAAGTAAGATGACAAGATCAACGCCCACAACAAATTGTGTTCTACTCGTGCATTAGAGAACTACGATAGACCTAGCTCATGATGCCCTTTGTTGGGGAACGTTGCGAGAAAATTAAAATTTTTCCTCCGGTTTCACCAAGATCCATCTATGAGTTCATCTAAGCAACGAGTAACGGAGAGAGTTTGCATCTACATACCACTTGTAGATCGCGTGCGGAAGCTTGCTTGGTGATGATGGAGTCGTACTCGAACGTGATTCAGATCACCGATGCCAAGTGCTGAACGGACAGCACCTCGCGCTCAACACACGTGCGGGACGAGCGACGTCTCCTCCTTCTTGATCCAGCAAGGGGAAGGAGAGGTTGAGGAAGACAGCACCACCGGCAAAGACGACGGCGTGGTGATGGTGGTGAAGCAAGACTCGGCGAGGGCTTCACGAGCTCTACGGAGGAGGAGATGTGTTGGGAGGGAGGGCTGCGCCTTGGGTGTTGTGTACAGCAGCCCCCTCCCCCCTTTATATAGGCCCCTGTGGTGGCCCCCGAGATCCAATCTCCGGGGCGGCGGCCAAGGGGTGGAGTGCCCCCAAGCCGGTGGGCGCCCACCCCTAGGGTTTCAACCCTAGGCGCGCAGGTGGGGGGCTGGGGCGCACCAGCCCCTGTGGGCTGGTTCCTTCCCCTATGGCCCATGGGGCCCTCCGGATGGTGGCCCCACCGGTGGACCCGGGACCCTTCGGTGGTCCGTGATTTTGCCAGAACCCCGAAACTTTCCGATGGTCAAACACCACTTCCTATATATTATTCTTTACCTCCGGACCCTTCCGAACTCCTCGTGACGTCAGGGATCTCATCCGGACTCGAACAACATTCGTATTCACATACTAGTCTTCCTACTAACCCTAGCGCCACCGAACCTTAGTGTGTAGACCCTACGGGTTCGGGAGACACGCAGACATGACCGAGACGACTCTCGGGCATTAACCAACAGCGGGTGCGGATACCCATGTTGGCTCCTACATGCTCCTCGATGATTTCATCGGTTGAACCACGATGTCGAGGATTCTATCAAACCCCGTATGCAATTCCTTTGTCAATCGATGCGTTACTTGCCCGAGACTCGATCGTCGGTATCCCAATACCTCGTTCGGTCTCGTTAGCGGCAAGTCACTTTACTCGCATCAGTAATGCATGATCCGTGGCCAACACCTTGGTCACTTTGAGCTCATTATGATGATGCATTACCGAGTGGGCCAGAGATACCTCTCCGTCATACGGAGTGACAAATCCCGATCTCGATCCGTGTCAACCCGCAGATACTTTCGGAGATACCGTAATGCACCTTTATAGTCACCCAGTTACGTTGTGACGTTTGATACACCCAAGGCACTCCTACGGTAACCGGGAGTTACACGATCTCATGGTCGAAGGAATAGATACTTGACATTGGCAAAGCTTCTAGCAAACGAACTATACGATCTTTTATGCTATGCTTATGATTGGGTCTTGTCCATCACATCATTCTCCTAATGATGTGATCCCGTTATCAACGACATCCAATGTCCATAGTCAGGAAACCATGACCATCTATTGATCACAACGGGCTAGTCAACTAGAGGCTCACTAGGGACATATTGGGGTCTAAGTGTTCACACGTGTATTACGATTTCCGGATAACACAGTTATAGCATGAACAAAAGACAATTATCATGAACATTGAAATATAATAATACTTTTATTATTGCCTCTAGGGCATATTTCCAACAGCTCCCGCCTCGACATCAAATAGGAAGGCGAGCTCGTCGACTTCCTCCGTGAGAATCAGAAATATCTTCGCATGGACCCCCAAGGACATGCCGGGTATCCTGAGGAAATACGCCGAGCACAAACTTCACGTCCGCAAGGACGCCAAGCCTGTCCGTCAACCCCTACGACGATTTTCCGAGGAGAAGAGAAGAACCATTGTGAAGAGGTCGCCAAGATTTTGGCGGCCGGCTTCATAATGGAAGTGTTTCACCCCGAGTGGCTGGCCAATCCAGTCCTCGTCCTGAAGAAGAACAAGACTTGGCACATGTGTATCGATTACACTAGCCTCAAGAAGGCCTGCCCCAAGGATCCATTCGCTCTCCCACGGATCGACCAAGTCATCGACTCGACCGCCGAGTGCGAGCTCCTGTCCTTCCTAGACGCTTACTCCAGCTACCACCAGATCAAGCTGGACCCGGCCGACGCCCTGAAGACGTCCTTCATCACGCCCTTTGGGGTGTATTGCTACATCGTCATGTCGTTTGGCTTGAAGAACGCCGACGCCACCTTCCAGCGCTGCATACAGAAATGCCTGCTGCCGCAACTCGGCCGCAATATCCATGTTTACGTGGATGACATCCTGGTGAAGACCAAGAAGCACCTCACGCTCCTCAACGATTTGAAGGTAACATTCGCAACATCCATGAATACAAGGTCAAGCTTAACCTGGAAAAATGCCTCTTTGGCGTCCCGACCGGAAAGCTACTCGGCTTCCTCGCCTCGGAACGCGGCATTGAGGCGAACCCGGAGAAGATCAAGGCCATCGAGCGCATGCGCAGGCCGGCTTGGATGCGCAATGTCCAGAAGTTCACCGGATGCTTGGCTCGGTTAGCCGGTTTCTAAGCCGGCTGGGCGAGAGGGCGCTACCCCTATACCAGCTGATGAAGAAGACGAACCCATTCGAATGGAACGACAAGGCAGACGAGGCCTTCCAAGACCTCAAGCGCATGCTCTCCACCGCACCAGTCCTGGCCGCGCCGACCGACAAGGAGCCGCTGTTGCTCTACATAGCCGCGACCTCGCGGGCTGTCAGCACGGTGCTGGTGGTCGAGCGACCAAAGAAGGGCAAGATCCAAGCCGTCTAGCGCCTAGTCTACTACCTGAGCGAGGTGCTCTCCATCTCCAAGCAGAACTACCCGCACTACCAGAAGATGTGTTACAACGTGTACTTTACCGCCAAGAAGCTGAAGCAGTATTTCCAAGAGCACATCGTCACCGTGGTCAGCATGGCGCCTATCGGAGAAATCATCGGGTGCCGGGATGCCTCTGGCCGGGTCGCCAAGTGGGCGATCTAGCTAGCCGGCCACACCATCCTTTACGAGCCCCACACCACGATCAAGTCTCAAGCCCTGGACGACTTCCTCGTCGACTGGACCGAGACCTAGTACTTGCCGCCGCCCCCCGACTTGACGCATTGGCGCATGCATTTCGGTGCATGTGACTCGGCCTGGGGGTCGGCATCATACTGTCGTCCCCGAAGGGCGACCGGCTCCGCTACGCGCTCCAGATCCACTTTGCCGCCTCCAACAACGTCGCCGAGTATGAAGCCCTTGTGCACGGCCTCTGGCTTGCCAAGGAACTCGGCATCCAGCGCATCCTGTGCTACGGCGAGTCGGACCTGGTGGTGCAGCAGTGCTCCGGCGAATGGGACGCACGCGACTCCAACATGGCAAGCTACCGCTTCCTCGTCCAGAAGCTATCCGGATCCTTCGAGGGCTGCGAGTTCCTCCACGTCCCGCACGCGAAGAATGAAGTAGCCGACACGCTCGCCAAGATCGCCTCGTCCCGACAAGCCATCCCATCTAGCGTCTCCCTCGAGCACCTGGGCAAGCCGTCCGTCAAGCCATCATCGGACTCCGAGTCCATCCACGTTCCAGACGACCCGGTCGCACCTCAATTTGGTCCGGGGGCTGCTGAACCTGGCCCGGGGGCTGCTCAGCTCGACCCGGCCACCATCGCCCCGGACCCGGCCGTAGCCATCCCCGACCCAGGGGCTGCCCAACCCGGCTCGGGGGCTGCCGACTCGGAACCCACCCTGGTGGCCGTCTTCGCCGTGGTTACGGCTCCATCTTGGGCCCTCCCAATATCAGAATTCCTAGAGAACGGGGTTCTCCCCATGGACGAGACCAAAGCTCAGCAAGTGCAGCGCCGGGCGTCCGCCTACAACATCATCAACAACGAGCTCGTCAAGCGCAGCTCCACCGGCGTGTTCCAAAGACTGCGCCGAAAGCAGGAACAGTGGCATCACTACTAGGAAAAGCCTAGCAGAAGCAGGGTTTTGGGCCTATTAGTAGCTGGGGCGGGCGCTACTAATAAGGCGCCATAGACTAACTTATAGCGATGGCGCTGGTGCCACCAGCGCTACATATTTAACGTATGGCAGTAGCGTGGGTAAAAACCCGTGCTACTACTAATCTGTAATCTCTGAATTTTTTTTGAATTTTTTCAAAATTTTCCCCCTAATTTTCAAATTTCTGAATTATTTTAACGTCAAATCTCTAATCACCCCTCATCGCTGCTCAATTTAATCTCTAATCACCCCTCATCATTCCAAATCACCTAACTTCCCGGACGGTCACCCATCCTCTCACTACTCCAGCCTGAGCATGCTTAACTTCCGGGTTCTATTCTCCCTCGTTTCCAAGTCTGCACTTGTTGTTTTCCGGACAATAGTAAGATGTCAATCCTATTAACCTCAGGAATTTAGCTTGAGCATGTAGTCACACATTTCACTGTTTGAGTTTGAAACTATTGTTCTAAAAAATTAGTAACACTAATATTTCTTGAATAATTAGTTTGACCATAGTTTGACCATAGTTTGACCAGATTTGACCACAGTTTGACCTGATTTGACCAAAATTCAAAAAAACTTAAATAATTATTTAGTAACACTAATATTCTTGAATAATTGGTTTGACCATACTTTGACCAGATTTAACAAAAATTTAAAAAAAACTGAAATTTGATGAATTTTTTTGCCTCCAGATCTTAGAAGCCCCGTAACTTTTTTCTATTAGGTTTTTGAGGATTTTGCAAAATGTTTAACGGGGTTCCCGATTAAATTTGGATGTAACTTTTCGAGTAGATGATTTTTCATATAAAAAACTTTTTCATCCGAGTTAGTATGCAAAAGTTATGCCCATTTTTACAAATTCTCGAGAGATTTTGCAAATAAAGTCGAAATTCATATTTGCAAATTTTCCCAACAACTAGACCACATATCACATGGGAAACTTATTTTCTTCTATTTTTTTGACATTTTCATCATTTTCTTTTATTTTTTTTAAATTGAAAAGGCGATCAGGGGGGTAGAGTTTGAAAATGGGACCTTTAGTAGTAGCGCGGGTTTTTACCCCTCGCTACTACTATGGCTAAAAACCAGCGCTACTGCTATCAACTTAGTAGTAGCGAGGGCTAAAAACCAGCGCTACTGCTATCAACTTAGTAGTAGCGAGGGTTGAAAACCCGCGCTACTACTATGGCATGTCCCGGGGGGCACGGTAGAGACCGCTTAGTAGTAGCGAGGGTTAAAAACCAGCGCTACTGCTATCAACTTAGTAGTAGCGAGGTTTAAAAACCTGCGCTACTAGTAAGTAGCAGTAGCGGGGGTTTTTAACCCTCGCTACTAGTAAGATTCTGTGTATAGGCTTTTCCCTAGTAGTGCATCGACATCCTCCTCGACATACATGAGGGCGAGTGCGGGCACCACGCCGCATCTCAATCCCTGGTGGCCAAGGCGTTCCACCACGGTTTCTACTGGCCCACGGCCCTCCAAGATGCCGAGTCGCTCATCCTCAAGTGTGAGCGCAGCCTCCAGCCGGCGTCAGCACTCCGCACCATATCGATCGCCTGGCCCTTCGCCGTCTGGGGACTCTAAATGGTGGGACCCTTCAAAACTGCTCGAGGCGGCATGACGCACCTGCTGGTGGCAGTAGACAAATTCACCAAGTGGATCGAGGCAAGACCAATCAAGAAACTGGACGGGCCAACAGCCGTTCGGTTCATCAAGGACATAGTGGTGCGCTACGGCATGCCGAACAACATCATCATGGAAAACGGCACCAACTTCGCCAAGGGCGCGCTTGAGCAATACTACTCTGTCTCCAGCATTCGCCTCGACCTGGCCTCCGTTGCACATCCGCAGTCCAATGGGCAGGTCGAGCGGGCCAACAAACTCATCTTGTCCAGCGTCAAGCCACGACTCGTCGAGCCACTCATCCGCTCACCCGGTAGCTGGCTTGATGAGTTGTCGACCGTTCTCTGGAGTCTCCGCACCATGCCGAATCGGTCGACCGGGTTCACCCCGTTCTTCCTCGTCTATGGAGCCGAAGCCGTCATCCCTACCGACGTCGAGTTCGACTCGCCGCGCGTCGCGATGTACATCAAAGACGAAGCTGAAGCCAGAGAAGCCCGCGAAGATGGTGTCGACCTGCTCGAAGAAGCACGCCTCCTGGCGCTCAGTCGTTCGGCCATCTACCAGCAAGACCTGAGGCACTAACACAACAAGAAGATCAAGCCCCTCATGTTCCGCAAGGGTGACCTCGTCCTCTGACTCGTCCAAGAGCAAGCAGACCAGCACAAGCAGGGCCTTGCGCGACCGCAACGCCTACTACCTCATCGATGCATGCAAGTCAAGGAAGCGCAAGAAGGGCACCCCCGGCGAAGAAACGACCCGAACATGGAACGCGGAACTCCTCCGCCCATTTTACAGTTAGCCGCATGAGTGTATGTATAGTCGCCTTTTGTAAACGCATGAAACTATGGGGTTCCCGAACGAGATTCGGGGGCTGCCTTTTGCCGACCAATTTATTGTGTCCCTATTTTCCTGCATCACTATGCCACTGAACCCGGCCACCGGTTCGACTTGCTCGACCCGGGGGCTCGGGGGTTGGCCGGCTCGGTCGCCACCCCGCCGCCTTACTTGGTGATTCTTGATACAATTAGGATGCCGTGGTCCCCCACTTCGCCCTGAAGCCACAGATCCAGCTTTGGCTGTCGGCTGGCAAGCACAACGGGCCAGAGCTCCTTTACGCTTCATACACTAAGTCAAAGGCTGCCGGTTCGATCAACCTGGCCCGCCGCTCATCAAATAAACAGCCGCACGACCGGCTGCTCGCCAACCGGCCCAGTGGGTGTTTCGCTCGTGCTCAACGTTTCGAAGGGCATAAGTCCTGCGCGCTCCTCTTGAAGAATCGAACTCCTATTCACGGACCGGAGCCTCGGCTGTCTGACTCGCGGGGGAGGTTTGATAAAGGAAAAGTGCATGAAATCGGTCCAAAAAACAGAAGGCAAGAGCGCAAACACTCACGACATTTGCACACAAATATTTAAGAAAAGGCCCACGGCCCGAGTTCATTACACCCTAAAACCCCCAGTGGGTGGGTGGACCTGCTACTTAACAAATTCATCATAGAATGTCTCAGGCATCTCCAGCGCCGCGTCGCGACGTCGGCGACTCTTCCCTAGCGGCCTCCGGGTCCAGCGAGGCGCCGGTGTCCTCCTCGGCACCCCCATCGCGGTAGACGCCCGTCTCCTCCGAGCTCCCCTCCGAATCATGGAGAAGCAAGCCGTAGTCATCGCCGTCCACTACCCTGCCGTCTTTCGTCCGCTCCGGGTGGAACTCATTGTGGAAGGCGAACTCGGCGATGTAGCTGGCCCGGGAGGCAATCCGGCCGTCTTGCTCCTGCAAGAGCTGCTCCGAGCCGGCCCGCTGGCCCATCAACGCGTCCAGCTGCAGGTTCGGATGCCAAGACAACGCGAACCAGAGTGCCATCTCAGCACTAGCACGAGCGGGGGAGACGCGCCACTCGTAAAGCCGGTCCGGCCCCATCTCCAACCAACACGCCAGGCGCGTGAAGCTGCTCGGCTCGATGGAGTCCGGCCAAAGGGCCGTCCTCATTAGGGTGCTGGCCTGGGACAGCCGCCCCATCTGCGTTCCCAAGACCCGCAGGCGGGCCTCAGCAGCAGCGATGATTTCCGGGAAGGTCCACGCCACCCGCGGATCCATCCCGGACCCAACGACTCCGGTCGGATCGCGCTGATAGCGGACGGCTTCCTCCGCCAGCCGCTGCATCTCCGGGAAGGCCCCTTCCACAAAAGGAGAAGCATATCAGAAGAAGAATAACAAGGACGAAAGGCCAGATCCCGACCCGGCAAAATGCAAGAAAAAGCACTTACTGGAGAAGGACTCTTTCAGGTGCTGCGCTTTGAGCAACGTACAACGCCGCTCCCGTTCAATAGCGTGGTCACGCTCCTGGAGCACCTTCTCCAGATCGGCCGCCTTGGCAAGGGCCACCTTCAGCTTAGCGTCCTGGTCGTAGACCGCCTTCTCGGCCGCCTCGCAGCGACGGGCCTCGTCCTGACGGGCCCCCTCAGCCGTGGTGACCTGCCCCCACAGGCAATCCACCTCGGCCTGGAGACGGCCCTTGTCGTCGGCCAGCTGGCCGCGCTGCTGGTCTGCCTCGACCAGGGCCTCCTGCGCCTCCACCACCTTGGTGGCTTCCGCCTTAACTAGCTCCACCTCGGCCTCAAGGCAGCTCTTATGACCCGCCAGCTGCTCATGCAGCTGGTTGGCCTCGTCGAGAGACCGCCGGGCCGCGGCCGCCTTTGCCCTCGCCTGCGCCGCCTCAACACCAAGACAACTGGTGTCGGCAACGAGTCGGTCATAGTGATGACCGGCCCGGAGCAGACGAGTCCGCCAGGACAGCACCTCGGCTACGGAAAAGAAGGATTCAGCAAATGAGAAAGCAAGACTTAAGATTTGGCCCAACTGTTACACAGTTGACCCGAATCTCGGGTGCTACACCCAGTGGGTGCGCTAGCGCGCCCCCACTAGAAAAGAGCACAAGGATATCTGCGGCAACGCGAAGCTCCTCCTCCTTGGCGATGAGCTGCTCCTTGACCTCCCGGTACTTGCCCAGGAGACGGTTGAAGGCGGCGACCCGGTAGGCGTCGAGATGCTGAAGAAGGCAGAAGTCAGAAAAGGAACAATGCTCTAAAGATTCGACCCGGCCCGAACCTCGGGGGCTACACCCAGTGGGTGCGCTGGCGCGCCCCAACAAAGAAGAAATTGCGAGAAAGAAAAGACTTGCCAGAACGGCGCGCTCCAGGTCACGCGTCCGCTACACCTCGGCGTGGGCGAAGGCCTCGAGCTGGTCCGTCCGCCCACGCACGCGGCGGCTGACGGCGTCCAGCGCCGCCTCCTCCTGGGTCTGAGGCCCAAAGACAACGGCGCCCCCGCTCCGCGCCGGCTACGGTGCGGCGGCCCGGCGCCCTCCCTGCCGGGGCACCAAGGCGTGCTCCCCGCTGGACGCTCCCGACGCTGCCAGCACCTCCTCCGACGGCCCTCCCAGCACCGTCGATGACCTGGACGCTGGGATGCCCTGCGTCGCCGCCTCCGTCCCGGACGCCAGGACAGCCTGCTGCGCCACCACCTGCCCAGCTGCCGAGGTGGCCTCCGGCACCGCCACCCGCGGCGCCTCCTCCAACACCGGTGGCGCCTCCGGCACCGCCGCCCGCAGCGCCTCTTCCAAGACGGCACCGCCTACACCACCATTAGCCCCCGCTCGCTCGACTACGTCGACCCACGGTGGGGTATCATCCTCCACCTCCACGACCTCCCGGTTGAGGATCACCACCTCAGCCCGGCCTTCACGGCCACGCTCCCTCACCGACGACGGCTCAAAGACCGTCGCCGCCACCACCCTGCCCTCCTGCATCTCGCGCTAGGCCGGCTCCATGCTGACTCGCGCCCATGCCGCCGCCGCGTCGGTCCAAGCCTGGACCACCGCCGCCTCCAGCTCCGCCTCGGCCATGTTCCTATCCCTCCAGGCCAGGCCTTCGGCGTCGTTCGGGTCCAGGATGAGGTTCGAGTTGGCCCGTCCCTCCACCTCGGCCTGGTCGGCGAGGTCGGACCGGCTCCTGTGGAACGCGGTCCCTTCGGTGGTCGTGGCATCCGCCGCCGCCCTCGCCAGCGCGATTGGCAATCTGAAGAAGAAGGCAGAATGAGCAAAAACAAACAAGGCTAGCTCAACAATCCGGATGCGTACGGGAGATGAAGCTTACCCCGACAAGACCGGGACCGGGGTTGGCCTGCCGTGCCCAGCGCCGCGCTTCCTCTTGGCCGGCCACCCGGCCCCGGCCGGGTCCGGCGTACGTTTTGGGGCCCGAGGTCGTGGCGCAACGCTGTCTTTCCCATGCAGGCGGCTCAACGCCACCCCACGCGAAAACCTGGCTCCGCCCTCGTTGTCGCCTCCCCCGCCCAACGCCGCTGCACCAACAACTGGCGTCAACATCGCCCGCACCGTGCCGTGGTCAGCAATTCAAGACACATGACGAAAAATACAAGACTTACCCGCGCGACGCCCAACGCCGGCGTCGGCCTCGACCTCCTCCTCCCCACCGTGGGCCGCGGGCTCCTCTGGCGCCACCGGCGCCACCTGTGATGGAGCCCGGGCGTAAGGATGTCGGATCGCGTTCAGAAGCACCTCCCGCGTCACGTCAGGACAGACGAGGAGGTGCACAGCAGCAAAGTAAGACGACCAGACACTCACCTGCGGCGCCGGGTTCGAGTCGCTGTACGATACCTTGCCGAACCGCCAGTCCTCCCCAAGGTTGGCCTTGGAGATGTCGTTCACGCGGCGCGCGATGTGCTTCGCAGTCAGCCGCGTTGACCCCATGCGGTTGGGGTCTTGAAGGCCGACCATTTCACCGATGAGGCAGGAGAGACTCTATAGTGGGAGGACCCGGCGCATTATGAACGCGGCGATGAGGTCGGTGCCGGTGAGCCCCTCCTGCGTCCTCATCACCGTCACCCGCTCACAGAGATTGAGAATCTCCGGCGATGGGCGCCTGGGCGAGTAGCCCCAGTTTGCCTTCGCCCGCGGCGGCGCGATGGCGAAGACCGGAAGATTGATGCGGTCCTCACCCAAGTTGCGGACGTAGAAGAAGGAGTTATGCCATTTCTTGGCAGAATCCTCCAGCGGGATCTTGGGGAAGTCCGCCCCCGACCGCTTCGAGATGAAGGCGGCGCCGCAGTCGGCGAACTCTCCGGCCGACGGGCCTTGCTGCTTCAGGGAGAAGAAGCACGCCTAGAGGTCGATCGTGGGCTCGACCCCCAGGTACCCCTCGCAGAGGGTGACGAAACCGGAGAGCTGGACGATGGCGCCGGTGCCGAGATGATGCGGTTGGAGCCCGAAGAACTCCAGGAATGTGCGGAAGAAGGTGCTCTCCGGTAGACCAAACCCGCGCTCGAAGTGCATGAGGAAGACCACGCGCTCCTGCTCCTCAGGCCGAGGCCTCTGCTCGCCGTGCGGCAGACGGACACTGACGTCCATCTCCCGCGGCAGGCACCGCGTCGCCCGAAGATGGGTGATGTCCTCGGTGGTGACATTTGAACCCATCCAGGAGCCCGACGACAGTGCCATGATCGAAGGAAGGAGAAAGAAGATGGGCGACGAAGGAGTTCTGCTCGGAGCAGCGGGCGCCGCAGTGCATCGGTTGCAAAGAGCGGAGCAAGAGCAAGGGGATAGGAGGCCACGAGCGAGAATGATGTCCGCCGCCCCTGCCCCCGTCAATTTATAACCCTCGATTCGAATGTGGGGGAGTGGGATCGTCTGCACGCGCCCGTTCCACTACCCCGCAATAAGTGCGCACGTACACGCGCAGTAACTGCTCGGGGAAGAGCAACCGGCCCCCGGACGCCGCAATAAATCCGCACGCGTAGGCCAAGGGCGCGCGGCGGCGGCCCCAACCCGTCACCCAGTCCCGTCACACGCGTGGCCTGTCAGGCCCCTCCGACTTCCGGGCACCACGTGGCGCCCAAGCAAAGCCCGAGGGATTGCCCCAAGATTCGACAGACTCCTCGGTTCCCGCCACGGCCGGGATGCCGCGATCAGGTTTCCGAGAAAACCGCTGCACAACGGGTGTTGCCGGACCCGGCGCTCGCAGAATCCGCCTTGCTTAAGTGGGAAACTGCAAAGGCCCACTCATCCGAAGACAGCGGACCTTCACAACTTCGGGGACTACTGTCGAGGGGATGAACCCCGGGCAGGCAACGGAACCCGTTTCCTTTTCAAAAACAATGGGGCTGGCACCGCCCCTCATACCGGCACGCGCTTGGCCGGGTCGCTCGACCCGGCCGAGCCCCGCAGCCCGGCCAGACTCTCTGACCTGGCAAGACATAATAGATGACCGGCTTAACAACATAATCTTAAATCGGCAATATTTTCTTTTCAGACTTTCATCAACAATGACTAAGACCTTCACCTCATGCAATTGGGTAGCATCCCGGGTTACCGAGGAAGATCTGAACAATTTTGTTCAGACTGGCGTCTTAACCAAGAAAGACGACATCCACTGGAGGGTCCCAGGCACTGAAAATCCTCCTCAGCCCAAGGAAGTAATCGTTTTCCCTGATTATATGATCCAGGGGTTTACTCCGCCCAGTTCAATATTCTTCCGAGATGTGTTACACTTTTTACAACTTCATCCACAAGATATCGAACCCAATTATGTCTCCAACATCTGCAACTTCCAAGTTTTTTGTGAAGCTTATCTTCAAGAAGAGCCCACTGTCGAACTGTTCAGGGAATTTTATTACTTGAACCGGCAGACGGAGTTCACCGACGGGCCCAGCTTGGAACTAGGCGGAGTTTCAATTCATAAATGGAAAGAAGCCACCTTCCCATATGCCAAGCTGCCCAGTCATCCGAAGGACCGGAACCAGACTTGGTTCTATTGCCAAGATACATCTCCAAAGGGTGAGAATCCCCTATCGGGTTACTGTGAACACCGGCTTAGCAACACACATCAACTCCCACACCGGATCAGCACGAAAGAACGGGCCAAGTATGCGTCCATTTTTTCAAAGATCAGAGCCTTCATGGCTAACGGCTTAACCATTATCGACCTTGTTCGGTGCTGGGTCGCCTGGAGGATTCTGCCCTTAAGCCGTCGACTAGGCTTAATGTGCGAGTACACCGGTGATTTGAAAGATCCACAACGCCACTACGAAATCCAATTATCTGGCGCAGAAGTCAATGAAGCGACCAAGGCTTTGTTGAATGAAAGCTGGGCAGAGTGTAGTAAAACCGGAGTTAGTCTTTTCTACACCTTCAACCAGCCGCCAGCTATAAGTATTGCACACAATTTTTCCAGTTGAATCATGTTTTAATTAATATCATCCTCTTATAATCATCTGACTTCCACAGGCTGATTCTTCTTTTTGGAAGAAGAAGCTGCAAGACAAGCCGGCCAAACAGACCTGGACCAAGACCAAGGTTAACAAAAAACCTGTCAAGAAGAAGATCGACCCCTCCGAGTTGCTGGACTTGGATGATGATGGTGATGATGATGAGTCGGAGGTAGAACTCGATTCTATTGGCTCATTTTTTGTACATCTCATTGACAACGACTATTATCAGGATGAGGCGGAAGCCAGCCGTGCGGGTGACGAAGAGGTAATTGTTCTTTCCTCCGGCTTAGAATCTCTGCCAAAACAGAAAACTCGACACACAAGCCGAAAAGAAAGGTTTCTCATTCTTTAGCTTATTTGGATCCGAACTTTATTTTGAAAAAGCAGCAACATGAAGCTCGCCGCCCAACCTGGAACAGTGGATGCGGGATCCTTTCCTCCGGCTTACCAAACACTCTAGCTCCCCGCAAGCGCCGTCTAGAGGTCTCAACAACTTCCGATTTAACTTATCCCAGGGCGGGTCTTTTTCGACAACCTCTTAATCCTTTCGATTCAAATTATCAAGGAACATCTCATTCCTCCTCCGACGATTCAACGGGGACTCACGTCCCAGTCTTGAAGACTGTAACTGGGTAAGAATGTTTAATCTCTGCTTTCAATCATGTATTCAGTTGTTGTGCTAACCTCGTCTTTGTGCTCCACTCATAGAGATATGGCAAAGCCCAGCAAGAAATCAAAGGTGACAAAGACTCGCCCCCTAGGGCTGGGCGCCCCCCCATCCTCGTGGGCCCCTTGAGCGTCCACCGACCTACTTATTCCTCCTATATATACCCACGTACCCTGAAACTATCGAGGAGCACCACGAAAACCTAATTCCACCGCCGCAACCTTCTGTATCCGCGAGATCCCATCTTGGAGCCTTCACCAGTGCTCTGCCGGAGGGGGAATCGACCATGGAGGGCCTCTACATCTTCTCCAAGGCCCTTCCGATGAGTTGTGAGTAGTTTACCACAGACCTTCGGGTCCATAGTTATTAGCTAGATGGCTTCTTCTCTCTCTTTGATTCTCAATACAAAGTTCTCCTCGATCTTCTAGGTGATCTCTTCGATGTAACTCTTTTTGCGGTGTGTTTGTCGAGATCCGATGAATTGTGGGTTTATGATCAAGTTTATCTATGAGAAATATTTGAATCTCCTCTGAATTCTTTTATGTGTGATTAAGTTATCTTTGCAAGTTGATACGTCTCCGTCGTATCTACTTTCCAAACACTTTTGCCCTTGTTTTGGACTCTAACTTGTATGATTTGAATGGAACTAACCCGGACTGACGCTGTTTTCAGCAGAATTGCCATGGTGTTGTTTTTTGTGTAGAAAATAAAAGTTCTCGAAATGACCTGAAACTCCACGGAACACCTTAGAAAAAACAATAAAAAATCCTCGCCAAAGATGAAGACCAGGGGGCCCACACCCTGTCCACGGCCCTCCGACGCCAACTCCAACTCCATATATTGGCTTTCGGGGAGAAAAAAAAACAGAGAGAAGAAATCGACGCGTTTTACGATACGGAGCCGCCGCCAAGCCCTAATCTCTCTCGGGAGGGCTGATCTGGAGTCTGTTCGGGGCTCTGGAGAGGGGGATTTGTCGCCGTCGTCATCATCAACCATCCTCCATCACCAATTTCATGATGCTCACTGCCGTGCGTGAGTAATTGCATCGTAGGCTTGCTGGACGGTGATGGGTTGGATGAGATTTATCATGTAATCGAGTTAGTTTTGTTAGGGTTTGATCCCTAGTATCCATTATGTTCTGAGATTGATGTTGCTATGATTTTGCTATGCTTAATGCTTGTCACTAGCACTACTAGGAAAAGGGCTATAGATGGAATTGACACTAATGGCGCACCAGACATGTGGTGCGCCATTACTATAGACTAATGGCGCACCACATCCACGGTGCGCCATTAGTAAAAATATATATTTTTTTAAAAAAATTCAAAACTACTAATGGCGCACCGTGGCACGGTGCGCCATTAGTAACTCGGCCACCACTTCCACCGAATGCACCCCCCGTGGATCGCCTTTTCAGTTTAAAAAAATAAAAGAAAATCATGAAAATGTCAAATGAATAAAAGAAAATAAGTTTCCCATGTGATATGTGGTCTAGTTGTTGGGAAAATTTGCAAATATGAATTTCGACTTCATTTGCAAAATCTCACGAGAATTTGTAAAAATGGGCATAACTTTTGCATACTAACTCGGATGAAAAAGTTTTTTATATGAAAAAGCATCTACTCGAAAAGTTACATCCAAATTTAACGGGGGAAACCCCGTTAATCATTTTTAAAATCCTCAAAAACCTAACAGAAAAAAAGTTATGGGACTTTTAAGATCTAGAGAGGCAAAAAAATTCAAAAAAATTCAAACTTACTAATGGCGCACCTACCCATGGTGCGCCATTACTATCTTCCCGCCTTCAAAATTCAAAATAAGTCAAAAAAAATAAAAAAAAAGTTACTAATGGCGCACCTGCCCATGGTGCGCCATTAGTATCTTCCCTCCTTCAAAATTCAAAATAAGTCAAAAAAATAAAAATAAAATTACTAATGGCGCACCTGCCCATGGTGCGCCATTAGTATCTTCCCGCCTTCAAAATTACTAATGGCGCACCTGCCCATGGTGCGCCATTAGTATGCCGTATATATGGCTGGCCGTGGTCCTCTCCTCCTTATCTCTTCATTCCATCTCTCCTACACTCCATCTCCTCCTCTCCTCCACTCCATCTTCCCTTCTCTCCTCCACCATACTACCCTCCTCCTCCTCTCCGGCGACCTCCTCCTCCCTCCTCTCCTCTCCTCCCCTCCCCTCCCCTCCCCTCCCCTCACGGTTTCTTCTCACTCCTCTCCGGTGAGCTCCTCCTCCCTCCTCTCCGGTGAGCTCCTCCTCCCTTCTCTCCGGTGAGCTCCTCCTCCCTCCTCTCCGGTGAGCTCCTCCTCCCTCCTCTGCTCCCATCCCCTCATGGTTTCTCCTTCCTCCTCTCCGATGCTCCGGTGAACTCCTCTCCGGTGACCTCCTCCTCCTCCTCTCCGGCGAACTCCTCTCCGGCGAACTCCTCTCCGGCAAAAGAACACGGCAAAAGAACGTACAAGATCCAAAAACAGGAACAAAATTTGAAATAATGTCGTGCCAAAAAACGAGCAAAAAATGGGCAAAAAATCACGATCCAGATCCAGATCCAGATTCAAAAATGGGCAAAAAATAATAATGGCGCACCGGTGGCCTATACTAATGGCGCACCGTGGCCTATACTAATGGCGCACTGCCTGGTGCTCCATTAGTATACCATATACTAATGGCGAACCTTAGGTGCGCCATTAGTAATAAATACTAATGGCGTGCTACTAATGGCGCACCGGTGGTGCGCCATTAGTAGGCAAAACCGGTGCGCCATTAGTAGGCCTTTTTCTAGTAGTGTAGGGCCCGAGTGCCATGATTTCAGATCTGAACCTATTATGTTTTCATGAATATATGTGTGTTCTTGATCCTATCTTGCAAGTCTATAGTCACCTACTATGTGTTATGATCCGGCAACCCCGAAGTGACAATAATCGGGACCACTCCCGGTGATTACCATAGTTACATTAATGAACTGGAGCTAGTTCTGTGTCACCCTATGTTATGACTGTTACATGACGAACCTCATCAGGCATAATTATCCATCGCTAATCCGGTGCCTATGAGTTTTCCGTATACTGGTTCTCGCTTATTTACTTTTCCGTTGCTACTGTTACAATCACTACAAAATACCAAAAACATTACTTTTACTGTCTTTACTTTTGTTACCATTACCACCACTATCATATTACTTTGCTACTAAACACTTTGCTGCAGATACTAAGTTTCCAGGTGTGGTTGAATTGACAACTCAGCTGCTAATACTTGAGAATATTCTTTGGTTCCCCTTGTGTCGAATTAATAAATTTGGGTTGAATACTCTACCCTCGAAAACTGTTGCGATCCCCTATACTTGTGGGTTATCACAAGTCTCTTCGAATTATCAGTTTGGTTTGGCCTACTAGATTGATCTTTCTTGCAATGGGAGAAGTGCTTAGCTAAGGGTTCAATCTTGCGGTGTCCTTTCCCAGTGACAGCAGGGGCAGCAAGGCACGTATTGTATTGTTGCCATCGAGGATAAAAAGATGGGTTTTATATCATATTGCATGAGTTTATCCCTCTACATCATGTCATCTTTCTTAATGCGTTACTCTGTTCTTTATGAACTTAATACTCTAGATGCAGGCAGGAGTCGGTCTACTTGTCGCGGACCTGATGCCTATATACATGATCATGCCTAGAGAATCTCATAACTATGCGCTTTTCTATCAATTGCTCGATAGTAATTTGTTCACCCACCGTAATACTTATGCTATCTTGAGAGAAGCCACTAGTGAAACCTATGGTCCCCGGGTCTATCTTTTATCATATAAGTTTACCATCTACTTTTATTTGCATCTTTCCATTCTATATCATAAAAATACCAAAAATATTTATCTTATCATATTATCTCTATCAGATCTCACTTTCGCAAGTGGCCTTGAAGGGATTGACAACCCCTTTATTGCGTTGGTTGCGAGGTTCTTGTTTGTTTGTGTAGGTGTGTGGGACTTCTGAGGAGCCTCCTACTGGATTGATACCTTGGTTCTCAAAAACTGAGGGAAATACTTACACTACTATTGCTGCATCACCCTTTCCTCTTCAAGGAAAACCAACGCAAGCTCAAGACGTAGCAGTCGGCGTGACAACCCCGCTAGAGACACGATGATGGAGATCATGATGATGGGGAGCATGGTGTCATGCCGGTGACGATGGAGATCATGCCGGTGCTTTGGAGATGGAGATCAAAAGCACAAGATGATGGCCATATCATGTCACTTATGATTTGCATGTGATGTTAATACTTTTATGCAACTTATTTTACTTACGACGACGGTAGAATTATAAGGTGATCCCTCACGAAAATTTCAATATGAAAATTGTGTTCTCCCCAAGTGTGCACCATTGAGAATGTTTGCGTTTCAAAGCACCACGTGATGATCGGATGTGATAGACTCTATGTTCGCATACAACGGGTGCAACCCAGTTTTGCACATGTGGAACACTTAGGTTAAACTTGACGAGCCTAGCATGTATAGACATGGCCTAGTAACACAAGAGACCGAAAGTTCGAACATGAGTCATACAGTAGATATGATCAACATGGAGATGTTCACCATCGAAACCAGCTCATCTCACGTGATGATCGGACTTGGGTTGGTGAATTTGGATCATGTTACACTCGAAAAATCGGATGGATGTTGATTTGAGTGGGAGTTCTTAGGTAACATGATTAATTGAACTCATTATCATGAACAATAGTCTAAATAATCTTTGCAAATTATGTTGTAGATCAATGGCTCGTGCGGTAGTTCACCGAAATTTCAATGCATTCCTAGAGAAAGCTAAGCTGAAAGATGATGGAAGCAACTTTGTGGACTGCACCAGTAATCTAAGGATTATCCTCACGGTTACCCAAAAGGTTTATGTCCTTGATGCACCGCTTGGTGCGCCACCCGCTCCCGCGTCTGTGGACGTTATGAATGCCTGGCAGTCGCGTGTTGATGACTATTGCAAAGGCATTTTGAATGTCATGGAACATATGAGATGTTCTAGGAGTTGAAGTTTTTTTGTGAAAAATGCCCGGATCGAGAGGTATGAGACACGCGATAAGTTCTATACCTGCAACATGGAGTAGAATAGTTCTGTCAGTTAGCACATAGTCAGAATTTCTGGGTATTACAACCGTCTAGCTGAGTTGGGAGTTGAGCTCCCGCCTGAGGCAATCATTGACAGAGTCCTTCAATCACTGCCACCTAGCTACAAGAGCTTTGTGTTGAACTATAACATGCAAGGGATGACTAGGTCAGTCAATGAGCTGTTCGCTATGTTGAAAGTTGTGGAAGTAGACATCCAGAAGGAGAATCAAGTGTTCATGGTCAATAAAACCACTAGTTTCAAGAAGAGCAAGGGAAAGAAGGGAAACTTCAAGAAAGGTGGCAAAGCAGTTGCTCCTATCATGAAGAAACCCAAGGCTGGACCCAAGCCAGAAACTGAGTGCTTCTATTGCGAGGGAACTGGCCACTGGAAGCGGAATTGCCCCAAGTATCTGCCCGACAAGAAGGGGGCCAACATCAACAAAGGTATATATGGTATACATGTTGTTGATGTCTACCTTACCAACTCTCGTTGTACTGCCTGGGTATTTGATACCGGTTCGGTTGCTCACATTTGCCACTCAAAGCAGGGACTATGGAATAGACGCAGGTTGGCGAACGAAGAAGTGACGAAGCCCGTGGGAAATGGTTCCAAGGTTGATATGATCGCCGTCGGCACGCTCGTTCTTCGATTACCATCGGGATTAGTGATGAACCTAAATAATTGTTATTTAGTGCCTACGTTGAGCATGAACATTATATCTGGATCTTGTTTAATGTGACACGGTTACTCACTTAAATCAGAGAATAATGGTTGTTCTATTTATATGGGTAATAACTTTTATGGTCATGCACCCATTGTCAGGGGCTTATTCTTGTTGAATCTCGATAGTGATGATACACATGTTCATAACATTGATGCCAAAAGATGTAGAGTTGATAATTATAATACCACTTTCTTGTGGCACTGTCGCTTAGGTCATATTGGTGTAAAGAACATGAAGAAGCTCCATGCTGATGGACATTTGGAATCACTTGATTTTGAATCACTTGACACATGCGAACCATGCCTCATGGGCAAGAGGACTAAATCCCCATTTTCCGGAACAATGGAACAGGCAAGTGACTTATTGGAAATCATACATACTAATGTGTACGTGCGGTTTGATGAGTGTTGACATGCGCGGTGGATATTGTTACTTTCTCACCTTCACCGACGATTTGAGTAGATACGGGTATATTACTTAATGAAGGATAAGTCTGAAACATTTGAAAGGTTCAAGCAATTTCAGAGTGAAGTTGAGAATCATCATAACAAGAAGAACAAGTTCCTACGATCTGATCGAGGGGTAGAGTATCTGAGTTATGAGTTTGGCAATCACTTAAGAAAATGTGGAATTGTTTCACAGTTGACACCTCTTGGAACACCACAACGTAATGGTGTATCCAAACGTCATAATCGTACCTTGTTGGATATGGTGCGTTCTATGATGTATCTTTTTGCCCTGCCACTATCATTTTGGAGTTATGCGTTAGAGACAGCTGCATTCACTTAAAATAGGTCACCATCTAAGTCCGTGGAAACGACACTGTGTGAACTGTGGTTTGTCAAGAAACCTAAGTTGTCTTTTCTTAAAGTTCGGGGCTGCGATGCTTATGTCAAAAGGCTTTAGCCAGAAAAGCTCGAACCCAAAGCGGAAAAATGCGTCTTCATAGGATACCCAAAGGAGACGGTTGGGTACTCCTTCTATCTCAGATCGGAGGGCAAAGTGTTTGTTGCTAAGAATGGGTCCTTTCTCGAGAAAGAGTTTCTCTTGAAATAATTGAGCGGGAGGAAGATAGAACTTGATGAGGTTATTGAACCCTCACTTCAACCAGAGAGTAGCACAGCGCAGAAATAAGTTTCTGTGGCACCTATGTCAGTTGAAGAGGAAGATAATGATAGCGATCATGAAGTTTCGGGTCAAGTTACTATCAAACCGTGTAGGTCGACAAGGATACATATTACACCTGAGTGGTACGGCAACCCTCTCTTAGAGGTCATGTTGTTGGACCACGATGAACCTACGAGCTATGGAGAAGTGATGGTGGGCCTGGATTTTGACAAATGGTTAGAGGCCATGAAATCCGAGATGGAATCCATGTATGAAGACAAAGTATGGACTTTGGAAGTATTACATGAAGGGCAAAAGGCTGTTCAGAATAAATGGATCTTGAAAAGGAAGACAGACGCAGACGGTAATGTCACCGTCTATCAAGCTCAACTTGTGTCAAAGGGGGTTTTCACAAGTTCAAGGAGTTGACTACGATGAGACTTTCTCACCCGTAGCGATACTTAAGTCCGTCAAAATAATGTGGGCAATAGTTGCATTTTTTGATTATGAAATCTGACAGATGGATGTCAAAATAGCATTCCTTAACGGTTTCCTTAAGGAAGAGTTGTATATGATGCAACCAGAAGGTTTTGTCGATCCAGAAAATGCTGACAAACTGTGCAAGCTCCAGCGATCCAGTTATGGGTTGGTGCAAGCATCTCAAAGTTGGAATCTTTGCTTTGATAAGGTGATCAAAGTGTTTGGGTTTATACAAGTTTTTGGAGAAGCTTGTATTTACAAGAAAGTGAGTGGGAGCTCTATAGCGTTTCTTATATTATATGTGGATGACATATTGCTGATTGGAAACAATATAGAACTTTTGGAATACGTGAAGGAATATTTGAACAAGAGTTTTTCAATGAAGGACCTAGGAGAAGCTACTTCCATATTAGGCATCAAGATCTATAGAGATAGATCGAGACACTTGATAGGACTTTCACAAAGCACATACCTTGATAATATTTTTAAGAGGTTCAAAATGGATCAGTCCAAGAAGGGGTTCTTGCCTGTTTTGCAAGGTGTGAAGTCGAGTAAGACACAATGCCCATCGACTTCATAGGATAGAGAAAATATGAGTGTCATCCCCTATGCTTCTGCCATAGGCTCTATCATGTATGCGATGCTGTGCACGAGACCAGATATCAGCCTTGCCATAAGTATGTCCGGAAGGTTTCAAAATGATTAGGAGTGGAACACTGGACAACGGTCAAGAATATCCTGAAGTACCTGAAAAGGACTAAGGAAATGTTTCTCGTTTATTTAGGTGATCGAGATCTCTTTATAAAGGGTTACGTCGATCCAAGCTTTGACACTGATCCGGATGACTCTAAGTCTCAAACCGGATACGTGTATATTCTAAATGGGGGAGAGGTAAGCTGGTGCAGTTCCAAGAAAAGCGTGGTAGCTGATTCTATACGCGAAGCCGAGTACATAGTTGCCTCGGGGGCAGCAAATTAAGGATGGTGTCTGGATGAAGTAGTTCATGATAGATCTTGGAGTTATGCCCAGTGCACTGGACCCAGTGACTCTGTTATGTGACAACACTGGTGCCATTGATCTGGCCAAGGAACCAAGGTTTCACAAGAGGACTAGACACATAAAGCGACGCTTCAATTCCATCCGCGATGCGATCAAGGAGGAGGACATAAACATTTGCAAAGTGCACATGGATCTGAATGTTGCAGATCCGTTGACTAAACCTCTTCCAAGGAAAAAACATGATCGACACCAGGACTCTATGGGTGTCAGATTCATTACCATGTAATACTAGATTATTGACTCTAGTGCAAGTGGGAGACTGTTGGAAATATGCCCTCGAAGCAATAATAAAGTGGTTATTATTATATTTCTTTGTTCATGATAATCGTTTATTATCCATGCTATAACTGTATTCATTGGAAACTTACATGTGTGGATACATAGACAACAACATGTCCCTAGTGAGCCTCTACCAAACTAGCTCGTTGATCAAAGATGGCTATGGTTTCCTAGCCATAGACAGGAGTTGTCATTTGATAATGGGATCACATCATTGGGAGAATGATGTGATGGACAAGACCCAAACTATAAATGTAGCACATTATTGTATCAAGTTTATTGCTAGCGTTTTCTGCATGTCAAGTATATGTTCCTAAGACCATGAGATCATGCAACTCACTGACACCGGAGGAGTACCTTGTGTGTACCAAACATTGCAACGTAACTGGGTGACTATAAATGTGTTCTACAGATATGTCTGAGCGTGTCTGTTGAGTTGACATGGATCCAGACTGGGATTTATCACTCCGTATGATGGAGACGTATCTCTGGGCCCTCTCGGTAATACAACATCACAAGAACTTTGCAAACAATGTGACTAAGGAGTTAGTCTTCGGATCGTGTATTACGGAACGAGTAAAGAGACTTGCCAGTAACGAGATTGAACTAGGTATGGAGATACCGACGACCAAATCTCGGGCAAGTAACATACCAATAGACAAAGGGAACTACATATGGGATTAACTGAATCCTTGACATCGCGGTTTGACAGATAAAGATCTTCGTAGAATATGTAGGAACCATTTTGGGCATCCAAGTCCCGCTATTGGTTATTGACGGTGGAGGTGTCCCGGTCATGTCTGCAGGGTCTACACACTTAACATTTGGTGACGATATAAGTATAGTTGAGTCATTATGGTGGTTACGGAAGGTTGTTCGGAGTCCCGGATGTGATCCCGGATGTGACGAGGAACTCCATAATTGTCCGTAGGTGAAGATTGATATATTGGACGAAGGATATTGGAGTCCGGAAGTATTTCGGGGGTACTGGGTGATGACCAGCATGGCCAAAAGGGGTTTCGGGGGGCCCCGGCAAGTTTTGGGGGCCCTCATGGGCCAAGGGCAAGGGGCACCCCCGCCCACTAAGGGACTGTGCGCCCCAAACCCCCTTCCTACCTTACTAGAGGAGGTGGGGCGCCTCCCTAGGGCAGCCGGCCCCTTTGCCTTGGGGGCCAAGGCTCCTAAGGGTACATAGGGGGGCCAAACCCCATCCAGGGTTGCCCCATCTAGGCAGCCACCCCCAGGAGAAATGCTAGGGGCGCCACCCCTCCTCCCTTCCTCCTATATATAGATGTGGAGAGGGAGGGCACCCGCACCCAAGATAACCAATCTACGCCACGGTGCTACCCTTCCTCTTCCTCATAGCCATCTTCTTCTCCGTAGTGCTTAGGGAAGCATTACTAGGATTTCTCCACCACCACCGCCACCACGCCATCGTGCTGACCGAGGACTCGAGCTGCTACTTCACCATCGCTCGTTGGATCAAGGAGGTGAAGGCGTCATCAAGCCGTACATGTGTTGAACCCGGAGGTGCCGTCCGTTCGACACTAGATCGGAGTTCGCGGGACGGATCGTGATTGGACCGCGAAAACGTTCGACTACATAAACCACATTACTTAACACTTCCGCTTAGCAATCTACAAGGGTATGTAGATCCAATATCTCCTCTCATAGATGGTCATCTCCTAGATTGATCTAGGTGCTCTCGGCATTGATCTCCCCTTGGACCTTGGTCATCTGCTCTCGAAGCTTTGCAATCACCACATTGCGTTTTGCTTGATTCTTTGCAATGAGCTCGGTCACCCGTAGGGTTGTTAGAGTAGTCATTAATTCAGATAGAAGTTGAGCCGACGACCTCGCTGAGCCGGACATTCCAGGAGCGGCTGCCGACGTGTCAGCTATGGCCGCTGCTCTCATTGATGTTGAGTTGTGAGCCAGCGACGTCCCTGCCGTGAAGATGGCGGCTCGGCACAACGGATCACAGGGGTCCGGAATATTATTCTCCTCGGCAGCCCCCAAGCCCGCCGTCATGAAGCCGGTAAATTGATTCAGTCTCTTCAGTCGAGGACTCATCATCTGTGTTGACAAGAGTCTCTCCTACAGACACAAAATTCTCTAGGAGTTCCACGCCCTGCGTGAAACCAACGAATACGTGCTTCCGGCCAGCTTGAATCCGGGCGGGTTGCGTGCACCGAGCCGGCTCAACAAGGTTGGTGCATAAGTCCAGCTTGGGTCCAGACCCGCCGATCTTTTTGATGAAGACTTGGATTTTGCCGAAGGGAACCCGGTACCCGTACTCGATTGAGTCAGCCTCGGGACCCAAGTCGTCATCGTCGATGTAGAGCTTGCCGCGTCGAATCTTAGTCATCCTTCCCACAACGTATCCCTCGATCCCTGGGAAAGAGCCCTTCAACAACTTGAAACCATCGTGCGCTGGCCCCGCGGTGAGTGCCAACTGTCGTGGTTTTGTCACGGCAGTTGTCCTAGTGTGAGGACTCAGATGTGAGGCCATCACAACTGGGTCGGGGTTGAGCAGAATCGAGAGACACGAGTTTACTCAGGTTTGGCCTCATGATTGAGGTAAAAGCCTACTCCTGCTTCTTTGCTTCTACAAGAGTATCGATTACAAGGGAGCGAATTCTCTTGACCTAGCTATTGATTGATTGTAATTTAGTCTATCTGCCCCGGGGACTCGCCTTTATATATAGGTCGAGGCCCAGGGCTTACAAGAGTTTGGGTCATACTATGACCCATGACTTAATACGTCTCTGACTTGTCTTGTCTTGTGGACAAGGAAACCTCTAGGCAGCTTGTTCATCCAGGCCGTAAGCCGCCGTCGCTCCGTCCTTGGGCTCTAAGCCGGCCCACTCGGTGAATGGCCCCGCAGGTCTGGTACTTGGGCTACATGGCCCGTCTTAGGACTTGATCTATGAGCCGCCATCAATATGACGCGACCTTCTCATGGCGGGTTATATCGGGGGGTCATATCCCCAGTAGTAACAGTGACCTGCTAGACCCTGGAGCACATGGCTGAGACCACTGGGTCGAACTCCTTATCAAGTCGAGCGAGGATGCGAGAGACAACGTTTCTTCATCAACCTTCTTCACTGAAGCAATTATTTCATCACACAAATTTCGAATCTTACCAATATATTCAGTAATGCTGGTGTCGGTGTCAAAACCGGCGGATCTCGGGTAGGGGGTCCCGAACTGTGCGTCTAGGCGGATGGTAACAAGAGACGAGGGACACGATGTTTTACCTGTGTTGGGCCCTCTCGATGGAGGTAAAACCCACGCCCTGCTTGATTAATATTGATGGTATGGGTATTACAAGAGTGGATCTACCACGAGATCAAGGAGGCTAAACCCTAGAAGCTAGCCTATGGTATGATTGTTGTAATGTATGTTGTCCTACGGACTAAAGCCCTCCGGTTTATATAGACACCGGAGGAGGCTAGGGTTACACAGAGTCGGTTACAATGGTAGGAGATCTACATATCCGTATTGCCAAGCTTGCCTTCCACGCCAAGAAAAGTTCCATCCAGACACGAGCCGGAGTCTTCAATCTTGTATCTTCGTAGTTTTGGAGTCCGGCGGATAACGATAATCCGGCCGTCCGGACACCCCCTAGTCCAGGACTCCCTCAGTAGCCCCTGAACCAGTCTTCAATGACGATAAGTCCGACGTGCATAATGTTCGGCATTGCAAGGCGGGTTCCTCCCTTGAATAATCCAGAGAAGATCATGAACACCAGGATAGTGTCCGGCTCTGCAAAAATAATTTCCACATTCCACCGTAGAGAGAATAAAATGTATACTTAGTTCAATCTGCTGACATATTATGCGGCGTGACGTCACACCGCTACCAAGCCTTTGTTTGAATCGTTTTTTACTGTACCACCTCAGCATGTTTAGCGAAGCGGTTTCCTTGGCACGTCTTGTCGAAGCAGAGATCGTGTTCCCCTTATTCCGGGATTCTCATCAATACGTGCGTGGGTAACCCAACCGCGCCATTGATGGTGGCGCTTGGGAGATAAGCGAGTTTTACCAGGCTGGTGGGGGACGCATAGTTTTGTCCGCCTATATATAAGGGATAAGGATTCACCTTCTCACATACGCCTTCTTCCTCCTTTGCTTATCCCCGCGAACTCAAGCTCCAACGCCCGAGCTCGCGCATCTCGCCTCGACCTTCTCCGAATATGTCCGGAGCGGGAGGTAAATGGTTGGCCTCCACCGCTAAGGAGGAGGACATCACCAAGCTGCGCAGCGCCGGATACCTTTTCGGCGATATCGCGCATCGGCTGCCCGACGAGGGGCAGCTCATCCCTACCCCCGGGCCTCATGAGAGGGTCGTCTTCCTCCCGCACTTCCTCCGCGGACTAGGCTTTCCGCTCCATCCATTTGTCCGGGGGCTCATGTTTTACTATGGCCTGGATTTCCACGATCTGCCGCCGAACTTCATCCTCAACATCTCGGCGTTTATCATCGTGTGCGAGGCCTTCCTCTGCATCCAGCCCCACTTCGGCCTGTGGCTCAAGACCTTCAACGTCAAGCCGAAAGTTGTGAAGGGCACGCAAGCGGAATGCGGAGGCGCCATGTTGGGCAAATTGCCCAACGTCCCTTGGCTTGAAGGGACCTTCGTGGACTCCGTCAAGGGGTGGCAATCGGGGTGGTTCTACAGCACCGAGCCACGCAAACCCACATGGGCGGCGGCCCCCGAGTTTAGATCTGGCATCCCCACGCAGCTCACCTCCTGGAAAGAAAAGGGCTTGCAGTGGGGGAATCCGGTGGAGGTGACGGGACTCCGAGCATGTATCAAGAAGATGGTGAGCAACAGGCTCAGGCTCGTCGACGTGGTCCAAGTCATGCTCATCCGGCGGATCCTCCCATGCCAAGAACGGACATTTAATTTGTGGGAGTTCAATCCGGAACAGCACCAGGCGCTAAGCGGGCTCTTCGATACAACATACGAAGGCGCCTGGAGGGTGCTGTTCAAGGGCGCCGAAGCCCCCGCGTCCGCGACCGAAGACCGCGGATTCAGCTCGCAGTATCCAACTGACGAGGTAAGTGATTCAACCCCATTACGGGACACTTGTGATAATTAGATTGACTCTAGTGAGGTTTCATTCTGCCTCTTCCTTTGACAGGAATGGATGGAGAAGGCCAAGCTGCTTATCAGCCCGGCTCCCATGCCAGAAGACCCAGTGGACGCCCGCTTAGCAGGGCTGCTGGTTCCGCACCGCACGTGGTGCCGGAGAAGAAGGCCAAGAAGGTGGCGCGGGGACTCAAAGAGTTCCGAATCGAGCGCCCGATGACGACGCAGACTCCTCCCTAAAGACGAGGAGGAGGAGTATTCTCTCCCGGAGGAGGGAGAGAAGAAGAGAAAGGCTTCCCCGATCGGGGAGGCCGAAGGGTCCAAGAGGGGGAGAACTATCCCCTGGACAGTTTCGCCAACATCAGCGTTGGCGAGGATGAGTGGCCTCCAAGGGCCAGGCGTCCGGCAAGATCGTAAGTATCTGGATCATTTATATGCCGTACTTTTCATGTCACGTAGTATCCTTCTAACGCCGCATTTTGTCCGTAGTCCGGTCGATGACGATCTTCCCGACTCATCGAGCGGGTCGTTGGCCTCGTCGGATGTGAATTCCATCCCGACTGCCTCTACCCCACGCGTCGACGAGGACGCCGAGGTGGGATCCCAGAGAAGGACCCACCAGGAGGAGGCTCCGGAGGCGCCGTCAGGCAGCCTCCCGGACTTTGTGCCGGACTCTACGTCGGAACCCGCAGTGGTTCCGAGTCCGCAAGCGGCCCTTCAAAGAAGGGCAAGACCGTGACGCCCGCGCCTCCGCTCAACCGAGGCGCCGGATAGCTTGTTGAGGCGCTTAAAGGCGCTTCCATCGAGGAAGAACACCGCACTATCATGAGTGCGGTGATTGAGAAGGTTCAGCTCGCTAAGAGCGGGCTGACTGAAGCTCGCAGCAGCCTTCGATGTGCTTTGAGGTAAGAAGTTAAAATTATGTAATGTAGTACCGCATAGACGGTAGCCTCGATGCTTAGTTCGTGTTCGGAAAGAAAAGCGGACCGAGGATCTACCAAGATATCGCAGGGTTGCTAAAAAATATGTCAATATGGGTTTGTAGGCTGCTGTTGCTGGCCTCTGCCGCTTAACGGCGGAGGTCGATGTCTGAAGAAGGACCTCGGCGGTTCGAGCAAGAGCTCGCCATGCCAAGAGGCAGCTCGAGGAAAAAGAAGGTGAGTAACACCACTTTGAATAGGTACCTTACGGAAAAGGATTTTGGTTGCAATAAAACTTGACAAGGATAATATGTGTATTGCAGGGGCCACTAACAAGGTGGCAGCCCTGAAGGATGCTGTGTCCGTGGCCGAACGCAATGCGGCCGTGGAACGGGCCGAGCGAGAAAAGCAAGAGGCACGGGTGGCGGAAGTTCGGCAAGAGCTCCAGGCTCTCATGGAAAAGCATGAGAGTTTGGAGCGTGACTCCAAGACTTGAGAGTCCGAGCTTGCCTCGGCTCTCGAAAGTGCCAAGTCCGCCAAGGCCGAAGCCCGTAAGGCCCTTCAGGAGGTTGAGGACATGAAGAAGATAGCGGCGGGTAAGGCATTTTTCATGCAAAGCAGGCATGTTAATGTGAACTACCTGACACTTACCCGCATTCGGAGCTCTCCAGGGGCGTTTGCAGATCTGCCGCGTAGTGCGTCTGATGCCGCCGCATTCTATCGTGGCAAGGATGGGAGCTCGATGGAGAAGGTCTTCGGTCTCGATGACGCTGAGGCCGGCCATCCGGTGCCCCAAGCGACCAGTGAAGCAGCTGGTCGAACTCCTAAGGTAGCCGAGGAGGCCATGAAGGGCCTCATAGTCTAGCTGTGGCTGGACAAAGCTATGCCAGGGAGCTACTTTGGCCTCGGCGGCGGCTGGTGGATGCAGGCCCCAGGTGGAGGTCGTCAGCGCTCGCTTTGTATTGAAGGCGCTCGCCGGGCTCTTGCCCGCATAAAGGTGCAATGGGGCAAGTTGGATGCGGAGAAGCTTCTCACGGACCCACCGCCGCCGGGCAAGGAGTATCGCACGCCGGAGAAGTATTATAAAATTGTCCTGAAGGGAGCCTGCGATATTGCAGATGAGTGCTCTCGAAATGTAATCTTTGAGTGAACTCGCTATGTATTTATCCTGTGCGCTGAAAACTTCGTTCATATGCGCCATGAGCAACACTTGTTTAATTTAAAACATTACCTTCTGTGCGGCCGTTTATAAAATATGAGAGATGGCAAGTCGTTGGCTTTAGCCCCCAAGCCGCGAGTGCTGGGGTGTTCGGGATAAACATGAGAACTCTTGTTCCCATTGTTGGGTCCATCGAGGGAGGCGCTCAACACAACGAACAAGGCAACCGGACTTATAATGCTTGAACACTCTCACTTAGCCATAGAATTCTATAATTTTAAATTTCGGCGAAGCCCCTGGTATTCAGAAGACCGAATCCGGGGCGCTATCCACGCCTTCTTCGGACATTGTCCAGAACTTCGCTCGAAGCGGCGTGAGTCTTTAAGGACCCGAAAAAAACCTCTCGAACAGCGACCAGTCTCTTGCCTTATCATGCCAGTCAGTTTTAGCTTTCTCCACTGAGGCGCTCGCCCGGCTCAACCGGGGCGCAATCGTAGTGGATCTCCCAGTGCTACCTTAGCCGACGGAACGGAACGTAAGGCACCAAAACATGGGAGCCGGGCAAACCCAACTATTGACCCAAGACATGATTCGGAGCCGATTCATATAATGCTATAAGTTCGGGGTGCCGCACTTGTGAAAGTGTCCGGACTTATCACACCATAATTTGGGGAACAGAAGCCCCTGGCGTATTCAGCCGTACCAAAATATACGGGTGCAAGATGTCATGTGATGAACATATATATAAAAGATAATGCCATTGCAATAAAAAGGTGCTGCATTATTTATGAAAGAAAGTCTGCTAGTAGAGCGGATGATACAAATAGTCTTGATAAGCAAGGGATTTGGACTAAATAAACATGTCCCCCTCGGGGTGAGCTGCGACTTGGTGTATATAATCGAATTTAATGCTCGTAATTGAGACCACCTGAATGTTTGTCGCGGCCTTCTTTAGTCCCTGACTGTTGCATCATGAGTTGGCAGGTTTGCCGCGGACAGGCTTCGTTAATGAGTCCTGCGTACATAAAAGAAGAAAAATAAAAAGGGCGGCACACTTGCGAGCCCCGGTGTGGTCGAACCGTACTGGGGTGCATTGCGATCGTGCCCCCTCCCTGTGCCCATGGTATCTCCAAGGCGTAATGATGTACGCGGAGTGTTATTCTTGCGATCATGCGCGGGCGAGGTTGGGGCCGCATTACTCTGGCGATGCTCGATCGCGCCAGGTGGTCTTGGTTGGCGTTGCTCCGGGCGCGCTTTGCTGTATCCGGCCGTTTAACGGCCGGACTAGAGAATTGCCTTAGCAGGCTGCTCTGTACTTCTGCCGCGAGAGCCGCTGTATGTTCCTCCGTTCGGAGGGAGCGTTCCGTATTCCCATTGACCGTGATGACTCCACGAGGGCCTGGCATCTTGAGCTTTAGGTATGCATAATGCGGCACCATGTTGAATTTTGCAAACGCGGTTCGTCCGAGCAGGGCATGATAACCACTGCGAAACGGGACTATGTCGAAGATTAACTCTTCGCTCCGGAAATTATCCGGGGATCCGAAGACCACTTCGGTTTGGTGAGCTGCATGCAGTTGGCTTCCACTACTGGTATGACACCTTTAAAGGTTGTCTTTGTAGGTTTAATCCTTGATGGGTCTATGCCCATTTTGCGCACTGTATCCTGATAAAGCAGGTTCAGGCTGCTACCGCCGTCCATCAGGACTCTCGTGAGGTGGAACCCATCGACGATTGAGTCTAAAACCAATGTGGCGAATCCGCCATGGCGTATGCTGGTCGGATGGTCTCTTCGATCGAAAGTGATCGGACAAGAGGACCATGGGTTGAACTTTGGGGCGACTGGCTCCATCGCATAGACGTCCCGTAGTGCGCGTTTCCTCTCCCTCTTGGGTATGTGGGTCGCGTATATCATATTCACCGTCCGCACTTGCGGGGGAAAACCCTTCTGTCCTTTGTTGTTCGGCGGTCGGGTCTCTTCCTCGTCGTCGCTATTTAGCCCCTTTTCATTGTTTTCGGCAATTAACTTGTCGGCTTGCTTGAATACCCAGCAATCTCTATTGGTGTGGTTAGCTGGCTTGTCAGAGGTGCCGTGTATCTGGCATAAGCGGTCGAGTATTCGGTCCAGATTGGATGGACCCGGGGTGGTTCTTTTGAATGGCTTCTTCCACTGACCGGGTTTAGAGCCTCGGAATCCGGCATTGACGGCCGTATCCTCCTTATCGTCGCCGTTAATGCGGCGCTAGTTTTTTTTTCGTCGTGACCTGCCGTTGTTGTCCTTGGTATCCGGACTGCCAGAGTTTTTACGGAGATTGTTGCTGCGGGCTAGCCAGCTGTCCTCTCCCGCGCAAAAGCGGGTCATTAACGATGTGAGGGCTGCCATGGATTTCGGCTTTTCCTGCCCCAGGTGCCGGGCTAGCCATTCGTCCCGGATGTTATGTTTGAAGGCTGCAAGGGCCTCTGCATCCGGACAGTCGACGATTTGATTTTTCTTCGTCAAGAACCGTGTCTGAATTGTCCGCCGATTCGTCAGGCTGCTGAATGATGTGGCTTAGGTCATCGGCGTCGGTGGTCGCACATATGTGCCTTTGAAGTTATCAAGGAATGCGGCCTCCGTGTCTTCCCAACACCCAATTGACTCTGCGGGCAAGCTGTTAAGCCAATGCCGAGCTGGTCCTTTAAGCTTGAGGGAGGTACTTGATGGCGTGGAGATGTCGCGCGGGCCATATGGATGTGGAGAAGATAGTCTTGATCCACACGCTGGGTCTGTTGTGCCATCGTAAGATTTGATGTTTACGGGTTTAAACCCTTCGGGGATCTGATGATCCATTACTTCGTCAGTGAAGCATAACGGATGTGCGGCGCCCCTGTATTGAGCGATATCGCGGCGCAGCTCGAGAGAGCGCTGTCTGCTATGTTCGGCCCGGCCGGGGTTATTGTATCCGGCACGACGGTATTTGTCATGGGTCGTAGGGCGCCCACGTGATCCATAGATGGATCTGGATTGCCTTGCTTTGTCCTCCAATATGTCTCACAAGTCCGGCGCGTTCCCTCTTGGCTTCGTACTTTTGGAGCGATGCCGGGGTACGGTAGTGGCTGGGGGCTTGGATGCCTCTCTGTCACGACCACGCGGTGGTCGGTCACCATATCGTCTTGTTGGTGATGGAGGTGTGTATGCTTCCTCCTCTAATCGGGGAGCAGCTTGCGTCTTGGGTAACTTTTGGAGGACGTTCGAGTTTATACTCTTGACGCGAGGACCTCGGTCCATCGATCGCCAACAGTCTGATCAGCTTGAAGCTGTTGCTTTTTTTCTTTAGGCTGTTTGTTGTGGCGATAAGCCTGCGCTTGAAGCGCTCTTGTTCGACGGGATCCTCGAGTGCAGCGAATTCGTCATCGTTGAGGCTTGCTTCGTCTTCGGGGAGGCATATAGTTATGATGCTCAACCTCTTAAATCGCCGCCCCCACATGGGGGCTTGCTTCTGCATCCTCTGCGCCGAGTCTTCTTTGGAGGGATTGTCTTCGGCGCTCGAGTGTTATTATCTCTGTGCGGAATCTCCATTCTTCTTGTGGCGGGATTTAGAGCGGCGCCACGACGGCGTTTGGGCTGCTTCTTTAAAGAGTCGCCTCCGCTTCTTCGCCATCCCGTCTTTTGGGGTGTCCACCATATATATGTCGATGACGAGGTGGTCTTCGAGTGCCTGTAGGCGCTGGTTCTTGTTAAATCTCCGCATCGCCGTCCATAGCGTCGATGTCTTGAGTCGTAGTCTAGCATGTCGGTTAGATCGTCGACAGTGGCTACAAAGTGGGTGGTGGGTGGGCTCTGAATTTCTTCGTTGTCCATATCCCAACCATCCTGGCCATAATCCGGCCAGGACTCTCCTGACAACGAGAGATGCTTTAGTGAATTCAAGATATCGCCGAAAGGCGAGCATTGGAAGATGTCCGCGGCGGTGAATTCCATAACGGCGCCCAATCCGGATCGATTGGTAGGGCGCGGGAGGTTGAGTCCGGCAGGAGTCCGGCGCCTCGGAATCACGAGTTTCGCGGGGACAAGATTGGTGTTCGCTCCATCGCCGTGGATGTTGAAGCCCCTGTGGCGGCGTCTATCCACCGCCCTTAGTGCAGGCGATCGGCTCGGGCTAATGGCGAAGCTGATCCGCAGCGCCACCAAGGCTTTGCTCGTGGCGAGCTAGATCATGCCCATCGCCACAGCGCGGCGCGCTTCGGTCAGGCTCGAGTCCGTCGAAGATCAAGTCTCCGCGGACATCGGCCGTGAAGTTTAAGCTTCAAATTTGACTGACGGCCGGGGCGTAGCTTCGATCTGCTCCGGATGGCCAAGTGAATTGGCCCGCAGGCGGCCGCTGAATCGAAGATCTGTCCGGGAGAAAAGTCTCACTGGACAGCGTTGCTGGTTGAAGATGCCATCAAGCCTATCGGTGACGACACGGAGGAACTCTCAATGAAAGCACCAATGTCGGTGTCAAAACCGGCGGATCTCGGTAGGGGGTCCCGAACGTGCGTCTAGGCGGATGGTAACAAGAGGCGAGGGACACGATGTTTTACCCAGGTTGGGCCCTCTCGATGGAGGTAAAACCCTCACGCCCCTGCTTGATTAATATTGATGATATGGGTATTACAAGAGTGGATCTACCACGAGATCAAGGAGGCTAAACCCTAGAAGCTAGCCTATGGTATGATTGTTGTAATGTATGTTGTCCTACGGACTAAAGTCCTCCGGTTTATATAGACACCGGAGGAGGCTAGGGTTACACAGAGTCGGTTACAATGGTAGGAGATCTACATATCCGTATTGCCAAGCTTGCCTTCCACGCCAAGGAAAGTTCCATCCGGACACGAGCCGGAGTCTTCAATCTTGTATCTTCGTAGTTTTGGAGTCTGGTGGATAATGATAATCCGGCCGTCCGGACACCCCCTAGTCTAGGACTCCCTCAGCTGGTGTTTCCCTTTCTCAAGGTTTGTCAGCGCAATCCCGAAGTTGACAGTCCTTGCACGGGTGTGGGAGGTCAGCGTCCCTTGCACCGTGTTCCATATCACTACTGCGGTGTGGCAAGTCGCCACTTGGATCGCTATCTGGTGTGGGAGGGTGGTCAATAGATAGGAAACACTTGCTGATCACGCGCCTACCACACAGAGAACTCCGGTTGGGGAGCCTTGGACTTGGTCTTGCCATCGTTAGAGGTGACTTCAATGGTCATGGGCGGCACCGTCTGCTCGACGTTGAGGTACTTCAATGGTCAGAGCCGCCCTGATTGCAGAGAGCACGGTGTCGCGCCACAGAGCTTCGTTCCATCTCGTGAGCTTCCCTGTTGCGGCGTACGCAAATGGAGAGGAGGTGAAAGAGAATTTGAAGAGCTTGCCATGGATGACCTCGACGCCGGCCCTGATTACCATGAAAAACAGATGGACGCGTATGCGTCGTAGCAGAGACGCGTGCGTGTTTAAATTTAAATAGTTGAACAAAGTATACAAAGCTATACAAAGGATAAGATCATATCTAGTCTAACAACCTGCCTAGAGTAGTACAACACAAGTCACGCACGCACATATACATCATCACATACAGGTCACGTTACATCGACATATGACACAACCCTATCGTCTAACAAGGGAGAACATAAAAACTGCGTAGTTTTCCTACCCTAGCTGCCGTCACCACCATGCGATTTGGGAGGCCATCTCTTTTCTCCGATCTCTACTGGCCGGGGCGCTGGCCCCCTCTCACTTCGGCCGCTGCTGCGGCGGCAGGAGGGAGGGGGGCCCGTTCCTCTGCTGTGTAGTTAGGTTTTGTATTTGTAGGTCGTGGTGTGTCGTTGGGGTGGTGGGACGGCGCCCGGACGAATAAATCTGCTTCAACTCCACTCCCACACCGGCGGTGCCCTTCATGGTGGCGTCTCGGAGTTGATGCCATCGTATCTCTGCCGATCCCTCAGATCGGCAACGTTAGGGTTCATGGATGATTTTGGCGAGGCGGCGGCGGCGACTCCATCAGGTGTATCTCTCATTCTGCTCTGTCCCTGTTGTTGTGGCGTTGTCTCCGACGTCATGGTGGAACAGGGAGGTTTTTTCGTTCAGGAGTACGCACAGGCGGTTGTCTATGCAAGTGACAGCTAGAAGATGGAGTATCTTGGGTTGGGTCTGTGTTTGAAGGCTGGCAGTTCTGGTTTCCTTCTCCGACGACGTCGTCATGCGGGTGTGTCACTTCTGAAGTTCGATGGCGTGTCCGGGGACATGTTGGCCCGGTCTGATTCTTTCAACGGCTATGGTTTTGCTTCTGGCAAACTATTTTGGAGGTCCGTAAAGCTACTGATCAGCGATGGAGCCGCATCGAGCTTGTGTGAAGAGGTGATCTGTTTTCTTACCCTTTGATGGCCGCTTCGTGATGTCGAAGGAAAGAGACAGGCGCTGGTATTTTGCATAGGATTTTTCTATATATAGTGGGTGCTTACATGACATGTAACTTGATCTTTATTCTATATAAATGAGACACGTATTACCATGCAAAAGAAAAGACACAGGGGAGAACGTTGACGCTGCTCAATAGGTTGGACGGTAGCAGCACGTGCTTGCACTGCGCAGATGCTGCTCGATCTACTTTGGCGATCTACTTGGCTCCAATCTATAAGTAATCCATATTCCCGTTGGTCAGATCCATCGATCGTGTTAGCTAGCTAGCAACTAATCCAAACAGCAAGAAAAGTTAACATGGCGCGAGTGGAGGCGCTGAGCATGAGCGGCCTGTCGGCGATCCCGGCTGAGTACGTGCGGTCGGTGGATGAGCGTCAGAGCCTTGGCGACGCCTACGACCAGGCGGCGGCAAGCTGGTCCACGGCGGGCTGCCAGCGTATCCCCGTCGTCGACATGGCCCCGTTCGATGCCGCCGACACGAGCTCTCCGGCGAGCGCCGCCGTCGTCGACGCCGTTCGCGCGGCCGCGGAGGACTGGGGCGTCATGCACGTGGCCGGCCACGGCATCCCGGACGATCTGATCGACGCGCTGCGCGGCGCTGGGACAGGGTTCTTCGGCATGCCGATCGCCGACAAGGAGGCCTACGCCAACGACCCGGCGGCCGGGAGATTGGAGGGCTACGGCAGCCGGCTCGCGGGCTCCGCCGGCGAGGACGGGAAGAGGGAGTGGGAAGACTATTTGTTCCACCAGCTCCACCCGGACGCCCGATCCGACCACGCGCGCTGGCCGGCGCACCCACCAGAGTACGTGCCCGTCACGAAGAGCTTCGGGGAGCGCGTGAGTGAGCTGGCGTCCCGGCTCCTCGCCATCCTCTCCCTCGGGCTCGGCGTCCCGGCGCCAACGCTAGAGCGCCGCCTCCGTCTCACCGACGAAGAAGTCGCCGTCGAGGACGATCTGCTGCTGAAGATGAAGATCAACTACTACCCGCCGTGCCCGCAGCCGGAGCTGGCGGTGGGTGTGGAGGCGCACACCGACGTCTCCGCGCTCTCCTTCATCCTCACCAATGGTGTACCGGGCCTCCAGGTCCTCAACAGCGCCGGGGCATGGGTCACCGCGCGCGATGAGCCCGGAACCCTCGTGGTCCACGTCGGCGACGCGCTCGAAATCCTCAGCAACGGGCGGTACACAAGCGTGCTCCACCGCGGGCTGGTCAACCGCCGCACCGTGCGCATCTCATGGGTGGTCTTCGCCGAGCCGCCACCCGACTCCGTGCGGCTGCGGCCGCTGCCGGAGCTCCTTGTGGACGGCGCCGAGCCACGCTTCGAGCCGCGCACCTTCAGGCAGCACCTGGAGAACAAGGTCCTCAAGAAGAAGGATTAATAAACTCAGCAGCAGCAGGAGCATTGTTGGTTTAATTCCGTTGCCCGAACGTGTTGCCCATGACAACAGAGGAGAACGATCTCTTGCAGAGGGATTCCTCTGAAGAAGAAGAGATTAAGGAAGCATAGTCGCTAGACAGTTAATAAACTCAACGCACACACGTACACCCTACCCCTATGAGTACCTCCGAAAAAGTGAGCCGGCATGTTATCTTGAAATTTACGAAGTCATCATAGGCGTCATTTTCTTAATTCAATGATCACTGGTGGAAAAAACTGTACGTCGACCACTTTGAGGTATGTAGATTTTCAGTAGTTTGGATGTAGCTCTAACACAAAAAAAAAACATGAAAGAAATGCAGAATCTCATATGGCGTACTTTGGATTCTACTACCTTGTTGTGTAGTTTCTACCTGCGCCAGAATATTTGGTCGGCAGTTTGTATACTAAATATATTGGAATATTAATTTGGGATTACGTATAGGGAAACTCTTACCATCACCCGGCGGATCCAATGCTGGGCGTCCACCGCCTCCAGCACGTGACGCGTGACCATGTGGACCCATTGCACCGCTACATCCTTCTTTCTTTATCTCCTTCCTAGTCGGCTCTTTTTTCCCAACTCTTGCAGTATGCCATGGCGGCCACCACCTCGAGCTTCTACAACTTCACTGCTCACATGAGCCAGCCGGCCACCGCCCCGTGCGCCGGCAGCCGGTGTTCGCCGGCGAAGTAGCCTTCCTCCGTCTTACCCTTCCTGCTCTTTTTCTCCGCCGCTCCCTCACTTCAAGTTGCTTTTCAGGCGAGGAACGACTCATCGTCGTGCTTCTGCAATAGCTGGAGTGGCGGCGCTACTGCTCTGTTGCGGTTGGCACCGACGTGCTTGACGCATGCAACATGGTAGTTGTTTCCGCAACACAGCCGTTGTTTCAGGAATTGTTTCTGCAACGCAGCCGTTGTTTCAGGAATTGTTTCTGCAATCTCCAAATTTTGGCAACATGGTAGTTGTTTTTGCAACGCAGTCATCATTTCAGGAATTGTTTTTGTAACGCGGTCGTTGTTTCATGAATTGTTTCTGCAACGCGACCGTTGTTTCTGCAATTGGGTTGTTGTTTCAGGAATTAATGTGTTGGGAAGGCGACGTGCGCGTGCGAGGAGTTAGATCAGATGGCTCGCGCGCGGAGATCTGACGGCTGTCGAGGTGGTGGATGTTTACTAGACATCTACCGGCATGTGTTTGGAAACAAACCACAATCCTCTAAAAAGAGATTCCTCCAAAAAGGTTGTCCAATATCCCGTTCATGAAGAAAGATGAATTCGAGTCAGAACCGTATTCGCGTAGAAAACAGATCCGAAAAATTGTCCACTCATCGGAAGGTTCCCGGAGTTTGAACGGTCCGATCGAGGTGGAATTTTGAGGGGTGGTAGATAGAGAAATTCCGCAGCAGATGGACAGTTGGATCTTCCAAAAGATGACCGAGATAAACGTTGGACGCCTCGCCCCAAACTCATCCAGATTCGACAGGGCTCCGGTAATATTGTAGATCGCTGGAGATTCCTCCATCGAAACGCGACCAAATTTTACATGTTTTTTTACTCTATTCCGCACAACTCCACCAAAGCAATCGTCAAAGTGATGCTCAAGGAGGCGGTGGCGGCAGATACAAATTCGTTGTTCGAAAAAACAGCACGGACGCTTGAGGGCAATGTTGACGTTGAGCCCCCGAGCTCCATGAATGATTCCTTCATGGTCTTGATAGAGATCGAATTGATGTTGATGAAGGACCTCATCCGAACATGATGATCTGAGATGGAGCGCAGTCCTCGGTCGAACCAAGGTGACTAATTGAGCCGGCGACGAGGATGCCGGCATCGCAGTTGATCTGCAGACTTGCCAATGATCCTTCGTTGATCCCACAAAGGAACTCTAAATGAAAGCACCATTGTTGGTGTCAAAACCGGCAGACCTCGGGGTAGGGATCCCGAGCTGTGGAGCCTGGATCGATGGGTAACAGGAGACGAAGGAGATGATGTTTGCCCATGTTCAGGCCCTTTTGCTGGAGTTAAAACCATACTCCTGCTTTTGTTTATATTGATGATGATGTATCAAGTACAGTGTTGATCTACCTCGATATAGTATGTTGTGGTCTAAAGCCTAAGGGTACGATTAATGTCATAATAATCTATCGACTAGCCGGGCCTTGGCTTATATAATGTCCCAGAGGCCTAGGATAACAAGAGTCCTAGTCAAATACGTTGGTGGACAGGAGTCCTTGTCTTGATCACCAAGTCTTGTGGAATCTTCCTCGTTTATGTCATCGGCTGCCCGAACTGGCCCATGAATGAACGGCCATGGTGGTCCTCGGTCCAATCCAACTAGTCGGGAGATTACGTGGTGAGTACCCCTAGTCCAGGACACCGTCAAATGGTGTTGAATTAAGGCTAAAGTTTAGAAGATGTGTTGACCAGGCTGAGCTTACATTGTGGGAGAAACTGGTTGACCACATAAGTCAGATTCAAAGACCACCTAGCCACGACTACAAAGCACTGAAGTGAGCCGAAAGCGTGCCGCTGTCATCGTCCCTCCCTCGTCGGAATCGAGCAATCCTTGTTGTAGTACACATCCAGAACAATAACTGCTGTTGATGAAGAGTGTAGATCGGAAGGATCCAATCTGAACACACGAGAACATAGACGAGCGATTAACAGATCCGAGCAAATTCACGAAAGACAGATTCGCCGGAGAAACACCTCCACACGTCCATCGACGATGCTAGACGCATCAACGGAACAGGAACTAAGCGAAGAGACCTATATTCCATCTTTACGGAGCCGCCGCCGTCTCGTCTTCCTGAGAAGGACACAAATCCTAACAAAACTAAAAAAAAAAATCTATAAACGGAGTCTTCCCATTGGCAAGGGCCGAGATCCACTCCATCCAAAGCCCTAAAACCAGTGAAGAGGAGGTGGACTGAAGACAGCCTCGTCTAGATGTGTTTTAGATTCTCTAGCCGCACGAGAGCATGCTTTTGTTGTTTTCCGTCCGTTTACGCGGTACCCAACGTGATTCAGCTGCGTGATCTAGTCCGGCACAGTAGTTGTTGCCAGATTTGTGCCATGATCAATTTCCCATTTTGAGAATAAAAAGCATGAGAAGAACAGAAAAAGAGCAGAACTTTGTGCGGGCAATTCTCTGTCTCACTCTCCGAACTCCTTTCTTCTGGATGATCTTTTGGTTCGGCCGGGCATCATGTCGACCTTCACGGCGGCTCACGTACTAGGCAGTACTCGACAATGACGCCGCGGACACGCGCGGTTTAGTCAGGCACATGGGTAGGACCATGACGCGTCGCCGCCGCAGGGAGATGATGGTTCCTCGGCATGTCATTCGGGAGATGAGCTTTATTGGACTCTATCCGAGAAAAAGGTCAAAACTAAACCTTAAACTTGTAGACCAAAGATAAATTGAACGTTGAACTTTGAATCCCAAAAATAGACATTCAACTTGTCAATCGAGGTCTATTCCAAACCTTCAAAAGCGTTTACCTGGTATTCGATGGACATTAAGACAAAACGGGCCGGCCTATCGCACAGTTGCTTGCGCCGCTCGTGCTTACATGTAGGTTGGCTCGCTCTTATCTGGTTTATCGTTTTTTTTTGTTTTTGCATTTTTACTTCGTTTTTTTTTCTTTTTTGTCCTTCATCATACTTTCTGTTTGCATTGGTTTTCTTTGGGTTTTTTCTTTGTTATAATTTTGTTTTCTTTCGTTTCTTTCTTGGTTTTTTTGTATTGTTTGGTTCTTTCGCTTTTTTTTGCCATTTTAAATTGGTTTCATTTTTTGACACATGTCTATTTATTCTTAGTACACAATGTACCCTTTTAGCACACACTTTAAACTTTTTTAATATACTGTGCATATTTTGTAAATACATAATGTTTTTTCAAGTGTATGTTTTCAACACTTTTTTAATGCCCTTTTCTTCTATAACGAAATCAGTGAGCTTGCGAGGACTCAAACTCGGGACCTCGCACTCGAGGCACACATACATGATAGACAACATGACGTATATAAGAAACCACAGTAACATTCATAATGACAACACAAAAGATTTAAAAAATATCCAAAAACATATTTTGGAGAATGTGACACCATTTCTAAAATTCAAAGACATTTTTTTGAGACCTGTAAAAATAGTCTACAAAAATGCAAACAGGATAGTTTTGAAAAATGTGAACACTTTTTAAAATTGCAAACAATATACAAAATGCAAATATAATGTTAAATGTCTAAACATTTTTTGTAAAACACGAAACATTTTTTTAATTTATGAAAACAAATAGAAAACAAAAGTGTATTTTTAACTTCTGAACAATTTTTAAAATATGTGAAGATTTTCTTAAATTCCAGAATTTGTTTTTGGAAATTTGTACTATTTTTGAAAAAATTGACTCGTTTCTTAAATTTCCAAACATTTTCTGAAAATGCGAACAATTTTTCGAAACACATGAACATATTTTTCAGTTCCTGAGCATTTTCCTAACCTATGAAATAAAGTAAACAGAAACATCTATTTCTAAATGTTAAAATTTATTAAATAAATGAACAACTAGAAAATAGGCTACCTCGCTGTGGTGTGGTGGGCTGGCCCAAGTTCTCGTGGGTAGCAGGTTATCCGTGTCGGGATTGAGTATTCCCTGGGTGCCAAAAAGGTTTAGGGTCTGAAATAGGCCGGAATTGACAAGTTGAGTGTGCCAATTTGCGGGATTCAAAGTTCAGGATTCGATTTTATCTCTGGTCTACGAGTTCAAATTCTATTTTGGACTTTTTCCGTCTACGGGCTATTGTCATGATTGTAACATTCATGAAGAAGGCTCGCGTGGTGTCATATAAAACTACCAATCCGTCTTACCTCAATGAGCGCTAGGCGGTGCTCGCAACGGCGAGACCGTTTTCCCTAGAAGGCCAAGTTAAAATCCGAGGAGGAGCACAAGCTTGTGCACGGGGTTCTATGTGGACTCATTGCACAGGTGACGATCAACAGACGACGCTTCTTCCTACTACTATGGACGACTACAGTTGGTACAATTGGATGCTTTACCCCACCTCCATGGACAAGGTGTCTGTCGCCCTAAAGTTGCTTAATGCTGGAGGCGAGGGCCGGAGAAGCTGGTCGCACGTTGCGCACCGACAGGGCCTGCGAATTCAACTCGGCGGCCTTCGTCGGGCACTTCGTTGGCCAGGTGCTTGGGCGGCACATGACCGCACCCTACACAATCGTAACATAGCGTCATGACGGCCAAGCGCATGACAACGTTCTTTTGGGATGACGGCACATGACCGCACCCTACACAATCGTAACATGGTGTCATGAAGGCCAAGCGCATGACAACATCCTTTTGGGATGACGACACATGACCGCACCCTACACAATCGTAACATGGTGTCATGATGGCCAAGCGCATGACAACATCCTTTTGGGATGACGACACATGACCGCACCCTACACAATCGTAATATAGCGTCATGGCGGCCAAGCGCATGACAACGTTCTTTTGGGACAATGCAGCAGAGAACACGACGATGTATATTCTAAACTGAAGCATTACCTCTCAAAAAGATAACAAAGCATTGACAGCGTGACACCGTTTGGAACGTGGTTTGGTAAGAAACCAATATGCATTCCCTTCGTCTGTAGCATATTTCAAGACGGTGCAGCCAAATTTGAAGAAGCTGGACGATAGGAGCACCCCAATGGTGATCATCGACGATGTGGCCATCTCGTACAGCCATACCACACCTTTGATCCCTCGACGGATTGCGTCCATGTGAGACACACGTCGTCCTCCACCAGGGCGCCCATTGGGACATGGGAGGAGCACCCATGTGGGACCTGAAGAAACTTCCTTGATCATCCACTACCTGTCTAGGAAGACATAGCAGGAAAGTATTGTCATGGTAGAGAAATATTTTGGGAAGGCTAGATTAGCCAGAGGCAATGTGGCTGCCGCAGAAGATTCTGCTGCAATGGAAGAGGGTTCTGTGAGGAGCCAAAGACGCTTTTTTTGGCTACCATGGCATCCGTTTTTGTGAGATTTCCACATGCCAAACCAAGTGCTACTGTCGTGGTGTTCGTCATGCCGATGACGACACGACCAAACCTGTTCGATGTCGATGAAGATCCTAGGGTCCCACATAACTACCACTGATCACACGAGCTTGTTGGCGAGACCGACGCCGTGCACCCGTTGCTCGAGCGGGAGCTTGGTGATGTTTTCTTTTAAGTTTTGGAGCTCGGGGATGTGGTTCTCCATCTCATTGCCAGAGATGAACCGATGAGGCGACGACCATCGTTGGGGCGGAGCCGCATGATAAGTGATGGCATGTGATGAAGGACATGCAAGTGATCCACCATGAAGACATTTAATTGTCAAAGTCTCATGGAACGAGGATGTGATATGTCTCGAGTGGGTTTTGAAGCTCAAAAAGGAGGCCGACAACAATGTAGTCAAGCACAGGGCCAGGATGGTGGCGAAAGGTATGTTCAGCTTGCTAGATTGGCTTCGAGGAGGTATATGTGAATGTGCATCTAATCCCATTGGTGGATATCGGTAATTAATGTCATCGTATCTCGTCCAAAGTTTACACAGAGCTAAGAGGGGCAATTTTCCTTCTAATATTGCAAAGGCATTTGATTCCATCAGATGGGACTATCTGCTTGAGGTGCGCTGCCATATGGGCTTCGGACATAGACGTCATGATTTAATTGCAAACGTGCTCTGCTCAACCTCCTCCAGAGTAATCCTCAATGGTGACACTGGGCTGCATTTTCACCATCGATGTGGCTTGCGACAAGGTGACCCACTCTCGCCTTTTCAGTTCCTGCTGCTATAGAGCCACTACACCATATCTACGCGTCTGCAATTGAAGATGTGTTCCTGAAGCCTATAGCACACAATATGGCCCCCATCAGAGTGAGCCTTTAAGCCGTTGATGATGCCCTCTTTCTGAACCCGTGCAAGTCCGAGATGATGCCCTACAAGCAATCCTGGAAGATTTTGGGAGAATCTCTGGACTCTACACCAACTTCAGCAACTCCTTGGCTTTCCCTATCTATTATGATGACCTAGCAACTAATGAAGTTCTCTCCGAGTTCACGGGAACAACTGACTCTTTCCCTTCCAAATATCTCAGGCTACCACTTAGCCTCCACAACCTTAGGCGTACCGACCTCCAAATTCTAATTGACAAGATAGTTGCTAAACTGGCAGGATGGAAAGGCAAGCTCTTGAACAAAGCGGGAAGGCTAACATTGATCAACTCAGTCCTTTTCTCTATCACCACCTACCTTTTTACCTTGTTCGCTCTTAGCAAGTGGTTGATCAAGAGGATCGACAAGCTCGGGAGAAGTTTTCTATGGAAAGGCAGTGAGGAGGAGGCCACAGGTGGGAGTTGTGCAGTCAACTGGCAGCTGATTTGCTCACCAGAAAAGTACGGTGGACTGGGCATCAAAAACCTCTCCTCTTTTAGTAGAGCTCTATGCCTGCGGTGGGCCTGGTTTGTGTGGCAATCCCAACCTAGGCCCTGGTTTGGAATGAAACTCCCTTGCTCTTAAGTTGATTTGCAACTCTTCCATGCCTCCACCAACATTCACCCTGGAAATGGGAAAACTGCGAGTTTCTGGATGGAGCGGCACCACATGACCTTGCGCCCTCCCTGTTCAAGCTGACGCGCAGGAAAGACTACAGGATGGCTCAAGCCATGCATGACAGGAAGTGGATGAAGGGGCTTGAAAGAATCAGCTCCCATGATGATCTACACCCGTTTCTGCTTTTGTGGGAGATGATTTAGAGTGTCAACTTATCTTAAACAAGAGATGCCACTGATTGGATCTGGACGAAGGACAAGAAATACACCGCCAAGTCTGCATATTCCTATCACTTCATTGGTTCTATTGCCAAGCCTGGTGCTGACCTGATCTGGAGGCTCAAGATTGAAAGAAAGGTGAGGTTTTTCCTTTGGAGCTTGGCTCAAAACATATTCCCGGCCACTGACAGGCTGCAAGCCCATGGGAGAGATCATAACGCGACGTGTTCTCTCTGCCTCCAACTCCCTGAAACTGCACTCCACCTCTTCAACACATGCCTTTTTTCCAAGGCTGTTTGGAACAAGTTAAACTTGGCACGCCCCCTGTGCTACCCTTCCCTGCCTGCTAACATTCAATCCGTTTCTCATTGGTGGAGTGTTTGCTCCCAGCACCATAAAGTGCAGGCCGCCGCTACTGCTTATTTCGCTTGGCACATTTGGGATGAGAGGAACAGGAGGGTCTTCAACGCCAAGTCTACCTCAGTGGACGGTGTGGCTTCTCTGATCAAAGCTGGCTTAGATATCTTGAGAGTAGCGTTGTAATTCCCTTTTTTTGTACAAGCAACATTCTCTAGACGACTTCCCCCTCTTATATACATTCCTACTCCTAAATGAAAAGGCAGAGCACCTGCCGTTCTAGTAAAATAAAGGATCTAATAATTTTACAAGCTTATCTATGGAAAGGTACCTTAGAGCATCTCTAGCAGACCCCACATCCCACCGACCCGCAAAATGCATTTGCAGTTCGGAAAAACAGTTTTGCAGGCCGGCGCGAACGGCCGCAGAGGCAGACCCCGCAAAGCCAACCCGTAAAAGAGCATATTCCGCGAATATCCTCTTTTATGGGTCGACTTTGCGGGGTTTGGTGTGGCGTCGCTCCCCCCGGCCCGCAAAACCTAAATTTGCACCTCAATTTGACACAACATAATGCTTTTTTTTGCTTTTTCAACAACATTGGATACATAGGACATCACCAAATTTTTGCTAGAATAGCAAGACCAAAGAAAACAAGAACCACACTTATGCATTTTAGAAGATTTCCAACTTCCATAACTGCTCCCACTAGTTTAAGCAATATCTTCTTCATGCATTCATTGTTGATCTGCGGATTCTTGATCTTGCATTCTTCATTTTTCTTCTTTGGTTCTAAAGAAGTAGACGTTGCTTCCCCTCTAGTTGGACATGCAGCCGTTTCATTGCCTTCGATTGTACTAAGGAGTGCACGAACAACTATTAAGTTTCTTTCTATCAATAAATCAATGTATTCGCCTTCCCAAAACCAAAATGAACATCCATGTTCCTACACGCATGATGATGTTTAAAATGAGCTAACACAATTGAACCCAAGAATGAGCTATCAAAATGAGACAAATGAAAACAACACGTACACCATCATTTTTGCATTTGAACAACACCCATCCGAGGTGCTTCGGCGTGCCCGAAGTTAGTTGTACCACTATCCGCGTGCATTCATCGCTCTGTATGAGCGGCACCGGCGAGCCACACAGGCTCTATGTGAGCGCCGAGCCCGGCGGACGGACGGCCGAATCCATGCCCGCAAACTGTCGGCGACGGCGAGAGGAAGAACTTGAAGGAAATATGCCCTAGAGGCAATAATAAAGTTATTATTTATTTCCTCATATCATGATAAATGTTTATTATTCATGCTAGAATTGTATTAACCGGAAACATGATACATGTGTGAATACATAGACAAACATATAGTCACTAGTATGCCTCTACTTGACTAGCTCATTAATCAAAGATGGTTATGTTTCCTAACCATAGACATGTGTTGTCATTTGATTAAATGGGATCACATCATTAGGAGAATGATGTGATTGACATGACCCATCCGTTAGCTTAGCACTTGATCGCTTAGTATTCTCGCTATTGCTTCCTTCATGACTTATACATGTTCCTGTAACTATGAGAATTGTGTAACTCCGTTTACGGAGGAACACTTTGGTACTACCAAACGTCACAACGTAATCGGGTGATTATAAAGGAGTACTACAGGTGTCTCCGAAGGTACATGTTGAGTTAGCATAATTCGAGATTAGGATTTGTCACTCCGATTGTCGGAGAGGTATCTCTGGCCCTCTCGGTAATGCTCATCACCTAAGCCTTGCAAGCATGTAACTAATGAGTTAGTTATGAGATGAAGTATTACAGAACGAGTAAAGAGACTTGTTGGTAACGAGATTGAACTAGGTATTGGATACCGACGATCGAATCTCGGACAAGTAACATACCGATGACAAAGGGAACAACGTATGTTGTTATGCGGTTTGACCGATAAAGATCTTCGTAGAATATGTAGGAACCAATATGGGCATCCAGGTCCCGCTATTGGTTATTGACCAGAGACGTGTCTCAGTCATGTCTACATCGTTCTCGAACCGTAGGGTCCGCACGCTTAAGGTTTCGATGACAATTATATTATGAGTTTATGTATTTTGATGTACCGAAGTTTGTTCGGAGTCCCGGATATGATCACGGACATGACGAGGAGTCTCGAAATGGTCGAGACATAAAGATTGATATATTGGACGGATATATTTGGACACCGGAAAGGTTCCGGGAGAGTTTGGGAATATACCGGAGCTCCGGGAGGTTACCGGAACCCCCCGGTAAGTATATGGGCCTTATTGGGCCCAAGTAGGAGGAAGGGAGAAGGAGCAAGGGAGGCGCGCCCTCAAGCCCAATCCGACTGGGGAGGGGCCGCCCCCTTTCCTTTCTCCTTCCCCTCTTCCTTCCTACTACTAGTACTCCTTCCTTCCCCTCCAAATTGGATTAGGAAAGAGGGAAACCTACTTGGAGTAGGTTTCTCCCTATGGCGCCCCCTTGGGCCGCCACCTCCTCCCTTCCTCCTTTATATCACGGGGTAGGGGCACCCTAAACACACAAGTTGATCATTGATCGTTCCTTAGCCGTGCGGTGCCCCCTCCACGATATTACACCTCGGTCATATTATAGCGGTGCTTAGGCGAAGCCCGCGACAGAGAACATCAAGATCGTCACCACGCCGTCGTGTTGATGGAACTCCCCTCGGCGCCTCTCTTGGATCGGAGATCGAGGGTGCGCCATCGAGCTGTCTACGCGTGTCAAGAACTCGGAGGTGCCGGAGTAACGGTGCTTGGATCGGTCGGACCGGGAGGACGTACGACTACTTCCTCTACGTTGCGTCAATGCTTCCGCTTCGGTCTACGAGGGTACGTAGACAACACTCTCCCCTTGTTGCTATATCATCACCATGATCTTGCGTGTGCGAGGATTTTTTGAAATTACTCGTTCCCCAACAAGTGGCATCCGAGCCTAGGTTTTATGCGTTGATGTTATATGCACGAGTAGAACACAAGTGAGTTGTGGACGATATAAGTCATACTGCCTACCATCATGTCATACTTTGGTTCAGCGGTATTGTTGGATGAAGCGGCACGGACCGACATTACGCGTACGCTTACGCAAGACTGGTTTTACCGCCGTGCTTTGCACACAGGTGACTAGCGGGTGTATGTTTCTCCAACTTTAGTTGAACCGAGTGTGGCTATGCCCGGTCCTTGTGAAGGTTAAAACAGAGTCTATTTGACAAACTATCATTGTGGTTTTGATGCGTAGGTAAGAACGGTTCTTGCTAAGCCCGTAGCAGCCACGTAAAATTTGCAACAACAAAGTAGAGGACGTCTTACTTGTTTTTGCAGGGCATGTTGTGATGTGATATGGTCAAGACGTGATGCTATATTTTATTGTATGAGATGATCATGTTTTGTAACCGGTTATCGGCAATGGCAGGAGCCATATGGTTGTCGCTTTATTGTATGAAATGCAACGCTACTGTAATTGCTTTACTTTATCACTAAGCGGTAGCGATGGTCGAGAAGCAATAGATGGCGAACGACAACGATGCTATGATGGAGATCAAGGTGTCGCGCCGGTGACGATGGTGATCACGACGGTGCCGGAGATGGAGATCACAAGCACAAGATGATGATGGCCATATCATATCACTTATATTGATTGCATGTGATGTTTATCCTTTATGCATCTTATCTTGCTTTGATTGACGGTAGCATTTTAAGATGATCTCTCACTAATTATCAAGAAGTGTTCTCCCGAGTATGCACCGCTGCGAAAGTTCTTCGTCTTGAGACACCACGTGATGATCGGTGTGATAGGCTCTACGTTCAAATACAACGGTGCAAAACAGTTGCACACGCGAATACTCGAGTTATACTTGACGAGCCTAGCATATACAGATATGGCCTCAAACACGGAGACCGAAGGTCGAGCGTGAATCATATAGTAGATATGATCAACATAGAGATGTTCACCATTGAAACTACTCCATCTCACGTGATGATCGGACATGGTTTAGTTGATTTGGATCACGTAATCACTTAGATGACTAGAGAGATGTTTGTCTAAGTGGGAGTTCTTTAGTAATATGATTTATTGAACTTAAATTTATCATGAACTTAGTACCGATAGTATTTTGCTTGTCTATGTTTGTTTGTAGATAGATGGCTCGTCTTTGTTGTTCCGTTGAATTTTAATGCGTTCCTTGAGAAAGCAAAGTTGAAAGATGATGGTAGAAATTACACGGATCGGGTCCGTAACTCGAGGATTATCCTCATTGCTGCACGTAAGAGTTACGCCCCGAAGCACCGCTGGGTGCCGTGCCTGCTGCTAATGCAACCAGCGACGTTAAGAACGTCCGCGAGCAAAGCGATGACTACTCTATAGTTCGATGTGCCATGCTTTACGGCTTAGAACCGGTCTTCAACGATGTTTTGAACGTCATGGAGCATATGAGATGTTCCAGGAGTTGAAGTTAATATTTCAAGCAAATGCCCGGATTGAGAGATATGAAGTCTCCAATAAGTTCTACAGCTGCAAGATGGAGGAGAACAGCTCAAGTGAGCATATACTCAAAATGTCCGGGTATAATAATCACTTGATTCAAGCGGGAGTTAATCTTCCGGATGATAGCGTCATTGATGAATTCTCCAATCACGCCACCAAGCTACAAGAGCTTTGTGATGAACTATAATATGCAAGGGATGAACAAGACTATTCTCGAGCTCTTCGCGATCTTTGAAAGCATGGAGGTAGAAATCAAGAAGGAGCATCAAGTGTTGATGGTCAACAAGACCACTAGTTTCAAGAAAAGGGCAAAGGGAAGAAGAAGGAACTTCAAAAGAACAGCAAACAAATTGCTGCTCAAGAGAAGAAACCCAAGTCGGACCTAAGCCTGAAACGAGTGCTTCTACCGCAAGCGATCGACCTTTGAAGCGGAACTGCCCCAAGTATTTGGCGGATAAGAAGGATGGCAAAGTAAACAAAGGTATATGTGATATACATGTTATTGATGTGTACCTTACTAATGCTCGCAGAGCACTGGTATTTGATATCTGGTTCATTGCTAACATTTGCAACTCGAAACAGGGACTACGGATTGCTTAATATTAGCTAAGGACGAGGTGACGATCTTGGCGTGGGAAATGGTTCCAAAGTCGATGTGATCGCGGTCGGCACGCTACCTCTACATCTACCATCGGGATTAGTTTTAGACCTGAATAATTGTTATTTGGTGCCTGCGTTGAGCATGAACATTATATCTAGATCTTGTTTGATGCGAGACGGTTATTCATTTAAATCAGAGAATAATGGTTGTTCTATTTATATGAGTAATATCTTTTATGGTCATGCACCCTTGAAGAGTGGTCTATTTTTATTGAATCTCGATAGTAGTGATACATATATTCATAATGTTGAAGCCAAAAGATGCAGAGTTGATAATGATAGTGCAACATATTTGTGGCACTGCCGTTTAGGTCATATCGGTGTAAAACGCATGAAGAAACTCCATACTGATGGACTTCTAGAATCACTTGATTATGAATCACTTGGTGCTTGCGAACCGTGCCTCATGGGCAAGATGACTAAAACACCGTTCTCCGGATCTATGGAGAGAGCAATAGATTTGTTGGAAATCATACATACAGATGTATGTGGCCCGATGAATGTTGAGGCTCGTGGCGGATGTCGTTATTTTCTCACCTTCACAGATGATTTGAGCAGATATGGGTATATCTACTTGATGAAGCACAAGTCTGAAACATTTGAAAAGTTCAAAGAATTTCAGAGTGAAGTAGAAAATCATCGTAACAAGAAAATAAAGTTTCTACGATCTGATCATGGAGGAGAATATTTGAGTTACGAGTTTGGTTTACATCTGAAACAATGTGGAATAGTTTCGCAACTCACGCCACCTGGAACACCACAACGAAATGGTGTGTCCGAACGTCGTAATCGTACTTTACTTGATATGGTACAATCTATGATGTCTCTTACCGATTTACCGCTATCGTTTTGGGGTTATGCTTTAGAGACGGCCGCATTCACGTTAAATAGGGCACCATCAAAATCCGTTGAAACGACGCCTTATGATTTATGAACTGTGGTTTGGCAAGAAACCAAAGTTGTCGTTTCTTAAAGTTTGGGGGTGTGATGCTTATGTGAAGAAACTTCAACCAGATAAGCTCGAACCCAAATCGGAGAAATGTGTCTTCATAGGATACCCAAAGGAGACTATTGGGTACACCTTCTATCACAGATCTGAGGGCAAGATTTTCGTTGCTAAATTCAGATCCTTTCTAGAGAAGGAATTTCTCTCGAAAGAAGTGAGTGGGAGGAAAGTAGAACTTGATGAGATAATCAGTATCTACTCCCTTATTGGAAAGTAGTTCATCACAAGAACCGGTTCTCGTGACAACTACACCAATTAGTGAGGAAGCTAATGATATTGATCATGAAACTTCAGATCAAGTTTCTATTGAACCTCGAGGTCTACTAGAGTAAGATCCGCACTGTGAGTGGTACGGAAATCCTATTCTGGAAGTCATGTTACTTGACCATGATGAACCTACGAACTATGAGGAAGCGATGATGAGCCCAGATTCCGCAAAATGGCTAGAGGCCATGAAATCTGAGATGGGACCCATGTATGAAAACAAAGTATGGACTTTGGTTGACTTGCCCGATGATCGGCAAGCCATTGAGAATAAATGGATCTTTAAGAAGAAGACTGACGCTGATGGTAATGTTACTGTCTACAAAGCTCGACTTGTTGCAAAAGGTTTTCGACAAGTTCAAGGGGTTGACTACGATGAGACTTTCTCATCCGTAGCGATGCTTAAGTCTGTCCGAATCATGTTGGCTATTGCTGCATTTCATGATTATGAAATTTGGCAAATGGATGTCAAGACTGCATTCTTGAATGGATTTCTAGAAGAAGAGTTGTATATGATGCAGCCTGAAGGTTTTGTTGATCCAAAAGGTGCTAACAAAGTGTGCAAGCTCCAGCGTTCCATTTATGGACTGGTGCAAGAATCTCGGAGTTGGAATAAATGCTTTGACAGTGTGATCAAAGCATATGGTTTTATCTGAGACTTTTGGAGAAGCTTTGATTTACAAGAAAGTGAGTGGGAGCTCTGTAGCATTTCTAGTTTTATATGTTGATGACATATTATTAATTGGAAATGATATAGAATTTGTGGATAGCATAAAGGGATACTTGAATAAAAGTTTTTCAATGAAAGACCTCGGAGAAGCTGCTTACATATTGGGCATCAAGATCTATAGAGATAGATCAAGACGCTTAATAGAACTTTCACAAAGTACATACCTTGACAAAATTTTGAAAAAGTTCAAAATGGATCAGGCAAAGAAAGGATTCTTGCCTGTGCTACAAGGTGTGAAGTTGAGTCAAACTCAATGCCCGACCACAGCAGAAGATAGAGAGAAAATGAAAGGTGTTCCCTATGCTTCAGCCATCGGCTCTATCATGTATGCAATGCTGTGTACCAGACCTGACGTATGCTTAGCAAAAAGCTTGGCAGGTAGGTACCAAAGTAATCCAGGAGTGGATCACTGGACAGCGGTCAAGAACATCCTGAAATACCTGAAAAGGACTAAGGATATGTTTCTCGTATATGGAGGTGACAAAGAGCTAGTCGTAAATGGTTACGTCGATGCAAGCTTTGACACTGATCCGGACGATTCTAAATCGCAAACCGGATACGTGTTTATATTAAATGGTGGAGCTGTGAGTTGGTGCAGTTCTAAACAAAGTGTCGTAGCGGGATCTACATGTGAAGCGGAGTACATAGCTGCTTCTGAAGCAGCAAATGAAGGAGTCTGGATGAAGGAGTTCATTTCCGATCTAGGTGTCATACCTAGTGCATCGGGACCAATGGAGATCTTCTGTGACAATACTGGTGCAATTGCCTTGGCAAAGGAATCCAGATTTCACAAGAGGACCAAGCACATCAAGAGACACTTCAATTCCATTCGGGACCAAGTCCAAGTGGGAGACATAGAGATTTGCAAGATACATATGGATCTGAATGTTGCAGACCCGTTGACTAAGCCTCTCTCACGAGCAAAACATGATCAGCACCAAGACTCCATGGGTGTTAGAATCATTATTGTGTAATCTAGATTATTGACTCTAGTGCAAGTGGGAGACTGAAGGAAATATGCCCTAGAGGCAATAATAAAGTTATTATTTATTTCCTCATATCATGATAAATGTTTATTATTCATGCTAGAAATGTATTAACCGGAAACATGATACATGTGTGAATACATAGACAAACATATAGTCACTAGTATGCCTCTACTTGACTAGCTCATTAATCAAAGATGGTTATGTTTCCTAACCATAGACATGTGTTGTCATTTGATTAAATGGGATCACATCATTAGGAGAATGATGTGATTGACATGACCCATCCCGTTAGCTTAGCACTTGATCGTTTAGTATTCTGCTATTGCTTCCTTCATGACTTATACATGTTCCTATAACTATGAGAATTGTGTAACTCCCGTTTACCGGAGGAACACTTTGGGTACTACCAAACGTCACAACGTAACTGGGTGATTATAAAGGAGTACTATAGGTGTCTCCGAAGGTACATGTTGAGTTAGCATAATTCGAGATTAGGATTTGTCACTCCGATTGTCGGAGAGGTATCTCTGGGCCCTCTCGGTAATGCTCATCACCTAAGCCTTGCAAGCATGTAACTAATGAGTTAGTTATGAGATGAAGTATTACAGAACGAGTAAAGAGACTTGTCGGTAACGAGATTGAACTAGGTATTGGATACCGATGATCGAATCTCGGACAAGTAACATACCGATGACAAAGGGAACAACGTATGTTGTTGTGCGGTTTAACCGATAAAGATCTTCATAGAATATGTAGGAACCAATATGGGCATCCAGGTCCCGCTATTGGTTATTGACCAGAGACGTGTCTCAGTCATGTCTACATCGTTCTCGAACCGTAGGGTCCGCACGCTTAAGGTTTCGATGACAATTATATTATGAGTTTATGTATTTTGATGTACCGAAGTTTGTTCGGAGTCCCGGATATGATCACGGACATGACGAGGAGTCTCAAATGGTCGAGACATAAAGATTGATATATTGGACGGATATATTTGGACACCGGAAAGGTTCCGGAGAGTTTGGGAATATGCGGAGCTCGGAGGTTACCGAACCCCGGTAAGTATATGGGCCTTATTGGGCCCAAGTAGGAGGAAGGAGAAGGAGCAAGGGAGGCGCGCCCCAAGCCCAATCCGACTGGGGGGGGCCGCCCCCTTCCTTCTCCTTCCCCTCTTCCTTCCTACTACTAGTACTCCTTCCTTCCCTCCGAATTGGATTAGGAAAAGGGAAACCTACTTGGAGTAGGTTTCCCCCTCCCTATGGCGCGCCCCCCTTGGGCCGGCCACCTCCTCCCTCCCTCCTTTATATACGGGGGTAGGGGGGCACCCTAAACACACAAGTTGATCATTGATCGTTCCTTAGCCGTGTGCGGTGCCCCCCTCCACGATATTACACCTCGGTCATATTATAGCGGTGCTTAGGCGAAGCCCTGCGACAGGAGAACATCAAGATCGTCACCACGCCGTCGTGCTGACGGAACTCCCCCTCGGCGCCTCTACTGGATTGGAGATCGAGGGTGCGTCATTGAGTTGTACGCGTGTCAAGAACTCGGAGGTGCCGGAGTAACGGTGCTTGGATCGGTCGGACCGGGAGGACGTACGACTACTTCCTCTATGTTGCGTCAACGCTTCCGCTTCGGTCTACGAGGGTACGTAGACAACACGCTCCCCTCGTTGCTATATCATCACCATGATCTTGCGTGTGCGTAGGAAATTTTTTGAAATTACTACCTTCCCCAACAGAACTCGCACCTGCATGCGGTGATGCGACTTTGCCGGCGCTGCGCGAGATGCTCCCCGACCATTCCATCACTTGGCGAAGCCACCGGCGGACGGAAAAGCCAAATCCGGCCGCCCACGATGAAGGGCCGCAGATCCGCAACTTCCAGACCCGCCGACGCAGGAGGAGGAGGAGGGGGGGGGGCGGAGGGCAACCTTGTGCGTGTGGTAGCCTTTCAGCGTGCTCCCGCCGGCTACATTCACCGGAATCTTGGGCGGCTGCAGGGCGAGGGGGAGACGGGAGGTGGTTGGTGAGGAAAAGCACAGGCTGAAATGTCCTCCCCACCAACCGCTCCCGCTATATGCAGGCCACCAACGTGCCGGGGGGGGGGACCCGCGTATTCGTGGGTTGGGGTCAAGTTTTTGCCGCGCCCCTCAAAAATTTGGGCCGGCCGCATTTGCAGGGTCTGTTCGGGTGGGATTTTCCGCGCCGACCTGCATTTTGGCGGTTATTTTTCGGGTCGGGGCTTTTTGCGGGGTCTGCTAGAGTTGCTCTTAGGGCATCTCCAACGGCAACCCGCAAGAAATCTCTCGCATCTATCCGTTTAACAGGAGGGGACTAGTTTGCGGACACGGACACAGGAGACAGCTATCCAAAGCTAGCCGCATAGATTTTGACAACAACTCAAATTAGTCGCACGAAATTCGTGCGAACACGGCCTAATTTCATGCAAACTCGACCGGATTTCATACAAACATGATGGATTTCATACAAACAAACGCAAAGGTTGCATTTTGGACATACTTTAACTAAAAAGTTAAAACTATGTCCACGTACGGTCGTGTGGAGCAACACTCCATGACATGGATACACTACACTAGTCTACGGTCGGTCGCGGCTGATCCCTTCGTCATCGGACTACCGGGAGTCCTGGAGGCATATTCTTTCATCGTATCTTCCCTAAGTCCGGTTGCACGGTTCATCGGAGTGCGGCAAAGAGGGTGCTTCAGCCTGAGGGAAAGGTGCTTCTGTGGACGCCCATGCCAGGGTAATCTAAGATAAATATGAAACCAGTCACCAGCTGTACAAGCCGAAGATGCGCCGGCATTGGCCTTCCTAGGACCCTAGCGGCAGTGGCCTCCTGTGGTCTACTTTCCCTCAAAGTTGCCAGTGGACATGGACGCGGATGCGCTGGCCATTGACTCATCGATCTCCTCTGCACACCCGCCTTCTTACTCTGTTTGCATGGTGCGGCTATGTGCGCGTCGACAACGGAGCACGGTCATAGGCACTAGAGGGGGGGGGTACGACGCGGCATCGCCCATGCCCATGCTGCTGGGATCCCCTCTATGCCGACCTGGAGCAACTTGCCACTCCTCCCCGAGCTGGCTTGGAGCGGCGACTGGCTGAACCAAGTGCCGGATTGGGGCGGCAATTTGCTCCATCGGCCTAGGGGAGGGAGGTGGAGTAGCGAGCTGCCTTGCTCGTATCCGCCGGGCTCGGTGGGTCACCATGCCGGCTTTTATGTCAGATAACTACTCTTCCTGCCCGTCGGATGCCATCGAAATGGTGGAAAAAATGTTGAAGGAGGTGATGGGGGTAGAGGTGGAGTGTGATTCTAGCCCAGCGCCCGCCATCGTTTAAATAAAGGGCGGATGGGTGGAGCTTGGCCGGCATGGCGTTTAATGTCGGCCTGCTCCTAAACGGACGTGTGACCGAAGTAGGTTTCTAGGCTTCCACGCGGGGTTAATGGACGCGTATGAATGCGGCGTGGAGGTGTGTTCAGATTGGAGTGCGGCGCCCTCGGCCGGCGCGCCGCTTCAATGCCGGAGGCAGTGAGAAGTCGTGCCCGCCCCGAGCCATCTTCAATGCGGAACGAAGCGCTCAGCAGCATGAATGCGAGCAGGTGGCGCAAGGTGAGAGCACGCGTGGGGGGTAGTGGGCCAGGATGGTTAGAAGGGGGCTTCAGAGCAGTCCGGACTCCCGCGAACCTCCGCCACTTTTGTCGCTGGTTTGCAGGAGAAATCGCATCCAGACAGCTCCACAGATCGAAACATGTCGCCGTTGATTGGCTTCCGCGGTCAGGACAGCCCGGTCCGGATGGTTGCGAGGTGTTTATGGGTCCTTGGAGATGCGCTTAGGTTGCAACAAATGAAATATAATCGTGACCCACAATAATTATCATGAAGACAAGAGTTGGCCAAACTAAGGATTATCCATTTTCATTTTAGTGATCCAAGATCATATTAAATTCATATGCATGCCGATACTAACAAATGTGATTAAGATGTTGTGATAGGTTTCTTGCTCTTAAGTTCTTAAAGATCAAACTCCAAATGCCCTCAAAAGCCTACAAATTCCTGCATTGTATCTACCTAAGTTGCACACCTCGGTGCTGCCATACTCTTTCTGTCTTTCAGTCAGAGCCATCGAGAAGTTCATCCAGAAATAGTCGTTGCAAACGCTAGCCATTCGGAGCTGCCAAGACCTCCTCTCAGAACTGCCAACACAACTCGTTAATCTTCATTCTCCCTCTCGAAATTTTGAAGGCATTCCGCTTGGAATTTTTTAAGTGGTTATGGAGAGCGTACCATAGCTTCAGTGTTCATCTCGGAGCCTTTGAATGCTTCTACTCCCTCCGTTCCTAAATATAAGTCTTTGTAGAGATTCCACTATGAACCACATACGGATGTATATAGATGCATTTTAAGTGTAGATTCATTCATTTTGCACCGTATGTAGTCCACCTAGTGGAATCCTTACAAAGACTTATATTTAGGAACGGAGGGAGTAGATTGGACCGTCCTAGTAATTTTGAAATAGCCACCTCTTGTACACGGCGGAGCCTCTAAGTTGAACTCTGGAGCTTCCGAGCTTTGTTAAAAAGTTTGGAATGGTTAGATTTCTAGTCCACTCTATTTATACCCCCACATCCCAACAGTTTAGTCAAAGGTAGCACCACTCGTATCCTATGCTCTGAGAGAGAGCTTCACCTTCTTGCGCAGATTTCAAAAGCTCTCTACGCCAATCATCTCAGAAAATCCTTTTAGATTTAATCACCTCTTGCTATCCCCTCCTACTTCACCAATCCAAAAGTCAAATCTGTAGAAACTATGAGCGTAGGGGAGATTATCTTAAAAATCATAGGAGCAAGAGATTCATCACCAAATAGCCTCAATTATTTTAGTTCTGGAGGGTGTGGCCCCTAGATCAACTAGATGCTTGAGATTCTTCAAGTTTGCGAAGAAATCAAGATTATTTTTTTTAAAGGAGGATGACCCCCGGCCTTTACATATGGATGATGCATGCATCCACTTTGTTAATTATTCACAAAGATCTTACAAAGTAACTAGTAAGCTTGCACGTGCAATGCACGTCTTGCTTGCACATGCAAAGGTAAATAACGACAAACCATGATTAGATCAATGGTGGGCATAGGGTCCATTGATTTCTAAGAAACATACTATGAGCAGAAAATAAATGTAATATAAATGAATAAAGAATTGGTAAGAAAAAATATGATCCGAATAAAGGTTGCATTATGATGGAGAAAAATGTAACATATGTTTTGGATAACAGTGCCCAACCATGTTATGAGTTTCGTACAGGCACTTGTAATTTGATTGTGAGATATTCTCTATTCCTAGTTGATAATGCATAAAAATACAACTGAAAAGGGATATAAAAACCAAGCAATAATCAGCTTGGGCAACATTATCTCCTCTCTGTTGAGATGTCTTCACCAAGATTTCGTTCTGTGCTTTCTCTTTACCCAACTTAATTACTGGAAAGGTATTTAAGTTGCTCATTGGTCAGCACACTACATGGGAGATAAATCACTAAAAGGAGAGGACACTTCGCAAACATGTCTCATATTTCAGTATACTACTTTAGTATTTACTGCAGGTGTGGGAAGATGACAACAACAATCAAAAAAAGGTTTCTTGTCCCTGTAAAATTGGTGAATTGTTATATCTAAATCACATATTTGCTCCATTCAGTTGAACTAATTTTGACGAGCATCAATTTCAGGTCTAAAATTTCAAGCCTAATGAAAAACAAAATGCAATAGACATAACTGAATAATGGGTACATGATAGTAGGTTAAATAAGCCCATACAACGTGTGGTCTATGGAAATAAGAATTAGAATTCAAGCTCATACAAGTACTCCCTCCGTCCGGAAATACTTGTCATCATAATGAATAAAAAGGGATGTATCTAGATGTATTTTAGTTCTAGCTACATCCCTTTTTGTCCATTTTGATGACAAGTATTTTCGGACGGAGGGAGTAAATAAATAGATTATCAAAAAGCTATATCAGGTTACAGAGCAACAATATTGCTACCATGAGGTTGCGGTGAGGAATAGTGGAAAAGGAATAAAAAATTGTGTAAGCATGAGAGCAAACTTCCTCCAATAATTTTTGTGTCAGTCACATAGCAGGTGCATTCCTGTTCTGGTTAAATCAGATAACCAATGATGGAATAATCCCATTAAAGGGGATAGTTGCATTATTGTTCATGTTTTTCTTCACCGCAAAGATCATATATCTGAGTGTAGCCTCTGCAGCTAACTTTCATCACCTCCCGGACCGTCGTGGTAGGTTGTTGATAACAACAACAGTAACACAATCGCCGGCGAGAAAAATGTGTGATGTAGCACAATGGTGACACCAACGCCTCCCGGCTGTGCCCAGCTGTGGCAACTGCCACACCTCACTACCACCGGACGGCGCCCCCATCCAGGAGTACACAAGTTGCCCCACGCCAAGCGGGATCTTTCAAATATTCTCTATCATTGTCATTGCAAAAGGACTTTCATCAGTGGCTCGCTGACAATCTCCCCCAAACCCTACAAGAGATTCAAGTAAGTTTAAACTTCCATTTTGCACATGTGCAATTGAGTCACTCACCTTGCTAGATTAGGTCAGATCTATTATCCATACCTAAGCCCTCCGAATTATTGTATTTTCCTGGCCAGATAACGGATCAACAAGCTTGTCCCTTCATATTGTCAAACACGGGCTGACTGGATCATCTACTTTGGTCATTCAAATTATAAAACACAATCATGATATTGAAATCTCATCTCATTCCATCACGTGAGCTTTTCCCAGTTTTTTTTAAAGAGCTTTTCTCAGTTTTGGACAAACTGAATGACGATGACGATTTGTATATTGTAGCTTTTTCTTTCATACGCTTCACTGGGTAGATGGGAGAGCGTGCTGTGCCCTATGTTCAACCCCAAAAACCTTGATTCAAGGTTTGTAGGTCATAGTAGTTGTCATCACTCCCAAGCTTGCTTGTGCACTTTAAAAAACTGCATGACGAAGCACATCAAGAGCAGCAAAGGTGCTCTCAAGTTGTTATGCATATCATATGGCACATGTTGGACAACAAAATGACAGTCATCAAGGAAAATATATAATTACCAAATCAACCCCAAATCAGCACTCGCATCTCCATCTATGTATCAGACTACTTGGAACTGAACTGAATGTAAAGCAAGATTTAAGTGTTGACCATTAGTCCTCAATGTCCCATGTGTTCTCCATCCTGCTCCTGATTTTACTGTCCTACTCTAGTTCATAGTCTAAATTTAGTTAATGGTTGCACTCACCCCTAAGTGAACACTAAAAGTTTTAACAGGATAAATCACACAGATATATCATTAATTACCTTAGTCAATAGAGTCCTGGAATTGGGTCACAAGATCCTGACAAAACTGACCGGAGTTTTCGTAGTTCTCTGAAACTTTTCATGTCTGGTTCGCTACTACTCACAGTTCTTTCTTGGATTAAATAAGCCCCATGAAAGCAAATTTTCTTGGGGTATACGACTCAAAAGAAGGTTGTAAAATTCATCAAAATCATCTAGAACAAAACAGTATGACATACTTTTTGCGCAAGTACTGTAAAAACAAGTATTACCTGTCCTAGCCTTTCTTTCTCAACAGTCTCTGGCTTGTACTGAAAAAACAGTATGACGTACTTTTTTACTCCTACAACTACCTTCGTGATGATCCGAAGAAAGTGTCGCAGACACTATGCACATTTATTTTGTTGGATTGTGCAGATCCAATTGAGCAGTCCCTAAAGCTGGAAGGACTTGAGAGAATTCAGTACACTATTATTAGGAGCCAACAATTCCGTTTCAGAACACAATTGCTATAGATATATGATGCTGAAAATTCCGTTCTTAAAATATCCTTCATATTTAAACTCGACATATCTAGAAAATGAGAGCTTTGGCCTTCTTCTGTTAACATGAAAGTAGCAGCTAGCAGCTATGTTGCAACTCCATATTTTAGAGGCTTTCAATGAATACACAAGACATGCAAGGACCGCTCACAGTTTCGGCGGCAATGTGAGCAAAACAAGTCAGCAAGCACATAATGATTTCTAGGCTGAGAAGAGTGTAGATAGACGTGCATAACAAGTATTCCTATATACGACCCTTCACCACTTATCTGCTTCTAAAACAAACCATATACTAAAAGCTGGAATATAGATCACGAAAATGTTGCGATAATTCTGATTTTTGCAGTTGACAGAACAGTATTAGTAGAAGGTAAGTAGTATTGTTCTGGAAATTTAGTGAAACGGAAACGTGATTAGCATATCAAAATACCGTAATAATCGACCCATTGTATCTGGAAGAATAGGGCGGCATGTCTCGCAGGGTCATCCATGATCGCAGTGGATGTAAATCGCTTGGTGATCGATGATGAACTGGGGCGAGATGGATGCACCCGATGGACATTTTGAGCAAAGTACTCGACACAATAGCCTTGATCTTTGCGACCCCTCTCCAAAGCTGCCTTTCTATCCTGAAATCTCCCGAAAAAACCAAACTCTGAGACAGATGATAGCCGGTGAGGGGAACTGACCACATGCTGCTGAAGTAATCCTCTGCTTTTTATGTTCCGAGAGGACAAATTTCAGGCTGGTTCTAGTGATACTTATCAGCCTAAAACTACTTGGTCACATATGGACATGAAGTCCAACTGATTGTCTGGTAGCTAAATAGTTCAAACTTTTTCACTACACGGTTTGTGACTAATAAGTCAGTCGTATGTTAGTACTACATGGTGCTTAATGACATTTTAGTTTTTTTGCAAAAAAAAAGAATTATAGCAATTGGAGTTCACTTGTTCGTTTTTTCTCTAACTAATGAGAAATAAATAGGATCTGCTTTCTTGCTAAAAATTCTTTAAGCAAGGGATCAACATAACTTCCGTAAAATTCTAAGAAATCATGTGATGCTAGATAACAATAACAGCATCAAACTCTACAAAATAAATGCCTCGGCATTTAAAAAAAATCCATGATGAGCTCATTGATGAGAAGCAGACAGACACTATGCCAATAAATAATTACCACTACCTAAGCATCATTGAGCTACATACTATGACACTCTTGTTTATTCAGTAGAAGAGCAAGAAAAGTCTTCCTTTCAGCGTGATAATTGGAAATATTTCAGATGCCGAAGAGTAGGAAAAGAATTTACCAATGGATGAACAGTTTCAATATGAAAATACTTATGTGCATTATAAAGATTATTCAGTTTATGGAACTTTAAAAAGTAATAACATGGCAAAAGCTTTTATATTGTCTTCAGAGGATAAAACAACCATGCATGTTTGAAAAAAGTTCAGAATCAAGTTATAAACCAGATACCTTTCTAGTTGCAATACCTCCTTCAGCTTTCTTGTTGTAGGAAAAAATAAGCTTGAATAATGATCCAAGAGCAAAGGCGTTGGGACTATCAGTGCCACCCATCAGCAGCATTGTCGACTTATATTTCTTCCTCATTGGACCATCACATACTATGTTCTTCTTAACTATCACCTACTCAAGGCAGTTGCAGAGCTTTGCATATAATTTCATATTATTTCAACATAAATAGCACAGCTTATCAAATAACCCAATATAAAGAGATATGCATTTATTTCAGCACAACACAAAGATCTAAACTTCATGCTTTTACAAGGGTAGTAGTAGATGAACACTATACCACTACAATAACTCACAATAGTATCTGAATTGTGGAGCACGACCACAATGTTCAAAAAAGATGCATGACATTTACCTGAACATGGATAACCTGTTCGTCAATCAAGAAGGCATGTCTCTTCAGAGAATAATATTCAGTTTCGCTGGTTAAAACTGCTTCTTGCTTTTAACTGCATTTCGCTCAAATTAGCCTAACCTCAAAACTGAGGACAGATCAGTCTACTGCTATTGCAGCAAGCAAAATGAAATTCATTCAAAGACAGAAGATAACATAGAGAGCAAGCATGACATGGTGGATAAAATGCGACAGATCGGTAGCTGGTACTCCCTCTGTAAACTAATATAAGAGCATTTAGATCACTAATATAAAACTGGTTCAATGTGATACGAATTGCAACAGATGTCAACACCTATGAAGCTACAGACGGGCAACTCCCAGTTCATTGAAGTATACCACAAGTCCACAACTGTATATATACTGCTAAGGACATACAGAGATCAGAACCAAGAATAGGAAGTGGTGGTAACCTGACTGTAGCTGCGACTGCGGCGGTTTCAAGACGGCCTAGGCGAGGCGGCGGAGAACCGGCAGGCATCGGGGGGAGTGTGGTCGCGAAGGGGCCAGCGGTGGGGCGTCGTGGTCGCTGTTCGGGGATGGCCTGAGTTGGGGGAGGCGTGCGTTTGTGGAGTGCGACTGGGGGTGGGCAGCAGCCGGCGTCACCGTGCGCGCCGCAAGGAAGCAGAACCCGGCGGCCACCTCGACCCTCCTCGCCGCCTTCCGTCTCCGCCTCCACCTCGACCACGCGCACCGTAAGGAAGCAAAACCCGGCTTCCACCTCAACCCTCCGCACCGCAAGGAAGCAGGACCCGGCGGCCATCTCGTTACTCCCCCGCCTCCGGCTCGCCGCCTTCCGGGACACCGCGCTCACCCTCCACCTCCTCGTGCGCGGAGGAGGAGGCCAAGCTGAGCGGCGGTGGCGGAGGAGGGCGAGGATTTAGGGCGGCGGGCGGCGGCGGAGGCCGAGTGGATAGTCGGGCGGCGGACGAGGCGGACGACGGGGGAGGATCTGCATCTGCTGGGAGGTGGAGCGGGCGAGGTCGTGGTGCGGGTGTGGTGCGGGTGTGGCGTGCGGAGCGGTTTTTGTTTTTCGAAGCAGCGGGTAGGATTAGTGATGGATAGTGTGGGCGTGGCTTAATTCCCTGGCTTGCAGCGTTAAACACGAAACGATTAGGAGCCATTAAATTTTGATGATGAATGGATGTGATTGTTTGGATCTGCCCCTCTCTTCCTTTTATAGTGGTAGTAGATACATCAGTAAGTCAGAAGCCACCATCTCGGTAACATCTGTCGCTACTCCTATCCACTTGATGAAGTGGTACAGAAAATTCGAGCCGAATACCAAACAGACTTTGCACCAAAGCCTATCACTAAAGCCGGAGACCCCAACCAAGCCATAATGACGGGTCTGGGGTACACACAGGTTCGACGCACTCTCAGAGGCGCCCACCGCCGTCTTCCACCTATCCATCTTCAGAACATTAGTTGACACAACAACTTTGTCAGGCCTGCCGTCGATGCCACCATGACGCCAGACAGCGTTACGCGAGTCCGTCAACCCACATCGGACGCCGAGACTCCACTGCGCCATGCGGCCGAGATCCGCAGTCATCGATGCGGAATATGAAACCCCGCTCTGCCTCTGGGCCCTTCCAATCTGCACCCGCTCAAGGGGCTGAGAGCGCATATATAGAGGATCCGAATAGGGTACAAATTGGACAAGGATTTACCTAGCTTCAGGCCCTTGTACTGACATAAAACTCTTCCGCCTTTGTGTCATTTTGTTGATGTGCCTCGTATGAGGGAAACATATGTTTGCATGCCGACTTGGGAGGCCCTTACCTCCCTTTTATATAGGTTGATAAGGGTAGGGTTACATGTGCCCAAGTCGGTTTACATGGCTGGTCTCCCAAGTTGATCTATTAATACATCTCTCGTCGTACAAGTAATGGGATATCCATAGGAGGAGGTCCGTTGGCCAAGTTTAGTAGAGGTCAGATACAACCGGTGTATTGTATCATCATTTTACTTCATGAATATCTACCTCGAGTGAGACTAGTCTTTTGCGGGTATATGCATCGTGGGGGATATGTTGGTCGCTCCTTCTTGGACCCTTGATGGGTAATTGTCCTTCAAGGACTAGTGCCCTCGTCAAAATCACAACCGGGATCCTTGTGGTCTTATATCCTTAATTAGTGGAACGTAGCCTCCATCAACGTGGACAAGGATAGTGCAAACAGTTCAATCCACAGGAAAATCTTCGCTGAGCCACCTTGCGTTTGCATTCTCTAACTCGACCTTTTACTTCTTCTCTGACAAGTCTTTCCGCGGCGTATATTCTAGTACACCTTCATGTGTAGGGTGCTTGATAGACTACTGTAGAAAGGACAAGAATTGCAAAGAAAATTTAAAATTGGGAAAATAGTCCCCTTGTGCTTACTTTTCTATTCAGGGGATCTCACGAGTAATTTTACGAGATTTGGTACTAATTCAGGTGGTTTTCCACAAAAATGCATTGTTCCATCCCCTTTAAGTCACTGACTGTAGGCGAGGGGCCACACCGGCACACCACAAAGGTGCCGTAGATAGTATACAGAAGTTGCACTATATTTGCATCACGAGACAAATTTGAGCATCTGTTTCATGTATTTTTCAACATGTGGAACCAAAATAGTCATATGTGCAACTTGATGGACGACCGATATATTTTCCACAATTAATAAGCTTTGGAGAGGAAGCACACAGATTAATAGTATAGTTTGTTCGAGAGGGAGACAACTCCCAATTGAAACCCGGCCCAAAAGCTTGAAACATGTGAGAATTATATTTATATTTTTTAATATAGTTGTGATAATATATTTATTATCATATTAAATATGTATATTTAACTCCGCCTATGTTGTCTCAACATAGCCGGTCCCAAGCCCGGGTAAAGGAGGAGGGTTATGATAGGCTTGGCGAGCCAACGTAAAAACTCAGCCACTCTTATGGAGATGAAACCCAAAAGATTTTCGTTGGGGCGTAACCCTCTCAGCGACGCGCCACATCGGAACCCGGGTGTGGTGGAAAATGGGCAAGGGCCGGGCCGTCACCCCTCAAGTGGCGCGCCGTATCTTGATCCGGATACGGTGGCAAGTGAGCGAGGATCGGGTCGTCGCATCCTTAGTGGCGCGCTACATCGGCGCCCGGATGTAGTGGAAAATGAGCAAGGGTCTTCGCATTTGACTCGACGAGTGCGAAGGGTAAGAAAGCTAGCCGAGCCTAGGAGGATTCGCTTAGGTAGCTGGAACGTAGGGTCTCTGACAGGGAAGCTTCGGGAGCTAGTTGATGCAGCGGTGAGGAGAGGTGTTGATATCCTTTGCGTCCAAGAAACCAAATGGAGAGGACAGAAGGCGAAGGAGGTGAAGGATACCGGCTTCAAGCTGTGGTACACGGGGACGGCTGCAAATAGAAATGGTGTAGGCATCTTGATCAACAAGAGCCTCAAGTATGGAGTGGTAGACGCCGAGGCGTGGGGACCGGATTATCCTGGTCAAGCTGGTAGTTGAGGACTTGGTTCTCAATGTTATCAGCGCGTATGCCCCGCAAGTAGGCCACAATGAGAACACCAATAGGGAGTTCTGGGAAGGCTTGGAAGACATGGTTAGGAGTGTACCGATTGATGAGAAGCTCTTCATAGGAGGAGACCTCAATGGCCACGTGGGCACATCTAACACAGGTTTTGAAGGGGCGCATGGGGGCTTTGGCTATGGCATCAGGAATCAAGAAGGAAAAGATGTCTTAAGCTTTGCTCTAGCCTACAACATGATTGTAGCTAACACCCTCTTTAGAAAGAGAGAATCACATCTGGTGACTTTTAGTAGTGGCCAACACTCTAGCCAGATTGATTTCATCCTCTCGAGAAGAGAAGATAGGCGTGCGTGCCTAGACCGTAAGGTGATACCGGAGAGAGTGTTGTACCCCAGCATAAGCTGGTGGTTCTTGACTTCGCTTTTGGATTCGTGTCCAGCGGGATAAGCGTGCCAAAGTCGCTAGAACGAAGTGGTGGTAGCTCAAGGGGAGGTAGCTCGGTGTTCAAGGAGAGGGTAATTAAGGAGGGCCCTTGGGAGGAAGGAGGGATGCGGACAATGTGTGGATGAAGATGGCGACTTGCATTCGTAAGGTGGCCTCGGAGGAGTTTGGAGTGTCCAGGGAAGGAGAAGCGAAGATAAGGATACCGGTGGTGGAATGATGATGTCCGTAAGGCGATTAAAGAGAAGAAAGATTGCTTGACGCCTATACCGGATAGGAGTGCGACAACATAGAGAAGTACAAGATGGCGAAGAAGGCCGCAAAGCGAGCTGTTGGTGAAGCAAGGGGTCGGGCATATGAGGACCTCTACCAACGGTTAGGCACGAAGGAAGGTGAAAGGGACATCTATAAGATGGCTAAGATCCGGGAGAGGAAGACGAGGGATATTGGCCAAGTCAAATGCATCAAGGACGGAGCATGCCAACTCTTGGTGAAGGACGAGGAGATTAAGCATAGATGGCGGGAGTACTTCGACAAGCTGTTCAATGGGGAGAATGAGAGTTCTACCATTGAACTGGACGACTCCTTTGATGAGACCAGCATGCGTTTTGTGCGGCGCATCCAGGAGTCTGAGGTGAAGGAGGCTTTAAAAAGGATGAAAGGAGGCAAGGCGATGGGCCCTGATTGTATCCCCATTGAGGTGTGGAAAGGTCTCGGGGACATAGCGATAGTATGGCTAACCAAGCTTTTCAACCTCATTTTTCGGGCAAACAAGATGCCAGAAGAATGGAGACGGAGTATATTAGTACCAATCTTCAAGAACAAGGGGATGTTCTGAGTTGTACTAATTACCGTGGAATTAAGCTGATGAGCCATACAATGAAGCTACGGGAGAGAGTCATTGAGCACCGCTTAAGAAGAATGACAAGCGTGACCAAAAATCAGTTTGGTTTCATGCCTGGGAGGTCGACCATGGAAGCTATTTTCTTGGTACGACAACTTATGGAGAGATATAGGGAGCAAAGGAAGGACTTGCATATGGTGTTCATTGACTTGGAGAAGGCCTATGATAAGATACCGCGGAATGTCATGTGGTGGGCCTTGGAGAAACACAAAGTTCCAGCAAAGTACATTACCCTCATCAAGGACATGTATGATAATGCTGTGACAAGTGTTCGAACAAGTGATGTCGACACCGGTGACTTCCCGATTAAGATAGGACTGCATCAGGGGTCAGCCTTGAGCCCTTATCTTTTTGCATTGGTGATGGATGAGGTCACAAGGGATATACAAGGAGATATCCCATGGTGTATGCTCTTTGCGGATGATGTGGTGCTAGTTGACGATAGTCGGACGGGGGTAAATAGGAAGTTAGAGTTATGGAGACAAACCTTGGAATCGAAAGGGTTTAGGCTTAGTAGAACCAAAACCGAGTACATGATGTGCGGTTTCAGTACTACTAGGTGTGAGGAGGAGGAGGTTAGCCTTGATGGCCAGGTGGTACCTCAGAAGGACACCTTTCGGTATTTGGGGTCAATGTTGCAGGAGGATGGGGGTATTGATGAAGATGTGAACCATCGAATCAAAGCCGGATGGATGAAGTGGCGCCAAGCTTCTGGCATTCTCTGTGACAAGAGAGTGCCACAAAAGCTAAAAGGCAAGTTATACAGGACGGCGGTTCGACCCGCAATGTTGTATGGCGCGGAGTGTTGGCCGACTAAAAGGCGACATGTTCAACAGTTAGGTGTGGCGGAGATGTGTATGTTGAGATGGATGTGTGGCCACACGAGGAAGGATCTAGTCCGGAATGATGATATACGAGATAGAGTTGGGGTAGCACCAATTGAGGAGAAGGTTGTCCAACATAAATGCGAGATGGTTTGGGCATATTCAGCGCAGGCCTCGAAGCTCCAGTGCATAGCGGACGGCTAAAGTGTGAGGAGAATGTCAAGAGAGGGCGGGGTCGACCGAATTTGACATGGGAGGAGTCCGTTAAGAGAGACCTGAAGGATTGGAGTATCGACAAAGAGCGAGCTATGGACAGGGGTGCGTGGAAGCTTGCTATCCATGTGCCAGAGCCATGAGTTGGTTGCGAGATCTTACGGGTTTCACCTCTAGCCTACCCCAACTTGTTTGGGACTAAAGGCTTTGTTGTTGTTGTTGTTGTATTAAATATGTATATTTATAGAAAAATATTAATTAATTAAATACGGAAAAATAATGGTTTATAGAGACTCGGCTAGTATGGAGCTCGCATTTCCGGGCACGTCTGTGTCTTACCGTGCTCTAAAACATAGAATTTATTACAATGTTCTGTATATATATATAGTAAACTTCTCCACCAGCTAAAAATTCCAAAGAAAATAAGTTTGTGCACTCAACACGCTGGAGCCATGCTAGCACTCCACACTGGCGCCGTGGCGGCTACAGAGGGAAGTTCATCGTATTTACACCGCGAACAAGTTTGAGCACCAATATCATGTATTTTTAGGCACTTTTTAATGGCGGCATGTTTTGTGTTATTAGTACCTTGTTGAAGTCATTGCTCGGATATGCTCCGACTTGTTCTTTAGGGTATAAACCTGAATTCTGGCCTCGGGTGGTTGAATCTGGTGATGGAGGCACTTGAGCGTCGCTCCTTTCTTGAAGGCATTGCTGTTGAATAACCTCGTCATTTGTGAGGTGCCATGAGATGGTTCATGCAGATATGGTCACTCTTGTAGTTTGCCGATCGCGGATCTGGTAAAAAAATTTCTCGCCTAGATATACCTTTGGTCTTATAGAACTGTGCTACTTGCCGGTTAGTTTTTCTGTACATGTGTTAGTTTTGCGTGTGCGCATCCTAAATATACAAAGGTCGGGTATGTGCTAAATCTTATTGTATTCTCTTGATGCTCCATGTTAAACCAAAAATATATCATTTGATGAAAAAATTGTATTTGTTAGGCACCAAAGTAGTCATCTGTGTAACTTGATGTACAACCGGTGTACCTGCCTTGATTAAAAGGCTTTGCAGAGAGGAAGGACATGGACTAATAATGGAGTTTGTTCGTGAGCAGAATAGGACGTGGACAAAAGATCAGTAGTGTTATCCGGGCTAGGGTCGAGCTAGTTCCCAACTGAAACCCGATGCAAAAGCTTGAAATACGTGAAAATCATATAATACCTGCGATACTTAAACATCGAATCAGCATAGAAAAAGTAACCTTACAGCCCCATTAATTTTCATGATAGAAACACGCCTCAATCCAAATCACACACACAAAAAAAAAAGCGTCGTCAAAGCTAAAGGATGGAGAATTTTTTTAGGACAAATTTACCAGCAATTCCCAACAACAGAGAGCATGAATAGTTGCAGATCTGAGACGATACAATCATACAAGTGGCCCGCCGAGTGGCTCTAGACTATGTGGGCATGCATAAAGCTAATGTCAATCAAACAAAACATATGGTTTGATCCATCGATCAAATAATCAATCTCTGGCCACAAAACCCTCGGCTGTGAGGTTCCTTATAAAGTTGGGCCTGAAGCAGTTGCGGCGGTACTCGCCATAGTTTGCTCCCACGGAAATATGTGCTACCTTCGACATGGATTTACCGAACTGTGAAAAGAACAAGCCCTGGTCCTTAGCAAACTTCTCAACCAAATCTTTGGTCACCCCGTCGAGGAGGAGCTCCGTGTCGGAACCGAGCACCGCCTTACCCGCCAGGAGGTTGCGGTAGTAATTATTGTCGAACGTGTTAGGGGTGGTAACGTCAAGGTCCTGCCTATGGTCAGGATTGATTTTGCATACTTTCTTGATGAAGTTGATGAACTCGACGTCATCGCCAGGGGTGACCGTGCGGCCGTCGACCCTCCCACAGCGTGTCTTCCCGATGGTGTGCGCGCCGGAGAGCGCGACGAGGTCAGTCCTGTCGAAGCCGCGGAACCCGAAGACTGTGACGAGATCAAAGATCTTGGAATACTTGGGTATGAACAGGAACTCGTCGACCTCATCAAACGTGGCCGGACCAAAGCTGTCCATCCAGCCGAGCGGCACATCGTAGCTTGGTGCCCCTGACAGCATGATGGCCTCCCGGGTGGCGAGCATGGTGATGTCGGCGCAGGACACGTTCTTGCAGGTGATGTGCACGGTATTGCGGATACTCTCGATGAGGTTGAGCGCGCCCTCGTGCAGCCCGGCGTTATGGGGCAAAATCATCCGCTCGCTCAAGTAGTGGGGGCTTTCTTCCAGCAAGAGCGACGCGTCGCAGCCCTACACAATCGACATGATACTCACACTTAGTAGAGTAGGTGATAAATACTGGATTAGTACTGCAACACAGACAAGGCTATTTCAAGTTCATCGCACCCCACTAATAACACTAGCTAGTGTGCCGTACCGAAAGTGTAGTTAGTTGTTGGCAAGAGCAGGAACGTACATTAGGGAAGCAGTCGTTGAAAAAGACACGGAGGAGGCCGGCGACGATGCCGATGTCTTTGTTGCGCGCTGTCACCACAGCGGCGCGCACCATGTCCTGCAGGTTGGGGCAGGACTGGGCGTGGAAGTCGTAGGAGAGGCCATCGGGGAGCACGACGTCGTCGGTGGGCATGGAGATGAACTCTGATGCCGCCGCAGGGCAGACCAGCGCGGCCACGAGGCCCATCATGGCCAACATCATTGCACCGCTCGACGCCATCGGTGCAAGCTCAGTGAGCCCCTGCTAGCTTGAGTGAGTGAGTGAGTGAGAGTGTGGCTTCTCACGTCCAAGATGTTGTCATTTTATAACGGATCGAGGCAGCTTGCTAGTTCTAGTTAACCAGAGTTAAGGTAATTAACCGGCAAGGGTTGCTGACTAAATTAACTGCATGAACCGAGAGAGAGCGAAGGAATTTGGTTTTCTCCCTTCAAGTTGGCGTAGTTGGACGTCCTTATAACTATCCTATCCATCAAATATACTCCATCCGTCCCAAAATGTAAGACTATGTTTGACACTAACATAGTCTTACATTTTGGGACGGAGGGAGTACATCCATCCAAAGGCTAATGAGTTTTATTTGCTCTTTAAACCTGCAGATTCTATGCACTACCCCAAAACCCAGATACACCGCCGTCCCACTTCCACCCAGATCCAGGCTCGGCATTTACACCACTTCCACCCCCTAACACAGGCACGGAAATTGTACCTCAATGAGCACTTTCAAGAGACTAAGGCATCGGATCTTGAGATCGACGAAATCACCACAAGCGTCTCTCTCTATCACCATGTTGGATGATGATGCTCATCATGATGTGTCCATAAAAAGGGAATGTATTTGCATTGAGGTATGTATGCAGTTGAGGAATCTACTACGTCTGAGTTGTTTTCTTGCAAACTGTTAGGGGCTTGAAGACATGAACTGTGCGGAGTTGAGTGTCCTTTCTGCAACTATAGTTGCACGAATTTTCATGAATGTGTGGTGGTGGAGAGGCAGTGGACGTCCAGTTAGGTGTGGCATTTGAATTTCGGCGAGCGGAGATATCGAAACTGGATCGAGCACCTTGGAATCTACTCCAGTATTATACAACATGCACTCGAATATATCTCCACCTTAATCAAGTAGGAAGCGTGCAGGCGGCAAGTGCAGATTAAGTAAAACTTAATCCTCCTTGCAGGCAGCAAGTAGACCTGCTAAGTCAACTAAGTAATTAATGCGACGTGATTAATACTCCCAATACAATTAATGTGGCGCTGACCAAACAAACTGGATGCTTTCGATAATTAAAAAAATCAGCACACAAAAAATAGGCTTTGTGCAATCACTTTCTCAATTTTTCTTTACTTCTGTCTCTGTGGACAGTGAGCTCTCTTGTGGTAGGCCGATCTGGCCAGTCGCTCCCTCCTCCTGCGTTGCGCTGTGCGGGAGTCCCGTGGCTATCTGCCCCTCTGCTGGACCTAGCTAAGCTCAGCTCACCCGCCCGGAGTTGGCGGAGCTGTAGTTCAAAATGGCGGAGTTGCAGTTTGCCCACTCCGCAGATTCTGAGAGTGGGTGATAACCGAACAGGGCCTTAGTCGTGTTGAATAACGGCATGCATGCACGTCCGCTCCGATGGAGACAGAGTAATGCACATGCACGTAGCTAGGACGTGAGGCGTGCTCTATGCACGATCACTTGTTTTCTATCCTTCTGTTTGATGTATTCTCCCGGTCAGAGCGGCGCTAGTGACACAGTCGTGGGATGGCCCGACATACGCGGATCTAGAGCAGCTGATCGGGAGTTAGTTAGCCTCTGTAATCGATTGAGATAAAAAGGGCTGACGGAACAAAAACCACTCTGTCTCTCGCCAGCTCATCTCCCTCTCTGTGATCTTCTTTGTCAGATATAGATTCGGCAACAACACCCTCTTTCTGCTGTAGTTGACTCGTTCCCTAGTTTTCCATGGCAACTTGGCTAGGTCTTCTCGCTTCCCACAAATGCCCATCTTCTAGCCTCTGTTTCTTTTTCTGTGTGTTCCAGCGAGCTGGCGCTCCGATTTCTGATTGTGGTGGCAATTTTCTAAAACTTGCGAACCGGGTCACGGAGGACGCCGGCCGGCCGGAGGAGGTCGGAGAAGTCGCCAGTGGAGTGCCAGATTGAGTAAGCAAGGTACACAAACGTGAAACGTCATGGATTAAATCTTCTTCATGGCTCCTCTCTGTTAGTAGCAATCTTGATTGGGAAACGTTTTCCGCCGGCAGACCGGCTGAACGCTTGGCCGGTCACTCGCCAGCCGCAGGATGGATTGCAATCGTACGATGCATAGCGCGCCGCTCTACCCAGGAAATATCCCACGCAGCCACGTGAGCAGGCCCACCCACCACCGCTTTTGCCTTATCTCTTACTATTACGCATCTTCTTCCTCCCGCGGCATGATTCTCCTATTTTCTGCTCTCCTCTCTGCCTCAGCCCCTCCTCCCCATGCGAGAGAGAGGCCGCGCCGTCGCTGCCGTGCGCATCTTGTCCTAATCGATGGTGAGGTCGTCGGCTTCGCTCTCCCCCATCCCCTACGGCCCTACCTCTGCCCTCCGTAGCGCCGCTGGACGCCCACGCTGAAAGCGGCCATGGTGGTCTTGCGACCTGCACTACACCAATTACTTGCGCTGGCAACCGGCAGATGCTGGTGATGGAGACGGAGGCGTTCGGTGCTGCAACGGGTGAGTTTGTTTGCTGGCGCCGAAAAGCTGCTGAAGATGGAGACGACGGCCTCCGGTGCTGCAAGCGGCAAGTGTTTTTGCTGGAAACGGCCAGAAAAAAGCTGCATCCACGCATGACCGCGCTTGCTCAGGGAAACAACCGGTGTCACCATTTTGTACATGCTTCAACCGTGTCGCAATTTGCTACTACCGGCATCACAACCTGCTACAGCCCGGTCGCGCACTCGCAGCACCATCATGGAATCCGCTCCGTCCATCCATGGCGAGTGGACCTGCATCCCTGGAGGCTGTAACCAGCCGAGCCAAAAGTTGCAACCGTTGTCGATTTTTGCTACTACTGAGGACGGATTTGCTACATCCATCACGGCGGAGCTGCGACCTACTACGGCCATGTTTTTTTTCGTTGCAACCGTCCTCGGATTTTGCTACTATCGGTGAGGGATTTTGCTGCATCCACCATGGCGGAGCCGTGACCCGTGACGGCGGCGATGACAAATTGCTGCAACCGTCGTTGGACTTTGCTACCATCGGTAAGGAATTTTGCTACATCCATGGCGACGGAGCCGCGACCCACGACGACGGCGACGACGAATTGCTACAACCGTCGTTCTTTTTTGCTATGACCGGCAATCTTTTCTGCTACATCCATGAACGGCGTTGACTCTTGGCCGTAGCTCATGCAACCCCATGCGGCGAGCTTCGACGGCAAGGGTGCGGCGACAAGTGCATCGTGGTGCTGCAACCATGGAGCTCGTCGGCGAGTTGCCGCCGTCGCCACTGGAGCTGTCACCGCGGGTGCACACGTGGTTACATGCGTGGAGCCGGCGAGAAACGTAGGCGGGAACGAGCGGCAAGGGCGGTGACCGGCGGGAAGGGTGCCGGTGCTTCAAGTTGGCCGTGCTCGCTTGCCCATGGTGAGTGTCCATGGCGGCCGTTGCTCGTTTCGTTGTTGCTTTGCGAGATCTGTTTTCTTTTTCTCGAAGAGAGGAACTAATAGGACCCTGATTTGACGGCTTTATAAGTGGATCTGACGGCCGCGCAGTGACCGGCCGAAATTTTGGCCGGTGCGCCGGCGCCTAACGATGCCCATCTTGATTGGACGTGCTGGTCAATTGCTGGCTTGCTTGCAGGTTCATATTACAGTCTATGTTTTTGAGTCCAAGTAGTACACGTGTAGCCTGCAACGTGTCTAGTTTAGGTTGACTCCTAGTAGTACTAGAAGAACGGCCGTGCGTCACATTAATTTTAAGAGTTCAATATTAATATTCTCATACATATCAAGTGACATTGGGGACCTTTTTTACAATCAAATCCTCACACACACTCTCTCTCCCTCCCTCTTCCTCGCTCTCTGTCCCCCTCTCCCTCTCTCTCTCTAACACACACACACACATATCCATCTTATTGGGTACGGGACCATAATCCATCTATTTCACACACACACACACGCTAATGCATAACAATATGGATCATGTGTATTATATTTGCCACCACAACTGAGGGAATTAATTTCATGTAAATCAGGCAGCCACAGCTCGAAGAATACGCGGAGGAGGTGGCCCGGGTCGGCGTCGGCGCCGTCCGGCGCGGGCCACGGGCCCGCTTCCAAGTGCGTCTGCGCATCGGCCACCCACGCCGGGTCCTCCAAGTGCCGCTTCCACCGCACCAACTCCCAGGGCCACGGCCACGGCCATGGCCAAGGAAGTCGCCCTTCTTCGCCCCCTTCACCGGCCGCGGCCAACGCGGTGCTGCGGCACCCGGCCTCACCGTCCTCGTCCTCCGGCACCGTCGCGACCCAGTAACGCAGCCCAAGCATCGGCCTCGAGAATCAAGAACGCTCGACAGCGGAGAGGGAAGGGAAGATCATATACATGTCATAAGAAAGGGAGTTTATTTACTCTTCCCTCGATGTATTGCTTCCTTTGTTTGGAGATTGATTGCCATCTGTGAGTTAAGGTAATTAAGGTTAATGTGATTGAGCGATTTTTCTGAAAATCAAATACTTGTTTTTATAATTAATGTGATTGAGTGATTTAAGGTAAGGTTAATTAATTTAGATTTGATTTTTAGAGATTGTTCATGATTGATTCTACATTACTAAATAACTTGCGCCAGTATGAAAAATTCTGATCTGTTCAGATTTCTTTCGTTGTGTGAGAGGGTGACACGAAAATAAACCGATGCAGTGGGGGGAGGGGACGAAAAAATCTACGAAAAAAACTAGCGAAGGTGGGAGGAGGTACCAAGGAAACCATGAAAGGTGGGACGAAAAAAACCCTGGAAGCGAGACTATCAACTGCTCCATTAGGAGTAGAGATTAGGAGGTCAAGTCCGTATAGGAAGTCCAGGTCCGTGGCTTGGAGTGACCGGGTCTGCACCTATATATACATCAGCTTCTGTTGTTGTAAATGTACCATGAGAAAATACATACAAAGAAAATAAAGAGAAGAACAAGGCACGACACATGTCTTTGCCCAAAAGTTTTCGTCGGCCTATATAAATAAAATACAGATGGCGCTGGGCGACTCTAGGGGCGACTCGATGGCGCCGGGCGTGAGAACGGATGCCACCTCCGGTGATCGCCGGAGGGTGGGCGTACGTTTTTGGGCGCTCGCGGAGGAGGATAGCGGGGATGAGGATGAAGACGGCGAACGTTCCGGCAGCTCGTCGGAGTATTCACCGACGCCCTCGGATGTGATTTGTGAAGTATTCGATCCCGGCTATGATGGGGACGAGGTGGCGCAGATTGTGGAAGCGGTGATCCCTCCGGAGGATCCGGCGAGGTCTGGACTGCGTCTCGGAGAAAACCTGGAATTGCTCCGGCGCGTCGTTCACCGGAGGACGGCCGCGTCCGTGTCTCGACCTTGGAAGGGCCCAATTCCCAAGGTAAGTCTCCCAAAACTTACTCTTTTCGATTAGGTTCCTCCGGAAGCATGGACGGTGGTACGGAGAAGGAAGAAGGGCGGCCGTGCGGCGGCTAGCCGGCAGCTGGCGGCGCCGGCGGTGCCGATCCCGATCGCGATGGCCAGAGCGGCTCGTTTGAACGAGCTTGTTGGCGCTGTTGGGCCACCGGTGGTAACTGGGCCGCCTTCGGCTGGGTATGAGGCCCAGACCGAAGGGGTCGCAGCTGGGCCAGTGCCCTGTGGGCTGGTTTCTGAGGGGTTATTGGACGTAGCGGTCGGTGACGTATGAGAGGCATGCAACGACCCGTCCAGTTCCTCTTCCACCGTCGTGCGCCGTAGGGTTTGCCGTATTCCTCATCGTCGGTCAGATCGCGGAGGTCGTGCTCGTCGCATCCCACCGCTTTTCATGGCGGGTCAAGGGACTGCGGGGAAGGGCGCGGCTGAGCCAGCCGGGTCGGCCCGGGCCGGTGTGGTGCCGCCGCATGTTGCCGGCCGTGGTGTGGAGATGCCACCGCCGGCTGTGGGTGCTGGCCGAGGCTCCGGCGTTCCTGGGACTAACCGCGGTGTGCAGGTGGCGGGTCAGGGTGTGGCGCCACGTGCGACCCTCGGCCGCGGGGCTGGAGCGCCCGGAGTTCGCCCACCGGCCCCGGCTCCTGGTACTGCTGCGGGTAGGGGAGGCGGCGTCCGCCCGCCGATCCGGCTCCTCCGCGGCCGGGTGATGGCGAGTGCCCGCCTTTGGCTGCGTCGGCGGTGCCGATGGGTGGGCAGGGTGGTTTGCGGCCTTCCGCTCCGGGACATGCCACTGTGGGGAGCGGTGCCCCTCCCCCGAGACCTCCGGTGCCTGCGGCTGTGGGGCGAGGTGCTGCGCCGCCAGTTCATCGAGCCGCGCCGCCGCCTCACTTGGTCGCGAGGCCGGCACAAGAGCGTTCAGACACTTCCCAGATGCGGCTAAGTGCGGGGATGGTGGAGCTAATGGGCCGCCCAGAGGACAGTGAGGAGATGATGGGTTTGATGCTTATGGGAAAGGCTAGCACCGGGGTTCGTCGTCTACGGGAGGTGGACGCGGATATGCTTGGCAAAGTGATGGTTCTAATGAGAGACCTTTCCTTGGTCCGGCTGGTGGTTTTGTCGAGGGGGCTACTGGCCCGAACAACCGGCATAGAGGTGGTTACCGTGGCCATCGTGGTGGTCGTGGGGGTGGACGTGGCGGTGGTCGTGGTCGGTTCCACATGCCGCCCCCACCACCGCCCGTGGTTGATCATGAAGTTACGGATATGGCTGTCGATCCTGTGCAGTCGGCTGAGTTGCCTAGCCAGGCGATGGAGGTTGTGACGGCTTTGGCCAATGTGGAGGTTCCTGTTCCTGGAGGTGATGCGGAGGCAGGGGTTAGGGATGAGTCTGAGAGGGCGTCCAAGGGGGTGCGTAAGAAAGAAAAGATGTTGTGCTATCGATGTGGTGAGAAAGGCCACATTATTGCTGAGTGCTTGGCGGAACTATGCAGCTTGTGCGGTACGATTGCCCATGGTGGGGGGAATGCCCAACCATGCGGGATCAGGCTCCAGCGCTTACGATGTATGGAGTTTTCTGTGCTGAACTCACTTTCTTTGAGTCCCCGGCGGCGAGGGAGATTCCTGTTGAGACTCAGAGTATGACTACTGGCATTGTGAAAGTCACTCGCGAAGTGGTGTCTGAGGCTCAAATTATGCAGAGGCTTCAGGAACTCGCTCCAGGTGAGTTTCAGTGGGATCTCGCTCAGATCGAGGACAATGTCTTTAGGGTTGATTTCCCAACGATTGAGGATTTGCAGAAGCTGCTGAGTTTTGGGTTGTGCAAGGTGCCTGGTACTAAGTGCATCCTGGAGTTTCACGAGTGGAAAAAGGTGGAACCTAAGGGCAAACCGCTGACAAAGGTGTGGCTGCGGTTTTCAGGGGCCCCATCTGAAGCGTTGACCAATGTTAGAGTAGTGGCGAGTTTGGGTATGATGGTTGGTAAGACTGAGGAAGTGGACATGCCTTTTACCCGAGCATAGGGGGTAGCCAGGCTCTTAGTGGGTGTTTTGGACATTGCTTTTGTCCCGGACATGGTTAACTGGTTTTACCGGGGAGAGGTGTTTCCTCTTGAGATCGAGTTCGAGGATCCGGAGCTGTTTGCCGAGGGGGTTTCTGCGGCTGCCATGGATATGCACGAGGGGGATGGTGATGCCGGTGCTCGTGGGGATCAGACTGATAAGGCTGCATGGGAGAAGGCCAATGGGTCAAGTCCAGCTGCTCAGTTGCCCGGTGATGGCTCCGAAGTTGAGCCTACATCAGTTCCAGCGGTACCGATGAACACGCTGTGTTTTGGGTCCTTTGGGCCAGCATCGGCTCCTCCCCGGCTTTGGAGTGACAGAGTGGAGTCTGATGACAGCTTTGAGTGTATGCTTCCGCCTTTGGAGCTTGATGCTGTGGCTGGCCCTGTAATGGTGGGTGAGGTTAGGGAGGTGGAGCCTCCGGTGGGTCCGTTTTCTCCTACCATGGTTTCTAACCGAGATATGCTGACAGTCTCGATGGTTCGGTGTGGGGAGGAGAGTCTGGGGCAGGTGGCCCCGGCCTCTCCTTCTTTTAGCCTAGCGCAGGTAACATCGATGGCGCCGACGATGGTCGGTGGTGGGGGAGGCTGCATGGCCCTTTCTCCTACGGTGGCGCCGGTACCGGTGGGCGTGGCCAGCACCGGGGGAGTGAGCCCGAGGCAGGCGGCCTCGGCTATTGCCTCCCCGATTGGGGCGGCTACACTTGCGCATTCGGACGAGTTGAGGGGGGAGCTGGGGCAGGCGGCCTTGGCTCTCCCTTCTTCTCCGGCGGTCAGGCAGACCGCGTCTCCTACACCGACGGTTCTATCTCATACGCCGGCTGGGGGGCGGGAGGAGGGTGCGGGCAGGAGGCCCCCGCCTTCTCCTTCCCTCGCGCTCCCGTGGGCCTTGTGTCTGGGGGGCCTGGGAGACCGCAGCCGCCTCCTTCGGTACCTTCGGTTGATCCTTTGAGGGATTTAGCGCGAGGCTTTACCAGGGAGGAGGTCATTGCTTTTGGCGGGATCCCTGACTCGACGGGGCGTCGAATGAGCGCTCGCGTCCTCGAGGACCCGGAGGTGGACGATGTGCAGGAGCGGTGCGCTATGAGGGCGGCCAATCTTCAGGATGCTGCGATCTCCTCTGGTATGTCTGTCAACATCTCTAATTCGTTATTGCATTTTTCTAATGAGGAGATTATAAACAATGCAAACCGATTAGGAGTTTCACTAGGAGATACTGTTAGTGAGATTTCCAATTCGGTGAATGATCTATTAGATGTGGAGGTGGAACGGGCTTTAGAGACTATTCGTAATCTCGCAGCGGTTAAGCCGATAAATGATGTTGAGATTGATGCGTTAGGGGTGCGAGTGCTTCATAGTCTGTGTGCGGATCTAGCACCCCCTATCCATGAGTCCGAGGACGATGATGTGCCCATAGAGAATGAGGCTGATTCTACAGTTGAACCCGGTTGTGAGGACCGGACGTCTCAGCCTAGTAAACCAAAACGCAAGTGGAAACGGAAGATTTATCCCGATTCTGCAGTTCGTAGGAGTGCTAGAATTCGTACTACTAAAAAATTCCATGACGAATTATGAAAGGAATCTTTTGGAATAGCAGAGGTCTAAAGGACTTGGCTAAAAGAAGGTTTCTTGCTGAGGCTGCTTTAGAGCAGCGTCTGGATTTCATTGCTCTTTCGGAGACTGGTAGAGAAAACTTTGCGCCCCAGTTTCTGTCTTCTCTTGTGGGTTGTATTGATTTCGATTGGCATTGCCTCCCCCCGCGAGGAAGATCGGGTGGTATCTTACTTGGCGTGAGATGCGCTTCGCTTGAGGTCCGAAGTGTAGTGATGGGCGACTTCACGGTCAAGTTTCGAGTCAGGTCTAAAACAGATGGTTTCAACTGGGCGTTGGTGGCGGTGTATGGTGCCGCACAACCTGAGCTTAAACCGGAGTTTCTGGCGGACCTTGTTCGAATCTGTGGATCGGGACAGCTTCCACTTTTGGTTGGAGGGAATTTCAATATCATTAGGAGGAGAGAGGAGGAAAATAATGATAACTTTGACGGCAGATGGTCGTTTATGTTTAATACCATTATTGAAAAATTGGATCTGAGGGAGATTGAGCTTTCTGGTAGAAAGTTTACCTGGGCAAATGCTCTGCCAAACCCAACCTATCAAAAACTTGATCGAGTTCTCGCAAGCGTAGAGTGGGAACAAAAGTTCCCTCTGGTTACGGTGCAAGCTCTTTCGAGGGGTATATCCGATCACACACCCTTATTCGTGGATTCAGGGGAGCCTAACCACGTGGGTAACAAAAATACCTTTTCTTTCGAGATGTCTTGGTTCGAACGAGAGGGGTTTTTGGACTTGATTGCCAGGGAATGGGATAGAGGTGCAGGCGGTAGGACTGCGGTCGAGCGTTGGCAGAATAAGATTAGGCACTTGAGAAGCTTCTTGCGGGGCTGGGCTAAGCACCTAAGTGGTGTGTATAAGATTGAAAAGGATAGAATTCTTTCTCTTATACAGGCCCTTGACATTAAGGATGAATCTACGATTTTGCTGCCAGCTGAGCTTTAGGTTAAATTTGAGGTGGAGAAGAGGCTGAAAGAGCTTCTTCATGAAGAAGAATTGAAGTGGGCTTTGCGTGCTAATGTACGCAAAGTGGTCCAAGGGGACGCCAATACTCAATTCTTTCATTTAATTGCTAATGTCAAGCATCGAAAGAAGCGCATTTTTCATCTTGAACAAGATGAGGGCACGATTTTAGGTCAGGATAACCTAAAAACATATATTACCGAGTATTACAAGCAACTATTTGGACCGCCAGAGGATAATTGTGTGTCCCTCGATGAGTCTAGGACTAAGGATGTGCCTCACCTTTCGGCTGCCGAAAATGACATTCTGGTGGCACAGTTCTCTGAGAAGGAGGTGTTTGAGGCAATTTCACAGATGAAGAACAATAAGGCACCCGGACCGGATGGGTTTCCGGCCGAATTCTATAAAAGGTGCTGGCACATTATTAAAGGGGATTTGCTACCTATGTTCCATGATTTGTTCTCGGGACAGCTTCAATTATTTCAATTGAATTTTGGAACTATCACTTTGCTTCCTAAGAAAACGGATGCTGTGAGGATTGAGCAATTCAGACCAATATGCCTCCTCAATGTTAGTTTCAAAATCTTTACCAAGGTCGGGACTAATAGGCTTACACAGATTGCGCATTCTGTGGTGCAACAGTCCCAAACTGCTTTCATGCTGGGCAGAAATATCCTTGAAGGGGTGGTAGTCCTGCATGAAACGCTCCATGAAATACATTCCAAAAAATTAGATGGAGTAATTTTTAAGGTGGATTTCAAGAAAGCGTAGGATAAGGTCAAATGGCCATTTCTCCAACAGTCATTGCGTATGAAAGGTTTTGATGAAGCCTGGTGCAGACAGGTTGAATCTTTTACGCAAAAAGGTGGTGTGGGAATTAAAGTAAATGACGACGTAGGTCATTATTTCTAGACACATAAAGGCCTAAGACAAGGAGATCCGATGTCCCCTATCTTGTTCAACATTGTCGTGGATATGTTAGCAATTTTGATAGGTAGGGCTAAGGAAAGTGGTCAAATAGGTGGATTGGCACCTCATCTTGTTGATGGAGGTGTTTCCATTCTTCAATACGCTGATGACACGATCATCTTTATGGAGCATGACTTGGCCAAGGCGAGAAATATGAAGTTGGTGTTATGCCTATTTGAACAATTGACCGGGCTAAAGATTAACTTTAATAAGAGCGAGTTGTTCTGTTTTGGTAGAGCCAAAGACGAACATGAGGCGTATAGGCAATTGTTTGGGTGCGAGTTGGGAGAGTTACCCTTCTCATACTTAGGTATTCCAATCCACCATCGTAGGCTGACAAACAAGGAATGGAAGTGCATCGAGGACCGATTTGAGAAGAAACTGAGTTGCTGGAAGGGTAAGCTCATGACATACGGAGGCCGGTTGATCCTGATTAACTCGGTGCTCACGAGTATGCCTATGTTTCTCCTATCGTTCTTTGAGGTCCCAGTTGGTGTTCGGAAGAGACTGGACTTCTATCGATCGCGGTTCTTTTGGCAGAGTGATGAGACCAAAAGAAAATACAGGCTTGCTAAATGGGATTTCATTTGTAGACCGAAAGACCAAGGGGGTCTTGGTATAGAAAACCTTGAAGTCAAGAATAGATGCCTTCTTAGCAAGTGGCTGTGGAAGCTCTATTCAGAGACTGATGCCACGTGGGCTCAAATCCTTCACAGCAAGTATCTTCAGTCAAAAACTTTGTCCCAGGTTTCAGTCAGGCCGATTGATTCACCCTTTTGGAAAGGACTAATGAAAGTCAAACAACTTATGTTTAATAGGACAAAGTTTGTTGTTGGCAATGGTACTTGCACACGTTTCTGGGAGGATACTTGGCTCGGCGAGACACCCTTGGCCATCCAGTACCCTTCGTTGTACCGTATTGTTCAACGACGTGAGGTGTTCGTAGCTTCGGCTTTTCGATCGATCCCCCTTAATATTCAGTTCCGACGGACGCTGGCGGGCAATCGTTGGGAAGAATGGCTCCATCTAGTTAGGAGACTGATGGAGGTCTAGCTTTCCCAACAACCCGATGAATTACGCTGGAAACTGACTAGGTCTGGAGTATTCACAGTTAAATCAATGTATATTGATGTTATTAATTCGAGCTCCATTCCTACTTTCAAGCATGTTTGGGATGTCAAAGTTCCTTTGAAAATAAAAGTGTTTATGTGGTTTGTCCACAAACAAGTTATTTTAACCAAGAACAATTTATTAAAGCGTAATTGGACAGGACCTACTAGGTGTAGCTTCTGTGATCGGGATGAAACTATAAAACACCTATTTTTTGATTGCCCGTTGGCCAAAGTCCTTTGGCAGACGGTTCACATTGCTTTTAATATCAAACCACCGAATTCTTTTAACGCTTTATTTGGGACATGGTTGAATGGGGTTCAGCCTGACTTAGCGAAACACATTCGGGTTGGGGTTTGCGCGTTGCTGTGGACTATCTGGACTTGCAGGAATGATTTGGATTTAACAGAATATCATGTATCCACTTTTTGCAGGTTATATTCCGAACTACGGCACGGATCCGTTCGTGGTCGCCACTCACTCCGACGGAGGCCAGGGAGCATTTGGTTACTGGATCTTTCCGTTGGGAGATGGTAGCTCGGGATATATTCAACCGGTTTGGATGGCGGTCATGTAATAGGATAGGCATCTAGTATACTTATCCATTGGTAGCCAGCCGGTTGTGGCCTCTTATCACAAAACTATCAGCACAACCAGCACAAACGGGACCACAACTTCTATCTTCCATCTGAGCAACCAAGGGGGGAGGGCCATGAACGTTCGTCCAGATTTTTATGTGATCGATCCTGAGGGTGGAATCCCAACGATCTCCTGATTTGAGACTGTTCGATTGTTTACTTCAAAATTGATGCTTCTGTTTTTATAAATTCCAGTTGCCGTAGATTGTAGGCTGTTGGCTGTAGAGTTAGTTCAAGATAAATCATGGAGTCACATTACAAAGAAATCTTTCGACTGACGAAGGAACATAAGCTCCTGAGCGGGAGAGCTGCTCTTTAATTAATTTCATTCATTCTAGTGGCTTGGTTTACTTGTATTTTGGTATATCTTCTTTATCTTTAGCAATATTTTAAATAGCATGCTATTTTGCCGTTATAACGCGGTTATAGCATATTTAAAAGCGAGACGTTACGTTTTGGCAAAATCAGACGCTACACCGCTAATCCCGTAATTAGTGCGCTACACACGCTATAACGTTGTAACGTTGTAAAGTTACGATGCGCAGAACATGCAAAACTGAAATAAGCACAGCCCAGCAGGCCAAAACCAACCCACGGCCACTAGCTTTCTCACTCCTTTTATCAGATTCTCCCACGAGACGTAACCTGCAAGCCCAGGTGGCTGTCCCGGTGGCTGTTGATGTTAGAGACTCTTAAAATTATGGTTGTTGATGTTTGAGACTTACTATTTTTATGTGCTGGATTTGGCCCTTATGCATATATTGCTTGCTCCTATGAAAAATTTAGTTGCTTAAATACTTTATTTCTAAATATATTTGATTTTTTTTGCAAACGCTATTTTGTAATATAGCACGCTATTAGCGCGCTATAACTTGTGTAGCATTTAGAGAAGGGCCTCGCTCTACTTTGTAGCGCGCTATTTAAAATATTAATCTTTAGAGATCGAACAAAAAACTCTGAGTATATAGGTTCTTTGGGAAGAACTGATATATGTACTTGTGCAAGATCATTCTCTGTTTGCAACTTATGTGATTTCTTGACATTGGCACCTCCGATTTTGTGTTTTACGCTCCGCCACTACTCTGATTTTGTGTTTTACGCTCCGCCACTACTCTGCTGGCCTCTGGGCTGGACTTGGGTGGATGAATATGTGTCCTTGCAAACTCCAAGAGGCCCATTTTCTAACATGAACATCTTGAGCTCATGCGGCGTTGTGCCGTTAGAGCACATGATTGTCCGCGAAGTAAAGTGCAGAGCGTTCGACGTACATAATTTGGCATGGGCATAAATTCATGAGCTTTTTGGCCTGATTGACGGGACCACCTATGGGCATTTGTAACACTATGAACATTCATTAGCTCAGTGTTGTAATCTAAAAAGAATAGAGCACGTGATCTCATGATGTGGTTCTTTGCACTGTACTGAAGTCCTTTGCTTAATCGGTTGTTTCTTTGGAGTAGCTCCTCTACGAGTAATAGTCAATATTTTAAATAGCACGCTATTTCGCCGTTATAACGCGGTTATAGCATATTTAAAAGCGAGACGTTACGTTTTGGCAAAATCAGACGCTACACCGCTAATCCCGTAATTAGTGCGCTACACACGCTATAACGTTGTAACGTTACGATGCGCAGAACATGCAAAACTGAAATAAGCACAGCCCAGCAGGCCAAAACCAACCCACGACCACTAGCTTTCTCACTCCTTTTATCAGATTCTCCCACGAGACGTAACCAGCAAGCCCAGATGGATGTCCCGATGGCTGTTGATGTTAGAGACTCTTAAAACTATGGTTGTTGATGTTTGAGACTTACTATTTTTATGTGCTGGATTTGGCCCTTATGCATATATTGCTTGCTCCTATGAAAAATTTAGTTGCTTAAATACTTTATTTCTAGATATATTTGATTTTTTTTGCAAACGCTATTTTGTAATATAGCACGCTATTAGCGCGCTATAACTTGTGTAGCATTTAGAGAAGGGCCTCGCTATACTTTGTAGCGCGCTATTTAAAATATTGATAATAGTACCTTCCTGCGAGTTCAACCACGTTTCGCCTCTCTTGGGAACTATTTCAAAATCTGCCCCCCAAACGCCGACTCCAAATAGCTTGGCCCTGAGCTTATGCAGTTCGACTCCATTTTCTTTGGCGCCGAACTTCTTGTACAACTGGCTAATCACTCTCGAGCAAGACAGTTTGACAATTTACGTTTCAAGTTCGGCTCCAGGTAGTCTGGCGCCAAACTCGTATTACAGATTCAAAGAAAATTATAAGCGAGCAAAAAAGGGTTTCCCCCGCTTTGTATTACAAAACAACCATCATCGATACATCCAACGATAGGTGCTGGGATGGAAACAACACAGTCACGCCCAAAAAAACGAAAGAGAAAACAGAAAAAGAAACAAATGTGAGCAGCAACGGATCAACGAAAACGATGGAGACCCAAAACCGCTGCGCCCACCAAAGAAAATTATAATGTTGATTACATAAATTGAATTCAAAGATAAATATATAATGCAAACTTAGTCAACACATTTTTGTTTAATAGATAATTTTACTGTTAATTTAACTACCCAAATACTTAAAAGTGCAGCTGCGCTCTCTCGCGAAGCCGAGCTCATGCGCTGCAGCCATCCACTAGGTCGCGGCCCACACGATCATCACCTAGATTTGGAAAGATGCCCATGCACACATTCTATATATGGAAAGATTCATCTACAATAGTACGTTGATTTTTCTTCAGTAGGTCCAACCAAACATGTGAACCCAATGACGACGTAACTTGCATTAACTCCAGTACAAGAAAAATTCAAAAAGCTATAACTTTCATGTCGGAATTATGATCCGTTTTCATCGTCGAGTCTTCATGATGAACTCTTCAAAACTATATCTCGTATGAATATGTTTTGAAGGTTTTTTCAAAAGCAACTTCGTTGCTAGATGAGACAACTTCAGTGCTAAACATAAGCAACTTTGTTGCTAGATGCATTGCATTGTGTGTATTAGTGAATTCACTTAGTAGCTCACTAATAGCTGTGTGCAATAGTCTAATAGATGGTTACCATGGTTGCTCAGCTGCATACATCAAAAACTAATTTGTAGATAATTATTTGCCAACGATACTGTGGTAGTTGTTTACCGTAGAGTGAAAAGTTGTCTAACATGGCTTCTAAGTTGTTTGTCGCAGAAACCAAGTTGCCTATATTGCTACGAAGTTGCCTACGGGTGATCACCGATTGCCTAAAATACTACGGAAGTTGTCCATCAAGGTATATAAGCTGCCTATAATGTCAAAAAGTTTTTGTGGGATCTAAATTGTCTATCATGATTCCAATTTTCAAAACTATACGGGGATGGATGGTATGAGAGCTTTTTTGTTTCTTTTTCTAGTTTAGTCTGCCTGCCTACGCAACTGAGCGCCCGGGTATTGGCTAGCGAGGTTACGGGTGTTAACCAGCTGCAAAAGTAGGGACAGATGAGAAGTTGCATAGGGGTGATGAGAAATTTCATAGGGGGCAGATCAGACAGTTGCCCGCAAACCTACACAAGTTGTTCATAATTTTGGTACGAGTTGCCCCTGAAAATCATTGAGATTTCCAGATATATTGATGAAAAACACACATGACTTGCCTATTGAATGTACTGGAGTTGCACAAAACACACTGAAAGTTGCTAACTTTTTTGTGTGATACTCGAGTGCATAACAAGTATCATTACTAGCGGTAATCCACTTCTGAGCCCAGGCTCAGCTGCACCCGCCCTTATGAAAAACATCAAAACAAATACTAGAAAATATAAAAAATTCCAATTTTTTTGTGTGGTAGATAATTTGATGCAGGAGGTATGCTCCAATTTTCAAACCATTTGGACATCCGACCAGATCTCGGCAAAAAAGACAAATTTGGGGTCTGTAAAACTGTTTCCTGTCCATGCACTGTTCTGACTTGATTTGTCTTTTTTGCTGAGAGCTTCTCAGAAGTCCAACTGAGCTAAAAATTTGAGCAGACCTCACGTGATAAATTGTCTACCATGCAAAAAAGATTGGAATTTTTTGATTTTTTTTGAATTGTCTGTGATTTTTTTCCTGGACGGGTGCAGATGAGCCTGGGCACCGAAACGCCGCACTCCATTACTAGTAAGTACTCTACCATGACTAGCTTGATCTCCAAGTTGACAGTGCTATAGGAAACTTACTTTACGACGTAGCCTAACATTATCCAAAGTTGTCTGCGATGATTAGTGAGTATGCTAACATTGTCATAAGTTGCATACAATACTATTTCGGTGTGGTAAGCAACTTAGTTTCATATATAGACAACTTAGCAACATTGACGGACAACTTTTTAATATATTATAAGCAAATGAATTTGTAACGACAGTTATCTGAGTATCACTGATAGGCAACTTCATAGTGTTTTTAGGTAACTTAGAAAAAACAATGCTAAGCAACTTCATTATATTGTAGGCAACTAATTTGCAAAGTTAGACAATTGAGCAGCAGTGGTATAGGTAAGTAATTACCAATAGCAGGTAACTGGACATCAATGGTAGGCCATTTCATAGCATTGTAGGCAACTGGGCTTCAATGATAGGCAACTGGGCTTCAATGATAGGCAACTGAACATCTATAGTAGACAAGTGAGCAACAATGGTAGGACAGTTGTGATAATGTTAACAAAATTCATTGATACACATAGTGCAATGAAGTTGCTTATATGTAACACTAGGTGCCTCATGTTTTCTGCGATTTTCTCATTTTTCACACAAACCAATATAATAGGCAGTCCTACTAGGACAAAATGAAGTTGCTTTTCTATAGGACTAAAGTTGCCTCCATCGGACCCAAAGTTGCCTCGAAGAAAAGTTCGACGAAACCTATCCATATGAGATTTAGTTTTAAAGAACTCGTCACGAGAAACCCAGCTGTGAAAACGAAACTCAATTTCGATGCTTAAATCAAATGTTACGGTTTTTTTTAATTTTGACCCCGAAATAAATGCATGTGGGCACAAGATTCTCTATTGGGTAGACCACATCAGATGCAACAACTGCTCCTTTCATATTTTCAAGAGCGCTCGATCCCACTAATGAGCGCTTGGGCGGTGATACGTCTCCAACGTATCTATAATTTATGAAGCATTCATGCTATTTTACTATCTGTTTTGAATGATTACGGGCTTTATTATACACTTTTATATTACTTTTGGGACTAACCTATTAACCGGAGGCCCAGCCCATATGGCTGTTTTATTGCCTGTTTCAGTATTTTGAAGAAAAGAAATATCAAATGGAGTCCAAACGGAATGAAACCTTCGGTAGCGTGATTTTTTGGAAGAATATAATCCTGGAGACTTGGAGTTCATGTCAGAAGATCCTCGAGGAGGCCAGGAGATAGGGGGCGCCCACTCGGGCGCGCCCTGTCTCGTGGGCCCCTCGAGCACCCCCGACCGACTTCTTTCACCTATATAAGCCTACGTACCCTAAAACCATTGAATATCAAGATAGATCGGGAGTTCCGCCGCAGCAAGCCTCTGTAGCCACCAAAAACCTCTTGGGAGCCCGTTCCGGCATCCTGCCGGAGGGGGAATCCATCACCGGTGGCCATCTTCATCATCCCGACGCTCTCCATGATGAGGAGGGAGTAGTTCACCCTCGGGGTTGAGGGTATGTACCAGTAGCTATGTGTTTGATCTCTCTCTCTCTCTCTCTCTCTCTCTCTCTCTCGTGTTCTCTCTATGGCACGATCTTGATGTATCGCGAGCTTTGCTATTATAGTTGGATCTTATGATGTTTCTCCCCCTCTACTCTCTTGTGATGAATTGAGTTTTCCTCTTGAAGTTATCTTATCGGATTGAGTCTTTATTTGAGAACACTTGATGTATGTCTTGCCGTGTTTATCTGTGGTGACAATGGGATATCACGTGCCACTTGATGTATGTTTTGGTGACCAACTTGCGGGCTCCACACACGAACCTATGCATAGGGGTTGGTACACGTTTTCTTGACTCTCCGGTAGAAACTTTGGGGCACTCTTTGAAGTACTTTGTGTTGGTTGAATGAATCTAAGATTGTGTGATGCATATCGTATAATCATGCCCACGGATACTTGAGGTGACAATGGAGTATCTAGGTGACATTAGGGTTTTGGTTGATTTATGTCTTAAGGTGTTATTCTAGTACAAACTCTTTAATAGATCGACCTGAAAGAATAACTTTGAGGTGGTTTCGTACCCTACCATAATCTCTACATTTGTTCTCCGCTATTAGTGGCTTTGGAGTGACTCTTTGTTGCATGTCGAGGGCTTGTTATATGATCTATCTATGTTATTATTGTTGAGAGAACTTGCACTAGTGAAAGTATGAACCCTAGGCCTTGTTTCCTATCATTGCAATACCGTTTACGCTCACTTTTACCACTTGTTACCTTGCTGTTTTTATATTTTAAGATTACAAATACCTATATCTACCATCCATATCGCACTTGTATCACCATCTCTTCGCCGAACTAGTGCACCTATACAATTTACCATTGTATTGGGTTTGTTGGGGACATAAGAGACTCTTTGTTATTTGGTTGCAGGGTTTTTTGAGAGAGACCATCTTCATTCTACGCCTCCCACGGATTGATAAACCTTAGGTTATCCACTTGAGGGAAGTTTGCTACTGTCCTACAAACCTGTGCACTTGCAGGCCCAACAACGTCTACAAGAAGAAGGTTGTGTCGTAGACATCAAGCTCTTTTCTGGTCCCGTTGCCGGGGAGGTGAGAGCTTGAAAGTATATTTTTAGATCTTGCAATCGAATCTTTTTGTTTTTTGTTTTATCAATAGTTTAGTTTATAAAACAAAACTACAAAAAAATGGAGTTATGTTTGTCTCATACGCTTCGTCTTTTTAATATCTTTCGTGAGTTTGATGGAAAGGAAAATTGTGCTCAAGTGCTAGAAGAAGAGTGCATTAAAATGCTTGGTACTGAATCTTTGAATGATGAGCATGATTGCAATGTTGTTAGTATGAACTCCTTGAATATCCTTAGTACTAATGATGATTGCTCCGGTCATGATGAAAATATCTCATATAAGCATGCCAACTTTTGTGGAGTGCATGTTTGCATGAACACACCAAGTAGAGAAGATATATATTGCAAGGGGCATAAGCATTTAGAAACTAAATTGTTGCAAGAAAAGTTAAATGGGAGTGCTGAAAATTTAAATTTCCTTTGCCGTACTTGTGAACTTTGCAATGAATGTGGTCATTTACATCTCCGATGCAAATTGTTTCATGAACGAATCATGTCCAAAAATTGTGATGATTCGATTTCCCTTGCACATTACAATGAACTTAGTTTACTTTTGGGTTATGAAGAATTGAAACGTTTAATTAAGGACCTTCCAAAATTTGCCCATAAGAAACTCCTTGATATTGATCTAGAGAAGATTTATTTGTATTGTGCGGTGAATTGCATTGAAAATCCTTATATTGCCAATTACATAAAGAAAAGAAAGCAAATAGAAGATGATGAGAATACTAATGAAAGGGAAGAGACTTCCAAATGTCCTCCTATTATTTCTTATAATGAATCAGGTAACGAGGAGGAGCTTTCTATTCAACTAATCTCGTCAATAAGAAGCTCAAAGAGGAAGGTTGAACCCACACATAATGTGAAAAAGAAAAGGAAAAGAAGGGGCAACAAAGGTAAAAAGGTATCCCTCCCAAATGATGTTGCTCCTACTACTCATTGTGATGATGATAATTGCTATTCTATTGGTGCTATCCATACTATTAATGATGAGAGTGATTATTCTTATGATATGAAAAGGCCCAAGCTTGGGAAAGCTATGTTTGATGAGGATGAAATATTTGAGAATATATTTGCTGAAATTAATGTTTGTCCCAAGCTTGGGGATGCTATGTTTAATGAAGATGATATTTTTAGCATCCCAAGTTTTGATTTGCAAAGTTGTTATGATGATAGCATGCCTCTTACCTATGATGATTATATTGATGAAAGTGGGTTTGGAAGAGTGTCAACTTTAGGAAGTAGTGATCCCACTATTTTGGAGGGTGTTGAATTTTATTGTGATGAATACGAAAGTGGATTTGGAAGAGTGTCAACTTTATTTAGTAATTCCACTATCTTGGGAGAGGTTTCAATCGATTATGATGAGAACGAAGTTGCTACTTATGATGATTATTGTGGTGAAACTTATGCTATAAAAAGTAGTGATGATTATATTTATAAAACTTGTCATGATTATGATTACCCTTTTTCTGAACATTACTCTTTTAATGTGGAAACAATTTTTAGTGTTCAAGTCTCTTATGATACTCCCACTATTCCGAATGAGAAGAATTTTGCTTATGTGGAGAGTAGTAAATTTTCTATGCTTGTAGATCATGAAAATAATGCTTTAGGTGCTGGTTATATTGTTGAATTCATTCATGATGCTACTGAAAACTATTATGAGGAAGGAATATGTGCTTGTAGGAATTGCAATAATATCAAGTTTCCTCCCTATGTGCTTAAAATCTTCAAACTATGCTTGTTTTACCTTCGTATGCTTGTTGATTATTGTTACCATAAGTTGTTTGCTCACAAAATTCCTATGCATAGGAAGTGGGTTAGACTTAAATTTGCTAGTAATATGCTTCATGATGCTCCCGTTATGTTTCAATTCTTATCTTTTATGTGAGCATCATTGTCATCATCATGCCTAGCTAGAAAGGTATTAAAGAAAAGCGCTTGCTGGGAGACAACCCAATATTTACCCTTACTGTTTTTGTGTGTCCACATGATTATGCTACTGTAGTAATCATATTTTATAGCTTTTGTTTCAATAAAGTGCCAAGTAAGACCTTTAGGATAGCTTACGGTGATAGTTGTATTGATCTTGCTGAAAATCAGAAACTTTTGCACCCAGTAAATTGGTTTTGTTAATTCACAGAAACGTGCTTCTGCTATTCTTTTTGCTATGGATTGGTACACAAATTGCGTAGGACGTCCTAATTTGGTATTATTTTTCGAGTTCCAGAAGTATACGTTTGATACAGATTACTACAGACTGTTCTGTTTTTGACAGATTCTGTTTTTCATGTGTTGTTTGCTTATTTTGATGAATCTATGAGTAGTATCGGAGGGTATAAACCATAGATAAGTTGGAATAAAGTAGATATTACACCAATATGAATTAAAATGAGTTCATTACAGTACCTAAGTGGTTGTTTTATTTTCTTATACTAACGGAGCTTACTAGTTTTCTGTTGAGTTTTGTGTTGTGAAGTTTTCAAGTTTTGGGTAAAGATTCGATGGACTATGGAATAAGGAGTTGCAAGAGCCTAAGCTTGGGGATGCCCAAGGCACCCCAAGATAATATTCAAGAATAGGCAAAAGCCTAAGCTTGGGGATGCCCCGGGAAGGCACCCCCTCTTTCGTCTTCGTTCATCGGTAACTTTACTTGGAGCTATATTTTTATTTGCCACATGATATGTGTTTTGCTTGGAGCGTCTTTTTTTGTTAGTATTTGCTTGCTGTTATTTGGAATAATGTTTTGCATATTTATTTTCAATAAAAATGTCAAGGATAGCCTTTGCCATGCTTATTTTGCTAGTATACATGTTGCTGTTTGAAAACAGAAAGTTTACCGCTGTTGCAAAAATTCCCTAGAAAAGTCAGAGAATGATATAATGTTGAAACTTTTTGCATATTGAGCTATGATAAATCTTCTACAGCGTAGTATTTTTCTCATAATTTTTGGAGTTAGGGAAGTTTTGATACTCTTGCATTCTTTACAGACTGTACTGTTTTGGCAGATTGCTGTTATGTTTGCATTGTTTGCATATGTTTGCTTGTTTAATGATTCTATTTGAGGATAGGCGTATTAAATATTTAGAGACATTTACTATGCAATGTTGAATAATAATTTTAGTGATTTGTTACAGTAGAAAATGATAAGGTTTTGCATTGGTTTAAACTAACCTATCTCACGAGTTCTTGTTGAGTTTGGTGTGGGGCTTTTGATAAAAAGAGAAACCATGATATGAGAGGAATTAAGGAGACACAAAAGTTCAAGCTTGGGGATGCCCAAGGCACCCCAAGATAATATTCCAATAAGTCTCAAGCATCTAAGCTTGGGGATGCCCCGTTAGGCATCCCACCTTTCTTCTTCAACAACTATCGGTTAGTATCGGTTGAACCTAAGTTTTTGCTTCTTCACATGAGTTGTGCTATCCTTGCATTGTCTTTTTATTTTGTTTTGCTTGCTGTTTGAATACAATACCAAGAGCTGAAATTCTTTAATGAGAGAGAGTCTTCACATAGTTACATAATTCTTTAGCTACTCATTGATCTTCACTTATATCATTTTGGAGTAGTTTTTCATTTACTCGTGTGCTTCATTTATATCCTATGAGTAAATTGTTGAATGAGTTGATTGTCATAAATCTGAAATTATATATGTCTCATTTGCTTATCCCATGGGGAGTAATGACTTCACATCTAAGAAGTAGAGGTTGTAAATTTATTGAAGGTTAGCAAGCGTTGTATTGGTCATTTGAACAATTCATGAAAGAATATTGAAGGAAGAGAGATTTCACATATAAATACATTATCCTAGACATCTTTTATAATTGGGAGCACTCATTAAGTATGACTTGCTAAAGAGTTGATGTTGTACAAGGAAGACAACGTAATGGGTTATGTTTTTCCGACATCTCAGTTAAAGTATTTGTCATGGATCATTCAAACATGTTGAGCTTGCCTTTCCCCCTCTTGCTAGCCAAAATTCCTTGCACCAAGTAGAGATATTACTTGTGCTTCCAAATATCCTTAAACCCAGTTTTGCCATGAGAGTCCACCATACCTACCTATGGATTGAGTAAGATCCTTCAAGTAAGTTGTCATCGGTGCAAGCAATAAAAATTGCTCTCTAAATATGTATGATCTTTTGGTGTGAAGAAAATAGCTTTATATGATCTTGTTATGGAAGCAATAAAAGCGACAGACTGCATAATAAAGGTCCATATAAAAGTGGCAATATAAAGTGACGTTCATTCGCATTAAGATTTTGTGCATCCAACCCTAAAAGCGCATGACAACCTCTGCTTCCCTCTGCGAAGGGCCTGTCTTTTACTTTATGTCTTTTACTTTTATGCAAGAGTCAAGGTGATCTTCACCTTTCCCTTTTTCATTTTATCCTTTGGCAAGCACTTTGTGTTGGGGTGATCCTGATATATATATATATCCAATTAGATGTAAGTTAGCATGAACTATTATTGTTGACATCACCCAAAGGTGAATACGTTGGGAGGCCACACTATAAGCCCCTATCTTTCTCAGTGTCTGATTGAAACTCCATAACCATTAGTATTGCGTGAGTGTTAGCAATTGTAGAAGACTATATGATAGTTGAGTATGTGGAGTTTGCTATTCCTGAAAATAAGATGAATTGCAATTGTTTAATGACTGAGAATGAAGTTTGCTAGTTTTCAAGAAAGTTTATGGTCTATGCTTTGACATGTGAATTGCTTGTTGCTTTATTGTGAGAAGTTTTATGAGATGAACTACTGTTATGACATATTATCATGCTAGAAAAAGGTGATTGAAATTATCATTGATCAAACTTGTGCACCTTCTAGCATTCACACTTCATAAATTCTTTCTTTTATCATTTACCTACTTGAGGACGAGTAGGAATTAAGCTTGGGGATGCTGATACGTCTCCAACGTATCTATAATTTATGAAGTCGTGCTATTTTACTATCTGTTTTGAATGATTACGGGCTTTATTATACACTTTTATATTACTTTTGGGACTAACCTATTAACCGGAGGCCCAGCCCATATTGTTGTTTTATTGCCTGTTTCAGTATTTCGAAGAAAAGACATATCAAACGGAGTCCAAACGGAATGAAACCTTCAGCAGCGTGATTTTTTTGGAAGAATATCATCCTGGAGACTTGGAGTTCATGTCAGAAGATCCTCGAGGAGGCCAGATAGCCCCCCCTACTGGGCGCGCCCCCTCTCTTGTGGGCCCCTCGAGCACCCCCCGATCGACTTCTTTCGCCTATATAAGCCTAAGTACCCTAAAACCATCGAATATCAAGATAGATCGGGAGTTCCGCCGCCGCAAGCCTCTATAGCCACCAAAAACCTCTCGGGAGCCCGTTCCGGCACCCTGCTGGAGGGGGAATCCATCACCGGTGGCCACCTTCATCATCCCGGCGCTCTCCATGACGAGAAGGGAGTAGTTCACCCTCGGGGCCGAGGGTATGTACCAGTAGCTATGTATTTGATCTCTCTCTCTCTCTCGTGTTCTCTCTATGGCATGATCTTGATGTATCACAAGCTTTGCTATTATAGTTGGATCTTATGATGTTTCTCGCCCCTCTACTCTCTTGTGATGAATTGAGTTTTCCTCTTGAAGTTATCTTATCGGATTGAGAGTTTATTTGAGAACACTTGATGTATGTCTTGCCGTGTTTATCTGTGGTGACAATGGGATATCACGTGCCACTTGATGTATGTTTTGGTGACCAACTTGCGGGTTCCGCCCATGAACCTATGCATAGGGGTTGGCACACGTTTTCTTGAATCTCCGGTAGAAACTTTGGGGCACTCTTTGAAGTACTTTGTATTGGTTGGATGAATCTGAGATTGTGTGATGCATATCGTATAATCATGCCCACGGATACTTGAGGTGACAATGGAGTATCTAGGTGACATTAGGGTTTTGGTTGATTTGTGTCTTAAGGTGTTATTCTAGTACGAACTCTTTAATAGATCGATCTGAAAGAATAACTTTGAGGTGGTTTCGTACCCTACCATAATCTCTACGTTTGTTCTCCGCTATTAGTGGCTTTGGAGTGACTCTTTGTTGCATGTTGAGGGCTTGTTATATGATCTATCTATGTTATTATTGTTGAGAGAACTTGCACTAGTGAAAGTATGAACCCTAGGCCTTGTTTCCTATCATTGCAATACCGTTTACGCTCACTTTTACCACTTGTTACCTTGCTGTTTTTATATTTTCAGATTACAAATACCTATATCTACCATCCATATTGCACTTGTATCACCATCTCTTCGCCAAACTAGTGCACCTATACAATTTACCATTGTATTGGGTGTGTTGGGGACACAAGAGACTCTTTGTTATTTGGTTGCAGGGTTGTTTGAGAGAGACCATCTTCATCCTACGCCTCCCACGGATTGATAAACCTTAGGTCATCCACTTGAGGGAAATTTGCTACTGTCCTACAAACCTGTGCACTTGCAGGCCCAACAACGTCTACAAGAAGAAGGTTGTATAGTAGACATCAGGCGGCCGCTAGTCACATCCATTTGACTATATATTATGACTTGTCTAAATCGAAGGATATATTAGTGATACCACAAATTTAATCATGTTGTGCTAGTGTCAGCTCAATTCCTTATTTAAAGTGATGAATCAGATTTAAATGTAATAATTATTAGATTGGAATATAATTTTATTTTGTAAATAATGATTTACCTAAGTCAAAATTATTATCATTTTTTTATTTCTGGGTCTAATTCCTTGTTGGATTCCTTATTTAAAGCGACCAACCCAATTTGATCATAATTATCATTAAAATGGATTATAATTTCATATTACAATCGATCTACCTCAATCATACTCCCTCCATTCCAAAATATAAGCTGTATTAGTATTTTCAGAAGTCAAACATGTCTATGTTTAACAAAGTTTTTAGAAGAAAAAAAATCAATATCAACAGTACCAAATTTGTATGTGGTAAGCAACCTCAAAACAATACCAAATTTGTTTCATTAGATCCATCATGAAAGGCATTTTCATATTTTGTTTATTTTTTATTGTAGATGTCGATATTTTATTCTATAATCTTGGTAAGACTTTTCCAAGAGTTTGACTTCAATGAAAATAGATACCCCTTATATTCTGAAATAGAGGGAGTAATTACTATTTTATTTTCTTGTGTTTTTTCTATGTTCCGCCATCAATTTATTTTTCTTTACCACTTTTTTGTGGCTTTTCTCCCAAATCCAGAAATAATGCATGGGTATGGAGTTGAGCCCTCGTTGCTTGAAACAAGCCAAACCACATGTGGCACTTTGATTGTCACAAAACAAGTTAATGCAAGAATTATCTCCACAAACCTCATCATACAAACCTTTCAGCCAAAGTTATTTTAGTTGTTGTTGATTATGTTACTAAATGGGTAGAAGCTATTCCAACTAGTAGTGCTGATCATAACACTTCTATTAAAATGCTTAAAGAAGTTAATTTCCCCGAGGTTTGAAGTCCCTAGGTATTTAATGACATGTGGTGGTTCACATTTTATACACGGTGCTTTCTGATAACTACTTGCTAAATATGATGTCAACCATAGAATTGCATCTCCTTATAACCCTCAATCTAGTGGTCAAGTTGAACTAGGCAATAGAGAAATAAATCTAATTTTGCAAAAGACCGTCAATAGATCTAGAAAGAATTGGTCTAAGAAACTTGATGATGCACTATGGGCTTATAGAACTGCTTATAAAAACCCTATGTGTATGTCTCCATATAAAATGGTCTATGGAAAAGAATGTCATCTATATCTTGAATTATAACATAAAGCATATTGGGCAATTAAAGAACTAAACTATGATTTTAAACTTGCCGGTGAAAATAGGCTATTTGATTTTAGCTCATTAGATGAGTGGAGAACACAAGCTTACAAAAATGACAAGTTGTTTAAAGAAAAAGTTAAAAGATGGCATGATAGAAGAATCCAAAAATGGGAATTCAAAGTGGGTGTATATGTTCTATTGTACAATTCTCGTTTTAGATTTTTTGTAGGAGAACTTCTCTCGAAATGGGAAGGACCATATGTCATGGAAGAAGATTATCATTCCAGAGCTATCAAAATCAATAACCCCGTAGGCACTAATCCGAAGGTGGTCAATGGTCAAAGAATCAAGCATTATATCTCAGGTACACCAATTAATGTTGAAATAAATATTACTCAAACTATGACACCGAAGGAACACATAAGAGAGACCTTCCAGAACACTCTAGAACCCTGAAAAGGAATATGTATGTGATACGGTAAGTAAACCAACTCCAAAAATTCCGTAAAAATACTTTTTTCATTAGAAATAAACAAAACAAGAAATATCTGAGGGGACCCACAAGGTGCACATGGGGCACCAAGGTGCGGCAACCCCATGGGCGCGCCCTAGTGGCTACTGGGCCCCTCATGTGCCTTCCTGGCTCCTTTTCTTCCAGAATACTTGTTTTTCAAGATAATTTTTTTAATATATACTCTCGGGCGTTTTGATCACCGTATCGCAGAAATATCCCCTATTCTTGTTTTGTTCTATTTCTGTCAAATCTAGATCGCTATGGCTCCACCAAACTCTTCCAAGAACAAGTTCTACGAGAAGGTCATCAACCCTTACATAACGGAGGTGATGAAACACCCTCAAGCCATTGAGATGCATGAGGGGGTGCTTCACATCCAGGATGTTCAAGGACCCAAGAAGACAGGAAGCATGGAGGCCATGCTCAAAGCAGTGAAGCAGTGGAGCGGTGGAGCAAGAGGTCTACATCATAGGACCAGAAGACACAAGGTGGGCCAAAGAAGTACCAGAGGGGAGGCCCGAGGTGGGCACAACCCACCAGGGCACGCCTGGGCCCCCAAGTGCGCCCAAGGGGGTTGTACCCCCCCTAGGTGACCTCCAGCACTGCCTCTTTGCCCTATAAATCCCCAAATATTCCTAAAACCATAGGGGAGTCAACGAAAAATTGTTTCAGCAACTGCAAGATCTAGAGCCACGAGATCCAATCTAGATCCCTTTTCCGGCACTCCACCGGAGGGGAACACGATCACGGAGGGGTTCATCATCTTCATTGGTGCCTCTCTGATGATGCATGAGTAGTCCACCTCAGACCTACAGGTCCGTAGGCAGTAGCTAGATGGCTTCTTATCTCTTTATTTCTCAATACAAAGTTCTCTTGAAGATCTATTTGATGTAATGACTTTGTGCGGTGTGTTTGTTGGGATCCAATGAATTGTGGATTTATGATCAGATTTGTCTTGCTTTAATATCCATACTTGATTATTATAGCTCGTATTTGTTCTCTGATATTTGGGTTTTATTTGGTCAACTTGATCTATTTATCTTGCAATGGGAAGAGGTGCTTTGTGATGGGTTTGATCTTGCAGTGTACTTTCCCAGTGACAGAAGGGGCGACAAGGGCACACATGTATCGTTGCTATTAAGGATCAAAAGATGGGGTCTATTCCTACATGAATAGATATTGTCTACATCATGTCATCGTTCTTATTGCATTACTATGTTTCTCCATGAACTTAATACACTAGATGCATGCTAGATAGCGGTCGATGTGTGGAGTAATAGTAGTAGATGCAGACAGGAGTTGGTCTACCAATCTTGGACGTGATGCCTATATACATGATCATTGTCTTGGATATCTTTATAACTATTCGCTTTTCTATCAATTTCCCAACAGTAATTTGTTTACCCACCATGTGCTATTTCTCGTGAGAAGCCACTAGTGAAATCTACGCCCCCCGGGTCTATTTTCTTATCATGTACTTCCAGATCTACATTGCTATTTGCTTTTTCCTCTATTTGCAACTTTTATTTTCAGATCTATATTATAAAAAAAACAAAAATACCTAGTTGAATTTTATTTGCTGTTGTTCCCTTTTATTTTACTCATCTACCTATTTACCAATCAATTACCCGAGAGGGATTGACAACCCCTCTTATGCTTCGGGTTGCAAGTATTTGTGCTTTGTGTCTAGGTACTGTTTACATAGTGTTGCTTCGTTCTCCTACTTGTTCGATAATCTTGGTCTCATAACTAAGGGAAATACCTACCGTAGCTGTCTTGCATCATCCCTTCCTCTTTGGGGAAATACCGACATAGTCCAAGCGACATCATGCCTCCTTACTTTTATGTTGCAAGCATAGCCATCTATTATATATAAAAAGTATTTGACGGGTTAACCAGAAAAGGAGAAATAATCTAGAAATTACGAGAATAATTAGAAACATCTGGTAGTTGATTTGGTGGACCACTATCTTTAAATAGATAATTAACGGACTAGATATAGAACTGAGAAATAAAAAAAAGATAGACCTCCGCATTTGCAGATCCAATCTCAAAATCTCCTTATTTAAGACTGAGAAAGAAAAAAAAGATAGGCCTCCGCATTTGCAGATCCAATCTCAAAATCTCCTTATTTAAGACTAAGAAGAAAAATATAGGCCTCCGCATGTCCAGATCCGATCGTACTATTTTGGTCTCTCGGTCCAAATCTCCTTATTCAAGATCGTACAAGTTGCTAAAAAGTGGAGAACGCAACCATAAAAAAACAGCATGTCCGGATCCTAAAAAAAGTGCAAGTCCAGATCCTAAAAGAAATGCATGTCCAGTTCGTGCTACTCCATCTCTCCATCCCTACACACAGGAATTAACATCCGTTCGTTCAATTTTATAACCATCAATTTCCATTTATTCCCATGGGCGCTCCCAATCTTATACCAATGCAAACAACACGGTAAAAAAAACTTGAAAAGGAAACCATGACTGTCCATGATGTAAATCTCTCTATCGAGGCTCTTGGTCTGGGAGAATACTCCACATCATCCTCATCCGGGTGAGGTTGCTCGCCGGTGCTTTTGGCTACGACTGGAGGCATCCGACGAGATGTAAAAGATGGACGTGCAAGTATAGCATCTTGCTTGCTTGAATCTTGCGACTGGCTGGAAACGGATGCACCTCACTCGACATCTGCGGTTCAGCAGATTACATAAATTAATTAATGGGCTAATCTTCCTGAACATTAGAAGTTTCAGATTGATGAGCTAATCCATCATGCGCATTGGAAGTTTCAGATCCATTAGTTACTCCTCATGTACATAGTAAGTTTCAGGTTAACAAATATTTGATGCATGCACATCAGTGTCATCGGCCAAGTTGACTTGCAGCATGCGCACGGCCAGCTAGAGCTATGCATCCGGACGTACCTGTATTAATAGCTATCACATGTGTTCCTTCCGATTGCAGTCTCTATTTCTTCTATATATAGTATATATAATACAGCGTATGATCTCTCTATATTTGATTGCCATAGTCAAGAGACCCAGTAGTGCCTCCCGGGTGCATGACTAAGGGACTACAAACTTAGTGCCTCTGCAACTCAGGTAGATACTTGATTCCTCAAATTCCTCAAGTCGTCAGTGACAGTTGATATATCTAGCCGGTTTAGGAACTAACAAAATAAATTCCCTTCAGTGCAATAGCCAGGAGCGATCAACACATGTTATCATCATTTTTCCTGCCATATTGTAGCCAGAAATTATGCATGAAAATAAAGGAAGATATGAAAAAAAAATGCTGATTTGTGGCTGGAGTATTAACACCACTTTTTTTGAGATTTTCTTTTTATTGAAGTCTTCGGATTTCCTCCACTGCGGGCCTTGATTGACTATGGTGCCTCATGGTACGCGCCCTTTTCACACGTATGAGAGGCAGAGAGAGTGAGATTGGACAAGGAAGAGTAAGCGGAGGATAACATGTGACAAATACAATACCACACAAGTATCACGGGTTGCCCCACGACTCAAGGTCCACACAAGGAGACAAGGTTCCTTGAGGAGGCCCTTCGGTAGTCATGGAGTAGTTACACTATTGAACAATGGTGTGGACGTAGGAGGCAGAGTTAATGCATGGTGTTGATGTTCGAGGTGATGATGCTTCATTGACAATGGATCCATCTTAGCCTTGGTTTAAACTAGCAACAAGGGTAGAAAGATTGTTGGGCTGTTCTTTATTGAACTTTACGGCCAGGTTTGATCTTCGTCAATATTATCATTTAGTGTTTGTAGATCTAATGGAGATATATGCAGAGTATCCATGTAGGAGAATTGTAATACAACTTGTAGAGGTTTATTTTCGCATTTTGGTTTTGCACTATAAATCAATGTGCCTTTTTGAGCACATACATGAGTGTTGTTGATCAATGTTGCAGAGTACTAAAACATAGATCATATAAACACTGCTCATGCACTGATATATAACATCAATTAATTAAGGCATCAATCAGCTCACGAGTATATAGTCAAAAAATAAATCAGCTCACGAGTCAGAAGATCAAATATAACATGAATTTTGTGATGTTTAGAGAGGTAGAACATGGAGGTTCAGATACATATATGAGTGTCTTAGAGGTCTCATCCTATATTACTAAATAGTCAGCATTCTTGGCCATATGGGTTCCAGACACATACTCAATCTACTATATTTCTTATTCGGTTGCAAGTTGGGTGTTCAAAATTTAGTGACTTATTTATTTCATCTGGCATGCAAGCAATTGTGTTGAAACCAACATACATTAACAATACTGAATCCATTTATTGAGTAACTTCAAGTGCGCCTTTTTTTGCATTATATATCAATGTGCCTTTTTGAGCACGTACATGACTGTTGTTGATCAATGTTGCATAGTACTGAAACATAGATCACATAAACACTGCTCATGCACTAATATATAACATCAATTAATTAAGTCATCAAGGAGCTCACGAGTCAAAAGATCAAAAATAACATAAATTTTGTGATGTTTAAAGAGGTAGAACATGGGTTCAGATACATATGAGTGTCTTAGAGATCACATCCTATACTATTAAATAGTCAGCATTGTTGGCCATATGTCCGGACACGTACCGAATCTACTATATGTCTTATTCAGTTGCAACTTGGGTGTTCAAAATTTAGTGACTTATTTCTTTCATCTGGCATGCAAGCAACTGTGTTGAAACCTACATTTTACATCAACAATACTAAATCCATTTATTGAGTAACTTGAAGTTGAGGTGGCTTCTCCAACTCCAACACTTTCCAGAGAGATTGCAAGTTTGTCAACAGTCAAGCGCAACATGCACTCAATCATGTGCACATGTATATTATGTGCGGGAATGCAGGAGAGTTGCTCCTATGTAGAATCCTCACGTGTATAACTCTTAGCTGAGGGAAGTATGACCCAAAATGCAAAATATGAGTACTAAAGTGAATAGGTCTTTCAAATGTCATATATCCTGTTAAAATAAAATAATAGTTCACCATTGTTAACATCACATCATTTATTTATATGATCACAACTTCATGTAATATGTATTAAACCACACTATATTAAAATTATGGTATGCTCAAAATTCTAACGGAAACAATCCATTTTTTGTCATTTTTACTGATGCAAATTTGCATAGAAAATTTGAATTTGAATTTGGTTCTTAATATGTTTTTAAATGATGTTTATAATTCCCACAATTATACAAAAAGGTGACATTCAACATATAAAGAGAGAGAGATAAGTTAAGTTTACTTAAAAACACTAATTATTCAATTGTTGATCTTGCATATTCTCTATTAACTAAAGGATCACATCCCATAGTTCTTCGTTTTCATAATTAATATGTAAACAAGTCACTGCATATGATCATCATAACTATATGTAAATCTACAAGAACATATGCCACTACCAATATGTAATCATCACTACTAGGGAAAAGCCTATACACAGAATCTTATCAGCAGCGCGCTTCAAAATAACTCGCTGCTGCTAACTAGCAGTAGCGCGGACAGACGAAACTCGCTGCTGAGACAAATATAGCAGTAGCGCGTCCTCCCAAAGACGCGCTGCTGCTATAATTCCTACGAGGCCGCCGCGAGGCTAGTTATAGCAGCAACGCGTTATAGTGATGCGCGCTACTGCTACGTAGCATAGTAGCAGCGCATTTCTCAGATAAGCGCTACTGCTAAGTTTCCTACAAAAATTTAGTCCCACCTCGCTCCGTGAAGAGAGTTTCTACCACCTTAAATATGTTACTTCTCAAACTTTGACAAGCACTTGATCTTCATTGAACTCTATGTGTAGAATTTGTGGCTGCAATATGAGTCTTCACCTGTTCCTAAACCGGTGAGGACTCATATTGACAAATCAGATTGTACACAAAAAGATCGTTGATGATCAATGTGTTTTTGATATATTGAACAAAGTCTATTTTTACATGCTGACACATAGCAGTAGCGCTTTATTGTGAAAGGCGCTGCTGCTAGATAGCTTAGCAGTAGCGTCTTTTCCTGAAGAGCGCTACTGCTAAGCCATTCATCTCCCCCATCTCCTCCATTCCGATCCACTCACACACACAGCCACTCAATCCTCTCCGATCCGTCTGCGCCGCGCGCCCCCGTTGCCCCTCCTCCGTCTGCGCCGCGCCGTCACCTCCTCCTCCTTGCTGGACTCGGTACCGGCCTCCTCCTCCGTCCTCCCTCTCCACTCGCCGCTGGCCGGCCCCTCCTCGCTCCGCCTTCCTCCTCCGTCCTCCTCAACTGGCCGCGCCGGCCGGCCCCTCCTCGCTCCGCCTTCCTCCTCCGTCCTCCCTCAACTGGCCGCGCCGGCCGGCCCCTCCTCGCTCCGCCTTCCTCCTCCATCCTACTCTCTTCTCCCTCCTCGAGTCGCCCCTCCTTCTCCCTCCTGCTCATATGCAACATTTTGATTTAGTTGATATAATTTAGTTGATTTAGTTGACTTAGAACATTTTGATTTAGTTGATTTAGTAGGCTAATCCATTTAGTTAATTTAGTTGAGTTAGAACATTTTGATTTAGTTGATTTAGTAGGCTAGTTGATTTAGTTGACTTAGAAGATTTTGATTTAGTTGATTTAGTAGGCTAGTTGATTTAGTTGACTTAGAACATTTTGATTTAGTTGATTTAGTAGGCTAATTCATTTAGTTAATTTAGTTGACTTAGAACATTTTGATTTAGTTGATTTAGTAGGCTAGTTGATTTAGTTCACTTAGAACATTTTGATTTAGTTGATTTAGTAGGCTAGTTGATTTAGTTGACTTAGAAGTTAGAACATTTGGATTTAGTTGATTTAGTAGGCTAGTTGATTTAGTTCACTTAGAACATTTTGATTTAGTTGATCGTTAATCCTTTGCTCATATTGCTTTAGGAAGAATGGCGCCGCCACCACCACCACTATGTCAACTGTGCAAGTCAAGATGCGTCAGCAGCCTTGCAACTGGCAAGCTGTTCGGCATCTACTTCCAGCCGAGTTTTCGTCATGCAGCGGTAAGAAATTAGATGAAATGTAATAACTATTTTATTTTTAGTGTTGGCATTACTGCATTGTGTCATTTTGCTTATTTTACACAGATCGTCCCATGCACTGTGAGGTTGAAATTCAACAAGCTGACAGGAGACACTATGACATTTGAGGCTCCTGGGGGGCCGTACACTATGGAGGTCGAGAAAGGACGCAATATGTCGCAGATTGGAGGAGATGGATGGGCCCGTTTAAATCGCTCGCATGCATCTTACTGGTGGTGAGTTGATCAGCTTCAACTTCCGAGCAGAAAGACCCAAGCTAGCTGTCATTTATCTCAACCTGGTGGAAGATGATGAAGATGATGAAGATGATGAAGATAATGAGGACCCACTCGATGAAGATGATGAGGACCCACTTCATGAAGCCATCGTAGCTCAAAGAACAAGGCTGAGTGAGGAGGAGGTGTCCAACCTGTGGGACATAATTCCGCCGCGTCTGACTTTGTCGGGTGCCATTCGTGACCCGCTTGACAAATACCATGGTTGATCGACATGATATGGTATGTTATAATTACAAATGCAAATTAATAGTGTGAATTACTTAGTGTACAGTCCAATGATATGGTATGTTGTGTGGAATCTAGTCAATGATATATATGTTTTAGTGTAGAGTTCGATCACATGCTTATTAATTGATATGTTTTTCTTATTCAGAAATTGGCAAAGAGCATATCTGTGAGTTATGGTATCGAGCCTGATGAAGATGGCTCAGTTGGACTACGCCTTACTGCAAGGGGCTCCATCACAACCTGTACTTACCGCATGGACACGGACGGTCGCACACACTTAAACTCGGTTGGGTGGAAGAAATTCCTCAATGGCAAGAATCTTCGTGTTGGACAGGCCATCCTAATTACTATCAGGAACACCAACCGCCCAGGCTTGAGGATGATGATTGTCTTCGATATCATCTAGAACTACATATGTGTGTGTGGCTATATCATCTAGAACTACATATGTGTGTGTGGCTATATCATCTAGAACTACATATGTGTGTGTGGTTATATCATCTAGAACTACATATGATGATCGTCGTCGATATCATCTAGAACTACATATGATGATGGCCGTTGATATGACCTTGTACTGCTTGAGGATGCATGTTGGCTATGCATGAAATTCTTATCTAGTACTCCCTTCGTTCCAAATTACTCGTCGTGGTTTGAACTAAAACCACGACGAGTAATTTGGAACGAAGGGAGTACTACCGTACCTAGTAATGGTTTATGAATTTGATATCTACTAGCAGTACCTAGTATCTAGTATCTGAAAGGAGAACTGAAAGGGAATGGGGCAGTGGAAAATGATGAAAGATATAGCAGTAGCGAGGGATGGCGAAATCGCTACAGCTAGTTAATAGTAGCGCGTTCACAAAAAGCGCTGCTGATATCGTCAACAGTAGTAGCGCGGGTTAGGGCCGCGCTACTACTATGAGTTAGCTGTAGCGCCTTATTAGTAGCGCGGCCACCCGCGCTGCTGCTAGCCTAAAAACCCGCGCTGCTGCTAGCCTTTTCCCTAGTAGTGCATGATTGCATCCAAACAGATCAACTAATAGGTAAGTTCTAAATATCTAGCAACCGACACATCTTCGTAATTATACAAAAAGAAATTGTCAAATGACTATAAAAAATCAAATATTCTGAGCCTTTATAAAACATTATTGATTTCTGTTATACTGCATTACTTTTCAGATAACAATCACACTGCCCACAGCATGTTAAAACAGATTTATTTCATTTAAAATATTAAAACTATGTGAGATTTCTAGCTCGCGCATCGAGCGGGCCACTTTGCTAGTTACAATAAAGGAAAGATCATATCACTAGTAGAAAACAGGGCTTTGGTCGAAGCAAGGAAAGCCCATTAATCCCGGTTCACTCACGAACCGGGACCCAATGGGGGCATAGGTCCCGGTTCGTGAGGCCAGGGGGCCTGCCAGGCCTCGTGGGGCTTTGGTCCCGGCCCGGTTCGTCTGGACCCTTTGGTCCTGGTTCCAGGCATGAACCTGGACCAGCGGGCCTCGCTCCTAGCACACCACCATTGGTCCCGGTTGGTGGCTTGAACCGGGACCAAAGGTTGTCCTTTAGTCCCGGTTCCAGCCATGAACCGGGACCAATGAGTTGCCTATATATACCCCTTGCCCGCGAGCAGAGCAGTGGAGTGCTCTGCTTTTTTTGGGAGAGGTGTGTGAGAGGTGTGTTGTGCTCTATAACTCACCTCCTATGCACATGAGGTGTTCGATGAAATGCCCGAGCCACACTTAAGCTTTCACTGCTTAATGTTCTCTATGCTTAATTACACGTCAGCAAACTAGCATGTGGTTCCGCTGCTTTTTGTTCGTTTTACCCTACATTTTCTAATGCTAGCTATTACATCACTGCTCCGAGCCTGTGTTCGTTACTTGTTTGTGTGTTCTTGATCTTCCCAAGTTGCATGATTAATTTGATGCTTCTATTAATTATGGAGCTGCCAACCCCATCAAGCGAAATATTTGTTCTTTTGGTGCTGGCACCTCGAACAAGCATAAAAATAGACGGAAGCAGATATGTTGTCGTGTATGCACACACCCTTCTTTCATTAGTTTATATGAACCATTGATGATCAATTCGGACCAGTGCATGCGACTCAAATTAATTTTACCTAAATAGATGGTGTAGAATAAACTACAACAACTAGATTTGCAACCACGGGATGCTGACGATATCTTCAAAGAACATTGCAACAACAGCTAGGCTTCACAGCAACATATGGTAAGCCAGTGTGTTTTAGTACATGTTAAATGTAATGCGAGTGGGCTGCTTTCTTGGCTTGTGCCCTCAACGTGTAATCCTACCGAATTACAAATAGTTCAGTTGTCTGCTTTGTTGTATTGCTTGATTCGAATGCTTGTTTGTTGTTACGTTATACCTGATGGCCAATATGTCAGCGGTGCCTGCTGTACTATCGTAAAGAAATGCATGCCTATTTCATTTGAGTCCTTAACTTTTCCTCTCAACTTCATTACAAGACTGTCTTCCTAGTTTATATGAGGCCACACTGTTAAGTGCCTTCTCAGATTATTTCAACTGCTTAGATGCCTTGGCAACTTAAATATAGCGGTTGTACACTCCCTTTCAACTTTCATCTTACCATTTTAATTTCTTTTCGGCTGATGCTGCTTCGAACCATTTAAATATAGTTTGCCATGCTCGGCAATAATTCGTCCGTCGTTTACCATGTAAGCTTACTGCCTGGATCATACGATAACTATCTCTTACTTATGTCCAGCGGAAACCTTTCAGGACGCCGTTCACACTAGGACACAATGTACAACCCCAGAATCTATTTGTGGAAGCAGTGCGCCATCCATGTTACTAGATGGTAGCAATTCAGAGGCAACACCGCCGGAGAGCAGTCTGAGCATAGATATTATAGTGCTTGAGGCTCCACTAGAGGCAGAAAGAGATGGTGTGGCTGCCATGAATGAGGTAATCTTTATCTTGAGGCTGGAAATTGCAGAATTAGCGGCACGCATTATGCAAGCAACCCAAGAATTGGAGGAAGTAAGAATGTTGCATTTGAAGACGGAGGAGGTCCTGCTGTTTCTGCTATCTGAAGCCCAAGGTAATCCCGGTTCTTCTTTAGATACCAGTTGAAATTGTCATTAGATTATTGTACTTGCATGTTGTGTCATGTCTCTGAATGGATTATGTTGCAAGACCCCCTATGTTGTCCGAATTCCATGTTGTCCATGTGTTGTAATGATCCGAATTTTTAGGCGAGGTAATCCTCAGTACTTGTATGATTGACATAAGGTGAACTATTTTTCGTGTGAGCATATTGTATTGGATGAAATAACTGTTTGAATCAGAGTGTATCCAACCTACTGAATTCGAAGATCACAGCATTTCTAAATCATAATCATATATAAAGGTGGAATAAATCTTTGTTGTGGTTTTGAAGAAATAAATAACAAAACTTATCATTATCTGTGGATATTCGTAATCGAATACAAACTGGATTTGAATTTAGTTTGCCAGGTCCCAGGGCAAACATGAATGCTAATTCTCCCAAGTTTCGAACGAAGCGGCTAAACACCCACTATAATTTCTGGGCTGCCCGAAGCAAGTGTTTGCGAGATGAAAATTACTGTCTACCCCTGACACTTGACATCCTTATCGACCGGATTTACACTGCTATCGATAGGGGTAGACTAGTAACTTCAGTTAGACGTGACACGACGACCTCTGAGCCCATTCAGACACGGTGGGCGCCAAACGTGGTCGGAAAAACACATTTGATTCAAGCTCATCCGAAAGACATGTGTCTCTTCCTCCATTTCCCCATTCATACATGGTGGGCGGCAAAACAAACTCTCCTCGTCCGAAATCGATGTAGGCTAATATTTTAAATAGGGGCAGATGTGTAACTTCCATCAGACGTGACACAACCGCCCTACCTGTCAACCCCGTTCATACACCGTGGGCGCCAATCGTGGGCGGCAAAACACCCTCTCCTCGCCCGAAATAGTTACCGGCAAATATTTGGGAGATGCGAGATTACCGTCCTATCCCCAATCGACGCGATGTCTGAAATTTTAAAGGGGGATAAGTTCGTAACTTTCCCCCATTTCAGAGAAGCGCGTCCCAAAGTTTAAGATCGCCCCCCCTCCATTTCCCCATTCATAGACCGTCGGCGGCACGACAACCTCCGCACTGCGGCTAGCCTCCTCCGTCCGCCACCCCATCCTCCACCTTGCCGGAGCCGCTACCCCTACCCCGTCGTCCACTGCAAGAGATGGACGTATCTCATCCACGGCGCTGGACCAGGATCCTTTCATCGCCTCCTCTCGCTTCATCGGCGCCGTTGTCCACCTTGTCGTTGCCGCTCCTATGACCGCCTCGTCCACGGCAATAGGATATATCCCCCGACCCGGCCATCTGCCGTCTAAAGTCTTCTTCCCCGCCGCCGACAGCCATCGCACCCGCAGCACCCTCAACGTATCAGCATAGGCCTACACGGCGTCGCAAGAGAGGTGGTACTCTTCCATATGTGCTTAAGTTATTGATCTCACCCGGGAAATAGATCGTAATTTGTTTACTGTACTTTTCTTTTCCGTACCAAATCGTAGTGGCTAGTTGAAAGCAAACATTGGTTGCGAAGTAGCTTTGTCCGGTTTGCACCTTCAGATCCGCCATGGCACGTGCACTATACTCGTAAAGCTTATGGTTTCCCCCCTTTATATTCACTACCATCATCGTAGGTGCTTCGTGTTGTGCTAGCACTGCTCCTCAAGACCTCAACCCAAAGCTTACGTGTTGAAATACAAATCTGATATGATGCTCATATCACTAAAAGAGAGAATGTTTAATTGGTCACCTAATGTTCCTATATTCGTTTCGAAAAGAATGTGTGCCACCCACTAGTCCAGCTAGTTCCACTTTCCTGATTTTTCTCTTGATGCTTAGGGTTTTCCCCTTTTATCTACTCTACAATGATCTCCGTAGGTGCTTTCTGTCGTACTAGCATTACTCCACCCTTCAAGCTAAACAACACAACACTCAGAATTCGAAAGCTTAGTTGTTCAAATATGATTGTGATATGATACTGATATTAGTTAACTGACACATTTAATTGGTTAGCTAAAGGTCCCACTTGAGTTTCCAAATGCATGTCGTGACATATAGAGAGACAGCATAATTGCATTTCTTTGTCACTTGTTGACCGTACTTTCTTGTCCATACCAAATCTTAGTTGTTATTTCAAAGCAAACATCGGTTGCTAACTACCCTTTGCGCGGTTTGCAGCTTCAGATCTGCCATCCCACTGCCACGGTCAACACTGTACTGATCATGCTTATGTTTTCCCCATTTTATGATGACCACAATCAGCCTACGTGGTTCGTGTCGTAATAGAACTTCTCCACCCATCGAGCTAAACAAGCTTAGTTGTACAAATTCATATCTGATATTATTGCTGATATTAGTAAAACTGAGAGATGTTTAATTGGTTAGCTAAATGTTCCTATTTTAGTTTCGAAATGCATGTCAGCCACATATGGAGAGACCGAAAAGAATAGTATTTCTCTGTGCGCTCTGGTTCATCATGGGTGGCCAACCGACATTGTATTGAAACACTTGTAATATCTTCAATCTGCTTGCTCTTATGCTCTTCTTTAAGATGATACTCTTCTCTTGCGGTCGACTGGTCAGGTCGAGTTGTTCTCCCTTAGTATATTTTGAATCTGTCAGGTCAGGTCGACTTGTTCTTCTTTACTATATGTTGAAGCTATCATCTGCGAAGTGTCATCACTTCTGGAGCTCTCATATTTTGAGTAGTAGGCCACATTATATTAATGCACACAACAAATTACAGCATGCATGGCATCTTTTAAAAGAATTGTAGAGATAGCACAAAGGGGTTTACAGGGAGGCAGTATTGGATTAGAACCACTTCTGCATTACAAAGAAAATCTCACTTGTTTTTATGTTTTCATGCATGTCAGATATTGAACATTATCAAAATGAACATGATAATGGGTGCACGAGAGGAATATTGCAGAACGATCCACTGGCTAACAAACTTGGTATGGTGGAGGATGGCCTATCTTATTCACCCATCAAGGTGCTTGCTCTAACTTTGCAAAGTTGTATTGGTCGCACATATTTTGCATGTGACCTCTTGCATTTCTTCTACTTTGTTACACCATCTGCTTAGTTTAAGCATCATATATGAGTATATGCCATAATTATCCATTTTCTGTACCTATTCCATGTGTCGTTACACTATGTTTTTCCAGTCAAATGTTGTTCTTTCGTGATAGATGTCCAAAAGGAAGAGGGTGAGTGCAGATCCTCAAGGAGTACAAACTAGGTATTTGGAAAAGGTAGTGGTACCTGTTAAATCAGATAGATCAATAGCCACAGAAAACACAGGCCCAACTATACCACACTTTACCCCTACTCCAGTGGCCAAAACCCTATTAGAACTGCTGGGAGCCTAGCGTCAGGTACTATCTATGATATCAATTCAAAATTTGAACTCCTAAATTTCTGCTTGTGCCTTACCTTCTCTGTTGTATGAAAACTAATTTCAGATGAATCTCCTTGCTCAAAGGATCATACGATCTCAAAACAATAATGGGCTCTGCATTGCTCTTGTCAGTACCTCTCTCCCTTTTGCCTTGTAACGCTGTACTTAATTAATTGCTATTTGATTATGTATCATCAGTCTGCACCTGAGCTTCATTATCCTCTGTTTCTTCCAATATTATTTGATCTATATTTACTCTTTGCAAAATGTAGATTAATGACAACGCTTATAAAGAATTTTCTTTGGGGAATTTATTGAATTATCCTTCCATCAACATGGAGAAGGGCTTTGTCCAGCCCGTGTTAACATGTAATGTAAGTTCACCCTTCTCAAGCCTTCAAACTTTGTTCTAGTATAGATTTGGATAGGCATCATTGCCTCCACTACTGTTTGCTTTGCTGTTTACATCTGATTGGATGTTTGCAACAACTACCAGTTTCAAATTGTAGTTGTAAAAACATGTTCCTTATGCAGAACAGATCCATTTATTTGCTTATATAATTGTGAAACCTGTTACGTGTCTCCTTGTTTCTCTTTCAGAGTCGTATCTCTTATGCCAGGCAGAACTTTAGGGAAGATAGTGAGCCAAACCATCTTGAGGACAGTGAGATGACCCCAAGGTCCTATCTTGATGAAGATAGTGAGTTGAAGCTACTCACCAGCAGGTGTGAGACAACCTCTGTGCAGTCGCTGCCTCAATCAGTTCGACTTCTTCAGTCTCAACTTAAAGCGGAAAGGCTTGCTTCAGCTCAGCTCCGACTTGAAGTCAAAGATGCAATGAAGATGTCAGAGAACTGCCGTGCGCACCATCATGACTTAAATCTAGTGTTGATGCATCTATCGTTGACACAACTGAGGTCTACTCAACTTCTTCAGCTGTTTGGGGGGCCGACCTGGCCAGGCCTAGTGCCTTCTGAAGTGCTCTTAGTTTTGTATATTCTTTTGTCGGCGCGTTTATTTGCACTGGTGGCGAACTTTGATGCCCAGTGGATGTAATACGTGTGATAGCCGTGATAGCCTAGCGTAAGTTGCTTGCTTATTTATTTCCTTGTTGTCTTGTTTATTTGTTTGCTTGTAGTCATTGCAGTTCTTTTTCCGCGGTATGCTAGTGGCTGCAATAACCTATTTTTTAAAACTAGGCCACAATAACCATGGGCTAATATTTACTGTAGTGACACTGGGCCTCCTACGGGCCGTAGAAACAGTGGGCCTTCTATGGGCCGTAGAAACAGTGGGCCTTCTACGGGCCGTAGAAACAATGGGCCCTCTACGGGCCATAGAAACAATGGGCCTTTTACGGGCCGTATCATCAATGGGCCTTATACGAGCAGTATGATCGATTGGCCAAACATGGGCCAATAACAGGCCGCATTACGGCCGTAAACAGGCTAGAGTTGGAATCGTCCGTTCATGGGCCGACCATAACGGGCCATCGTTAATAGGCCGTATTTCATGACGCTATGAATACGGCCCAACGTGTTAACGGACCACAAATGGGCCGACTGTAACCACAGGCTGAATTTGGCCCATAAGCAGAAAATGAACAGTAACGGGTCGTAAGTAAACGAATGATGGAAATGAGCCCAAGAATAAATGGGCTCTGAGAAGGCCAAAAGATAACATGGGCCGGAAATGGCCCAACGGAATAACGGGCCCTTAATGGGTATAAAGCGATACATTGTTCATTACGGGCCAGTTTCACCACGGGCCATTAATGGGTGTAAAGTAAAACACTGTTCATTACGGGCCAGTTTCACCACGGGCCATTAATAGGCCAAGAGTTACATAGGGCCTCATATGGCCCGAAAGACGTCATGGGCCATACATGGGCCAGAAGTGAAAACGGGCTGGAATCATATTGTGTGGCCCAGATGACGCTACTAGGACTAATTCGGGTAGGGCGTAACGGGCCTTGGGTTAGCGGGCTGTAAATGGGCTATATGCGAACAGGCCGTTAACAGGCTTTACATGGGCCGGCCCGCCACCTTTTGACCAAGTCAAACGGGCCAGCCTTTTCACAGGAATGGGCCTCTGTTGGGCCGTGCCACGTGTCGACGTATCATAGGCGCCTTCTGTCCAATGAGTGGATGACATCTGTCCCAACGGTGAGCCGACACGTGTTTCCTCCAGCCAATGATGATTTTACACGTGGAAAATCCCCATTGGTCGGGGCTGTTAACGGGTTATCGAATCCAAAACCCGACCCGATAGCTTAACGATGTTCCGTTACGGTGGATGCCACGTGTCGGTCACCCTTGACGAAAGCACTTCTGTGACGCGCGATTTATCGTCATGGAAGTGGACACTTCCGTGATGATAATTTTGGTAATGTCATGGAACACTTCTACGATAGCACATGTATGACTATCTTGATTCTGTCATAAATTTGTCATGGATGTACACGCATGACAAAAAAACGCGACCTACTGTGAAAAACACGTATCATCACGGAAGTGTATTTTTTTGTAGTGTACTTTAATGCTATTGTTGGGTTTTACCTTAATGAATCTTTAGTATTTGCGGATGCTTGCTAGAGTTTCAATCATAAGTGCATATGATCCAAGTAGAGAAAGTATGTTAGCTTATGCCTCTCCCTCAAATAGAATTGCAATAGTGATTACCGGTCTAGTAATGTAGTCAATTGCTTAGGGACAATTTCACAACTCCTACCACCACTTTTCCACACTTGCTATATTTACTTCATTGCATCTTTATCTAAACAGCCCCTACTTTTTATTTACGCGTTCTTTACTTTCTTGCAAACCTACCCTATCACACCTACAAAGTACTTCTAGTTTCATACTTGTTCTAGGTAAAGCGAACGTCAAGCGTGCGTAGAGTCGTATTAGTGGCCGATAGGACTTGAGAGAGTATTTGTTCTACCTTTAGCTCCTCGTTGGGTTTGACACTCTTACTTATTGAAAGAGGCTACAACTATCCCGTATACTTGCGGGTTATCAAGACCTTTTTCTGGCGCCGTTGCCGAGGAGTCATAGCGTGGGGTGAATATTCTCGTGTGTGCTTGTTTTCTTTATCACTAAGTAATTTTTATTTGTTGTTCTAGTTGTTTTCTATCTTTAGCTATGGGTAGAAATGCAAAATACCAAAAAAATTAGTTGTACCTACTGAACCAATGGTTGAAGAACCACTCAAAATCTATCACACTCCTGAAGCTTTTTACTTGGATCATCTTCGATCCCTTTGTGCTCGTGCTGAAACCCCCACTAGTTTAGTTGAGGGCAAATCTTTAGATGAGCATGCTTGTTTTGTACGACACTGTATATCTGAAAAAAGGAAATTATTATGGGATCAAATTCAACGTTTGCAATGCTATGCTTGGAATTTATGTGAAATATATGAGTTTACTTGTTGTTCTGAAGACCCTAAGAAACACCTACCCTATCAATGCTTGTTTAGTGATAATGTAATCGTATCTTCGTATGCTAAGGGTGTTTACAATTACTATGATGTTCAACAAATTGAAGAATTTGTTGCTTTTAAAGGTGCTTATGAGATTGCCTCTTTGATTGAAAAGTATGATGCTACTCTTTACAAATCTGAAAATTTTGCCATATTTCAATATTGTTATGATAATTATGCTTCTAATGCCTATGTTAAACCATATATTGAGGACTTCTCCGCTGTCCAAGAAGAGACTAATATTTTGCAGGAAGCTATGGAAGAAGAAATTGATGAAACTGTGAGCTCATTAGAGGAAAAAGATGATGAGGAGAGCGAAGAACAAAAGGAGGAAGAGTGGATTGATCACTCGTTCTCACCTTCTAATGAGAGTAACTCCTCAACTCATACATTGTTTAATTCCCCTTCGTGCTTACCGAAGGATGATTGCTATGATGATTGCTATGATCCCTTGAATTTGTCTAAAATATCCCTTTTTGATGATGCTTGCTATGCTTGTGGCCAAGATGCCAATATGAATTATGCTTATGGAGATGAACTTGCTATAGTTCCTTATGTTAAACATGAAATTGTTGCTATTGCACCCACGCATGATAGTCCTATTATCTTTTTGAATTCTCCAAACTACACTATATCGGAGAAGTTTGTGCTTATTAAGGATTATATTGATGGGTTGTCTTTTACCATTGCACATGATGATTTTGATAGATATAATATGCATGTGCTTGCTGCTCCTACTTGCAATTATTGTGAGAGAGAAACTATATCTCCACCTCTCTATGTTTCCAATATGATAGAATTGCAAGAAACTGCTTATACTATGCATTGGCCTTTACTTGGTGTGCATGAATTGTTCTTTTATGACATGCCGATGCATAGGAAGAGAGTTAGACTTCGTCATTACATGATATATGTTACTTTGTGCTCACTACTAAATTACAAATCATTGTTAATTAAAATTGGCTTTGATATACCTTGGGATCCGGGTGGATCCATTACTTGAGCACTAAATGCCTAGCTTAATGGCTTTAAAGAAAGCACTGCCAGGGAGACAACCTGGAAGTTTTAGAGGGTCATTTATTTCTGTTGAGTGCTTATATAGCTTAAAAACAAAAAAATAAAGAGGGGAACCGGAAACTTTTCAAAAAGGAAAGTGAAAGTGAGAAAGACAAGCATTGTTGAAGTGGGAGAGCTCCTTGAACTTTGTTCATGCTCACGGTTGTGAATCTTCATTACAGAAACTTTTCATCAAAAATAATTATCCCCTTGTATAATTCCATTGTATTATAAAAATAATGTGCTAAGGTTTGCCTTTAGGCTGTTTACAATGCTTGTTGGTTTGTACGGTGCAGGACAGAAACTTTAGCTGTAGTGCGCGATTTTACATTTTTAACTGGAACATCAAATGGTTCTGATTCTTTTTGAACTGTCTTTCTACACAAGTTGTTTATTTTTCCTAATTTTGATAGAATTGTTGGGGTACCAGAAGTATGGTGGATGTTCAGATTGCTACAGACTGTTCTGTTTTTGACAGATTCTGTTTTTGATGCATAATTTGCTTGTTTTGATGAATCTATCAATTTATATCAGTGGATTAAGCCATGGAAAAGCTATATTACAGTAGACACAATGCAAAAACAAAATTTGAATTGGTTTGCAACAGTACTTAGAGTTGTGATTTGCTTTATTATACTAACGGATCTTACCGAGTTTTCTGTTGAAGTTTTGTGTGGATGAAGTGTCTGAACGAGGAGGTCTCGATATGAGGAAAAGGAAGAGAGCCAAGAGCTCAAGCTTGGGGATGCCCGAGGCACCCAAGTAAATATTCAAGGAGACTCAAGTGTCTAAGCTTGGGGATGCCCTGGAAGGCATCCCCTCTTTCTTCAACAAGTATCGGTATGTTTTCGTATTCGTTTCGTTCGTGCATTCTGTGCAAGTCTTGGAGCGTCTTTTGCATTTAGTTTTCACTTTTATTTTATGCACCATGCTGGTATGAGATAGTCCTTGGTTGATTTATAGAATGCTCATTGCACTTCACTTAAATCTTTTGAGTATGGCTTTTATAGAATGCTTCATGTGCTTCACTTATATCATTTGAAGTTTGGATTGCCTGTTTCTCTTCACATAGGAAACCGCCATCTGTAGAATGCTCTTTTGATTCACTTATACTTGTTTGAGCGTTGGCATATCTTTTGTAGAAAGAATTAAACTCTCTTGCTTCACTTATATCTATTTAGAGAGATGACAGGAATTGGTCATTCACATGGTTAGTCACAAAATCCTACATAAACTTGTAGATCGCTAAATATGATATGTTTGATTCCTTGCAATAGTTTTGTAATATAAAAATGGTGATATTAGAGTCATGCTAGTGGGTGGTTGTGGATTGTAGAGACACTTGTGTTGAGGTTTGCAAGTCCCGTAGCATGCACGTATGGTAACCGTTGTGTGACAAATTTCAAGCATGGGGTGTTTCTTTGATTGTCTTCCTTATGAGTGGCGGTCGGGGACGAGCGATGGTCTTTTCCTACCAATCTATCCCCCTAGGGGCATGCGTAGTAGTACTTTGCTTCGAGGGCTAATGAACTTTTGCAATAATATATGAGTTCTTTATGACTAATGTGAGTCCATGGGTTATACACACTTTTACATTTCCATCATTGCTAGCCTCTTCTGTACCGTGCATTGCCCTTTATTACCTTGAGAGTTGGTGCAAACTTCGCCGGTGCATCCAAACCCCGTGATATGATACGCTCTATCACACATAAACCTCCTTATATCTTCCTCAAAACAGCCACCATACCTACCTATTATGGCATTTCCATAGCCATTCCGAGATATATTGCCATGCAACTTTCCACCGTTCTGCTCACATCATCATGACATACATTACTTTTGTCATATTGCCATTGCATGATCATGTAGTTGACATCGTATTTGTGGCAAAGCCACCATGCATAATTTTTCATACATGTCACTCTTGATTCATTGCATCATCCCGGTACACCGCCGGAGGCATCCATATAGAGTCATATCTTGTTCTAGTTTCGAGTTGTAATCAATAAAAGTGTGATGATCATAATTATTAGAGCATTGTCCCCAAAAAGAAAAAAACAAAGGCCAAAAAAAGGCCAAAGAAAAAAAGAAAAAGAAAAAAAGAAAAAGAAAAATAAAAATAAAAAAATAAAAAGGGGCATACTATCTCTTTTTCCACACTTGTGCTTCAAAGTAGCACCATGTTCTTCATGTAGTGAGTCTCATATCTTGTGCTTCAAAGTAGCACCATGTTTTTCATATAGTGAGTCTCATAGGTTGTCATTTTCATATACTAGTGGGAATTTTTCATTATAGAACTTGGCTTGTATATTCCTACGATGGGCTTCCTCAAATGCCCTAGGTCTTCGTGAGCAAGCAAGTTGGATGCACACCCACTAGTTTTCTTTTGTTGAGCATTTATTTATAGCTCTAGTGCATCCGTTGCATGGCAATCCCTACTCCTCATGTTGACATCAATTGATGGGCATCTCCAAAGCCCGTTGATTATCCGCGTCGATGTGAGACTTTCTCCTTTTTTGTCTTCTCCACATAAACCCCTCCATCATTATATTCTATTCCACCTATAGTGCTATATCCATGGCTTGCGCTCATGTATTGCGTGAGGGTTGAAAAAGCTGAAGCACGTTAAAAGGTATGAACCAGTTGCTCGGCTTGTCATCGGGGTTGTGCATGATGGGGGCATTTTGTGTGACGAAAATGAAGCATGGCCAAACTATATGATTTGTAGGGATAAGCTTGCTTTGGCCTTGTTGTTTTGAAAAGACATGATTGGTTTATTGGTACGCTCGAAGTATTGTTGTTTTTATGTCAAATGATAGAGTATTGCTTTGAATCACTCGTGTCTTAATATTCATGCCATGATTAGACATATGATCAAGATTATGCTAGGTAGCATTCCACATCAAAATTATCTTTTTTATCATTTACCTACTCAAGGACGAGAAGGAATTAAGCTTGGGGATGCTGATACGTCTCCGTCGTATCTATAATTTTTTATTGTTCCATGCCAATATTATTCAACTTTCATATACTTTTGGCAACTTTTTATACTATTTTTGGGACTAACATATTGATCCAGTGCCCAGTGCCAAACGAAGTCCAAACGGGATAAAAACGGACGGAGAATTATTTTGTAATATTTGTGATTTTTGGGAGGAAGAATCAATGCGAAACGGTGCCCGAGGTGGCCACAAGAGTGGCCCACGCCACCACTCCAGGGGGGCGCGCCCTACCCTCTCGTGGGCCACCCGTAAGGTGGTTGATGTCCTTCTTTGGCCGCAAGAAAGCTAATTTTTGGAAAACGATCTGGGCGAAAGTTTCAATCCAATCGGAGTTACGGATCTCCAGATATAAAGGAAACGGTGCCAGGGCAGAATTACAGAATGCAGAAACAGAGAGATAGATCAAATCTCGGAGGGGCTCTTGCCCCTCCCACGCCATGGGAGCCAAGGACCAGAGGGGAAACCCTTCTCCCATCTAGGGAGAAGGTCAAGTAAGAAGAAGAAGAAGGGGGGCTCTCTCCCCCTTGCTTCCGGTGGCGCCGGAACGCCGCCGGGGGCCATCATCATCACCGCGATCTTCACCAACACCACCATCATCTTCACCAACATATCCATCACCTTCCCCCATCTATATTCAGCGGTCCACTCTCCCGCAACCCGCTGTACCCTCTACTTGAACATGGTGCTTTATGCTTCATATTATTTTCCAATGATGTGTTGCCATCCTATGATGTCTGAGTAGATTTTCGTTGTCCTACCGGTGATTGATGGATTGCTATGATTGGTTTGAGTTGCATGTTTTTTTATTGGTGCTGTCCTATTGTGCCCTCCGTGTCGCGCAAGCGTGAGGGATTCCTGCTGTAGGGTTTGCAATATGTTTATGATTTGCTTATGGTGGGTGGCGTGAGTGACAGAAGCACAGACCCGAGTAAGTAGGTTGTTTGCGTATGGGATAAAGGGGACTTGATACTTTAATGCTATGGTTGGGTTTTACCTTAATGAATCTTTAGTACTTGCAGATGCTTGCTAGAGTTCCAATCATAAGTGCATATGATCCAAGTAGAGAAAGTATGTTAGCTTATGCCTCTCCCTCAAATAGAATTGCAATAGTGATTACCGGTCTAGTAACGTAGTCAATTGCTTAGGGACAATTTCACAACTCCTACCACCACTTTTCCACACTCGCTATATTTACTTTATTGCATCTTTATCTAAACAGCCCCTACTTTTTATTTACGCGTCCTTTACTTTCTTGCAAACCTACCCTATCACACCTACAAAGTACTTCTAGTTTCATACTTGTTCTAGGTAAAGCAAACGTCAAGCATGCATAGAGTCGTATTAGTGGCCGATAGGACTTGAGAGAGTATTTGTTCTACCTTTAGCTACTCGTTGGGTTCGACACTCTACTTATCGAAAGAGGCTACAACTATCCCGTATACTTGCGGGTTATCAGCTTCTTATACAGAAGCTTAATATAATTATCTTCCGGGCATCAAGATCATTGCATATGTGTCCCTTTTTCCATATGTACCTTTTTTCACCATTATATGCATCAATATGACTTAAGTTTTGGCCAATCTGGGTTGCCTGGCTCCTGTGCTTATGCCCTACGTTCCCGTTAGTTCGGCTAGGGCATAAAGGGAGCACCTCTGCGATTGTTACTACCGGGTACTCCAGATGTGTACCTCAGACTGGGTGAAGCCGAAAGCTAGCGTTCTTAAGGGAATATTCGGTCGGTGGACTAAAGATGTTTTTTTACCTATAACAATATAAACCCCCAGATGTTTCATATACCGTGCTTTTCGACCGCAGTTCGGACATGCACGTTAATGCATGCGTACCCAGGGAAAGGAACCCTTAACGGAACTATTCTCTCTGGAAGATGTTTCTTACTATCCCTGTAATATAACATAGCTAGTTGGGTACTTGTCTATTCAAGCAACTATGACCCCTACGCCTGGTTTCCACACGTACCCCGGTTTATATTACCGAGCGGGTATTCGGAAACACTCCGGACTGTCAGGTCCGGAGGCTGAAGCAAAAAGGTCCGCCATGACAAATGTTTCACAATCCGACTAGGGACAAATATGTCAATTGAAGTACATAGTGACTTAGACTCAAATGCTTCCTCTTCTATGCCATCCAACAGGTTGTCTAGCCTACAATCATGTTGGGAATATTTTGCGGCTAAGCCTACCTGGTCATATACCAGACTAACGGGAATTTCTTCCCCATATGACCCTACAGGTCCGACCCGGGCCATATTGTTTGGATCGAGCTTGGTATACCGTGTTTTCACCATGGCCCAAGCTTCCCTCACACCTTCTCGACAGGCAAATATCTTCCATAGTCGGAAACGCCGCCGCGCTCCCTTGAATAGCTGTACAAGCTCCCCCCATACTTCCTGGTAGGGAGGCGGATGGCCATAAGGCCATGGCGACACTCCGCATGACCTGCCGAACTTGCTCGTGCAGTTGCGAAAGCTCTTGTAGCATATCGCCCGAGGATCCGGGAATCTCCTCTCCGGGATGACCAGTCAGCATACCTACAGACATAACTCTGTTTGTTCCTATCTTTGCCGAACTATATAAGTGTTCGTTTGAGCACATACTAAAAATTCCGCGTTGAAGCCTCTTATTTTTCTTCACGGAGTCAGCCAGCTAGGCCCGAACATCTTTCAATTCTTCGCCCAACTAGGTATTGGCATCTTGGAGTTTGTTTTTCTCCTGTATGACCCGTGTAAGTACATGCTCGCCAGCGACTGCTTGCCTTTGCGCTCCTTGTTCACCCTCTTGTGGGATTCCCGGATTCTTTTCCGGATTATCTGAGGATTTTGTCATCAGCTATTGTTAGCATTACTGGTCTATACATACAATATTGTTTTTTCTCAATTCGGGAATACATACCATTGGATGCCTTTTCAGATCTTGCAGCTCGGCCATAGTGGCCGTTAGCTGGGTTCGACACTTTTCCAGCTCTTGAGACAACAGGTTGTTCTTCTCTGAGAGCACCTATTAATGCAACGATCCTTAAATCAGTTGTTCTTCTTTGAGATTTCTTTCAAGTCTCAGAGAGAACTCCGATAGCACGACGGCATGGTGGTGGAGCTCGTGGTTCTCCGGCAGAGCTTCGCTACACTCAACGGAGGAGGAGGAGGAGGTGGTGGAGGTGGAGGGCTACGCCAGGGGCAAGGGGTGCAGCTCCCATGCGCCTCCCCGCTATATATAGGGGTGGAGGGGCTGGTTTCTTTCCCTCCAAGTCCAATGGGGCGTTGCCAAAGGTGGGAGGAAAGAAATCCCATCCTTTCCCTTCCACACCGATTGTTATCCCCCTTTTTAGGGATCTTGATCTTATCCCTTCGGGATATGATCTTATTCCTTCTAAGGGGGTATCTTGGTGCACCTTGACTGGGTGTGGAGCCTTGCCCCCACTACCCACGTTCATGTGGGTCCCCCCATGCAGGTGGGCCCCACACCGAAACCTTCTAGAACCTTCCCGGTACAATACCGAAAAATCCCGAACATTTTCCGGTGGCCAAAATAGGAATTCCCATGTATAAATCTTTACCTCTGGACCATTCCAGATCTCCTCGTGACATCCGGGATCTCATCCGAGATTGCGAACAACTTTCGGTAACCACATACAATTCCCATTACAACTCTAGCGTCACCGAACCTTAAGTGTGTAGACCCTACGGGTTCGGAAACCATGCAGACATGACCGAGATGCCTCTTCGGCCAATAACCAATAGAGGGATCTGGATACCCATATTGGCTCCCACATGTTCCACGATGATCTCATCGGATGAACCACGATATTGGGATTCAATCAATCCCGTATACAATTCCCTTTGTCCATCGGTATGTTACTTGCCCGAGACTCGATCGTCGGTATCCCTATACCTTGTTCAATCTTGTTACCGGCAAGTCTATTTACTCGTTCTGTAACGCATGATCCCGTGGGTAACTCATTAGTCACATTGAGCTCATTATGAGGATGCATTGCCGAGTGGGTCGAAAGATACCTCTCCGTCATATAGAGTGACAAATTCGAGTCTCGATTCGTGCCAACCCAACAGACACTTTTGGAGGTACCTGTAGTGCACCTTTATAGCCACCCAGTTACGTTTTGACATTTGATACACCCAAATCTTTCCAACGGTATCCGGGAGTTGCACAATCTCATGGTCTAAGGAAATGATACTTGACATTAGAAAATCTCTAGCAAACGAACTACGCGATCTTGTTCTATGCTTTGGATTGGGTCTTGTCATCACATCATTCTCCTAATGATGTGATCCCGTTATCAACGACTTCCAATGTCCATGGTCAGGAAATCACAACCATCTATTGATCAACGAGCTAGTCAACTAGAGGCTCACTAGGGACATATTGTAGTCTATGCATTCACACATGTATTACGGTTTCGGTTAATACAATTATAGCAAGAACAATAGACAGTTACCATAAACAAGGAAATATAATAATAACTATTTTATTATTGCCTCTAGGGCATATTTCCAACATATGCGTATCACTACGATCGAGATTCAACAAGAATAGGCCATTCACTAAGGGTCCATGACCATAAAAGATGTTACTTGTATAAATGAAACAACCATTATTCTCTGACTTAAATGAATAACCGTCTCGCAATAAAGAAGATCCGGATATAATGTTCATGCTCAACGCTGGCACCAAATAATAATTATTGAGGTCTAAAACTAATCCCGAAGGTAGATGTAGAGGTAGCATGCTGACGGCGATCACATCAACCTTGGAACAATTCCCAACGTGCATGGACACTTTGTCCTTAGGTAATCTTCATTTATTCCACAGCTCCTGTTTCGAGCTACAAATATGAGCAATCAAACCAGTATCAAATACCCAGGCGCTACTATGAGCATTAATAAGGAACACATCAATAACATGTATATCAAATATACCTTTGTTCACTTTGCCATCCTTTTTATCTGCCAAGTATTTAGAGATGTTCCGAGTCCAGTGACCATTACCCTTGCAGTAGAAGCACTCACTCTCAGGCTTGGGTCCAACTTTGGGCTTCTTCATGGGAGCGGCAACTTGCTTGCCGGTCTTCTTGAAGTTCCCTTTCTTTCCCTTGCCCTTTTTCTAGAAACTGGTAGTCTTGTTAACCATCAACACTTGATGCTCTTTTGATTTCTAGCTCCTCCTATTTCAGCATCCCGAAGAGCTCGACAATCGTTTTCGTCATATCTTGCATATTATAGTTCATCACAAAGCCTTTATAGCTTGGTGGCAGTGACTGAAGAACTCTATCAATAACACACTCAACTAGAAGATCAATTCCAAGATGAGTCAAGTGATTGTGGTAACCAGACATTCTGAGTATGGGTTCACTGACAAAACTATTCTCCTCCATCTTACAGCTAAAGAACTTGTTGGAGACTTCATATCTCTCAACCTGGGCATTAGCTTCAAATATCAGATTTAGCTCTTGGAACAACTCATATCCTACGTGGCATTCAAAATGCTTTTGAAGTCTCGGTTCCAAGCCATAAATCATGGCACACTGAACTATCGAGTATTCGTCAGATCGAGCCTGCCAGACATTCATAACTTCTGCATCAGCTCCTACAGCAGGTCCGTCACCTAGCGATGCATCATGGACATAATTCTTCTGTGCAACAATGAGGACAATCCTCAAGTTACTGACCTAGTCCATGTAGTTGTTACCATCATCTTTCAACTTAGCTTTCTCTAGGAATGCATTAAAATTCAAATGAACGGTAGCACATGCCATTGATCTTGCAAAGACCATTAGGACTAAGTTCATGATAAATTTTAAATTCATTTAATCAAATTACTAATGTACTCCCACTTGAATCAACATCCCTCAAGTTGTCTTAGTGATACATGCCCTAATGATGGTGTAATGAGAACCAGGGCCTCACGAACCTTTTGGAGGTGGGATTATGGTAGTCTAGGGTTATTGCAAGATAGTCCCAGCAAGCGTTTTCTCCGACAAGTGATACTTCTCTAACGTATCTATAATTTTTTATTGTTCCAAGCTATTATATTATCAACTTTGGATGTTCTATATGCACTAATATGTTATTTTATATTATTTTTGGGACTAACTTATTAACCTAGAGCCTAGTGTCAGTTTCTGTTTTTTTCCTTGTTTTTGAGTTTCGCAGAAAAGGGATATCAAACGAAGTCCAAACGGAATAAAACTTTCACGATGATTTTCCTTGGACGAAAAGACATCCAGGAGACTTGGAGTCCAAGTCAGAAGATCCCTTAGGCGGCATCAAGCCAGGGGCGCGCCCTAGGAGGGGCGCCCCCAGGGCTTGTGGGCCCGTCAAGGACCCCCTGACTTCCTACCTTGACCTATAAATTCACATATATTCCCCAAACCCTAAAGGACTCTACGAAAACACTTTTCCACCACCGCAGGTCTCTGACCTCGTGAGATCCCATCTGGAGGCCTTTTCCGGTACTCTGCCAGAGGAGGATTCGATCACGGAGGGATTCTACATCAACCTTGCTTCCCTCCCGATGATGCGTGAGTAGTTACCTCAGACCTATGGGTCCATTTCTAGTAGCTAGATGGCTTCTTCTCTCTCTATGATCTTCAACTAGCACATATGCCCATACGTCGCAACATGAGAGATCTTTTAGCGAGAAGCATCAGAATTGATGTGTCCATCAAAACGGTCTCCACAACAGTGGGGCGACATAGTGGAGAGCTATCGTGTTCTCGCGGGTCATGTTTGGCCCGCGAGATCTTCATAGTAGTGGGGTTGGTCGGAGTGGCAGTCACTAACCAACTCATGCCTTTTTTCCTTCAGATCCACCTCCGTGTCAAGGTTGTTTTTGCCTCCTCATTTTATGGCTGCATGACGACCTTCGGGGCATAGTTTCTTAGACCACTATTCTCTTAAACTATTTTAGCACTCATTTGCCATGTTTTTTAATCAGAGCCAAACTAGCATATTCTCTTTATTGGCATGTGCCCGCAATTTCTTTTAGTTATAGGCAACCAACACATTCTTTTTTGTCGTGCACAACAGTGTTCATCTGGGCCAACCCCACTGGTAGGTACCAGACCGACCCGTGTTTGTAAGGCATGAATAAATATCCAAAAAAACGATGAGTTGACGGATCAAACATACGACCTGAAAAGTCGACCACCTGTTGCTAGCCACAAACAGCTTCTACTAACCAATGGCCAGCGCGAATGTATAAGAACATACTACAACGTCACATTCCAAACAATTTTTTTCCTAATCTATTTCGAACTTCTCAAAAAATGTATTTCGGAATATTCTTCTAAATGTGAATAATTTTTGAAATCCTGATTTTATTATAAAATGCGCTTTTTTGAAAAAAGTTGCTAAATTATTGAAGGCAAAAAAATTAAAATAGCATGATTGTTTGAATTTCACAAACATTGTTTCAAAACAGGAACCATTTTTAACGAGGAGAAACAAAAATTTTTCAATAAAATAGAATATATTTCGAATTTATATTATTTTATAAAACGCAATTTATTTTAAAATGTCCAAAAACATTGGAAAACATTTTATGCGTGCAATTTTTTTGGATTTTGAATAAAATTGTACTGAGAATAAAAATTTAAATTCCAAATATTTTTTAAAATAGGAACAAAATTTGAAACTTTGAAGATTTAATGAAATTTTTTATGAAAAAAGAAATTCTGGAAAAAATATAAATATAAATTTATGGTGAAAAGGGGAAACATTGGAAGGGAAAAAATAAAAATAGAAAAAGAACACAGAAAAAAAATGAAAATAGGCCGGCCCAATTTTGGGCGACCTATGCGAAGTTCTAACTATTTGTCGTGCTGTGCGACAAATTGAGTTTCCCTGCTGCGTGGGCTGGATATAAATGGGCTGGCTTCTTTGGGCCTTATTGCGTGCGGACCACGTACAAAATTCTGGACAAAACTTTCTTTTTCTAGCAGATGGACCACAAAATTTTAGTACAACCCCGGATATAGAAAAATCGGTGGTGAACGGATGAGAAAACTGAAGAAACTCACCTTGCTTTATTATTACTAGCACATATGCCCGTGCGTTGCAACGGGAGAGATGTTTCTTTGGAGAAGCAATGGGAGAGATAATTGATGTGTCCACCAAAAATGATCTCCATAGTGGTGCAATAGAGAGAGGAGTTGTGGTCTTCTCGTGGGTCATATTTGTTCTGTGAGATCTTGATAGTGGTGGCTTTAGTCGGCTTGGCGGCAACCATCTAAGTCATGCCTTTTTTCCATGGGGTCCACCTCTGTCTAGGGGTTGTGTCTGCCTCCTCATTTGGTAGCTATCGGTGACCTTGAGCACGCAGTTGCCGACCATTCTTTCTTACGTTGGCATAACTGGATGGATTACTAATTGTAGCACATATATCCCATTAATTTCATTAGCATATTTAGCGCATAACCAGACACCAATTTCCCTTCTCTATTAGGGTTTATTCTCTTTGATTATTTTAGCGCTCATGTGAACACAATTTTTTTATTCGAGCCAAACCTTTTATAATAACATGAACATGTTCTGAATTTGTGATTTTTTTGAAAAGTGAAACATATTTTGAACATTCAGAACAATTTTGAAAATGTGTTTCTTGACATTATTCTGGAGAGATGTTTCTTTGGAGAAGCAATGGAGAGATAATTGATGTGTCCACCAAAAATGATCTCCATAGTGGTGCAATAGAGAGAGGAGTTGTGGTCTTCTCGTGGGTCATATTTGTTCTGTGAGATCTTGATAGTGGTGGCTTTAGTCGGCTTGGCGGCAACCATCTAAGTCATGCCTTTTTTCCATGGGGTCCACCTCTGTCTAGGGGTTGTGTCTGCCTCCTCATTTGGTAGCTATGCGGTGACCTTCGGGGCACAGTTGCTTCGACCATTCTTTCTTACGTTGGCATAACTGGATGGATTACTAATTGTAGCACATATATCCCATTAATTTCATTAGCATATTTAGCGCATAACCAGACACCAATTTCCCTTCTCTATTAGGGTTTATTCTCTTTGATTATTTTAGCGCTCATGTGAACACAATTTTTTTTATTCGAGCCAAACCAATATATTCTCTTTTATTGGCCCAAGGAAAAACAATTCTCCCTCGAACGACCTAGTAGGGGAGCGCGGCTGAGGCATAATACAACCTATGCGACAAAGCAATTTGTTTCTCGGGCCAACTGCGTGGGGGCTACTATATGACGCTAGTTGCATAAAATAGCGCATGGGACGCACACTGGTAGGCGCCAAGACGACCTGTGTTAGTAAGGCATGAAAAAAATCAAAAAAAATGATGATTTGAGGGATCAAAATCATGCCCTCAAAGACCCGACTACGTGCTGCTAGCCACTGAAAGAAACGAGTCCTACCAAACAATTGCCAGCTCAAACCTTTAAGATCATACTCTAAGTTCAGATTGGAAACATTTTTTTCGAACTGTTTCAAAAATATAAATTGTTGAATATTCCTGAAAACATGAATAATTTCTAAAATCCCATACATTTTTTGAAATTCTTTGCATTGACATAAATACACAACAAAATACGAAACAATCAAAATTCACAATTTTATTTGAAAACATAAACCTTTTATAATAACATGAACATGTTCTGAATTTGTGATTTTTTTTGAAAAGTGAAACATATTTTGAACATTCAGAACAATTTTTGAAAATGTGTTTCTTGACATTATTCTGAACTAGCACATATGCTTGTGCGTTGCAACGGGAGAGATGTTTCTTTCGAGAAGCAATGGGAGAGATAATTGATGTGTCCACCAAAAATGATCTCCATAGCGGTGCAATAGAAAGAGGAGTTGTGGTCTTCTCGTGGGTCATGTTTGTTCCGCGAGATCTTGATAGTGGTGGCGTTAGTCGTCTTGGTGGCAACCATCTAACTCGTGCCTTTTTTCCTTGGGATGCGCCTCTGTCTAGGGGTTGTGTCTGCCTCCTCATTTGGTAGCTATGCGGTGATCTTCGGGGCACAGTTGCTTCGACCATTTTTTCTTACGATGGCATAACCGGATGGATTACTAATTGTAGAACATAAATCCCATTTCATTAGCATATTTAGCGCATAACCAGACAACAATGTCCCTTCTCTATTAGGGTTTATTCTCTTTGATTATTTTAGCGCTCGTGTGCCCACAACTTTTTTATTCGAGCCAAACCAATATATTCTCTTTTATTGGCCCAAGGAAAAAAATTTCACCCTCGCATGACCCAGTAGGGGAGCGCGGCCAAGGCATAATACAACGTATGCGACAGAGCAATTTGTTTCTTGGGCCAACTGCGTGGGGGCTACTATATGATGCTAGTTGCGTAAAATAGCGCATGGGACGCACACTGGTAGGCGCCAAGACGACCTGTGTTAGTAAGGCATGAAAAAAATCAAAAAAAATGATGATTTGAGGGATCAAAATCATGCCCTCAAAGACCTGACTACGTGCTGCTAGCCACTCAAAGAAACGAGTCCTACCAAACAATGGCCAGCTCAAACCTTTAAGATAATACTCTAAGTTTAGATTGGAAACATTTTTTCTGAACTGTTTCAAAAATATAAATTGTTGAATATTCCTGAAAACATGAATAATTTAGAAAATCCCATACATATTTTGATATTCTTTACATTTTCATAAATACACAAGAAAATATGAAACACTCAAAATTCACAATTTTATTTGAAAACATAAACCTTTTATAATAACATGAACATGTTTTGAAATTGTGATTTTTTTGAAAAATGAAACATATTTTGAACAATGAGAATAATTTTGAAAATGTGTTTCTTGACATTATTCTGAATTTGCAAACATTTCACTAAAACAAGAACATTTTTTCGTATTTGGAACATTTTTAAAATTCTTTTAAAAAAAAATCTCGAACAACTTTGGGAAACACAAAGAAAAAATGGAATATTGTTTTAAAAATCTAAACCAATATTTGAATGAGAACAAAGATTTAATGTTCTGAACATTTTTCAAAATGGTATATATTTTAAAATCCTGAACATTTTTAGAAATAGAATTTTTTTATATTATGAAGTTTTATGAAAATTTTGAATTTACGAAAAAAGGGAGAAAGAAAAATAAACTTGAAAAATAGACAAAACAATAGGAAAGAAAAATAGAGAGAAATGGAACAAGAAAAATAGAAACATAACATAGAACAAAAAAACAAAAACGGTTCAGCCAGCCCGGACGCCCTGTGCGAATTTGCGACTATTTTGGAATGGGAACAAATATTTAATGTTCTGAACATTTTTCAAAATGAATAAATTTTAGACGAACGGACAAAACTCTAGTACCACCTCAAATAGAAAAAAATCTTTTCGATGGTGAATGGATGAAAAAATCAGAGAAACGCACTTTGCTTTATTACTAGGTATAGATATAGATATAGATATAGACTAGCACATATTCCCGTGCGTTGCAACGGGAGAGATTGTTTCTTTGGAGAAGCAATGGGAGAGATATTTGATGTGTCCACCAAAATTAATCTCCATAGTGGTACAATACAGAAGAGTTGTGGTCTTCTCGTGGGTCATGTTTGTTTCGCGAGATCTTGATAGTGGTGGCGTTAGTCGGCTTGGCGGCAACCATCTAACTCGTGCCTTTTTTTGCTTGAGGTCCGCCTCTGTCTAGGGGTTGTGTCTGCCTCCTCATTTGGTATAGCTATGCGGTGACCTTCGGGGCACAGCTGCTTCGACCATTCTTTCTTACGATGGCATAATCGGATGGATTATTAATTTTAGCACATAAATTCCATTTCAATAGCATATTTAGCGCATAACCAGACACCAATGTCCCTTCTCTATTAGGGTTTATTCTCTTTGATTATTTTAGCGCTTGTGTGCCCACCATTTTTTTTATTCGAGCCAAACCAACATATTCTCTTTTATTGGTCCAAGGAAAAAAAATTCTCCCTCGAACGACCCTGTAGGGGAGCGCGGCTGAGGCATGATACAACCTATGCGACAGAGCAATTTGTTTCTTGGGCCAACTGCGTGTGGGCTACTATATGATGCTAGTTGCGTAAAATAGCGCATGGGACGCACACTGGTAGGCGCCAAGAAGACCTGTGTTAGTAAGGCATGAAAAAAATAAAAAAATAATGATTTGAGGGATCAAAATCATGCCCTCAAAGACCCGACTACGTGCTGCTAGCCACTCAAAGAAATGAGTCCTAACAAACAATGGCCAGCTCAAACCTTTAAGATCATAGTCTTAAGCTCAAATTGGAAACATTTTTTTTGAACTGTTTCAAAAATATAAATTGTCGAATATTCCTGAAAACATGAATAATTTTGAAAATCCCATACTTTTTTGAAATTCTTTACATTTTCATAAATACACAACAAAATACGAAACACTCAAAATTCACAATTTTATTTGAAAACATAAACCTTTTATAATAACATGAACATGTTTTGAATTTGTGATTTTTTTGAAAAATGAAACATATTTTTAATATTTAGAACAATTTTTGAAAATGTGTTTATTGACATTATTCTGAATTTGCAAACATTTCACTAAAACAAGAATATTTTTTGTATTTGGAACATTTTTTAATTTTTTATAAAAAAAATCTCGAACAACTTTGGGAAACACAAAACGAAAAAATGGAACATTGTTTTAAAAATCTAAACCAATTTTTGAATGAGAACAAAGATTTAATGTTCGGAACATGTTTCAAAACGGTATATCTTTTAAAATCCCGAATATTTTTAGAAAATAGATTTTTTTGATATTATGAACTTTCATGAAAATTTTAAATTTACGAAAAAAAGGGAGAAAGAAAAATAAACTTGTAAAAAAGACAAAAGAATAGGAAAGAAAAATAGACAAAAATGGAAAAAGAAAAATAGAAACATAACATAGAACAAAAAAACAAAACGTTTCAGCCAGGTCGGACGCCCTGTGCGAATTTGCGACTGTTTTGGAATAGGAACAAATACTTAATGTTTTGAACATTTTTCAAAATGAATAAATTTTATAATTCTGATTTTTTTAAAAAAGTCAGATTTTTTCATATTATGAAGTTTTTTGAAAATTTTGGATTTACGAAAAAGGGGGAAAAACTTGATTTTTATCATATTATGAGCTTGTGCCCCCATGCAAATTTGCAACTATCTAACGCTCGTGGCGACAAATAGGGTTTTCCCACCTACATGGACACGAAAATAACTGGGCTGGCTTTCCTATACCATATTTCGAGCGGCTCATGTACATAATCTGGCGTTTTCCTTTTGTAATGGACGAACGGACAAAACTTTAGTACCACCTCGATTAAATAAAATCTTTTCAATGTTGAACGGATCAAAAAATCGGAGAAACGCACCTTCCTTTATTAGTAGGTATAAATATAGATATAGATATAGATATAGATATAGATATAGATATAGATATAGATATAGATTATTAGTATTATTATTATTATTATTATTATTATTATTATTATTATTATTATTATTATTATTATTATTATTATTATTATTACTAGCACATATGCCCGTGCGTTGCAACGGGGGAGATGTTTCTTTGGAGAAGCAATAGGAGAGATAATTGATGTGTCTACCAAAAATGATCTCCACAGCGGTGCAATAGAGAGAGGAGTTGTGGTCTTCTCGTGGGTCATGTTTGTTCCGCGAGATCTTGATAGTGGTGGCGTTAGTCGGCTTGGCGGCAACCATCTAGCCCGTGCCTCTTTTTCCTCGGCGCCCGCCTCTGTCTAGGGGTTGTGTCTGCCTCCTCATTTGGTAGCTATGCGGTGACCTTCGGGGCACAGTTGCTTCGACCATTCTTTCTTACGATGCCATAACCCAGATGTATTACTAATTGTAGCACATAAATCCCATTTCATTAGCATATTTAGCGCATAACCAGACACTAATGTCCCTACTCTATTAGGGTTTATTCTCTTTGATTATTTTAGCGCTCGTGTGCCCACAATTTTTTTATTCCAGTCAAACCAATATTTTCTCTTTTATTGGCCCAAGGAAAAAAATTCTCCCTCGAACACCCAGTAGGTCAGCGCGGCTGAGGCATAATACAACCTATGCGACAGAGCAATTTGTTTTTTGGGCCAACTGGGTGGGGGCTACTATATGACGCTAGTTGCGTAAAATAGCGCATGAGACGCACACTGGTAGGCGCCAAGAAGACCTGTGTTAGTAAGGCATGAAAAAAATAAAAAAAAATGATGATTTGAGGGATCAAATCATGCCCTCAGAGACCCGACTACGTGCTGCTAGCCACTCAAAGAAACAAGTCCTACCAAACAATGGCCAGCTCAAACATTTAAGATCATACTCTAAGTTCAGATTGGAAACTTTTTTTTTGAAAACATGAATAATTTTGAAAATCCCATACATTTTTTGTAATTCTTTACATTTTCATAAATACACAAGAAAATATGAAACACTCAAAATTCACAATTTTATTTGAAAACATAAACCTTTTATAATAAAATGAACATGTTTTGAATTTGTGATTTTTTTAAATGCAACATATTTGAAACGTTCAGAAAAATACTTGAAAATGTGTTTTTTGACATTATTCTGAATTTGCAAACATTTCACTAAAACAATAATATTTTTAGTATTTGGAACATTTTTTAAATTCTTTTTTTAAATCTCGAAGAACTTTGGGAAACACAAAGAAAAAGTGGAACATTGTTTTAAAAATCTAAACCAATTTTTGAATGAGAACAAAGATTTAATGTTCTGAGCAGTTTTCAAAACGGTATATATTTTAAAATCCTGAACATTTAAAAAAAATAGAATTTTTTGATATTATGAACTTTTATGTAAATTTTGAATTTACGAAAAAAAGGGAGAAAGAAAAATAAACTTGAAATAAAGCCAAAATAATAGGAAAGAAAAATAGACAGAAATGGAAAAAGAAAAATAGAAACATAACATAGAACGAAAAAACAAAATGGTTCAGCCAGCTCGGACGTTCTATGCGAATTTGCGACTATTTTGGAATGGGAACAAATATTTAATGTTCTAAACATTTTTCAAAATGAATAAAATTTATAATTCTAAACATTTTTTAAAAAATTCAGATTTTTATCATATTATGATTTTTTTTGAAAATATTGAATTTACGAAAAAAGGGAAAAAACATGAAAGGAAAAAAGACCAAAGAGGAAGAGAAAGAAACGAAAAAGAAAAATAGAAACATCACACAAAACAAAAAACACGGGCCAGCCCAGCTTGTCCCCCAATGCGAATTGGCAACTATCTAACGCCCAATGGGACAAATAGGGTTTTCCGACCTACATGGACACCAAAATAACTGGGCTGGCTTTCCTATGCCACACTTCGAGCGGCCCATGTACATAATCTGGCGTTTTCTTTTTGTAATAGACGAACGGACAAAAATTTAGTACCACCTCGATTAGAAAAAAATCTTTTTGATGGTGAACGGATGAAAAAAATCAGAGAAACGCAACTTGCTTTATTAGTAGGTATAGATATAGATATAGATATAGATATAGATATAGAGGTATAGATATAGATATAGATTATTATTATTATTACTAGCAGATGTGCCCGTGCGTTGCAACAGGAGAGAAAATTATTGTATCCATCAAAACATTCACCAGCTTGACACACGAGCCTCTGGACGATGCCACCTAGTGATGGTAGTGGGGCAAATGAGGTGGGGTCTTGCCCGATGGCGCCCAAGACAGAAGCGCATCAGCGCTGGCGTTGGCTAGTTGATGTGGTAGCGGTGAAGATGTGATGCTATGCCGTGTGCATGCACGCACCTTGTACACGTCCCACACCCGCCCATCTAATACTACCGCCTTGGACACGGTTCCTCGACGATTTCATATGTCTAGGTTATCGATGAGAACTTTCATTGAAAAATGAAAAGGGTCATGATAATTAGCGTGTCTGTTTGTATTTGGACGTCTGGCGGGAGGTGTACGGTAGCATCAACATTAACGAGATGCCAAGATGTTGCAATTGCTTCCAGTGAAGCTTGAGCCAAAAGATATATATAGGCCTTCCTTAAAAGATGTCTTCGAACATAGTACTAATTAGCAACCAATCCTATATGGATGGTGTCTGATCACATCGCACGCACATGAGATGTCTGTGACGATGCGATCATGGAGGCAAGAACAAATCGGAGATGGATGATAGGGGTCTAGCATGTGCTTCATGAACTCTTGGACGTAGAGTTAGTTTTCTACCTTGCCTGGAATTACTTTTCTCGTAAAATTTCAAATGTATTTTTCTCCTAAATTGTAGGCTTTTTTTGTAAGTGAGAGCAAAAACAGTTTGGATGTCGAATGCTTTGAATGTCAAAAGTCAAAACGCATCGGCTAAGCAATGTACAACGGAACGATAAAGCGATCTGTCGATGGGCAGCGTATATGCCCAACTCAGTGGGCTTGTGGAGCGGGGAGATTCTTTTTTTAAAAGAAAACTCTCTTCAACCATAATAAGACCGCGAGGGCTATTTCCCTCTTGTACTAATTTCTTCCTATTTAGGAACTCGTACGCATAGGAAATAGTGGACTGGCCCAAACATTGTACCTTAATTTTTTATATGTTTTTTTGGGAGTTTCCCTTATTGCGGCCTGTTTTTTCTTCAGTATTTTTGGTTTTCCTTTTTCCTATTTCATTCTTCCATTTTCACAGTTTTTTTCTTTGTTTTTTTGTGATTCCCTTCACTTTTTCCTTTCAGGTTTTCATAAAAAATCATTTTTCTTTTTTCCAACACTTGTCTACTTTTTCACGCAGAATGTAGAATTTTCTTATAGATAAGGGCCATTTTTATTACATGCATTTCATATTTTCTAAATACATGGTTAACATTATTTTAATATAGGTTTATTCTCTATGTTTTTTCATACACATTGTACATTTGTTTGTATATATCAAGAACATTTCTTTTTAATGGTTAACATTTTTCAAATAGATAATTACATTTTTTTAATAAATCTTGGATGTGTAGGTTTTTCAACAGATGTCTACATTTTTAATACACATTGTACATACTTTTATATATGTTTAACATTTTTATAATATATGATTAACATTTTTATATACGTTTTGATGTCTAGTTTTTCTACATATTGTACATCTTTTGTGTACATATGAAATATTTGATTGTACAGATTAAAATTTCACGAAGTATAAGTTTTGATGTCCACCTTTTTCATAAACATTGTTCAATTTTTATATACAGCTGAAAGCAGTTTTATATATCTAACTTTATTTAAATACATGATTAACATTTTTTTCAAATACATATTCTGATCACTATTTTTTCATACACAGCGTACATTTTTCTTGTACATCAAAAATATTTTTATACATGCTTAAAAAATTCAAATACATGATTTACATCTTTTTTAAGTGCAACGAAGACTTTAAAAACCTATAAAGGAAAAAACAGAATGAAAAGAAAAAACATAAGAGAATAAAAAAAACAGAAAGTACAAACGAAAGGAAATAAAATAGCGGGCCGACCCACGAAAAAAGGCGAGCTGCGCCAGGCTCAATAATAGGATGACCTCCGCTTCTCCATTAAATATATCTGCGTAGCTTGATGGTTGTACGTGCGTGGCTATTTCCATGAGACCTCGGGTCGAGTATGCTTGTGCACATATTTTTTTCTATTTCTAAAACATACGAGCCTCACATGACAACGTACAAAACACTTACGTGACGAAAAAAGGTGGAGAAACACTCCTCCCTTTAATAATTGGTAGGGATTATTATTATTATTAGGTATAGGTACAATGTGCTCCTCGATGTTCTTGGAGATCTATTCGATGTAATCTTTTTTTGCGGTGTGTTTGTCGAGATCCAATGAGTTGTGGATTTATGATCAGATTATGTATGAATATTTTTGAGTCTGCTCTGAATTCTTATATTTTGATAGCTTTGTATTTGTCTTAGATCTATCGATTTGGTTTGGCCAACTAGATTGGTTTATCTTGCAATGGGAGAGCTTCTTTGTGATGGGTTTAATCTCGCGATGTCCTCACCCAGTGACAAAAATGGTAGCGAGGCACGTATTGTATAATTGGCATTAAGGATAAAAGGATGTGGTTTATATCATATTGCTTGAGTTTATCCCTCTACATCATGTCATCTTGCTTAAGACATTACAATGCTTTGATAACTTAATACTCTAGATGCATGTTGGATGACGGTCGATGAGTGGAGTAATAGTAGTAGATGCAGGCAGGAGTCGGTCTACTTGTTATGGACGTGATGTCTATATTCATAATCATTGCCTTAGATATTGTCATAACTTTTCGCTTTTCTATCAATTGCTCGACAGTGATCTTTTTACCCACCGTATGCTTTCTTCGAGAGAGAAGCCTCTAGTGAACCCTATGGCCCTCAGATCTATTTTCTATCATATTTATTCAGATCTACATAATAAAAAATACAAAAATACCTCGCTAGGTTTTACTTACTTTTATTTGTTCATTATCTCTCTATTAGATCTCACTCTTGTTCGTGACCGCGAAGGGATTGACAACCCTTTTCGCATTGTGTGCAAGTATTTGTTAGTTTGTGCAGGTGCATATATTGGAGACTTGCTTGTGCCTCCTACTGGATTGATACCTTGGTTCTCAACTGAGGGAAATATTATCTCTACTTTGCTGCATCACCCTTTCCTCTTCAAGGAAAAAATCAACGTAAGCTCAAGAAGTAGCAAGAAGAATTTCTGGCGCTGTTGCCGGGGAGGTTTACATCAAGCCTACCAAGTACTTGCTCTTTCACTTATATTATTTTCCATTGGCCTCTCGTTTTCATCTCCCCACTTCTAAAATGTTTTCAGAAAAACACAAAAATATTTGCCTTCTTCCCGTTTGCCATTATGTCTTGCTTGGTTTGTTTGCTCGTTTGCTTGCTATAAAGGTGTATTTATTGGAGAACATAAGAACAAGGTTTATGGATCCCCATCCACTTGATAATCTTTTTAAAAGATGAAATTATGATGAACCAATTGCTAGTGAGTTGAGTGCACTAGATTATCTTTATGATGTTTTGCTTGAAATTCGTGAATCTGAAAATTGTGATAAAGTGCTAAAAGACATTTATAAATTGATTCATGATAGCTCCTTAAATAAAAAGCATCATTGCAATGATGTTATTATAAATTCTATGAAGGTCAATTGTGCTAATGATATTCAAAACCCCAAGCTTGGGGATGCTAATTTTGCTATGTCTACTACTTGTTGCATGATCACGATTGGATGATTCTTCTTATGATCTTGAAAATTTATTTAATCCCCATGATGAATATAAGATTGATAATAATGCTTGCAATAATTTTGAAAGTGGGTTTGGAAGAGTGTCAACTTTAGATCAAACATATTTGGTAATTGTTAAATCTTACGAAATTTTTGATAAAAGTGGGCTTGGAAAGGTCATGACTTTAGTTGATGATAATCCCACTATTTTGGAAGACTGTCAACTTTGCATGCATATGGATCATGTAGAGAATATGTTATTTGATATCTATATTGTTGAGTTTGAATATGATCCTACATGCAATTATTATGAGAGAGGAAAATATAGTTGTAGAAATTTTCATGTTACTAATGTTACCTCTCTTCATGTTGAGATTGATTTTGTTTCCTTCTTCTTCCTTGCATATGCTAGATATTGCTTGTCTTGATTTGTTTTACTATAACATGCCTATGCATATGAAGAATGTTAGACTTATATATGTTTGTCACATGTTATATGATACTCTCTTTGTGTTTCAATTATTATCTTTCATGTGAGCATCATCAAAATTATCAATGCCTAGCTAAAAGGCTCTAAAGAAAAGCGCTTGTTGGGAGACAACCCAATATTTTTATTTCCTTTTTTCATGAATAAATATATCATCTAGCCTCTGGTTAGATGTGTTTTCAAGTTTCAATTTAGTTTTGTGCCAAGTAAGACCATTGGGATAGTTTGGAAGATTGTTGATTTGATTTTGCTGGAGAAAAACTTTTGCGTCCAGTGCAGAAAATTCTATAATTCACTAGAACATGATCTTCTTCTGAAACTTTTGCACAAGATTGATATACAAATTGCACACGTTTTCCTATGTTTTTAGAATTTTTAGAATTACAGAAGTACTCAAAGTTTTCAGATTGCTATAGACTGTTTTGTTTTTGATTGATTCTGTTTTCATTGAGTTGTTTGCTTATTTTGATGAATTTATGGGTATTATATGGGGGTATGAACGATGGAGAAGTTAGAATAAAGTATATATAACACCAATATAAAATTAGAATGAGTTCACAACAGTACCTAAAGTGGTTTCTTGCTTTGATTTTACTAACGGATCTCATGAGTTTTCTGTTGAATTTTGTGTTGTGAAGTTTTCAAGTTTTTGGTAAAAGATTTGATGGACTATGGAATAAGGAGTGGCAAGAGCCTAAGCTTGGGGATGCACAAGGAACCCCAAGGTAATATTCAAGGACAACCAAGCATCTAAGCTTGGGGATGCCCCGGATGGCATCCCTTCTTTCGTCTTCAATCCATCGGTAAATTTACTTGAGGCTATATTTTTATTCACCACATGATATGTGTTTTTCTTGGAGTGTCTTGTATGATTTGAGTCTGCTATTTAATTTGCCACAATCTCCTTGAGGTACACACTTCTTGAGAGGGACACGCATTAATCGTGAATTTATTAGAATACTCACTTCTATCTTTTGAGCTAGTTTAGTTGCTCTAGTGCTTCACTTTATATATTTTTGAGCGCGGCGGTGATGTTATTTTAAAGAAATTGATGGACTCTCATGCTTCACTTATATTATTTTGAGTGTCTCTAAACAACATGTTAATTTTCTTGGGTTGTGAATTTAGTCCTAATATGATAGACATCCAAGGGGAATATATATCATAAGAACTTTCATAAAGAACATTGAATATATGAGAAGTTTGATTCCTTGGAATTGTTTTGAGATATTGAGATGGTGATATTAGAGTCATGCTAGTAGTGTAGTTAAAGAAATACTTGTGTTAAGGTTTGTGATTCCCGTAGCATGCACGCATGGTCTTCTAGTTATGTGATTAAGTTGGAGCGCAATTTATTCTTGATTGTCTAGCTTTGTGTGAAAGCCGGGCGCGCGTGATGGTTAACTCCTACCAACCTCTCCCCTAGGAGCATGCATAGTAGTACTTTGCTTCAAGGGCTAATAAACTTTTTGCAATAAATATGTGAGTTCTTTATTACTACTGTTGAGTCCATGGATTATACACACTCTCAACCTTCCACCTTTGCTAGCCACTCTAGTACCGCGCAACTTTTGCTGATGCATCAAACCCACCTTATAACCCTCCTCAAAACAGCCACCATACGTACCTATCATGGCATTTTCATAGCCATTCCGAGATATATTGCCATATAACTCCACCGTTCCATCATTATGAGTTTGAGTTACAATGAGTTGTAATTTTGAGTTGTAAGTAAATAGAAGTGTGATGATAATCATTATTAGAACATTGTCCCATGTGAGGTAGAGAGAGAGAGAGAGAGAGAGAGAGAGAGAGGCCAAAAGAGTCTCCAGAAAAAGAGAAAAGAAAAAAAGAGTCTCCAAAAAAAGAGGAGTCTCCAAAAATATGAGAGAAAAAGAGAGAAGGGATGATTTTACTATCCTTTTCCATACTTGTCCTTCAAAGTGGCACCATGTTCTTAACAATAGGGAATCTCCTATTTTGACACTTTCATATATTACTAACGAAAATTTGTATTATAGAACTTGGCTTGTATATTCCAACGATGGGCTTCCTCAAATGCCTTAGGTCTTCATGAGCTAGCAAGTTGGATGCACACCCACTTAGTTTTCCTTTGAGCTTTCATACACTTATAGCTCTAGTGCGTCTGTTACATGTCAATCCCAACTCACTCACATTGATATCAATTGATGGACATCGCCATAGTCCATTACCATCTTCTATTCGACCTATAGTGCTATGTCCATGGTTCACGCTCATGTATTGCGTGAGGAGTTGAAAAAACTGAAGCGCGTTAAAAAGTATGAAACAATTGCTTGGTTGACACCGGGGTAGGCATGATTTATACTTTGTGTTAAGAAGAGGGAGCATAACAAGAATATATGACCGGGGTGGTCATAACTTTGCGCTTTTCTATCAATTGCTTGACAGTAATTTGTTTACCCACCATACGCTTTCTTCGAAAGAGAAGCCTCTTGTGAACACTATGGCCCCGGGTCTTTCCATCATATTTATTTAGATCTATATAACAATAATACAAAAATACCTTGCTGAGTTTTATTTACTTTTTTTTGTTTATTATCTCTCTGTTAGATCTCACTCTTGTTCGTGACCGTGAAGTAATTGACAACCCCTTTTTCACGTTTTGTGCAAGTATTTGTTAGTTTGTAAAGGTGCATATATTGGAGACTTACTTGTGCCTCCTACTAGATTTATACCTTGGTTCTCAACTGAGGGAAATACTTATCTCTACTTTGCTGCATCACCCTTTCCCCTTCAAGGGAGAAATCAACGCAAGCTCAAGAAGTAGCAGCGAGCACTACATCAACAGGCAAGACCCAGCAAACCCAAGTGCGGTCCGACAAGCTCAGCTCCAACAAGATCCAAGACTAAAAGTCCCAAGCCGGCAAGTTCCCTTCACTACTCCACCGCACCACCTCAACGTCCGTTAGAGGTCTGCCGACATGTGTCGAGCGGGCAGATAGTTCGGTAGAGCCCGTCTGGGCACATGGTGGACCACCGCCTGGAAACACGCCTCTATTGACCCCATGTATTTACCCTTTTTTTGCCACTGTGTTAGCCCCTTCCAGCTATAAAAGGAGGCCCATGGAAACATTTAAGAGGGAGCAACTCAGCCACTCCATTATTTTAGTGTTTGAACCCTCGCAATTTCTCACGTACGTGCCCGTGCAGCTGCTCTCTTCTCGTGCCTTGCCGAGGAGCGTGCTCCACGCACATATGCACACATCATCAATACACTAAAGCAGGAGTAGGGTTTTACGCTTCTCAGTGGCTCGAACCTGGGTAAAGAACGTCGTGTCCCTTGTTGTGTTTGCTCTTTTCGTTGATTGCATCCCCCTACCGAACCATCAACGGGGCAGCCCTTGCGTCATAGATCGGCGGCTCCACGCCGACACCTAAAATAGGATAACTATCTGAGATGCTCTTAACTGGCTGCTTGCTACATTGGGCGGCCTCTGCACTGGTTCGAGCATGTGTGATTATGGCTTCGTATTTGTTGTGGGCCGTAGTTATATTCAGGTTGATCTTGAAGAAGGATATATGTGTTGGTGGGCAACTTTGGAGTGGTGAGGGAGAGAGGGAGCTCCAAAGCGCCGGTTATGGTTTCTGGCACCCACACGGCTGCTGCAGGCCCATGACGAGGCAGAGCAAAATCGCTCTCCAGCGCACCTTTGTCCCTTTAGTCAATGGTTGACCAGTTGTTCGATCAACCATCGAATTACAAAAAAGGGAAACCCAAAAATTTAGAAAAAATCAAAAAAGGAAAATTCATGTGTTCAAAAAAATTCACAAATTTTTAAAATAGTTCATGAATTTAAATAAAATCATTCAAATTGAAAAAAAAAATAATTCATCGATGTTTGAAAAAAGATCACCCAATTTGAACAACATTAATTGAAGTAAAAAATAACAAATTAGAAAAACGTTCATCGATTTTGAAAAGAAATTCATCAATTTTAAAGAAGTTCATAGATTTTGAAAAAACCATCAATTTGAAAAAAAATCACGAATTTGATAAAAATAATAAATTTTGAAAGGATTTCATGTATTTTTTTTTTAAATCACGCATTTAGTGAAAGAAAAATAGAAACAAAATGAACAATATCGTTATGGGAAAAAAGAAAAATTGAAAAAGGAAATAAACAAGGAAAAATATTCCAAGAAAAAAGGAAGAAGGAAAAAGCTGTGAGTAAACATATCAACTGAGGTTGGTGAGTTGGTTGCTCCAGCGTACGATCAACCTAGCGACAACTATTCGAGTCATACTACTGTAACACGAAGAATGAGGAGGGAGGTAAAGAAGAAACGATAAAAGTAAAATAAGGGTTGATGGATTGATGGATTGTGTGTTGTTTAGTCGGTTATGACCTCTCATCTATATGCAAGGAGACTGGACTTTACGTACAAGAAAGGCGCTCCAAACCTTTCGAAAACTAGGCTAATTAATATTTAGGGTGGGCCAAAGATAATATTTCGGTTTTTATGACCCACATGCCATATTCGACCTCAGATTGAAATGATCAAAAATAAAAATACTTTAACTCGATGAGCAGAAGACTTATCATGCTAAACATTTATTCATCAAAAGCAGTCTTGGGGGCGCTATGGCACAAACAAAAAAGAAGTGATGAAAGGCGACATGTGTCATACATGTGTGTCTCGTGTTGGGCACCAGATTTCGGTCATTGTCACGTCAGACCATTTGGTCTATAGAATTGGCATACGACTTCAAATTGAGATGATTCAAACAGAAAAGTTGTTCACCTACTTGAGACAAAGACATTTCATGTCGAGTACTTTCTTTTTTGAATTTGAAGCCATATAAACTGTGTTTGTTGTCATGTCATTATTTGTTGTCAAGACATGCATCTCTGAATTCTTGATAACTTCCGCATTCGAGCTTTGTTTTGGACCATCTTTGTATCTATTTTGACCATCTCGAAGAGTAAATTCCGGTGGTGACATTTAATTGTCAAATTGATCTCATCTTGATATGTTTTCAAGCTACTCTTAGCGATTGTGCCACTTTTGAGTGTCAACGGTAAATGGTATACATGGGTGTTCAACTCAATACCCATGAATTGAAGTGTGAAGTAAAGTAAAATAAAAATAAAAAGGAAGAGATCTGATCAGGTTGTTCTGGCAACAAGCATCAATCTATGATTGCAATGTACTATTAACTCCATGTTGGCCTATGGGACAAGGTAATTAAAGGTGTCAACTCCTTGTGCTTAACGAAGTTATTAAAGCATGTCAACGCCTTGAGCATTAAAGTGTGTCAACGACTTGAGCTAAACAAAGTTAGTTTTGATGAGTTCATTTGGTGTCAGATCTAGATAGAAATCGAGATCGGATCTGAAAATTTAAGACAAGAGTATCTTCAACTTGGGACACTTAATATCCAAACCTTGATAAATTAACTAATTATCTTGCTCACTGGTGGATCTAGAAGAAAAATGACTTGATGTACTATGGACTGACCCAAGTTGTAAAACATTATCATTAGTACACTAGGTATGCGCCCGTGTGTTGCCAAGGGGCCCAAATATTTTTGAACACAATAAGACGACCATACGAGAGAAATCTTGATGCAAAACAAATAGACACATTAAATCATGTTTTCGTTTTATGAATCATATATTTATAGTTAGTTATTAAAAAAGGAAAACTTAGAATGTGTCTTTCATTTATCTACTTTATTGGGTTACCTAAGGTAAGAGATTTATCAATATTTGTTTGTCCAGGGACCAAGAATTTATTGCTATTTACTAAGTTATGAAAGATGTCTGGCCGGTATCAGGTTTTCCCATAAGAAATAGTTTATTAATGGACCATTAATGTATTGCTATACATCACAGATTGATCTATTTTATTGGGTTACCAAAGGTTGGTTTGCTGAAAGCCAGAAGGCGAAAAAACGGAGGAAATCGGTGCAGGTTTGGAGGTTGGGCGGTGGGGTGATTGGGAGAAAACTGAGCGAACGATTGAACCTTATGTTCTTTGTAAGTAGTATAAATAGATAGAGAATTGAGATTGATATTGATTCAAAAATAAGAACCGTTCTCCTCGAAGACTTTTTATGTTGAGTACTTCTCAATTTGAAGCCATATTAAGTGTGCTGGGTGTCATGTCGTAATAAGAACCGCTTCTGATTTCTTCATAACTTTCACATCCGAGCTTCGTTTTGGACCATCTTCATATCTATTTTCTCCATCTTAGGGAAAACAATCCAATGACGACCTTCAATCTTCAACATAATCTCATCTTGATATGGTTACAAGCAACACCTTGCAATTCAGCATTTTTTTTAGTGTCACAGTACACGGTATCCATGCGTATTAAACTCAATACCCATGAATTGAAGCGAGAAGTAAAATAAAATAAAATAAAATAAAATAAAATGGAACAGATCTGCTATTCAGCAAGTGCCAATAAGCATCAATCTTGTATTGCAGTGTACTATTAACTCCATGTTGACCCATGGGACAAGGTAATTAATGTGTGTCAATGCCTTGAGCTTAACAAAGTTATTAAAGCATGTCAACGCCTTGGGCTTAGCAAAGTTAGTTTTGACGAGTTCTTTTGGGTAAGTGAATGTAGCTACAAGTCAAAGAACAGATCTGACGATTTATGATCAAGAGCGTCTTCAAGTTGTGGCACTTAACAACCAAACCACCACAGATTGAGCAAGTATCTCGCTCGCCGACGGACCTAAAACAAAAATGACCCAAGTTGTAAAATATTATTATTAGGACAGTAGGTATATGTGCCTGTCGCATTGCCATAGGACCCATGTATTTTTTATCACAGTAAAACAACCATAAGGAAGAAATCTGGATGCCAAACAAATAGACAAGAGAAAACAATACTCCCTCTGTAAACTAATATAAGAGCGTTTATAGATTACTAAAGTAGTGATCTAAACGCTCTTATATTTGTTTACGGAGGGAGTATTTTGGTTTTATAAAACATAACATTCTGTAATTTCTTAAACACGGAAAAAACAGTACAGTATGTACCCGTGTGATTCATCTGCTTTATTGGGTTACCAAAAATAAGAAATTGAGTAATATTTATTTGTCGACGGACCTGAAATTTATTGTATTTATTAAGTTATCAAAGATGCCTGACCAGTATCAGGTTTTACCAAGATAATTATACCTATAGTCCTTGTAGTCTTAGAGCATCTCCACTCGCCACCCAACCTTAGGGCTCTTTTTTTAGCGTCGGCGGGGAAAAATCGGCTCAGTCGCGCCCCCAGTTTCTCGTATGTCGCCGGTTTGGGACAAAATAACAGCCAGCGAGCCCGAGCCAAACCCATCCCCAGGGGGTTGTCGGAGGGCGCCGGCTGAAGCGAAAAGGCGCATGGGTTCGCTCTGTCGGCGAGAGGCAGGCCTTTTCCCGTCGTTTCCCCGCCTTTCCCTCCATTTTCCCTTTGCTTCCCTCCTCTGCCCCTCTTCTCCCGCCATACTCCTCCCTCTCCCCGTCATCTGGCCGCCGTCCCGCCATGTCACCGAAGAAGTATTCGGCCCCTCGCGCCGCAGCCCCGGCTGCTGATTCCACCCAGCCGAAGCAGAGGAAGCCGAGGGCGCCGATGGAAAAACCACCGGGCATGTCGAACGCCGAGTGGAGGGCGGAGGTTCAGTGCCGGGAGGCTGTTACCACCGACAGGCGGAACAGGCTCAACGCCAAAAAGGCCCGGGACGCGGCCGCGTTGGCGGCAGCGGAGGAGGAGGAGGAGAAAGAGGAGGTGGAGCCGAGGAGGAGGAGGAGGAAGAGGAGGTGGAGCCGAGGAGGAGGAGGGGGAAGAAGAGGTGGAGATGGCTCCCGCGAGGAAAGGGAAGGCGAAGAAGTGGGTGAAGGGGGCAATGCTAGGATGGGCGAGCCGCGCATCAAGTGGACGTCCAAAGAAGACGAGTGCGTCGTAGAAGCATGGAAGACCATCAACCTCGACCCGATCACTGGCGTGAACCAGAACGCCGACACGTACTGGACGCGCATCCAGTCAGCGTTCGATGAGCGCAAGCTTGTTGACCCCTACTTCGCCACCATTCACATGAAAGGCGGCGCAAAAGCCATGTCGAATCATTGGGAGATCATCCAGGCGGCCAGCAACAAATGGCACGAGATCGTCGAGGAGATCGCGGCTCGCCCAGAAAGCGGCGCCAACGTCGAGGTTCAGGTATGTACTGCCGTCGGCTCTAACTTCTTTCCGCCGTGTACATCACCGACATTTGTTCTTTGGCTGCATGCGCAGATTGTTTAGATGTTCACCATGTACCGCCAAGACATCAGTGACCAAGAATTCAAGTTCCTCCACATGTTCTCCCGGATCAAGAAGTGCGAGAAGTGGATCAATGTCCGGCGTACCCTCGCCAAGATCAAGGGGACGTACAAGCCGGATGCGCTCGCCCCGGGCGCGGGGGACGTGCGCCCTGACGGCAACAAAAGAGCCAAGACGGCGAAGGACGCTGCATCGGCTACCGAGCGGCTGCACTCATCAATTGAGCAGTGCATCACAGACACCAAGAACCATGCCGCGAAAAGGGAGGTGAAGTCCGATGCGCGGTGGTTGACATTGATGACGACCAGCGCCGTCAAGCTCAACCTACTCCGGACCAACATCGTCGCGAAGAAGAGGAACACCGAACTGGCATACTTGACGGGGGCAGACATGTCAACGATGGACAAGCAAGTCAAGGTGTGGTGCATGGCGGAGCACGGCTGAGGGAGTCCTGGACTAGGGGGTGTCCAGATAGCCGAACTATCATCATCGGCCGGACTCCAAGACTATGAAGATACAAGATTGAAGACTTCGTCCCGTGTTTGGATGGGACTTTCCTTGGCGTGGAAGGCAAGCTTGGCGATACGGATATGTAGATCTCCTACCATTCTAACCGACTCTGTGTAACCCTAGCCCTCTCCGGTGTCTATATAAACCGGAGGGTTTTAGTCCATAGGACAGAACAACAATCATACCATAGGCTACCTTCTAGGGTTTAGCCTCCTTGATCTCGTGGTAGATCCACTCTTGTACTACCCATATCATCAATATCTATCAAGCAGGAGTAGGGTTTTACCTCCATCGAGAGGGCCCGAACCTGGGTAAAAACATCGTGTCCCTTGTCTCCTGTTACCATCCGCCTAGACGCATAGTTCGGGACCCCCTACCCGAGATCCGCTGGTTTTGACACGGACATTGGTGCTTTCATTGAGAGTTCCTCTGTGCCGTCACAATCAGGAAGGATGTCTCTTCCCGTCTTCAAAGACGGTACCATTGCCAAAGGAGCTTTGGCCGCCGGCCAAACTATCCGGCTAGGTGGTTTTCTTATGACCACCTGTTCGGCCGCCGCTTCGACGATGACCTCTCGGGTCATCAAGAGCGATCTTCACGTCAACTCAGAATTCGCCGAGCAGCCGGATCCGATGGAGCTCTCTTCCGTAAACGAGCTCTTGGATCGCATCACCGCCCTGGGAGTCGCTACAAACTACGATAAATTGGGCTTAAAACCGATCTGAGAGAGATTAACTCTCCCCAGGTTACCCACCACGTTGCGGTGGTAGAGGAACAACGCGACAACTCTTCTTCTATATTAAAGACCAGTTATGTCCAGACTCCTGATCCCTCCATGCCGGATTCCCGCGGAGGGACGGACGTCAATCAAGTACTGAACCTAAAGTCAGGCAGCGGACCAGATTCGTTGGACAACATCCAGCAATCCAAGCTTCCAAATTCGGAAACTTTTCGGCCCTTGAGCCTCAAGTTGGGCAGGGTTCCGGACTTAATTCCACCCGCCCACCCAAACATAAGCGATCTATCTCAAATCCGGCAAGAGCCCATGGAAACAGTACATCATTACTGGGCCAGATTCCTCCTGGTCATGGACAGGATAAAGGACTGCCGTGAGGAAAGCGCAATCTCAATTTTCTGCAACAATTGCACGGACAAGGGAATCTTGAACTCCATAAGTCGTCGCGAAATTACACGCTTCGCCGACCTGGCATCCATAGTACGAAAGTACTGTGCGATGGAAAGTGCCTGGAAAACCGAAGTCAAGTTTTGGGACAATCCGGCTCCGAACACAACCCTAGTCCGAAATAAAAGGGTGCATCATGCTCAGGCACCTGGTACAAAAATCAAAAAGAAAAAACCCCTAAAGGGCACGGAACCGTACTGGAGGGATGGCTCAGCGGACCCTGTAAAATCCATAGTACAGAAGGCGCCACTCCAACACATAGCCTTCGAGCATGTTGGATACTACGGCAGGTAGCCAAAAGTGGCGAAGAGCTTCTAGCCCCGGAGAACCAGCCCAACAGTACCAGTACGGTATTAACAGTCTTCAAGACTTTTGCATCAAATAATATGCGGAAACGAACAATCCGCAGCCTCGCCGAAGTCTACCAAGTAGCAACAACAAATCCATGGAGCGACACGGCTATCACCTTCAATGCCAGCGATGAACCTAAATTCCGAACAGCCCGAGCACCAGCCGCATTGGTCCTCAGTCCCATAGTGGACGGCTTTCGTCTTACCAAGGTACTCACGGATGGCGGCAGCGGATTAAACCTCATCTACGAGGAAACCCTTCGAAAAATGGAAATAAACTGGAGCCGCATTGAGCGAAGCAGTACAACCTTTAGAGGAATAATCCCTAGTCGAGAAGCACGCTGCACAGGAAAAATTACACTTGATGTGGTGTTCGGCTCGCCGGACAATTACAGGTCCGAGGAGGTCACGTTCCAAATGGCCCCGTTCAGCAGTGGATATCATGCTTTATTGGGGTGAGAGGCATTCACAATTTTCCAAGCCATACACCATTACGGGTACATGAAGCTTAAAATGCCCGGGCCCAATGGAATCATCACTCTTGTCAGTGATCTGGACATAGCACTCCGCGCTGAAAATAAGACAGCCGCACTAGCCCTAGAGGCACTATCCGAGGCCCTAGCGGCAGAGGAACTCACTGCGCTGCGCTCCACGGTGAATAGGGACGATGTGATACTCGATAAGAGATCCAAGTCCACCTCTTTTAAACCAGCGGACGAAATAGTCAAATTCCAGGTCCATCCAACGGACCCCACAAAGACGGCCTCCATTGGGGCACAATTAAACTCTGATGTAGATGCCGCACTACGAGAGTTCCTTCGGGAAAATTGGGACATTTTTGCCTGGCACCCTTCAGATATGCCAGGAATCCCACGCAGGCTGGCAGAACACAGCCTAAACATCCTAAAAGGATTCAAGCCAGTCAAACAGGCTCTTCGGCGATTTTCCGAACCCAAAAGATAGGCAATGGGAGAGGAGCTAGCCAAACTATTAGAAGCCGGATTCATCAGAGATATAAAACATCCGGACTGGCTAGCGAACCTGGTAATGGTACCAAAAAAGGACAAATCCTGGTGCCTTTGTGTCGATTTTAAAGACCTTAACAAGGCTTGTCCAAAGGATCCTTTCCCCCTTCCCCGCATCGACCAAATCATCGATGCTACCGCAGGGCACGATTCATTGTGCTTGCTCGACGCATACTCCGGATACCATCAAATCAAGATGGCGGAAACAGACCAGGCCGCAACGGCATTCATTACTCCATACGGACCATGCTGCTTCAACACAATTCCCTTCAGACTCAAAAACGCCGGCACAACATATCAGCGCATGATTCAGACATGTCTGGCTACCCAGATCGGCAAAACAGTTGAGGCATACGTAGACGATGTGGTCGTTAAGACCAAACACATCGAAACTCTGGTAGACGACTTGAGGCTCACATTCGACAACCTCCGAGCATATGACATTAAGCTCAACCCAGAAAAATGTGTTTTCGGCGTACCAGCCGGAAAGCTCTTGGGCTTCATTGTATCCGGTAGAGGAATTGAAGCAAACCCAGCCAAGATCCGAGCTCTGTCACAATTGGATATCCCAAAAGACCTCAAACAAATACAAAAACTGTCTGGATACGTGGCGGCTCTAAGCCGCTTCATCTCCCATTTGGGAGAAAAGGCATTGCCCCTCTATCGCCTCCTCCGGCGCACCGAACACTTCAAATGGACGGATGCTGCCACGGCCGGACTCGAAGAAATAAAGGCCATATTGGCAACAAATCCAGTCCTGGCTGCGCCGAACCTGGGCGAACCAATGTTATTATATATCGCGGCAACACATCAAGTTGTCAGCGCGGTACTCGTCGTCGAACGAGAAACAGAAGGACACAAATTCCCTCTTCAAAAATGAGTGTACTACGTATCCACTGTCTTAACTCCATGTAAGTCCCGGTATCCACATTATCAAAAGATAGCGTACGCGGTATTCATGGCATCCCGGAAGCTGCGACACTACTTTCAAGAGTGTTCGATGACAGTGGCCTCAGAAGTACCTCTCAACGACATTATAAACAACCGCGACGCGACGGGCAGGATTGCTAAATGGGCCATTGAGCTCTTACCATTGGACATAACCTACAAACCACGGCGAGCTATAAAGTCGCAAGTTTTGGCTGACTTCATTGCCGAATGGACCGAAGCCGAACTCCCTATAGAGTACGGCGCATACTCCAATTGGATCATGCATTTCGACGGCTCCAAAATGTTGGCCGGCTTGGGGGCTGGCGTCGTATTGACGTCCCCAACCGGAGACATAGTCCAATACGTACTTCAGATAATGTACACGGACTCCAACAATGCAGCCGAATATGAGGCCCTTCTACATGGTCTCCGGATGGCAATCTCCATGGGTATTCAACGCCTAGAGGTGCGCGGGGATTCAAACCTTGCAATATCTCAAGTAAATGGAGACTTTGACGCCAAGGATCCGAGAATGGCAGCCTATCGTAACATCGTCTTAAAAATGTCAGCTCGGTTCGAAGGACTCGAATTCCACCATGTAGCCCGGGATAATAACCAGGCAGCCGACATGTTGGCACGCATCGGCGCAAAACGCGACGCCGTCCCTCCAAACATCTTCCTGGAGCGGCTCTTTAATCCATCCGTATCGTGGGAAGAGGAGTCCGGAAATAACAACCCGGAACCAACCGCACCACCCAACATGGAACATTCTGACACAATCGGTGGCTCAGCCAATGAAATAACACCTTCAACGCACGAAATAATGGCAGTAATTGCCCCGTGGACAAAACCATTCCTAGCCTACTTAATTAGGCAGGAACTTCCCGAAGACCAAAATGAGGCCCGCTGCATAGTTCGGCGATCTAAAGCCTACAAGGTCCATGAGGGAGAACTTTATAAGAAAAGCACAACCGGAGTCCTTCAAAGGTGCATCTCCGAAGAGGAAGGGCGAAATCTCCTGGCTGAAATTCACGCCGAACTCGGCGGGCACCACGCCGCAGCCCGGCCCTTGTGGGCAAGGCCTTCCGACAGGATTTTATTGGCCGATCGCCGGGCAGATGCTCAGACTTAGTCCAACGATGCGTCGGTTGCCAACTCTTTGCTAATCAAAGCCACATGCCACCCACCGCCTCAAAACTATACCCATTACCCGGCCGTCATGTCCGGGGCTTGACATGGTTGGACCCCTTAAAGGGGGAACCCACAAGCAAATATACTTATTGGTCATGGTGGATAAATTCACCAAATGGATAGAGGCCAAGCCAGTTAAGACGGCCGAATCCGGACCTGTGATAGACTTCATATCTGGGGTAGTACACCGTTATGGCGTCTCCCACAGCATCATCACTGATAACGGCACGAACTTCACGGCCGACGAGGTTAAACTCTGGTGCAAAAACATGGGCATCAAGCTCGACTACGCTTCAGTCTATCACCCTCAAACTAACGGTCAAGTCGAACGAGCAAATGGTCTAATCATGAGCGGCATTAAACCCAGGTTAGGGCGGTCCCTCACGGAATCTAACACGCACTGGGTGGAGGAGCTCGACTCCGTACTTTGGGGGCTGTGGAACACGCCAAATCGTACTACCGGATTCACGCCATTCTTTATGGTATATGGCGCAGAGGCAGTTTTGCCCTGCGATATAATTCATGACTCACCTCGAGTGCGCATGTACGAAGAAAGAGAAGCCGAGTTGGATCGGCAGGACAGCTTGGACGCATTGGAGGAGGAGCGCGACGTGGCAAAGGCTCATTCCGCATTCTATCAGCAGCAGGCTCGAAGATACCAAAGTAGAGAAGTACGGGCCAAAACCTACAATGTTGGCGAACTAGTTCTACGCCTGCCGGACAAGAAAAAGGACAAACTCAAGCCCAAGTGGGAAGGTCCCTTCATCATCGATCAAGTCCTGACCGGCGGAGCATACCGCTCTTTAAACGATCGAACAATCGACTCGAGCCGAACCCATGGAACGCAGCCCGCTTCCGAAGATTCTACGCCTAGCGCCGGACTCAGAGTTCGTCTCCTTCCTCCGTCCACATTTTAAACGTTTGCTGTCTTTTGTTTTTATTTTCTCTTCCTTCCTCCCTCCTTTTCATAAAGCCTCTGTGGGCTGACCTGGGCATTGTTCGCACACACTTGACGTGCTTCTTACACTAATTATACCTGAGGGCTTCTTTAACAGAAGCTTATTTATACGGGCTCCATGCCCAACACATGCGTCACAACTTCCGCATGACCCTTTTACTCACCATTATATGCATCGATATGACTTAAGTTTTGGCCAAGATGGGTTGCCTGGCTCCTGTGCTTACCCCTACGTTCCCGATTGTTCGACTAGGAGGTAAAGGGAGCACCTCTGCGATTGTTACTGCCGGGTCAGCCGGATGTGTACCTCAGACTGGGTGAAGCTGAAAGCTAGCGTTCTTAAGGGAATATTCAGTGTGTGACTTGAAAGATGATTTCTTACTTATTTATTTATCTGCCCCCAGATGCTTTTCTGCTCTTTTCACAGTCCGGACATGCACTTTAGGGCATGCCTCCTAGGGAAAGGAACCCCTAACGGAACTATTCTGCCTGAAGATGTTTCTTACTAACCATGTAATATAACATAACTAGTTGGGCACTTGTATGATAAAGCACTAATGACCCCTACGCTTGGTCTCCATGCATGCCCCGGTTTTTTCATAACCGCGAGGGTATTCGGACACACTCCGGACTGTTGGGTCCCGAGGTTGAAGCGAAAAGGTCCGCAAAGACAAACAATCTATAATCCGGCTAGAAGGCATTATACATGTCATTTTAAGATACATCGTCAAATTGACTGATTGTACTCCTCTTTAATCCCATCTAACAGACTGTCTAATTTACAGTCCCGTTGGGAATACTTAGCGGCCAACTCTACTTGGGCGTACATTAAGCTCACAGGGATCTCCTTCCCATCGGGCCCCACAGGTCCGACCTCGGCCATGTGGTTCGGATCCGCCTTCGTGTACCGCGTCTTCACCATGGCCCAGGCCTCCCTGGCGGCTTGACGGCAGGCCGATATCTTCCACAGACGGAAGTGCTGTCATGCTCCCTGAAGCTTCTCCGCAAGCCCTCCAAGACCCTCGGGTAGGGAGACGAACGACCATAAGGCCTGGGCGACACCACTCATCGCCTGCCGAACACGCTCGTGCAGTTGCAGCAGCTCGGGAAGCTGGTCACCCGTTGAACCGGGCATTTCCTCCTGAGGCGACTGTGAGCACACCTACTGCACACATTTCTGTCAATCGACTTCCTCGCCGAACTCTTCTTTTCAAAAGAGTTTGCTTAAGCACTTACTGTAGATGCCACGACGAAGCCGCCGATTCTCCTTTACGGAGTCAGACAGCTGGACCCAAACATCTTTTAGTTCTTGGCCCAGCTGAGTGTTGGCATCTTGGAGTTTGTTCCTCTGCTGCTGCACCCTCATAAGCACCTTCTCGCCGGCCTTCAGCTGGCGCAACAGATGTTGCTTGTCCGGATCGAGTCCGGCGCCCTCTGCAATACTATTGTCAGACTTATACGCACGCTGCACTTCATAAACCGCTTATCTTTTTTGAAATATGTGTTACCAGAAGGGGTCTCTGTGGCTCCTCCTGCGGCGGCTAGTGCGGCCTCAAGTTGGGCCTTGCACTCTTGAAGTTCCTGGGACAGTTGGGATTCTTCTCCGTAAGATCCTGCATATCAAATGATCCTTAAATCAGTTATTCCAACTACTTTAAGTCTCGGGGGCTACTTGCATATATAACTACTAAAATTCCTTACTCGTATGTGTTTCACATACTGCTCCGTGGCTCTGGTTAAACCATCTTGAGCGGCACGGAGGTGCGCGTCTCCCGCATTGAAGGCATTTAACGCCTCCGGGGAGAAACACGCGTCACGAAGAACTGTCCGGCGGCGCCTGTGATTCATGGCGCTCTCCACCTCAGACCTGGTGGCGGACAGCCTGTCGGCATCCTCCGTTGGAGGAGCATCCGGCTCGCACCTTGCGCTCGCCTCCCCCTCCGGACCAGGTGTTGGAGCCTGGCTGGCGGAGGCTTGGTTGGCAATCTCTCCGGACACAGTCCGGCGAGCGCTCTTTCTCGTGGAAAAGTCATGAGCATTAATATATCTCCCAGGAATCTTTCCCTTAAAAATGGTGGCGTGCTATACTGCTGCGGCGACGTTTCGATTCGCACCGCACCCCTCTTCCGCCTGCTGGGCCTAACTGACCCTTGTCGGTCAGCCGCCGCGGGTTCGGCTTCCCGCCTTGAAGGCACCTCCTGCGAGACACCATTGGTATACGGTGGTCAGAAATAAGCACGGATGAAGTAATGGTGTCAGGACTCCGGTCATAGTTACCTGGGAAGCCGGAGATAAACCGGGGTAGTCAGCCGTAATGGAGACTAGAGCATTGTCCATGCTGAGTTGGTGGAACACCCCATCAATCAGCTCCACCTCTATGTCCGGATCCTCTCTGGAGGCCGGATCAAGGGATCTTCCCGGATCCTCGGGTTGTGGAGTCGGACTATGTATGCCCTCCACATCCCGGCGTAGTTCCTGCGTCGAAATCATAAAGTAAGACACTTAACTTTGAAAGCACGGATCTGATAGATAAACGTCCGAGGGTTATTCATGGAGAATCCATTCAATGGACTCGTGCGGAGGAAGTCCTCCTTCTCCCCCTTGTACAAGCCGGACAGGATCTTCACCAGATCGGCGGCCGATCCCGGCCCCTTGCGGCCATGACGGGTGGCGTCATTCTCCCCGTTGAAATCCCACATGGGTGGCCCCTATATTGGAGCGATCGCACCCTCGTGATAATGCACATGGCCATGACTCCAATCATGGTCAATCCGGAATGGGCCAGCAACCTTACCCGGCCCATCAGATAGTGGACGCTCCTATCATCTTCCCGTTGAGGGCTCTGCGGGCGCCAACTCAGGCGTTTCTTCAGAGGAGCGTTGCTGAACTCCGGGAGGCCGATCCGAACTGGGTCCGGCAGTGGAGCGTCTTCCATATAAAACCATTCCGAAGGCCAGTCTTCGGACGCCTTCTTCGGGGTTCCGGATAGATATCCGGTCTCGGCGATGCGCCATATTTCCGCTCCGCCCACTTGATATATCGACCCCTCGTGAGAGCGGGGTACGAGGCAAAGCAATCTCTTCCACAGAGCAAAATGGGGCTCAATGCCCAAGAACAGCTCGCAAAGAGCTACGAAACCCGCAATATGCAAAATGGAGGCGGGCGTAAGGTGATGAAGCTGTTGTCCGTAGAACTCCAGGAGCCCCCGGAGAAACGAATGTATGGGAAATCCGAGCCCCTTATTAGATAAGGGACGAAGCACACCCGCTCTCCTGTGGAGGGATTGGGGGTGTTCTCCGCCTGCTTCCCGCCTTTGTTGGTGGCCAGTCCGGCTCGAACCAGGACCATGAAGGCCGGAGGAAAGTATCCCTCCGCTTGGAGCGTCACCAGCTCGCTGTGCGGGACTGAACATCTCCTCCAATCTCCTGGCTGAGGGCTGGGAGCGCGAGAGGAGGAGCCGTGTCGACTGTTCATGATGGAGTGGATTTTTGTCAGAAGCGCTCCGATGAGTACTCGCGGAAGGAGGATGGTGCGATTTGGATCTAGATCCTTGCCTCTCTTATAGGCAACTCGTGCAGCTTGGGGGTAAAACGTAAAAATACCCTGGCTTTTCGCATTCATATGACACATGGAGGAGGGCCATTATTGGGCGTGGAAGCCAAGGAGCGCAACATTTATAAGGAAGCCGGACACTATTCGGCAAGCACATGGAATTTGGAGGAGAACCCACCTTGCAACGCCGAAAACAATATACGCGCCGGACTCGTCGTCATTGAAGCCTGGTTCGGGGGCTACTGAGGGAGTCCTGGACTAGGGGGTGTCCGGATAGCCGAACTATCATCATCGGCCGGACTCCAAGACTATGAAGATACAAGATTGAAGACTTCGTCCCGTGTCCGGATGGGACTTTCCTTGACGTGGAAGGCAAGCTTGGCGATACGGATATGTAGATCCCCTACCATTGTAACCGACTCTGTGTAACCCTAGCCCTCTCCGGTGTCTATATAAACCGGAGGGTTTTAGTCCATAGGATAGAACAACAATCATACGATAGGCTAGCTTCTAGGGTTTAGCCTCCTTGATCTCGTGGTAGATCCACTCTTGTACTACCCATATCATCAATATCAATCAAGCAGGAGTAGGGTTTTACCTCCATCGAGAGGGCCCGAACCTGGGTAAAAACATCGTGTCCCTTGTCTCCTGTTACCATCTGCCTAGACGCACAGTTCGGGACCCCCTACCCGAGATCCGCCGGTTTTGACACCGACAGCGGCCTTATCTTGAACCAGATATCTTCGACGACTGCTCCGACACCTACGCCGCCGCCTACCCCGAGCAATGATGCCATGCCGACGCCGACCAGCCCGAGCGCAGAAGCCGGACCGACACCGAGCACGCCTACGCTAGCCAGTCCCACACAGGAGGAGCGCATCATTTGATGTATTCCTTTGCCTATGCGTCCTTGGTTTTGAACACCAAACTTTCGAGTATGTTTGGTCGCTGAACTTGTGGTCTTTTTTGGCAGTGGGAAAAGACAAATTTGATTGTATGTGTCTTCGAGCGAAACCTGGGGGCGTGGCTGGGAACAGGATCGCCCCTAGGGCGAAAAAAACGCCGACGCATCGGCCAAAAGGCAATCGCCGGGTGTGTGTGGGGGGGGGGGGGACGAGTGGAGATGCTCTTAGGCATGTAACATCATCGTCCTCAAACTCGCGGAGTGCTCCACTACGGTCCTCAAACACGAGTACACTCCAATACACTCCTAGCTACATCTCCCGCTACTCCCTGTAATGCCATATATGTGTGATCCCGCATGTCAGGTTGTGAGAGAAATATTCGGTGGGAAAAAATGTGTGCATGGGATTAGAACCTGAGACTGTTCGCTAGGAAACAGCCAAGCTAACCACTGATCCGGTCAATTCCTGATGTGAATCACTGATCTAATTTCCGTACAAATCCCTTTTTGTATCACACCATTAGGAGTACATATAACTAAGTGGGCCTAGTAGCATAGCGTCAGGAAGGTCGTTTGGCCTCCTAGCGTTTGTGCCATGTCGTGGACCCGTTGGGCCCCTTTGTGGTTGACGAGGACATGCTTCTTGGAGTTAGCCACCCCCTGTATAGGACCCGTCAAAAGCTGACATGGATTTCTCCCGTCCACTAAATACCCACAATCCCTGCTAATCAGTCGTGCTCTACCAAACTTGCCGCCCACCAACATGCACCACCACAGCCTTGGAAACACCCACAATACCGACGGGTACGAGAGGGAATACCCGCGAACGTGATATGGCAGAGTCAGCAGGAACACAAGAGGGGAGAACCTTCGCCGCCGTCAATGGTCACCGACCAGACGCAGCAAGAGCAGCACACCAAGCCCATAGCCCTGACTGAGCCTGAAACGGGCTCATGAAGCTCCCATCGCTGTGCAACCGTCTCTGCGAGCACTGCATGAGCCGCACCTCCATCTGCCAATACCATCACAGGTGAATCCGAGCCAGGCCCGCCAAGACCCGGATGGGTCCCCAGTGGGCCTAGATCAGGGCCGGGAGGACGCCGCCACCAGGCGCCACGCCAGTCCACAGCCAAGTGGCCGCTCTATCGCCTCCTCTTCACCGGAGCTGTGCCGCCGGAACCGCCGCTAACCGAGGTGCGCCGCCGCACGTACCCGACGGGAAAGGAGGAAAGCCACCCGCAGCCGTTGGGGGTCCAAACCCGGACCCCAGCCGCCACCATGGGGAAAGCCGCGGAGCGGCCGAGCACCCCCCAAACGACACCACACTGCAGCACGCCATAGATAGGAGAAAAGCTCCGGCACGCTGTCAGGCCCCATGCACGCCCAACGTCAGCGCCCAGTAGGGGTGCAGGGCGGCGCCCGAACCCGGCCCACTTCTAATTCATTGGTAAAAAAATCTAGTTCTAGGCAAATTGAAGTGCGCAACATTAATTTATACTAGCTGTGTGCTAGCTTGGCTGTTTGGCGGCACTTTGCGGGACGCCGTCCTGCACCCCTAGCGCCCAGGATGGACGCCCCGCGCCCACCACTACCAAGACGGGGAGAGAAGTTCCCCGGTGCCACCCACCACGAGGTGCTTTGCCCTAGCGGCTCCGTCCGTCGAAGGAGGCAGGAGGAGGGAAGGGGAGGTCGTTCACCGCGGTATCTTCCATCGCCGCCCGAGTCGCACGCGGGGGCGGTGGGGTACCCGAGGATGGGGGATCAATTACAGGGTTACACATTTATTTGCAAGTTTGCCTTTTTAACTTTTCCCATTAGAAAAACTAGAATAATTATTAATACATAACTCACATGTATTACTATTTTTTTATAAAATAAAAAGAAACAATAAGCTTGAAATTGTTTTTATAGGGAAACACAAAATAGTTTGTTAGATCATAATAGGGACTTTTTGTTTTAAATGAACGTATCCTCCCACTGAAAGCGCATCGCCGGAAATTCTTAAATAAATCCATCATAGCGTCGTTGTCGTCTCGCCAACCATTGCTTCTACGACTATCACTACCGCTTAATGATAAAGTAAAACAATTACATGGCGATTGCATTTCATACAATAAAGCGACAACCATAAGGATCCTGCCAGTTGCCGGTAACTTATACAAAACATGATCATCTCATACGATAACTTATATCACATCATGTCTTGACCTTACACATCACAACATACCCTGCAAAAACAAGTTAGACGTCCTGTACTTTGTTATTGCAAGTTTTACGTGGCTGCTACGGGTTTTATCAAGAACCGTTCTTACCTACGCATCAAAACCACAATGATTTTTCGTCAAGTGTGTTGTTTTAACCTTCAATAAGAACCGACCGCAGTCAAATTCGATTCAACTAAAGTTGGAGAAAAAGACACCCGCCAGCCACATTTATGCAAAATTAGTTGCATGTTTGTTAGTGGAACCGGTCTCATGAACGTGGTCATGTAAGGTTGGTCCTGGCCGCTTCATCCAACAATACCGCCGAATCAAAGTAAGACGTTGGTGGTAAGCAGTATGACTATTATCGCCCACAACTCTTTGTGTTCTACTAGTGCATATCATCTACGCATAGACCTGGCTCAGATGCCACTGTTGGGGAACGTAGCATGCAATTTTAAAAATTTCCTATGCTCACGCAAGATCTATCTAGGAGATGCATATCAATGAGAGGGGGAGAGTGTGTCTACGTCTCCTCGTAGACCGAAAGCGGAAGCGTTTATCACGCGGTTGATGTAGTCGTACTCTTCGCGATCCAATCATGATCCAACCGATCTAGTGCCGAACGGACGACACCGCCGAGTTTAGCACACGTGAGGCTCGATGATGTCTCCTCCTTCTTGATCTAGCAAGCGGGAGAGGAGAAGTAGATGGGATCACAACCAACACGACAACGTGGGGATGATGGTGGAGGTGGAGCACCGACAACCCTTTGCTAAGTGTCACAGGGACGAGGCAGTGGAACTACGGAGTAACGGGAGATAGAGGGGCGCCAAGGGCTTGGTTTGTCCTCTTGGGGTACCCCTCCTCTCTCTATATAGGTGGAGGGGCGTGGCAAATAGCCCCTCTGAAAGTGCGTTACGTCGACTAGAGGGGGGGGTGAATAGGCGATTTTTAAGAATTCCTCACTGAGGAATTTAAGGGTGAGGAAATTCCTAAGCGAAGAACTATTTGCAGCAGAATAAGTACTCAGGTATAAGCATAACAGAGAAATAGCATAGTCATCACAATGAAATGAAAGACAAACACAGAGTACAGAAAGCATAAACACAGGATAAGCAGGATGAAGACAAACAGACTGAATAAATAGGATTGAGGAATTAGAGAAAGTCTTGAGTCCAAGTCTTCAAACAGTAATGATCAGGTTCATCAACACATAACTGAGGAAATGAAAGGGTTGAGGAAATAGAACCAGTAGGCTTGGTGAAGACAACGATTTGGTTGACCAGTTCCAACTGCAGTGATAGTTGTACGTCTGGTTGGAGCGGCTGAGTATTTAAACTCGAGGACACACAGTCCCGGACACACAGTCCTCACCGTATTCTCCTTGAGCTAAGATCAAGCAAATCTCGCCCAACAGCAGCGGTAAGTCTTCACAGGTGACTTCCAAACCTTCACAGACTTGGTCACTCGGCAATCCACAATTCCTCTTGGATGCTCAGACCATGACGCCTAACCGTCTGGAGGATACACAGTCCTCAAAGGTAACAAGCATCGGTTCCACAAAGGAACAATCTCTTCAGTGATGCTCAATCACTGTGAGTTTGTAGGATTGGGTTTGGGATTTGGGTATTTCCTCACTTGATGATTTTCGCTCAAAGTCCTCAGAGGATGGGATGCTCTCAAATGACAAGTGTCAGTTTCTCTCGGAGCATCCAACCAGCTAGTGGTTGTAGGGGGCGGCTATTTATAGACTAGGGAGCAGCCCGACATGATAAGACATAAATGCCCTTCAATGATATGACCGTAGGTGGTAGGACATTTTGGACAGCTGGCGCGTAGCACAACAACGGTCGGATTTGAGGTTCAAATTCCTCAAGGCTATCATGTTCCTCACTGTATAGGCAATCCGCACTGGTGAATTTTAACTCCTCGGTCGAACAAATTCTCAGAGACCGTAAGATCTTCGCTCTCATCATCAAGAAATTGACTGAACTGATATGATATTTCCAATGGCTTCACTCGAAGGATTGGGTAGGTGTAGGATTTTGAGATGAGCATCACTTGGAAATCTGTTTCCTTCGTATTACCTCGACACCCTTTAATAGTACGGTGTTTCCTATGACTCAAGAAGAAGAAAAAGAAACTACAAAAGCAAAAGTCTTCACACTTCAGATTCCTCGCATGAATATCGAAGTCTTCAAGGTCACACCAATTTATTTACTTTCAATGTCTTCAGGAGAACCAAAGTCTTCAGTCGAAGACATTCATTTTTAGGGGTCAACTTTCACTGTAAATATCAAACTCCTCATTGACTTATAGATCCTGTGTACACTCACAAACATATTAGTTCCTTAACCTATAAGCAGTGGCGGAGCTTCATGGGGGCCAACCTGGGCAGTGGCCCCAACCTATTGTGATTTTGTTTGCCCCCCCAACCATTGCCCCCCCCATGATTCTTGCCCAAGCTCCGCCACTGCCTATAAGTCTTCAATACACCAAAATCACTAAGGAGCACTAGATGCACTTACAATCTCCCCCTTTTTCGTGATTGATGACAATATAGGTTAAGTTTTCAACGGGGATAAACTTATGCATTGAAAGTACTCAATATTGAGGAACTTGATTGCAAGATATAGAAGAAATCCCGCTGAAGATGTGCATAGTCAGGAATTTGCATTTGAAGCAATGCACATTTGAAGAGTAGAATAATGGAGATCTCCCCATATATCTTGTAGTTCATACACGCATTTAACATATAGAATGAAGAAATTGAAATGCATGATGAAATATGGTGACTAATGTGATTCAGCACGCGTGCATAGCATTAATGAGGAAATAGCATGCAGAAAAATAGAGCAAAAGTATCAGATCACCATCGGACTTAAATTTACAAGTCAATCAACAAAAGCTTCAAAAGAGCGAAAGTTGCAACTTAACAAAAAAAACGCCCATATATAGACCCGCTTGAAGACTAACACAAATTTCTCCCCCTTTGTCATCAAATGACCAAAAGGGACGAAAAGTGAGGACTAATGCCCCTGAAGAATTTCTTCACGAAGTCGATGGAGGAGCGTCAGCGTTGTTGGGGTCGTTTGTTGGAGGAGGGCCTGCCGCAGTGTCGTCCAGACCTTCATTTTCATCAGTTTCGCGGGATGAGGAATATGAACTGGGCACCAAAGGAGGAATAGCAACTTTCTTGAATTTCTTTGGTGGGGGCTTAGCCCAGACGAAGTCCTGCTTGAAGCCCATCTGCTTGAGATCCTCATCACCATAGAGGTGAGACAATATAGCCCAGGTGCGATCAAACACTTCATTAAGGTAGTTATGGTTCTTCTTCACTGAATTATATGTGGTAGTCATGTTGTGAAGAATTGAACCAAACTGACGTTTGACCCATTTGTGATTGCGATCCACCTTTTGATGAAGACTGAGGAGAAGCTCACGATCAGTCATCACCCTTGGAGCTATTGCCTGAGGACATTGCTTGGATGCATTAGCGGTAGAATCATGAGTGCCAGAGTCATCATTTGTGGAGTATGAAGCAGCTTTGCGAAACTGTCCATCCAATGGTCGAATGCCCTCATCTATAACAGTAGTGGCCTTGCCCTTTTCATCAGTTGAGGAAAATGTCTATTTGAGGACTTCAATGGGGGGCAAGTAGCTGCCATGGTTGAGTGTATCAGCTTTGTAGTTGAGTGAAGACCTTGATCTGAGGAATCTCATAATCCAGGGAGCGTAAGGCTTCATCTCAAATGGGGACATTGCAACGTTTGCCAAAGTCCTCATGAAGAAATCATGATAGTTCACGGCAATACCGTGCATGATATTGAAAAGCAGATTCTTCATGATGCCAATGACTTCTTGATCATTCGAGTCGTGGCCTTTGATTGGACTCAATGTCTTCGTCAGAATGCGATAGACTATCCTTGGCACATATTGCAATTACTTCACAAGGAATTTTATCCTTGAGGCTTGTCCAGGCTTCAATGGCTTCATCAGCACTTGCATGAAATGATCTGACAGTTCAGTTTTAGAGTAAATCAGACACGCACCTTCTGGGGAAGGACTGACAGGCATGGCATGAAGTAATTCAGTTGCTGGTGCCTTATAATGAGTGTTCTCTGTCATCCAGTCCAACACCCAAGAGTTCACATCTTCAACATTTCCTATGATGTGCAGCGTTGCATAAAATTGAAGAATGAGTTCTTCATTCCAATCGCAGATATCAGTGCAGAAATTGAGCAGGCCAGCATCATGAATGGTAGCAAGGACAGGCGCAAAGCAAGGTAGTGATTCCATATCAACATGAGGAATATGAGCATGGTCGAGGACTTTGTCCTTGTCGAACAGCACTGAAGAATAAAAGTTGGCTTGGCTAGCTGTCCAGAATCGCTTCTTTTGCATACGAGCAGAGTCATAGGGATTGTATTCAGTGAAGAACACATGCTCGTTGAAGAAGGCATCAGCCTTGAACTTCGGAGTTTTGGAGAATGGATTCTTGGGCTGAGCCTGAGGAGTGTCAGTAATCTGAAGAATAACCTTTGGTATGTCAATTTCTGGAGCCGCGGGCTGAGGAATATCTCCTGCTTTGGTAGCATCCTGGGCCTCCATTTCTTCAGCATTTTCATCAGCACTAGTGGATGGAATCTCTTCAGGAATGGAAGGGGTGGCATGAATTTCTTCAGATCCCATTAGAACTTCAGTTGGAGCTGGGGACTGAGGAATTTGTTGGATTGGTGTGAACAGAGGAGAGTTGGGGTGTTGGCTATCCCAGAAATCATCATTCATCACCGGAGTGGTGCAGCCTGAGGAGGTATTGGGCATGGAGGGTTGAGAGCGAGTTTCTTCATGTACTTTGGAGTAACATATCTGTACTCCCTCCACTCTCTTGCCCATCTTCTCTCTATCCTCTGAATGCGCACTTTGCACTCATTCTTCGTTTCCTTGCCGTGAGCTTCCTCATCTGGTGTGTAGTACCCTGCATAGATATCCGCAGGGATCTCAAAAGCGGTATTAACCTCAAGCTTCTTTCCTCCTTTCTGAGGCCTTTTTCCATCTGCCATTTTCTTCATCTGAGGAATTTGCACAATCGAGTTCTCTAAAGAAGTATGCAGCTTTTCTTCGAGGAATGCCGCAAATGAGTTAAGTTGATGAGAACCTAGTGATTCAACAGCAGACCTGTGTACCTGTGAACAGAGTATAGGTGCAAAGAATTTGGAGAGGTCATATGCGTTCTCAGAAGGTTTTGTAAATTGAACAAGTTTGAGGAAATTGACCCGATGTGTCTTGAAGAATTTCACTAAGCGTTCTTTGTCTTTGGTTCCAGTATTGTGTGTATCGTGAGATTCACAAAATTGAGGAATCATAAAGCAAAACGTCACTTAGAGAAACAGATCAAGAATTGAAGATTTGTGCTAGGTGTTTAAAGTGTGGAGGTTGAAGAATAAACACTTTTTGAGGATTTGATGAAATTCATTAGTATAATAAATGCGGTAAAAGTAACTTTTAATTACCCTGACGAAGAACACAATGAACTGTAAGATTAGGTTTGGAAGTTCGTCGGCTCGGATCTTCCACGCCCTAACTCGGCGGAGGAAGACGTCTACGGCGAAGGCGGAGGGAAGATTTCCGCGGCCGGCGCGAGTACGACGGCAACGAGGTCGAGGCAGTGATGCTCTTCCTCACCGGCGATGATGGAGTTAGCGGCGGCACTAGGGTTTGAGAAGCTCGAGCGAGGGAGTGAGGTCGAGTGGAGTGAAAGTGAAATGAGGAAGGGAAGCGGTATTTATAGCAGAGGTGAATAACTGTTCGCCTGAAGAATTTGGGCGAACGTGCCCCTGACCCTTCTCATTCGCGCGACATGTGTCACCCACGTACTGAGTGGTGGAGATCGTGTGAGATCGTGGGTGAATAGATAAGTATATCGTGGAATTCGTAACGGTTTGAGCGGCAAAAGCCAAAAATTCAGATAAGAATATTTTAAAGTGTCATTCGCAATTTCTTCAGCTGACAAGGACACAGTGAAGAATTTGAACGACTTTCAAATAGAACGCACATGAAGAATTTGTGAACAGACTGGGTTGCGTTTAGCACAGAGGGGGAAGGGTCCGATCACATTCACTTAGCGGAAAAATCAGCTTGAAGAATTAGCAATAAGTGAATGTTGTAGAGGACATGAACTCATACACACACACACACACACACACACACACACACACACACACACACACACACACACATATATATATATATATATATATATATATATATATATAGAGAGAGAGAGAGAGAGAGTCAAATGAAGAACAACATTGGAAAGAGTGAAGACATTGCAAAGTTGAAGAGTTTAAAAAAACTGAGGAATTTCAAAAATGAAGAAAAACTCAAATTGAAGATTTTCAACTTTGGTTGGTGGCGTAACCCACCATATAAGAAAGCTGATTTCAGACACCGCGTACAATTCTCGTAGGGTTCTGAGAATCAATTTCTTCACACTTAGAGGGTTAGTCTTCATTGATTGAAGAAAAACGTTACTTCATGTGTTGCACATCCAAGTCATCAAGTCAGCATAAGTGTTAGGATGTGTGTCCTTTTCAAAGAACATTAGAAGATTCTAGGATATTTAGCTCACACCGCAACTTGCTAAATCTCTTCTCATCCAAGGGCTTTGAGAAGATATCGGCCAGCTGGTTACTTGCATGGTCGATGGAGATGTCGCCCTTCAACACATGGTCACGAAGAAAATGATGACAAATGTGGATGTGCTTTGTCTTCGAGTGCTGAAATGGGTTGTGAGCAATCTTGATAGGACTCTCATTGTCGCAGCAGAGAGGCACATTCTTCAAGTTGATGACGTAGTCCTTGAGTGTTTGCTTCATCCATAGTAATTGAGCACAGCAAGATCCAGCAGCAATGTACTCTGCTTCTGCAGTGGAGACTGATACGCCGTTCTGCTTCTTCGAGGACCAACATACTAAGGATCGTCCGAGGAAATGACATGTGCCTGACGTTGACTTGAGGTCCACCCGATCGCCAGCATAGTCAGAGTCTGAATATCCAATGAGATCAAAGTGAGAGCCCTTGGGATACCATAATCCAAGTGTTGGTGTGTGAGCTAGATATCTAAGAATATGCTTCACAACCTTATGGTGTGATTCCTTCGGTGTAGCTTGAAATCAGGCACACATGCAAACACTAAGCATAATATCCGGCCTAGATGCACATAAGTACAATAAAGAGCCAATCATGGAGTGGTATACCTTTTGATCGAAGTGTTTTCCATTTTCATTAGTGCATAGATGGCCATTTGTGGGCATAGGAATTTTGACGCCTTTGCAGTCTTGCATGCCGAATTTCCTCAACATATCCTTGAGGTATTTCTCCTGAGATATGAATATGCGATTGTATTGTTGACGAATCTGAAGACCTAAGAAGAATTTCAATTCTCCCATCATAGAAATTTGATATTCTTCACTCATCATATAGGCAAATTCATCACTGTATCGTTGGTTAGTACAACCAAAGATAATATCATCAACATATATTTGGCACACGAATAATTCATCATCATATGATTTGGTGAAAAGAGTTGGGTCAAGTGAACCGGGTTTGAAGCCTTTCTTCATGAGGAATTCCTTTAGTGTCTCATACCACGCCCGAGGTGCTTGCTTGAGGCCATAGAGGGCCTTGTTGAGTCTGCAGACGTGATCTGGAAATTTTGGATCCTCAAAACCTGGTGGTTGAGCAACATATACTTCTTCCTCAAGCTTACCATTGAGAAATGCACTTTTCACATCCATTTGTTGTAAGATGATATTATGATGGTTACCATAAGCAAGAAACATGTCAATAGCCTCAAGTCTAGCAACAGGTGCAAAAGTTTCATCGAAATCAATTCCTTCAACCTGTGTGTCGCCTTGAGCTACAAGACTTATTCCTCACCGCGAGGCCATTTTCGTCTTGTTTCTTGTGGTAGATCCATTTTGTACCGATGATGTTGTGCTTGCGTCGGTCTGGTCGCTTGACAAGCTCCCACACATTGTTGAGCTCGAATTGATGCAATTCATCTTGCATGGCTTGAATCCACTCGGATTCCATGAATGCTTCATCTACTTTAGTGGGCTCTGTGATAGAGACAAAAGTAAAATGCCCACAAAAGTTAGATAAATGTGAAGCTTTTGAGCGTGTGAGGGGACCTGGTGCTTCAATGTCATCAATGATCTTCTCGATTTGCACTTCATTTGCGACGTGAGGATATGCAGGTCAATGACTTTGCTTTGGTCCAGCATTTTCTTCAGGACTAGTTTCTTGAGGAGCACCAACATGATTTTCTTCACGATCTGGAATGATTTCTTCAGCAGATTCTTCAGTTGGGATGACATCCTCAGTAGCTTTGAACTTGATTGATTCCTCAGGTGACATTTCATCTAGAATAGGAGGTAGGTGCTTTCTTTGCGAGCCATTAGTTTCATCGAACCGCACATCTATAGTTTCAACGACCTTGTGATGATTGATGTTGAAGACTCTGTAGGTGTGCGAGTCCTTTCCGTAACCAAGCATAAAACCCTCATGTGCTTTCGGTGCAAATTTAGAGTGATGGTGAGGATCTCTAATCCAACATTTAGCACCAATGACTTTGAAATAACTTACATTGGGTTTCTAGTCTGTGAGGAGTTCATAGGAGGTCTTTTTGAAGAATTTGTGAAGATATACCCTATTGATGTTATGGCATGCAGTATCAATTGCTTCAGGCCAGAAGTGCTCAGGTGTCTTCTATTCATCAAGCATTTTGCCGAGGAGTATAAGGAGTAGACAATTCATGAGTAATACCAAGCATATCGAGATATTCATCGAGGCCAGTATTCTTGAACTCGGTTCCATTATCACTCCTGATATGCTTGATCTTCACACCGAAGTTAGTGGAAGCCCTTGAGGAAAATCGTCTGAAGACTTCCTACACTTCATTTTTAAGTGATGATATGCACCCATGTGTAACGAGAGTAGTCATCAACTATGACAAAGCCATATAAAGATGCAAAACTAGTGAATGTGGCATAATGAGTAGGGCCAAATAGATCCATATGAAGTAATTCAAAGGGACGAGAAGTGGTCATGATAGTCTTCGCGGGATGCTTGGATCTGGTGATCTTTCCATCCTCGCCAGCTCCACAAAGATGATCTATGAGGAATTTGACACCCTCGATGCCAATGACGTGCTTCTTCTTCGCGAGTGTATGCAGGTTCCTCATCCCAGCATGACTAAGTCGTCGATGCCATAACCAGCATTCTGAAGCTTTTGCAAGTAGACATGTGACAGGCTGTGGTCCTGCAAAGAAATCAACAATATACAAGTCTCCTTTCCTAAAGCCTTCAAAGACTTTGGAGTTGTCAGATTCCATTAGCACAAGGCAGCAAAATTTGCCAAAGACAACAACCATATCAAGATCACAAAGCATTGAGACAGACATAAGATTGAATCCTAAGGACTCAACAAGCATGACTTTGTCCATGTGTTTATCCTTTGAAATTGCAACCTTACCCAGACCCAATACCTTGCTTTTGCCTTTGTTAGCGTAGGTGATATGCTTCAGATGAGATGGTGACAAATCAGTGTCCATCAACAAGCTCCTGTCACCAGTCACGTGATTTGTACATCCACTGTCGAGGACCCACTCAGTAGCCTTGGGTTGTTCATCCTGTAGATGAATTAGTGCAACTTACGAACCCATATACTTCATCAGTGAAGAATATGATACCAATTTCATCAACAGTAACAGATATAGCAATATGAGGACGTGAGAAATGAATGACTCATTTCTTCATGATTAGCTTGCGTCCTTTCAAGCACATTCAGGTCTCCAGCAAATTCTTCAGACGAGTAAGTTCGTCTGGAGACCTGACCTTGCATAAGAGGTTAGTTCTTTTTCTTCACCACCCACATCTGGAGGGGTGGCAAAGAGTTCATCATTCTGTGAGCTCCATAAGAAAATGATGGCATTGAAGCCAGTGCACTTGGTTTAATAGAAGAGTGGTTAGGATAAGCATATGCATAAGCAGAGAAATTCTTTGAGGACTTATGAACATAATGGTTTGAAGAATAATGCACATATTCATAACCCTTAGACTTTCCCTGCGAAACAGAAGTGTTAGCACGATGATTTCATATGAGGATTTTGATCCTTGTGAGGAATTTGATCCGTATGAGGACTTGGATCCATATGAAGATTTTTATCCATATGAAGAGTTTGATCTGGGGTTCCTATTCTTCATGGGTGGTGTCATGATGACATTCACCTGAAGATTTTCAAGGCATCTTTTAGGAACCCAGATTTTCTTCATAGGGGGACTGTTCCTGCAGTTAGTACCAACATGTCGAGCAAATACTTCACCATTCTGATTCTTAAACAACTTATAGTTAGAGTCAAATGACTCATCAGAGGAATATGAAGAATCAGAGGTAAATCCAGATAGATTGCATGGGTCTACAGGAGGTCCTTTCGCAGCAACCCATGAGGTTTTGGGGTATTGCTCAGGTCTCAAGTAGGTTTCGTCAGCATTGAGTTTCCTTTCAAAGGCAATACCCTCTTTCCTAGGGTTCCTGTTCAAGCTCTGCCTTTTGAGCACATCACATAGAGTCTGATGCCCTTTGAGGCTTTTGTAAATGCCTGTCACATACAATTCCGTCAGACCTACATTGTCGTCAGTGAGACATGTGGTATCCTCAGATGAGGAATTTGTAGCCACAGAGACAGTTGAAGAATTTGCTGCAAGTGAAGCATTTGAACATTCAGGTGATGAGTTTGCAGATTCACGCTCAATGCATTTAAGACATGGTGGAATAAATTCTTCCTGAGCGGAACCGATCTATTGAGCAAGCAATGAATCATTTTCCTTCTGAAGATCTTCATAACTCGCTTTTAACTTCTCAAGATCTTGCTTTCTGTTAAGAAATTCATAAGAAAGCTTCTCGTGATCAGTTAAGAGAGTGTTATGATGATTTTGAATGTTATCAAACCGAGTTTGAAGTCTCTGAAGATTATCTGTCAGAGTCTTAGTACGATTCAATTCCTCACCCAACAGGTCATCGCTTCTGTCTAGTTGATTTTGAATCTTTTCTAAAGCCTTCTGTTGTTTAACAGCAACTTTTGCAAGTTTTGAATAGCTAGGCTTAAGATTGTCATCAGATTCATCCTCACTAGAGTCAGAGGGGGAATGTTTGAGTACCTTGGCACTTTTTACCATGAAGCAATAGGTGGGAGTGTAGTCATCGTTGCCTTTGTTAGCAAAGTCGAGGAAGTCATTTTCTTCATTGTTGAAGATGGACTTGCTGACGTAAGCAGTAGCGAGGGCTAGGCTAGCCACACCAGAGTCAGATTCCTCAGATTCCTCCTCTTCCACATTATCCTCAGATTCCACTTCAGAGTCCATTTCCTTGCCAATGAATGCCCGGGCCTTCTTGGAACTGCTCTTCTTGTGAGATGAAGACTTTGAAGATTTTGATGATGAATACTTTTAAGATTTCTTCTTCTTATTTGAGTCATCAGAATCGTCATCTTTGTACTTCTTCTTTGATTCCTTTTCCCACAGAGGATAATCAGACATGTAGTGAGCAGGTTTCTTACATTTGTGAAAAGTTCTATTTTTGTAGTCACGGGATGAGGAATCATCATTTCTTGAAGACTTTCCAAATCGGCCGTGGCGAGAGAACTTCTGGAATTTCCTGACGAGCATTGCTAGCTCCCGGATCAATTCGTCAGGATCACCAAGGCTGCTACCAGAATCCTAAGCTTTGGACTCAGATATTGCCTTAGCCTTCAGTGCATGTGATCTTCCGTAGCTCGATCCATAGAGGTCTCTCTTTTTAGAAAACTAGAACTCATGAGTATTTAGCCTCTCAAGGATAGCAGCGGGATCAAGTGACTTGTAATCAGCTCGTTCTTGAATCGTTAGTGCAAGGGAATCAAATGAGGAGTCAAGGGATCTCAGCAATTTCTTCACCACCTCATGATCGGCGATATCAGTGGCACCAAGTGCTTGAAGCTCATTTGAGATGTCAGTGAGGCGATCGAAGGTTTGCTGAACATTTTCGTTGTCGAGTCGTTTGAAGCGATTGAAGAGATTGCGAAAAACATCAACTCGGGAGTCACGTTGAGTTGAGACTCCTTCGTTGACCTTCGACAGCCTGTCCCAAATCAGCTTGGCAGTTTCCAGTGCACTCACTCTGCCGTACTGACCTTTGCTCAGATGGCCACATATGATATTCTTCGCTTGAGAATCGAGTTGATTGAATCTCTTCACATCCGTAGCACTCAGAGATGGAGTGACTGAGGGAACGCCATTTTCCACAACGTACCAGAGATCGTTATCAATTGCCTCAAGATGCATGTGCATCTTGTTCTTCCATTAGGGGTAGTCCGTCCCATCAAAGGTAGGACACCCAGCCGAGACCTTGATCATACCTGCAGTCGACAGAACTAAAACTCCAGGTGGTTAAACCAAAATCACACAGAACAAGGGAGTACCTTGCTCTGATACCAATTAAAAGTGTGTTTTTAAGAATTCTGCACTGAGGAATTTAAGGGTGAGGAAATTCCTAAGCGAAGAACTACTTGAAGCGGAATAAGTACTCAGGTATAAGCATAACAGAGAAACAACATAGTCACCATGATGAAATGAAAGACAAACACAGAGTACAAAAAGCGTAAACACAGGATAAGCAGGATGAAGACAAACAAACTGAAGAAATAGGATTGAGGAATTAGAGAAAGTCTTCAGTCAAAGTCTTCAAACAGTAATGATCAGGTTCATCAACACATAACTGAGGAAATGAAAGGGTTGAGGAAATAGAATCAGTAGGCTTGGTGAAGACAAAGATTTGGTCGACCAGTTCCAACTGTTGTGACAGTTGTACATCTGGTTGGAGCAGCTGAATATTTAAACTCGAGGACACACAGTCCCAGACACACAATCCTCACCGTATTCTCCTTGAGCTAAGATCACGCAAATCTCGCCCAACAGTAGTGGTAAGTCTTCACAGGTGACTTCCAAACCTTCACAGACTTGGTCGCTCGGCAATCCACAATTCCTCTTGGATGCTTAGACCATGACGCCTAACCGTCTGGAGGATACACAATCCTCAAAGGTAACAAGCGTCTATTCCACACAAGAACAATCCCTTCAGTGATGCTCAGTCACTTTGGGTTTGTAGGTTTGGGTTTGGAATTTGGGTATTTCCTCACTTGATTATTTTCGCTCAAAGTCCTCAGAGGATGGGATGCTCTCAAATGACAAGTGTCAGCTTCTCTCGGAGTAGCCAACCAGCTAGTGGTTGTAGGGGGCGGCTATTTATAGCCTAGGATGCAGCCCGCCATGATAAGACATAAATGCCCTTCAATGATATGACCGTTAGGTGGTAGGACATTTTGGACAGCTAGCGCGTAGCACAGCAACGGTCGGATTTGAGGTTCAAATTCCTTAGGGCTATCATGTTCCTCACTGTGTGGGCAATCCGCACTGGCGAATTCCTAACTCCTCAGTCAGAACAAATTCCTCAGAGACCAGAAGTTCTTCATCTCTATCACTGAAGAAATTGACTAAACTGATATGAGATTTCCAATAGCCTCACTCGAAGGATTAGGTAGGTGTAGGATTTTGAGATGAGCATCACTTGGAAATCTGTTTCCCTAGTATTACATCGACCCCCTTTAACAGTATGGTGTTTCCTATGACTCAAGAAGAAGAAAAATAAACTACGGAAACAAAAGTCTTCATGCTTCAGATTCCTCACATGAATATCGAAGTCTTCAAGGTCACACCAATATCTTCACTTTCAAAGTCTTCAGGAGAACCAAAGTCTTCAGCTAAAGACATTCATTTTTAGGGGTCGACTTTCACTGTAAATATCGAACTTCTCATTGACTTATAGAGCCTGTGTACACTCACAAACATATTAGTTCCGTAACCTATAAGTCTTAAATACACCAAAATCACTAAGGGTCACTAGATGCACTTGCACCCTCCAAGCCCTAGGGCGCAGCTAAGGGGGAGAGGACTTGGACTCCAAGTCCAATCCTATTCCTACTAGGACTCCATCCTTTTTTGCCTTCCCTAGCCACATGGGCTTTTGAGGACTTGGTGCGCCTAGCCCAATAAGGCCAGGGCACATCCCCACAGCCCATGCTAGCCCTTGGGTCGTGGTGAACCCACTTGCGGAATTCCGGACCACTCTGGAATCCTCCGGAACCTTCTGAAAGCTTCCCGGTACAATACCGAAAAAACTGCACCTTTTTCTGGAACCCAAAATATGACTTCCCATATGTAAATCTTTACCTCTCGACCATTCTAAGACTCCTCGGGACGTACGGGATCACATCCGGGACACCGAAAAACATTTGTTTACCACTCATCAAATATCCCAATACTACTCTAGCGTCAACAAACGTTAAGCGCGTGACCCTACGGATTCGAGAACTATGTAGACATGACCGAGACACTTCTCCGGTCAATAACCAATAGCGGAACCTGGATGCTCATATTGGCTCCCACATATTCTACGAAGATCATTATCGGTCGAACCATTATGACAACAGACGTTATTCTCTTTGTCCATCCGTATGTTACTTGCCCGAGATTCGATCGTCGGTATCTTCATACCTAGTTCAATCTCGTTATCAGCAAGTCTCTTTACTCGTTTCATAATGCATCATCCTGCAACTAACTCATTAGTCACTTTGCTTGCAAGGCTTCTTATGGTGTGCATTACCGAGAGGGCCCAGAGATACCTCTCCGATACTCGGAGTGACAAGTCCTAATCTCGATCTATGCCAACCAAACAAACACCTTCGGAGATACCTGTAGAGCATCTTTATAATCAGCCAGTTACTTGTGACGTCTGATAGCTCACAAGGCATTCCTCCCGTATTCGGGAGTTGCATAATCTCATAGTCGAAGGAATATGTATTTGACATGAAGAAAGCAATATCAATAAAACTTAACGATCAATATGCTATGCTAACGAATGGGTCTTGTCCATCACATCATTCTCCCAACGATGTGATCCAGTTCATCAAATGACAACACATGTCTATGGTTAGGAAACTTCACCATCTTTGATTAACAAGCTAGTCTAGTATAGGCTTATTAGGGACACAGTGTTTTGTCTATCTATCCAAACATGTATCAAGTTTCCGGTTAATACAATTCTAGCATGAATAATAAAAATTTATCATGAAATAATGAAATATAAAATAACAACTTTATTTATTGCCTCTAGGGCATATTTCCTTTAGTCTCCCACTTGCGCTAGAGTCAATAATATAGTTCACATCGTCATGTGATTTAACACCAATGGTTCACATCTTTATATGATTAACACTCATAGTTCACATAGCCATGTGACCAATACCCGAAGGGTTTACTAGAGTCAATAATCTAGTTCACATCGCTATGTGATTAACACCCAAAGAGTACTAAGGTGTGATCATGTTTTGCTTTTGAGAGAAATTTAGTCAACGGGTCTGCCACATTCAGATACGTATGTATTTTGCAAATTTCTATGTCTACAATGCTCTACATGGAGCTACTCTAGCTAATTGCTCGCATGTTCAATACGTATCTAGATTGAGACTTAGAGTCATCTAGATCAGTGTAAAAGCTTGCATCGACGTAACTCTTTATGGTGAATTCTTTATCACCTCCATAACCGAGAAGCTTTTACTTAGTCCTCTCAGGATAATTTTGACCGTTGTCCAGTGATCTACTCCTGGATCACTATTGTACCCCCTTGCCAAAACCCATGGCAAGGCACATAATAGGTTTGGTACACAGCATGGCATACTTTATAGAACCTATGGCTGAGGCATAGGGAATGACTTTCATTCTCTTTCTAGTTTCTGCTGTGGTCGGGTTTTGAGTCTTACTCAACTTTACACCTTGCAACACAGGTAAGAACTCCTTTGACTGTTCCATTTTGAACTACTTCAAAATCTTGTCAAGGTATGTACTCATAGAAAAATCTTATCAAGCGTCTTGATCTATCTCTATAGATCTTGGTGCCCAATATGTAAGCAGCTTTACCGAGGTCTTTCTTTGAAAAACTCCTTTCAAACTTTCTTTTATGCTTTTCAGAAAATTCTACATCATTCCTAATAAACAATATGTCATTCACATATACTTATCAGAAAGGTTGTAGTGCTCCCACTCACTTTGTTGTAAATACAGGCTTCACCGCAAGTCTATATAAAACTATATGTTTTGATCAAATCATCAAAGCATATATTCCAACTCCGAGATGCTTGCACCAGTCCATAAATGGACCGCTGGAGCTTGCACACTTTGTTTAGGATCAACAAAAACTTTCTGGTTTCATCATATACAACTCTTCTTTAAGAAATCCATTAAAGAATGCATTTTTTGACATCCATTTGCCAGATTTCATAAAATGTGGCAATTGCTAACATTATTAGGACGGGCTTAAGCATCGCTACAGTTGACAAAGTATCATCATAGTCAACCCCTTGAACTTGTCGAAAAACCTTTTGCGACAAGTCGAGCTTTGTAGACAGTAACATTACCATCAACGTCAATCTTATTATTGAAGATCCATTTATTCTCTATGGGTCGCCGATCATCCGGCATATCCACCAAAGTCCACACTCTGTTCCCATACATGGATCCTATTTCAGATTTCATGGCCTCAAGCTATTTATCGGAATCTGGGCTCATCATAGCTTATTCATAGTTCATAGGTTCAGCATGATCAAGTAGCATGACTTCCAGAACAGGATTACCGTACCACTCTGGTGCGGACCGTGCTCTACTAAACCTACGAGGTTCTGTAGGAACTTGATCTGTAGTTTCATGATCATTATCATTAACTTCCTCTCTATTTGGTGTAGGCATCACAAGAACAGATTTCTTGGATGAGCTACTTTCCAAATTGAGAGCAGTTACAATTGCCTCATCAAGTTCTACTTTCCTCCCACTCACTTCTTTCGAGAGAAACTCTTTCTCTAGAAATGTTCCATTCTTAGCAACAAAAATCTTGCCTTCGGACTAGTGGTAGAAGGTGTACCCAATTGTTTCCTTAGGGGCTATAAAGACACATTTCTCTGATTTGGGTTCGAGCTTATCGGCCTAAAGCCTTTTGACATAAGCATCGCATCTCCAAACTTTAAGAAACGACAGCTTAGGTTTGTTGCCAAACCATAGTTCATACGGTGTCGTCTCAACGGATTTTGACGGTGCCGTGTTTAACATGAATGCATTTGTCTCTAATGCATAACCCCAAAACGATAGTGGTAAATTGGTAAGAAACAACATAGATCACACTGTATCTAATAAAGTGCAGTTACAACGTTCAGACACACCATTAAGCTGTGGTGTTCCAGGTGGCATGAGTTGTGAAACTATTCCTCATTGTTTTAAATGAAGGCCAAACTCGTAACTCAAATATTCACCTCCACGATCAGATCTAGAAACTTCTTTTTCTTGTTACGATGATTCTCCACTTCACTCTGAAATTCTTTGAACTTTTCAAATGTTTCAAACTTGTGTTTCATTAAGTAGATATACTCATATCTACTTAAATCATCTGTGAAGGTCAGAAAATACGATACCCGCTACGAGCCTCAATACTCATCGGACCGCATACATCGGTATATATTATTTCCAATAAGTCATTAGCTCGTTCCATTGTTTCGAAGAACGGAGTTTTAGTCATCTTTCCCATGAGGCATGGTTCGCAAGTATCAAATGAATCATAATCAAGTGATTTCAAAAGTCCATCAGCATGGAGTTTCTTCACGCGCTTTACACCAATATGACCTAAACGGCGGTGCCACAAGTATGTTTCACTATCATTATCAACTTTGCATCTTTTGGCATCAATATTATGAATATGTGTATAACTACGACTGAGATTCAATAAACCATCAACATTGGGTGTATGACTATAGAAGGTTTTATTCATGTAAACAGAATAACAATTATTCACTGTCTTAAATGAATAACAGCATTGCAATAAACATGATCTAATCACATTCATGCTTAACGCAAACACCAAATAATATTTATTTAGGTTCAACAATAATCCCGAAAGTATAGGGAGTGTGCGATGATGATCATATCAATCTTGAAACCACTTCCGACATACATCGTCACTTCACCCTCAACTAGTCTCTATTTATTCTGCAACTCCTATTTCGAGTTACTAATCTTAGCAACCGAACAGGTATCAAATACCCAGGGGCTACTACGAGCAGTAGTAAGGTACACATCAATAACATGTATATCAAATATACCTTTGTTTACTTTGCCATCCTTCTTATCCGCCAAATATTTGGGGTAGTTCCGCTTCTAGTGACCATTTTCTTTGCAGTAGAAGCACTCAATTTCAGGCTTTGCTCCAGCTTTTGGTTTCTTCCCAGGAGTGACAACTTGCTTGCCATTCTTCTTGCAGTTCCCTTTACCTTTGCTCTTTTCTAGTGATTTTGTTTAATCATCAACACTTGATGCTTTATCTTGATTTCTACCTTCATTGATTTCAGCATCAGGAAGAGCACGATAATCGCTTTTGTCATCCCTTGCATATTATAGTTCATCATGAAGTTCCAGTAACTTTGGTGATGATGACTAGAGAACTCTGTCAATCACTATCTTATCTGGAAGATGAACTCCCACTTGATTCAAGCAATTGTAGTACCCAGACATTCTGAGCACATGCGCTCACTAGCTGAGCTATTCTTCTCCATATATTAGGCGAATCACTTGTCAGAGGTCTCATACCTTTCGAGACGGGCATGAGTCTGAAATACCAATTTCAGCTCTTGGAACATCTCATATGCTCTGTGCTGTTTGAAACGTTTTTGAAGTCCCGGTTCTAAGCCGTAAAGCATGGTGCACTAAACTATCAAGTAGTCATCATATTGAGCTAGCCAAACGTTCATAACGTCTGCATCTGCTCCTGCAATAGCTCTGTCACCTAGCGGTGCATCAAGGACATAATTCTTCTATGCAGCAATGAGGATAATCCTCAGATCATGGACCCATTCCGCATCACTGCTACTATCATCTTTCTACTTTGTTTTGTCTAGGAACATAAAAAAAATATAGGGGAGCTACAACGCGAGCTATTGGTCTACGACATAATTTGCAACAGATAATGTGTCTAGACTTTGACTTTGCCCCAAAAAAACATAATTTGTAAATACTTTCAGGACTAAGTTCATGATAAATTATGTTCAATTAATCATATTACTTAAGAACTCCCACTTAGATTGATATCCCTCAAGTCATCTAAATGATACGTGATCCAAATCAACTAAACCATGTCCGACCATCACGTGAGATGGAATAGTCATCAATGGTGAACATCTCTATGTTGATCATATCTACTATGTGATTCACGTTCGACCTTTCGGTCTCCAGCGTTCCGAGGCCATGTCTGTACATGCTAGGCTCATCAAGTTTAACCCGAGTATTCCGCATGTGCAAAACTGTCTTGCACCCGTTGTATGTGAACGTAGAGCCAATCACACCCAATCATCACGTGGTGTCTCAATACGAAGAACTGTCGCAACGGTGCATACTCAAGGAGAACACTTATACCTTGAAATTTTAGTTAAGGGATCATCTTATAATGCTACTGCCGTACTAAGCAAAATAAGATGCATAAAAGATAAACATCACATGCAATCAAAATATGTGACATGATATGGCCACCATCATCTTGTGCTTTTGATCTCCATCTCTAAAGCATCATCATGATGTCCATCGTCACCGGCTCGACACCTTGATCTCCATCGTAGTGTCGTTGTCGTCTCGCCAACTATAGCTTCTACGAATATCACTACCGCTTAGTGATAAAGTAAAGCAATTACATGGCGATTGCATTTCATGCAATAAAGAGACAACCATAAGGCTCCTGCCAGTTGCCGATAACTTTTACAAAACATGATCATCTCATACAATAACTTATATCACATCACAACATGCCCTGCAAAAACAAGTTAGACATCATCCTCTACTTTGTTATTGTAAGTTTTACGTGGCTGCTACGGGTTTTAGCAAGAACCGTTCTTACCTATGCATCAAAACCAAAATGATTTTTCGTCAAGTGTGCTGTTTTAACCTTCAACAAGAACCGACCGTATTCAAATCCGATTCAACTAAAGTTGGAGAAACAGACACCCACCAGCCACCTTTATGCAAAACTAGTTGCATGTCTGTCGGTGGAACCGGTCATGAACGTGGTCATGTAAGGTTGGTCCGGGCCACTTCATCCAACAATACCGCCAAATCAAAGTAAGACATTGGTGGTAAGTAGTATGACTATTATCGCCCACAATTCTTTGTGTTCTACTCATGCATATTATCTACGCATAGACCTGGCTCGGATGCCACTATTGGGGAAAGTAGCATGCAATTTCAAAAATTTCCTACGCTCACGCAAGATCTATCTAGGAGATGCATAGCAACGAGAGGGGGAGAGTGTGTCTACGTACCCTCGTAGACCGAAAGCGGAAGAGTTTATCACGCGGTTGATGTAGTCATACTCTTATCACGATCCAACCGATCTAGTGCCGAACGGACGGCACCTCCGAGTTTAGCACACATGCGGCTCGATGATGTGTCCTCCTTCTTGATCCAGCAAGCAGGAGAGGAGAATAAGTAGATGGGATCACAACCAACATGACAGCGTGGTGGTGATGGTGGTGGTGGAGCACCGACAACTCTTCGCTAAGCGTCGCCGGGGCGAGGCGGTGGAATTACGGAGTAACGGGAGAGAGAGGGGCACCAAGGGCTTGGTGTGTCCTCTTGGGGCGCCCCCTCCTCTCTGTATATAGATGGAGGGGCGTGGAAAACGACCCCTCGAAGTCCTGGGGCGCAGCTAAGGGAGAGGGGACTTGGACTCCAAGTCCAATCCTATTCCTACTAGGACTCCATCCTTTTTTGCCTTCCCTAACAACATGGGCTTTTGAGGACTTGGTGCGCCTAGCCCAATAAGGCCAGGGCACCTCCCCGCTCCCCATGCTAGCCCTTGGGTCATGGTGAACCCACTTGCGGAGTTGTTGACCCCTCCAGAATCCTCTGGAACCTTCTGGAAGCTTCCCAGTACAATACCAAAAAAACTACACCTTTTTTCGGAACCCAAAATATGACTTCCCATATCTAAATATTTACCTCTCAACCATTCTTAGACTCGTCATGATGCCCGAGATCTCATTCGGGACTCCGAAAAACATTTGGTTACCACTCATCAAATATGCCAATACTACAATAGCGTCAACGAACGTTAAGCGTGCGACCCTACGGGTTTGAGAACTATGTAGACACTGAAGGAAATATGCCCTAGAGGCAATAATAAAGTTATTATTTATTTCCTTATTTCATGATAAGAATTGTATTAACCGGAAACATAATACATGTGTGAATACATAGACAGACATAGTGTCACTAGTATGCCTCTACTTGACTAGCTCGTTGAATCAAAGATGGTTAAGTTTCCTAGCCATAGACATGAGTTGTCATTTGATTAATGGGATCACATCATCAGAGAATGATGTGATTGACCTGACCCATTCCGATAGCTTAGCACTTGATCGTTTAGTATGTTGCTATTGCTTTCTTCATGACTTATACATGTTCCTATGACTATGAGATTATGCAACTCCCGTTTACCGGAGGAACAATTTGTATGCTACCAAACGTCACAACATAAATGGGTGATTATAAAGGAGCTCTACAGGTGTCTCCGAAGGTACATGTTGGGTTGGCGTATTTCGAGATTCGGATTTGTCACTCCGATTGTCGGAGAGGTATCTTTGAGCCCTCTCGGTAATGCACATCACTATAAGCCTTGCAAGCAATGTAGCTAATGAGTTAGTTGCGGGATGATGCATTACATAACGAGTAAAGAGACTTGCCGGTAATGAGACTGAACTAGGTATTGATATACCGACGATCGAATCTCGGGCAAGTAACATACCGATGACAAAGGGAACAACGTATGTCGTTATGCGGTTTGACCGATAAAGATCTTCATAGAATATGTGGGAGCCAATATGAGCATACAGGTTCCGCTATTGGTTATTGACCGGAGACGTGTTTCGGTCATATCTACATTGTTCTCAAACCCGTAGGGTCCGCACGCTTAAAGTTCAGTGACGATTTATATTATGAGTTTATGTGTTTTGATGTATCTAAGGTAGTTCGGAGTCCCGGATGAGATCAGGGACATGACGAGGAGTCTCGAAATGGTCGAGACGTAAAGATCGATATATTGGACGACTATATTCGGACTTCGGAAAGGTTCCGAGTGATTCGGTTATTTTTTGGAGTACCGAAGAGTTACGGGAATTCGCCAGGGAGGATATGGGCCTTATTGGGCCATACGGGAATAGAGGGGAGAGGCCAAAAGGAAGGAGGTGTGCGCCCCCCCTCTGGTCCGAATTGGACAAGGGGTGCAGCCCCCTTTTCCTTCTCCCTCCCCCCCTCTTTCCTTCTCTCCTACTACAACAAGGAAAGGAGGAGTCCTACTCCCGGTGGGAGTAGGACTCCCCCCTTGGCGCACCCTCCTCCTTGGCTGGCCGCCTCCCCCCTTGCTCCTTTATATACAGGGGTAGGAGGGCACCCATAGACACAACAATTGGTCTCTTGATCTCTTAGCCGTGTGCGTTGCCCCCCTCCACCATATTCCACCTCGGTAATATCGTAGTGGTGCTTAGGCGAAGCCCTGCGTCAGTAGCATCATCAACACCGTCATCACGCTGTCGTGCTGACGAAACTCTCCCGCAAAGCTCTGCTGGATCGGAGTTCGTGGGACGTCATCGAGGTGAACGTGTGCTGAACGCGGAGGTGCCGTGCGTTCGATACTTGATCTGTCGGATCGTGAAGACGTACGACTACATCAACCGTGTTGTGCTAACGCTTCCGCTTTCGGTCTACGAGGGTACCACTACTAGGGAAAAACCTATACACAGAATCTTACCAGCAGTGCGCTTTAAAATCAGGCGCTGCTGCTAAGTAGCAGTAGCACGCGCGGACAAAACTCGCTGCTGACACAAGTTTATCAGTAGCGCGTACGCTCAAAGATGCGCTACTGCTAAAATTCCCACGGCGCCGCCACGAGGCCAAATAAAGCGGCAGCGCGTTAATACAAAGAGCGCTACTGCTACGGGTCGTAGCAGCAACGCATTTACGCAATAACCGCTGCTGCTAAGTTAACTAGTCGCAATAAGGATCCACACACTCACTCGATCTCCCCCTCAACCCCCCGCGCCGCCGGTCCTCCCCCATCGCCCCTCCTCCGATCTGCGCCGACCATCACCTCATCCTCCTCGCTGGACTCAGTACCGGCCTCCTCTTCCGTCCTCCCCCCACTCGCCGCTGGCCGACCCCTCCTCGCTCCACCTTCCTCCTCCGTCCTCCCTTCACTCGCCGCCAGCCACCCCTCCTTGTTTCGCCTTCCTCCTCCGTCATACTCTCTACTCCCTCCTCGAGTCGCCCCTCCTTCTCCCTCCTCCCTGCTACATTTTGATTTAGTAGGCTAGTTTATATGCAACATTTTGATTTAGCTGATATGATTCAGTTGATTTAGTAGGCTAGTTGATTTAGAACATTTTCATTTAGTTGATTTAGTAAGCTAGTTGATTTAGTTGATTTAGTAGGCTAGTTGATTTAGTTGATTTAGAACACTGTGTCATTTAGTTGATTTAGTATGCTAGTGGATTTAGTATGCTAGTGGATTTAGTATGCTAGTTGATTTAGTATGCACCATTTTATTGTTAATTTTTCTGTAAATGGATAGGTAGATGCTTTTGTTTTTCTGTAATAAGTTATCTTTTTGGCAAAATGTAGGTGCCAATTTAGATAAATTTGCCACTTGTTTTTTTAATCAATTATCTTAGGCAGTAGGTGCCATCGAAATGCTTTGGTAGATGGTACCTTGTCATCTAATCGTTAATCCTTTGCTCATATTGCTTTAGGAAAATGGCGCCACCACCACCACCACTATGTCGACTGTGCAAGTCAAGGTGCGCCAGCAGCCTTGCAACTGGCAAGCTATTCGGCATCTACTTCCAGCCGAGTTTTCGTCATGCGGCGGTAAGAAATTAGATGAAATGTAGCAACTATTTTATTTTTAGTGTTGGCATTACTGCATTGTGTCATTTTGCTTTTCTTACACAGATCGTCCCATGCAATGTGAGGTTGAAATTCAACAAGCTAACGGGAGACACTGTGACATTTGAGGCTCCTAGGGGGCCGTACACTATGGAGGTCGAGAAAGGACGAAATATGTCACAGATTGGAGGAGATGGATGGGCCGGTTTCCTCGCCCGCATGCGTCTTACTGGTGGTGAGTTGATCAGCTTCTCCTTCAGAGCAGAAAGACCCAAGCTGGCTGTCATTTATCTCAACCTGGTGGAAGATGATGAAGATGACGAAGATGATGAAGATGATGAAGATAATGAGGACCCACTCGATGAAGATGATGAGGACCCACTTCATGAAGCCATCATAGCTCAAAGAACAAGGCTGAGCGAGGAGGAGGTGTCCAACCTGTGGGACATAATTCCGCCACGTGCTGACTTTGTCGGGGTGCCATTCGTGACCCGACTGACAAATACCATGGTTGATCAACATGATATGGTATGTTATACTTACAAATGCAAATTATCTGATGAAATACTTAGTGTACAGTCCAATGATATGGTATGTTGTGTGGAATCTAGTCGATGATATGTTTTAGTGTAGAGTTTGATCACATGCTTATTAGTGTAGAATCTAAGGAAACTTTTAATAGTGTAGATAACCCATATGTACTTATTTGCGAGGCTATTTATTAATTGATATGTTTTTCTTATTCAAAAATTGGCAAAGAGCATATATGTGAGTTATGGTATCGAGCCTGATGAAGAAGGCTCAGCTGGACTACGCCATCGCAAGGGGCTCCACACAACTCTGTACTTACCGCGTGGACACGGACGGTCGCACACACTTAAAATCGGTTGGATGGAAGAAATTCCTCGATGGCAAGAATCTTCGTGTTGGACAGGCCATCCTAATTACTATCAGGAACACCAACTGCCCAGGCTTGAGGATGATGATTGTCTTCGACATCATCTAGAACTACATATGTGTGTGTGGCTATATCATCTAGAACTACATATGTGTGTGCCGCTATGTCATCTAGAACTACATATGATGATCGTCGTCGATATCATCTAGAACTACATATGATGGTCGCTGTTGATATGACCTTGTACTGCTTGAGGATGCATGTTGACTATGCATGAAATTGTTATCTAGTACTCCCTTCGTTCCAAATTACTCGTCGTGGTTTGAACTAAAACCACGACGAGTAATTTGGAACTAAGGAGTACTACCCAAAGAATGGTTTATGAATTTGATATCTACTAGCATTACCTAGTATCTAGTATCCAAAGGAAACCGAAGGGAAGGGTACGGGGAAAAATGATGAAAGATATAGTAGTAGCGAGGGACCGCGAAATCGCTACAACTAGGTAATAGTAGCGCGTTCACAAAAAACACTGCTGATATCGTCAACAGTCGTAGCGCGTGTACGGGCCGCGCTACTACTATAAGTTAGCTGTAGCGCCTTATTAGTAGCGCGGTCGCCCGCGCTGCCGCTAGCCTCAAAACCCGCGCTGCTACTAGGGTTTTCCCTAGTAGTGTACATGGACATACTCTCCCCTCTCGTTGCTATGCATCACCATGATCTTGCGTGTGTGTAGGATTTTTTTTAAATTACTACGTTCCCCAACAGTGGTATCCGAGCCTGGTTTTATGCGTAGATGTTATATGCATGAGTAGAACACAAGTGAGTTGTGGGCGATACAAGTCATACTGCTTACCAGCATGTCATACTTTGGTTCAATGGTATTGTTGGATGAAGCGGCCCGGACCGACATTACGCGTACGCTTATGCGAGACTGGTTCTACCGACGTGCTTGGCACACAGGTGGCTGGCAGGTGTCAGTTTCTCCAACTTTAGTTGAACCGAGTGTGGCTACGCCCGGTCCTTGAGCAGGTTAAAACAACACTAACTTGACGAACTATCGTTGTGGTTTTGATGCGTAGGTAAGAAGGGTTCTTTCTCAGCCCGTAGCAGCCACGTAAAACTTGCAACAACAAAGTAGAGGACGTCTAACTTGTTTTTGTAGGGCATGTTGTGATGTGATATGGTCAAGACGTGATGAGATCTAAGTTGTTGTATGAGATGATCATGTTTTGTTGAAGTTATCGGCAACTGGCAGATGCCTTATGGTTGTCTCTTTATTGCATAAGATGCAAGCGCCAAATAATCGCTTTACTTTATCGCTATGCGATAGCAATAGTTGCAAGAGCAATAGTTGGCGAGACGACCATGTAGCGACACATTGATATAGATTAAGATGATGGAGATCATGGTGTCGTGCTGGTGACGATGGAGATCATGACGATGCTTTGGAGATGAAGATCAAAGGCACAAGATGATGATGACCATATCATGTTACATATTTTGATTACATGTGATGTTTATCCTTTATGCATCTTATTCTGCTTTGATTGGCGATAGCATTATAAGATGATATCTCACTAAATTCCAAGGTATAAGTGTTCTCCCTGAGTATGCACCGTTGCGAAAGTTCTTCGTGCTGAGACACCACGTGATGATCGGGTGTGATAGGCTCTACGTTCAAATATAACGGGTGCAAAACAGTTGCACACGCGGAATACTCAGGTTAAACTTGACGAGCCTAGCATATACAGATATGGCCTCAGAACACTAGAGACCGAAAGGTCGAGCGTGAATCATATAGTAGATATGATCAACATAGTGATGTTCACCATTGAAAACTACTCCATCTCACGTGATGATCGGACATGGTGTAGTTGATTTGGATCACGTGATCACTTAGATGATTAGACGGATGTCTATCTAAGTGGGAGTTCTTAAGTAATATGATTAATTGAACTTTAATTTATCATGAACTTAGTCCTGATAGTATTTTGCAAATTATGCTGTAGATCAATAGCTCGAGTTGTTGCTTCCCTATGTTTTGATATGTTCCTAGAGAAAACTAAGTTGAAAGATGTTAGTAGCAATGATGCAGATTGGATCCATGATCTGAGGTTTATCCTCATTGCTGCACAGAAGAATTATGTCCTTGATACACCGCTAGGTGACAGACCTATTGCAGGAGCAGATGCAGACGTTATGAACGTTTGGCTAGCTCAATATGATGACTACTTGATAGTTTAGTGCACCATGCTTAACGGCTTAGAATCGGGACTTCAAATACGTTTTGAACGTCATGGACCATATGAGATGTTCCAGGAGTTGAAGTGAATATTTCAAGCAAATACCCGAGTTGAGAGATATGAACTCTCCAACAAGTTCTATATCTAAAAGATGGAGGAGAATTGCTCAACTAGTGAGCATGTGCTTAGATTGTCTTGGTACTACAATCGCTTGAATCAAGTGGGAGTTAATCTTCCGGATAAGATAGTGATTGATAGAGTTCTCTAGTCACCATCACCAAGTTACTAGAACTTCGTGATGAACATAGTATGCAAGGGATGACGAAAACGATTCCCGAGCTCTTCGTGATGTTGAAGTCGACGAAGGTAGAAATCAAGAAAGAGCATCAAGTGTTGATGATTGACAAGAGCACTAGTTTCAAGAAAAGGTCAATGGGAAAGAAAGGGAAACTTCAAGTAGAATGGCAAGCAAGTTGTCACTCCTGCAAAGAAGACAATAGCTGGACCAAAGCCTGAAACTGAGTGCTTCCACTTCAAAGGAAATGGTCACTGGAAGCGGAAACGCCCTGAATATTTGGTGGATAAGAAGGATGACGAAGTGAACAAGGGTATATTTTATATACAGGTTATTGATGTGTACCTTACTAGTGTTTAGAGTAGCACCTGAGTATTTGATACTTGTTCGGTTGCTAAGATTAGACACTTGAAACAGGATTTACAGAATAAATAGAGACTAGTTGAGGGTGAAGTGACGATGTGTGTTGGAAGTGGTTCCAAGATTGATATGATCATCATCGCACACTCCCTATACTTTCGAAATTAGTGTTAAACCTAAATATATGTTATTTGGCGTTTGCGTTGAGCATGAATATGATTTGATCATGTTTATTGCAATACGGTTATTCATTTAAAGTCAGAGAATAATTGTTGTTCTGTTTACATGAGTAAAACCTTCGATGGTCATACACCCAATGAAAATAGTTTGTTGGATCTCGATCGTAGTGATACACATATTTATAATATTGATGCCAAAAGATGCAAAGTTGATAATGATAGTGCAACTTATTTGTGGCACTGCCATTTGGGTCATATCGGTGTAAAGCGCATGAAGAAACTCCATAAAGATGGATTTTTGGAATTATTTGGTTATGAATCATTTGATGCTTGCAAACCGTGCCTTTTGGGCAAGACGACTAAAACCCTGTTCTCCGGAACAAATGAATGAGCTACTGACTTGTTGGAAATAATACATACCGATGTATGCGGTCCGATGAGTATTGATGCTCGTGGCGAGTATCGTTATTTTCTGACCTTTACAAATGATTCGAGCAGATATGGGTATATCTACTTATTGAAACACAAGTCTGAAACATTTGAAAAGTTCAAAAAATTTCAGAGTGAAGTGGAGAATCATCGTAACTAGAAAATAAAGTTTCTACGATCTGATCGTGGAGGAGAATATTTGAGTTACGAGTTTGGCATTCATATAAAACAATGTGGAATAGTTTCACAGTTCACGCCACCCGGAACAGCACAGCGTTATGGTGTGTCCAAACCTCGTAACCGCACTTTATTGGATATTGTGCGATCTATGGTGTTTCTTATCGGTTTACCACTATCGTTTTGGGATTATGCATTAGAGATAGCTGCATTCACTTTAAATAGGGCACCATCAAAATCCGTTGAGACGACGCCTAATGAACCGTGGTTTGGCAAGAAACCAAAGTTGTCGTTTCTTAAAGTTTGGGGCTGCGATGCTTATGTGAAAAATTTCAACCTGATAAGCTCAAACCCAAATCGGAGAAATGCGTCTTCATAGAATACCCAAAGTAAACTGTTGGGTACAACTTCTATCATAGATCCGAAGGCAAGATATTTGTTGCTAAGATGGATTCTTTCTAGAGATGGAGTTTCTCTCGAAAGAAGTGAGTGGGAGGAAAGTAGAACTTGATAAAGTAACTGTACCTGCTCCCTTATTGGAAAGTAGTATATCACAGAAATCAGTTCCTGTGATTCCTACACCAATTAGTGAGGAAGCTAATGATGATGATCATGAAGCTTCAGATCAAGTTACTACCGAACCTCGTAGGTCTTCCAGAGTAAGATGCGCACCAGAGTGGCACGGTAATCCTGTTCTGCAAGTCATGTTACCATACCATGATGAACCTACGAACTATGAGGAAGCGATGATGAGCCCAGATTCTGCGAAATGGTTTGAAGGCCATGAAATCTGAGATGGGATCCATATATGAGAACAAAGTGTAGACTTTGGTGGACTTGCCTGATGATCCGTAAGCCATAGAAAATAAATGGATCTTCAAGAGGAAGACATGCGCTGATAGTAGTGTTACTATCTACAAGGCTCGACTTGTCGCAAAAAGTTTTTCGACAAAGTTCAAGGTGTTGACTACGATGAGATTTTCTCACTCGTAGCGATGCTTAAGTCTGTCTGAATCATGTTAGCAAGTTGCCATATTTTATGAAATCTGGCAAATGGATGTCAAAACTACATTCCTTAATGGATTTCTTAAAGAAGAGTTGTATATGATGCAACTAGAAGGTTTTGTCAATCCTAAAGGTGCTAACAAAATGTGCAAGCTCCAGCGATCCATCTATGAACTGGTGCAAGCATCTCGGAGTTAGAATATACGCTTTGATGAGTTGATCAAAGCATATGATTTTATACAGACTTGCGGTGAAGCCTGTATTTATAGGAAAGTGAGTGGGAGCACTACAACATTTCTGATAAGTATATGTGAGTAACATATTGTTGATCAGAAATAATGTAGAATTTTTTTGGAAAGCATAAATGAGTGTTTGAAAGGAGTTCTTTAAAAGAAAGACCTCAGTAAAGCTACTTACATATTGAGCATCAAGATCTATTGAGATAGATCAAGACGCTTGATAAGATTCTCAATGAGTACATACCTTGACAAGATTTTGAAGTAGTTCAAAATGGAACAGTCAAAGAAAGAGTTCTTGCCTATGTTGCAAAGGTGTGAAATTGAGTAAGACTCAAATCCCGACCATGGCAGAAAATAGAAAGAGAATGGAAGTCATTCCCTAGGCCTCAGTCATAGGTTCTATAAAGTATGCTATGCTGTATAACAGACCTATTGTATACCTTGCTCTGATTTTGGCAAGGGAGTAAAATTTTGATCTTGGAGTACATCACTGGACAGCGGTCAAGAATATCCTTAGTGAGGACTAAGGAAATATTTCTTGATTATGGAGGTGATAAAAGACCCTGTCGTAAAGAGTTACATCGGTGCAAGCTTTTACACCAATCCAGATGACTCTAAGTCTCAATCTGGATAAATATTGAAAGTGGGAGCAATTAGCTAGAGTAGCTCCGTGCAGAGCAATGAAGACATAGAATATTTGCAAAATACATATGGCTCTAAATGTGACAGACCCGTTGACTAAACTTCTCTCACGAGAAAAACATGATCATACCTTAGTACTCTTTGGGTGTTAATCACATAGCAATGTGAAATAGATTATTGACTCTAGTAAACCTTTTGGGTGTTGATCACATGACACTATGGGTATTAATCACATACAGATGTGAATATTGGTGTTAAATCACATAGCGATGTGAACTAGATTATTGACTCTAGTGCAAGTGGGAAACTGAAGGAAATATGCCCTAGAGGCAATAATAAAGTTATTATTTATTTCTTTATTTCATGATAAATGTTTATTATTCATGCTAGAATTGTATTAACCGGAAACATAATACATGTGTGAATACATAGACAAACATAGTGTCACTAGTGTGCCTCTACTTGACTAGCTCGTTGAATAAAAGATGGTTAAGTTTCCTAGCCATAGACATGAGTTGTCATTTGATAAACGGGATCATATCATTAGACAATGATGTGATTGACTTGACCCATTCCGTTAGCTTAGGACTTGCTCGTTTAGTATGTTGCTATTGCTTTCTTCATGACTTATACATGTTCCTATGACTATGAGATTATGCAACTCCCGTTTACCGGAGGAACACTTTGTGTTCTACCAAACGTCACAACATAACTGGGTGATTATAAAGGAGATCTACAGGTGTCTCCGAAGGTACATGTTGGGTTGGCGTATTTCGAGATTAGGATTTGTCACTCCAATTGTCGGAGAGGTATCTTTGGGCCCTCTCTGTAATGCACATCAGTATAAGCCTTGCAAGCAATGTAGCTAATGAGTTAGTTGCGGGATGATGCATTACATCACGAGTAAAGAGACTTGCCGATAACGAGATTGAACTAGGTATTGAGATACCGATGATCGAATCTCGGGCAAGTAACATACCGATGACAAAGGGAACAAGGTATGTCGTTATGCAGTTTGACCGATAAAGATCTTCATAGAATATGTGGGAGCCAATATGAGCATCCAGGTTCCGCTATTGGTTATTGACGGGAGACATGTCTTGGTCATGTCTACATTGTTCTCGAACCCGTAGGGTCCGCACGCTTAAAGCTCGGTGATGATTTATATTATGAGTTTATGTGTTTTGATGTACCGAAGGTAGTTCGGAGTCACGTATGAGATCGTGGCATGACGTGGAGTCTCAAAATGGTCGAGACATAAAGATCGATATATTGGACGACTATATTCAGACTTCGGAAAGGTTCCGAGTGATTCAGGTATTTTTCGGAGTACCGGAGAGTTACTGGAATTTGCCGGGGAGTATATGGGCCTTATTGGGCCATACGGGGATAGAGGAGAGAGGTCAAAAGGAAGGAGGCGTGCGCCCCCCCTCTGGTCCGAATTTAACAAGGGGTGCAGCCCCCTTTTCCTTGTCCCTCTCCCCTCTTTCCTTCTCTCCTACTCCAACAAGGAAAGGAGGAGTCCTACTCCCGGTGGGAGTAGGACTCCCCCCTTGGCGCGCCCTCCTCCTTGGCCGGCCGCTTCCCCCCTTGCTCCTTTATATACAGGGGCGTGGGGGCACCCACCGACACAACATTTGATCTCTTGATTTCTTAGCCGTGTGCGGTGTCCCCCTCCACCATATTCCACCTCAGTAATATTGTAGCGGTGCTTAGGCGAAGCCCTGCATCGGTAGCATCATCAACACCGTCATCACGCCGTCGTGCTGATGGAACTCTCCCGCAAAGCTCTGCTGGATCGGAGTTCGTGGGACGTCATCGAGCTGAACGTGTGCTGAACTCGGAGGTGCCGTACGTTCGGTACTTGATCGGTCGGATCGTGAATACGTACGACTACATCAACCGTGTTGTGCTAACGCTTCCGCTTCCGGTCTACGAGGGTACGTGGACATACTCTCCCCTCTCGTTGCTATGCATCACCATGATCTTGCGTGTGCGAAGGATTTTTTTTGAAATTACTACGTTCCCCAACAGACATGACTGAGACACTTCTCCGGTCAATAACCAATAGCGGAACCTAGATGCTCATATTGGCTCCCACATATACGAAGATCTTTATCGGTCGAACCGTTATGACAACATACGTTATTCTCTTTGTCCATCAGTATGTTACTTGCCAGAGATTTGACCGTTGGTATCTTCATACCTAGTTCAATATAATTACCGGCAAGTCTCTTTACTCATTTCGTAATGCATCATCCCGCAACTAACTCATTAGCCACTTTGCTTGCAAGGCTTGTTATGATGTGCATTACCGAGAGGGCCCAGAGATACCTCTCCGATACTCGAAGTGACAAATCCTAATCTCGATCTATGCCAACCCAACAAACACCTTCGGAGATACCTGTAGAGCATCTTTGTAATCACCCAGTTACGTTGTGACGTTTGATAGCACACAAGGCATTCCTCCGGTATCCAGGAGTTGCATAATCTCATAGTCGAAGGATATGTATTTGACATGAAGAAAAGCAATAACAATAAAACTTAACGATCAATATGGTATTCTAACAGATGGGTCTTGTCCATCACATCATTCTCCCAACGATGTGATCCAGTTCATCAAATGACGATACATGTCTATGGTTAGGAAACTTAACCATCTTTGATTAACGAGCTAGTCTAGTAGAGGCTTACTAGGGCCAGGGTGTTTTGTCTATGTATCCACACATGTATCAAGTTTCCGGTTAATACAATACTAGCATGAATAATAAACATTTATGATGAAATAAGGAAATATAAAATAACAACTTTATTATTGCCTCTAGGGCATATTTCCTTCAGTGATGATGCGACAAAGCTTTTTATTGAAGACCACCTCATAAATAAGTGCCGAAAGATGGGCGACCCGATAGACTTCAGCGCCTCAAAGAGATGTAAAAGCACCTACCTCATCAACGTCGGCACCCACAGGCTCCACCTTGTCCCTTACAAACACCACACATAATCAATTACGGGTACCACCGACACGCTGGACTCTGGCACCTCTAGTTGCCCACATGGCTGAGACGAACGCATTGGTCATGCCTCGAAGTTAGGTGCCTGAGGGAGTCCTGGATTAGGGGGTGTCCGGATGGCCTTTCGCCAGACTCATGGACTATGAAGATACAAGATTGAAGACTTCGTCCCGTGTCCGGATGGGACTTTCCTTGGCGTGGAAGGCAAGCTTGGCGATACGGATATGTAGATCTCCTACCATTGTAACCGACTCTGTGAAACCCTAACCCTCTTCGGTGCCTATATAAACCGGAGGGTTTAGTCCGTAGGATGAACAACAATAATACCATAAGCTAGCTTCTAGGGTTTAGCCTCTCTGATCTCATTGTAGATCTACTCTTGTACTACCCATATCATCAATATCAATCAAGCAGGAGTAGGGTTTTACCTACATCGAGAGGCCCGAACCTGGGTAAAAACATTGTGTCCCTTGTCTCCTGTTACCATCCGCCTAGACGCATAGCCGGGACCCCTACCGAGATCCGCCGGTTTGACACCGACATTGGTGCTTTCATTGAGAGTTCCTATGTGTCGTCATCTTTAGGCCCAATGGCTCCTCCGATCATCAACAACGATGTGGTCCAGGGTGAGACTTTTCTCCCCGGACAGATCTTCGTATTCGGCGGCTTTGCACTGCGGGCCAATTCGCTTGGCCATCTGGAGCAGATTGAAAGCTACGCCCCTGGCCGTCATGTCAGATTTGGAAGTTTGAACTACACGGCTAACGTCCGCGGATACTTGATCTTTGACGGGTTCGAGTCACAGCCAAGCGCGCCGCACTGTCACGATGGGCATGATCTAGCACTGCCGCCGAACAGTGCCCTGTAGGCCGCACTAGTGTCCGCTCCGACCCTTAGCTCGGAGCCAACTGCGCCGATCGAGGATGGGTGGCTGGACACCACCTCGAGGGCTGCTATCTCTATGGCGATTGAGCTGAACACCAACCCTGTCCTTTGCGAAGCTCATGACTCCAAGGTGCCGGACTCCGAGCCTTCCGCGCCCCTGCCAATCGAATCCGATTGGGCGCCGATCATACAGTTCACCACCACGGACATCTTTCAACACTCTTCCTTTGGCAACGTACTGAATTTACTAAAGTCTCTCTCTTTATCAGGAGAGCCCTGGCCGGACTATGGTCAGCAAGGTTGGGATGCGGACGACGAAGAAATTCAAAGCCCAGCCACCACCCACGTCGTAGCCACTGCCAAAAGTTTAAACGACGTGCTCGATTTCGACTCCGAAGACATCGACGGTACGGACGACGATGTAGGAGACAAACATGAACCAGTACCTATAGGGCACTAGACAACCACCTCATCTCACGATGTATACATGGTGGACAAAGCTAAAGGAAGCGACGACGAGGAACAACGGGACGCCACGAGGGATCATCCCCTCGAAAAGCAGTCAAAACGGCGACGTAAGCGCCGCTCAAAGTCCCGCCTCGACAAAGACAGCAGCCATTCAGACCTAGCCATAGAGCAGGGCGAACCGGTGGATGACGAACATGATATCAAGCAACCGTCCGAACAGGACAACCTGGATAAACAATCCGTCCCCGGCAAAGATAACAGTCCGGACGATCTCACGACAAGTTGCGGATCAAGAACCTCCACAAAGGCTCGCTGCCATCGCGTAGCCTGAAAAAGCGTATGAAGCTCAAAAGAGCGGAAGATGCGCTCAGAATCAGATGGAGCAAAGTACTCAACACCACAGACAAATATGGAGATAGTCGCCGAACAAAGAGCTACCCGAAGCGAAAACTACCGCCCGAATTTGATGAGGAGGCCGTAGAGCCCCCGCAATCAAAGAACAAGGAGACCACCCGGTCGGATAGACGACCCCATGGCAAACATACAGCAGCAAACGGCGCCGCACACAAGCCGGCACGCGATCCGCACACGGATTCGCATCAAAAAGATGGCCTAGCTAGATCTATCTACGGGCCAAGAAAACAAGCTCTAGTGAGCAATGCAACACATCAAGTATCCAAATATTAGGGTACACCCAAATATAGGGGTGCCGCACAACCCCTATGTTTCACCGATGAGGTCCTGGATTATGAATTTCCAGCGGGATTCAAGCCCATAAACATAGAGGCGTACGACGGAACAACAGACCCTGGAGTCTGGATTGAGGATTACATCCTCCACATACACATGGCTAGAGGAGATGACCTCCACGCCACAAAATACTTACCCCTCAAGCTCAAAGGGCCAGCCCAACATTGGCTCAAAAGCCTCCCCGAAAACACCATTGGAAGTTGGGAAGAGCTCGAGGATGCTTTTCGGGCAAATTTTCAAGGGACCTATGTCTGACCTCCGGATGCAGACGATTTAAGTCACATAACTCAACAACCCGGAGAGTCAGCCCGAAAATTCTAGAACAGATTCCTTACTAAAAAGAACCAAATAGTCGACTGTCCGGACGCCGAAGCCTTAGCAGCTTTCAAACACAATGTCCGAGACGAATGGCTCGCCAGGCACCTCGGCCAAGAAAAGCCAAGAACAATGGCCGCATTAACAAGCCTCATGACCCGCTTTTGCGCGGGAGAGGATAGCTGGCTGGCAAGATGCAGTACCAGCGACCCAAGTACATCCGAAGTCAGGGATGAAAACGGGAAACCGCGATGCAACAAGGACCAGCGCCGGACCAAGGGAAATAGCCCGAAGAGCACGGCAGTCAACGCCGGATTCAAAAGCTCTCGGCAGAATCATAAAAAACTGCCCCTTAAGGATAATAGGGACGAGCTATCTAACTTAAACAAAATCTTGGACAAGATATGCCAAATCCACAGTACTCCCGGGAAGCCTGCAAACCATACCCACAGAGATTGTTGGGTCTTCAAGCAGTCCGGCAAACTCAACGCCGAACACAAGGGGCTCGACACACCAAGCGAGGACGATGACGAACCCCACAAGCAGAGCACCGGAAAACAAAAGAATTTCCCACAAGAAGTCAAGACAGTTAACTCACTTCACGTGACAAAAGGGAAAAATAGAGCGGCACCCATAGAGATACGCGCCATACGGCCTATCCCAGAGGAGTCCCGCCACTGGTTGTTAAAACCAATCACCTTCGACCATCAGGATTACTCTAGAAGTATCCGGAATGCAGGATGGATTGCCTTGATATTAGATCCGATAATCGACGGACTCCAATTTACACAAGTCCTAATGGACGGCGGCAGTGATCTAAACCTGCTATATCAGGACACAATCCGCAAAATGGGGATAGACCCAACCAAAATTCGCCATAGCAACACTTCCTTTCAAGGGGTAATGCCAGGCCCATATGCCCATTGTACGGGCTCTCTACTGCTAGAAGTTGTGTTTGGATCACCCAACAACTTCCGCCGCGAAAAGTTAACCTTCCACATAGCCCCATTTACAAGTAGCTACCAATCACTACTGGGACGCGAAGCTTTCGCCCGCTTTAACGCAATACCGCATTATGCATCCCTTACACTTAAAATGCTCGGTCCGCGAGGCATCATCTCCTTAAAGGGAAATATCGAGTGTTCCTCGAGTGCGGAAGATTGTGTGACTGCTTTGACAGCCACACACTAAACCGGCTTCACTAATCAAAGCACCTAAACAGGTCGACCAGACCCCGGACACGGTTAGACGTGTCTGGCGTAAACATACAAGGGCTTACTAGGCGCATACCCCCGCACTAGGGGCTCCGCGCATGTACAACAAGAGACAATAAAGCTCAATTTTATTCATTTTTTGAATTGTACTTTGTTTATTTAGTATAACGTATATTTTCGCACGATCTTTTTCAACTAAGTTCCTCTCTTTTACAGATGAACACCGTGCTACACCCGTCCAGGATAGGGCACAACGGAGACACATGCGCAGACGTGCAGTAGGGACCCGTGACAGGCATTCTTTTCAGATTAAGACCCTGCGTAAACCTTTTTTACTGTCTCTTGTTGATACACATCCCCCGGTTTCTTGCTATAACCGAGGAGGAGGCTGGCGTTTTGGCATGGGCCACGTCAGAATTGTGCGCATACCTGGACACCAGGGGCTTCTACCAAGGGTGTTGTTCGACCCGTTTTCATAAAGAGCAAATACCTTAGGGAGTGTTCGGCGTCTCGAGTTAGGCCTTATATGCATCAGCTCCGAATCATGTCTTTGGTCAAATGTTGGGTTTGCCCGGCTCCTGTGTTTTGCTGCCTTACGTTCCGCTCTATCGGCTAACGCGGCACCAGGAGAACTACTGCGATTGTGCCACGGTTCGTCCAGGCGAGCACCTCAGTAGAGAAAGCCGAAAACTGATTGTCATGATATAGCATGAGACTGGTCAACCACTTGATGACCCGCCGGAATCTATAGGATTCCTCCGCATTGACGAAGGGCCGTTTCCCGGTCAGGCACATACACGCCCCGAATTCGGGTAAGCGCAGTGCCCCTAGGGGCTATATAGTAGCCCCACTGTCAAACTCCTATGGCTAAGTGAAAGTGATAAAGCATTATAGTCTGGTTGCCTAGTTTGCTGCCCTACCACCTCCTTTATAGGACCAAGACGTTGGATCAAAATATGAAAATACGCCTTTTGCAAACACCCCCGCATTATATGCGTAATGAAGTCAAGACTGCCATCTTTCAAAGTTATATACACATATACATTAACGGCCGCACAGGAGGTAGTTTAATTCTTGAAGGCACAAGTATAAAAAGCTTTTATATTTCATCGAAACATTGTTTCAAAATAATACATGTTATTCGAACATAATATCCTTCGAGCACTGCGTCTCTATTAAACGAGCGCCTGGCAGAACTTCCTGAAAATATTGCTCGACAGGTACTCGGCTTCCGTCCGAATCCGGGGATGCAACATCGGTGGCCTTCATCTCTACCCAGTATGTCTTGACATGGGCAAGAGCCATCCGCGCACCCTCTATGCACGCCGACCTCCTCATCGCATTGATATGCGACACCACACCAAGGAACTGCTGCACCAAGCCAAAATAACTCTTTGGCTCGGGCCTCTTCGGCCACAAAAGACTCACGACATCCTTCATGGCAAGTCCGGATAACCTATTCAGCTCCGCCCATTCGGCCAAGCGATCGGTTAATGGAAGTGGGCGCTCTGGATTATGGAACTGCGACCAAAAAACCTTCTCCATTTCGTGATCCTTTTGAACTCGGAAGTGTTCGGCCGCGTCCGCGGCACTTGCCGCCAAGACCAGATAAGCATCCTCCGCATTCCACAGCCGGTCCAACTAAGCATATTTAGGATCCATGAATTTCCTCCGCAGCAGAAAGGGCTTTCAGCCCGAGATATCTCCGGCCTGACGCAGCTCCTCCTTCATAGCTCTCATCGCAGAGCGAGCATCCTTGGCCTCGGTAGTGGCCTTCTTCAGGTCGTCTTGTACCGCTCGATCTTATTTTTCAAGAAGCTTGCAGCGGTCAGCAGCATTCTTCAACTTCACGGCCATCTCGGCCATTTCATTCTTGCTTCGGCAGTGAGCAGCCTGTTCGGCTTTTAGCTCTTCGGCCGCCTTCAAGGCAGCCGCATCACTCTTTCTGGCCTGCTCCTTAGCTCGGGCGAGCTCCACCCGAAGGTTCTCCATGGCAGCGGCACCATCTGCATCAAGCATACATATTGTCAGGCACGGGCATCAAGCTCCCTTACCAGGTGTCCGCGGAGAAATTGCATACCTTGTGACTCGTTGCTCCTTCTCGAGCTAGCGTTGCTTTTCCCCGAAGAGGAGGGGGTGATGCAGCACAGTAGCGTAAGTATTTCCCTCAGTTTTTGAGAACCAAGGTATCAATCCAGTAGGAGGTCACGCAAGATGTCCTCGTAATTACACAACACGATAGCAATCGGCAACCAACGCTTAGGGGTTGTCAATCCTTCACGGTCACTTACTTAGAGTGAGATCCGATAGAGATAATATTTTTGGTATTTTTGGTATAAATATGCAAAGTAAAAAGGTAAAGGCAAAACAAAAGCAAAGCAAGTAAATAAAGTGATATAGATTGATATGATGAGAATAGACCCGGGGGCCATAGGTTTCACTAGTGGCTTCTCTCAAGAGCATAGATATTCTACGGTGGGTGAACAAATTACTGTTGAGCAATTGATAGAATTGAGCATAGTTATGAGTATATCTAGGTAATGATCATGTATATAGGCATCACGTCCGTGACAAGTAGATCGAAACGATTCTGCATCTAATACTATTACTCCACTCATCGACCGCTATCCAGCATGCAGCTAGAGTATTAAGTTAAAAACAGAGTAACGCTTTAAGCAAGATGACATTATGTAGAGGGATAAATTCATGCAATATGATAAAAAACCCATCTTGTTATCCTCGATGGCAACAATACAATACGTGCCTTGCAACTCTTTCTGTCACTGAGTAAGGACACCGCAAGATTGAACCTAAAGCCATGCACTTCTCCCATTGCAAGAACTACCATTCTAGTTGGCCAAACCAAACGGATAATTCGAAGAGACTTGCAAAGATAACTCAATCATTCATAAAAGAATTCAGAGAAGAATCAAATATTTTCCATAGATAAGTTGGATCATAAACCCACAATTCATCGGTCTCAACAAACACTCCGCAAAAAGAAGATTACATCAAATAGATCTCCACAAGAGAGGGGGAGAACATTGTATTAAGATCCAAAAAGAGAGAAGAAGCCATCTAGCTACTAGCTATGGACCCGAAGGTCTGAAGTAAACTACTCACACTTCATCGGAGGGGCTATGGTGATGATGTAGAAGCCTCCATGGTGGATGCCCCTCCCGTGAGCTCCTAACAGGCCCCAAGATGGGATCTCGTGGATACAGAAGGTTGCGGCGGTGGAATTAGGTTTTTGGCTCCTTCTCTGGTCTAATGGGGGTACGTAGGTATATATAGGAGGAAGGAGTACGTCGGTGGAGCTCCGAGGGGCCCACGAGGCAGGGGCGCGCCCAGGGGGAGGGGCGCGCCCTCCACCCTCGTGACCGCCTCGTGGCTTTCTTGACGGAGGGTCCAAGTCTCCTGGATCTTATCTGATGAGAAAATCACGTTCCCGAAGGTTTCATTCCTTTTGGACTCCGTTTGATATTCTGTTTCCTCGAAATACTGAAATAGGCAAAAAACAACAATTCTGGGCTGGGCCTCCGGTTAATAGGTTAGTCCCAAAAATAATATTAAAGTGGAAAATAAAGCCCAATATAGTCCAAAACAGTAGATAAAGTAGCATGGAGCAATTAAAAATTATAGATACGTTGGAGATGTATCAGGCATCCCCACGCTTAATTGCTGCTCGTCCTCGAGTACGTAAATGATAAAAAGAGAATTTTTGATGTGGAGTGATACTTTGGCATAATTTCAATGTAAATCTTCTTAATCATGGTATGAATATTCAGATCCGAAAGATTCAAGACAAAAGTTCATATTGACATCAAAAATAATAATACTTCAAGCATACTAATCAAAGTAATTATGTCTTCTCAAAATAACATGGCCAAAGAAAGTTATCCCTACAAAATCATATAGTCTGGTTATGCTCCATCTTCCCCACACAAAGTATTTAAATCATGCACAACCCCAATGACAAGCCAAGCAATTGTTTCATACTTTAACATTTTCAAAACTTTTTCAATCTTCACGCAATACATGAGCGTGAGCCATGGATATAGCACTATATGTGGAATAGAGTGGTGGTTGTGGAGAAGACAAAAAAGAGGGAAGATAGTCTCACATCAACTAGGCGTATCAACGGGCTATGGAGATGCCCATCAATGTATATCAATGTGAGTGAGTAGGAATTGCCATGCAACGGATGCACTAGAGCTATAAGTATATGAAAGCTTAACAAAAGAAACTAAGTAGGTGTGCATCCAACTCGATAGCTCATGAAGACCTAGGGCGTTTTGAGGAAGCCCATCATTGGAATATACAAGCCAAGTTCTATAATGAAAAATTTCCTCTAGTATATGAATGTGACAACATAGGAGACTCTCTATCATGAAGATCATGGTGCTACTTTGAAGCACAAGTGTGGTAAAAGGATAGTAGCATTGTCCCTTCTCTCTTTTTCTCTCATTTTTTTATATTTTTTTATTTGGGCCTTTTCTCTTTTTTTATGGCCTCTTTTTTCTCTCTTTTTTTCGTCCGGAGTCTCATCCCGACTTGTGGGGGAATCATAGCCTCCATCATCCTTTCCTCACTTGGGACAATGCTCTAATAATGATGATCATCACACTTTTATTTTTCTTACAACTCAACAATTACAACTCGATACTTAGAACATAATATGACTCTATATGAATGCCTCGTGATGTGTATCGATATGCAATGATTCATGAGTGACATGTATGAAAGAATTATGAAAGGTGGCTTTGCCACAAATACGATGTCAACTACATGATCATGCTAAGCAATATGACAATGATGGAGCGTGTCATAATAAACAGAACGGTGGAAAGTTGCATGGCAATATATCTCGGAATGGCTATGGAAATGCAATAATAGGTAGGTATGGTGGCTGTTTTGAGGAAGGTTTATGGTGGGTGTATGATACCGGCGAAAGGTGCGCAGTATTAGAGAGGCTAGCAATGGTGGAAGGACGGGAAAAAGTGTGTATAATCCATGGACTCAACATTAGTCATAAAGAACTCATATACTTATTGCAAAAATCTAGAAGTTATCAAAGCAAAGTATTACGCGCATGCTCCTAGGGGGATAGATTGGTAGGAAAAGACCATCGCTCGTCCCCGACCGCCACTCATAAGGAAGACAATCAATAAATAAATCATGCTCCGACCTCATCACATAACGGTTCACCATACGTGCATGCTACGGGAATCACAAACTTCAACACAAGTATTCTTTGAATTAACAACTACTCAACTAGCATTACTCTAATATCACCATCTTCATATCTCAAAACAATTATCAAGCATCAAACTTATCTTAGTATTCAACTCACTCAAAAGAAAGTTTCACATATCTTGAATACCAAGTATATTAACATTAAGCAAATTACCATGCTATTAATGACTCTCAAAATAATCTAAGTGAAGCATGAGAGATCAAGTTTCTTTAAAACAAATCCACCACCGTGCTCTAAAATATCTAAGTGAAGCACTAGAGCAAAAATTATCAAGCTAAAAGATATAAGTGAAGCACTATGAGCAAAACTATCAAGCTCAAAAGATATAAGTGAAGCACATAGAGTATTCTAACAAATTTTAAATCATATATGGCTCTCTCAAAAGGATTGTACAGCAAGGATGATTGTGGTAGACTAACAAGCAAAGACTCAAATAATATAAGACGCTCCAAGCAAAACACATATCATGTGGTGAATAAAAATATAGCTCCAAGTAAATTACCGATGGAAGTGGACGAAAGAGGGGATGCCTTCCAGGGCATCCCCAAGCTTTGACTTTTTGGTGTCCTTGGATTATGTTGGGGGTGCCATGGGCATCCCCAATCTTAGGCTCTTGCCACTCCTTGTTCCATAATCCATCAAAAGAATTCACCCAAAACTTGAAAACTTCACAACACAAAACTCAATAGAAATCTCGTGAGCTCCGTTAGAGAAAGAAAACAAAAGACTACTTTAAGGTACTATAATGAACTCATTATTTATTTGTATTGGTGTTAAACCTACTGTATTCCAACTTCTCTATGGATCATAAACTATTTTACTAGCCATAGATTCATCAAAATAAGCAAACAACACACGCAAAACAGAATCTGTCAAAAACAGAACAGTCTGTAGTAATCTGTAACTAACGCAAACTTATGGAACTCTAAAAGTTCTACCAAAATAGGACGTCCTGGAAAATTTGTTTATTGATCATCAGCAAAAAGAATAAACGCAAAATCACGTTCCTGTAATTTATTATAACTAAATTCGTGCGCGCAAAGTTTCTGTTTTTCAGCAGAATCAAATCAACTATCATCGTAGGTTATCCTATAGGTCTTACTTGGCAAAAACACTAATTAAAACATAAAACCACATCCAAACAGAAGTTAGATGGATTATTTATTCCTAAAACAAAGCAAAAACAAAAAACACAAAATAAAATTGGGTTGCCTCCCAACAAGCGCTATCGTTTAACGCCCCTAGCTAGGCATTGAGATTACGATGATGCTCATATGAAAGACAAGAATTGAAGCACAAAGAGAGCATCATGAAACACGTGATAAACGCATCTAAGTCAAACATACTTCCTATGCATAGGCATCTTATAGGCAAACAAATTATCAAGGCAAACAAAAACTAGCATATGCAAGGAGGCGGAAAGAAACAATAGCAATATCATCATAACGAGAGGTAAATTATTATCATGAAAATTTCTACGACCATATTTTCCTCTCTCATAATAATTACATGTGGGATCATAAGCAAATTCAACAAAATAGCTATCACATAACATATTCAACACGATCCACATGCATGCAAAGTTGACACTCTTCCAAGATAGTGGGATTAACATTAACTAAAGTCATGACCTCTCCAAACCCACTTTTATCAAAAATACCATAAGATTGAACATTCTCCAAATATGTGGGATCTAAAGTTGACACTCTTCCAAACCCACTTTCAATAGTATTGCAAACACTATTATCAATCTCATATTCATCATGGGGGTTAAATAAATTTTCAAGGTCATAAGAATCACCCCAATCATGATCATTGCAAAACAAAGATTTAATAGGGGACACATCAATAACTTTTAGATCTTCATCTTGATTTTCAAAGTTATTCGGTTTAGCGGCCATCTTATTAACTAAGGTAGCTTGCATATCCGAAATTTCAGCGGTCATTTTTTCAAGATGAGCAATTTGGGCTCTTACACCATCAAATTCTTTGTACATATCATCGAGCTCTTTATTCATATAACTCATAAAACTCTTTTGTTCCATAAGCTCGTTTCTAAAGAAATTATTATGCTCAAATTGCAAGACCATAAACTTCCTGATATTGTTTTCGATATCTTCTAGCCTTTTGAGGTGAAGATCACCAAAATTAGGTAAGGCCATCGCGACAAACAAGCAAACTAATACACGAGCAACAAAAAGGCAGAGGGAAAAAGAGGAGGAGATTGGGAAAGAGAGGGCGAATAAAACGGCAAGGGTGAAGTGGGGGAGAGGAAAACGAGAGGCAAATGGCAAATAATGTAATGCGAGAGATAGAGATTGTGATGGGTACTTGGTATGTTGACTTTTGCGTAAGCCTCCCCGGCAACGGCGCCAGAAATCCTTCTTGCTATGTCTCGAGCTAGCGTTGGTTTTCCCCGAAGAGGAGGGGGTGATGCAGCACAGTAGCATAAGTATTTCCCTCAGTTTTTGAGAACCAAGGTATCAATCCAGTAGGAGGTCACGCGCAAGTCCCTCGTACCTGCACAACACGATAGCAACTCTCAACCAACGCTTAGGGGTTGTCAATCCCTTCACGGTCACTTACGAGAGTGAGATCTGATAGAGATAATATTTTTGGTATTTTTTGTATAAAGATGCAAAGTAAAAAGGTAAAGGCAAAACAAAAGCAAAGCAAGTAAATAAAGTGATATAGATTGATATGATGAGAATAGACCCGGGGGCCATAGGTTTCACTAGTGGCTTCTCTCAAGAGCATAGATATTCTACAGTGGGTGAACAAATTACTGTTGAGCAATTGATAGAATTGAGCATAGTTATGAGTATATATAGGCAATGATCATGTATATAGGCATCACGTCCGTGACAAGTAGATCAAACGATTCGCATCTACTACTATTACTCCACTCATCGACCGCTATCCAAAGATGCATCTAGAGTATTAAGTTAAAAACAGAGTAACGCTTTAAGCAAGATGACATGATGTAGAGGGATAAATTCATGCAATATGATAAAAACCCCATCTTGTTATCCTCGATGGCAACAATACAATACGTGCCTTGCAACTCTTTCTGTCACTGAGTAAGGACACCGCAAGATTGAACCCAAAGCCATGCACTTCTCCCATTGCAAGAACTACCAATCTAGTTGGCCAAACTGTCATGGATTCGTCACGGCAGATGTCCTAGTGAAAGGACTTAGTCGTGGAGCCATCGCTACGTGTTTACTTGAAGGGGTTAAAGCGGACACAAAGACACGAGGGTTTATACTAGTTCGGCCCCTTCGATGAAGGTAAAAGCCTACATCTAGTTGTGATGGAATTGATGTGGTCTCGATGGCTAGGGAGCAAACAAGCTTCGCCTAGGCTCGAGTTATGGTTCTCTGTCCTGAACCGCCGCCGGGTCGTCCCCTTATATACACGGGTGACGCCCGTCGGTCCATAGAGTCCCAACCGGTTCATACTCGTATCTCGGTTGGTATCTCTCTATTCCTAACTTACAATACAAGTTATACATCAGGCCGGTTTACGGCTATAGGTTCTAAACCGACTACAGGCCTTGGGCCTTGATCTGCTTATACCACTAATGAAGTTAACCCGGCCCAAGTAGGCCGGTTTACGCCTAGTGGTAATATCCGCAACATTAGGCCCCAGATTGATTTGAACCGGTTCATGTCAATCTTTCACAAAATCTGGTGTCTTGAACATCTTCGAGTAATTGGTAAACCGCCGTGTCATCATCATTTCTGGTTGCTGTAAACCGGCATGACGTCATCATGAATTTTATCATTTATAACGCCCTCTTTTAACAATAGCTCCTGGATCCGCGCGCTTGACCTAACTCTGTTGCCTTATAAATAAGACCGAAGGGTCATCTCCTTTCTTTTCCCCTCGTCTCTTCTTCTTCGCCTTCCTCGCCGCCAGCCTTTGAGCTCCGCCGCCGCCGTCGACTCTCGCTTCGTCTTGGGCCGCTGCATCAACCTGAGCGCACCAGAGCATTGCGGTATCCTTCTGCATCTTCTCCGTTTCCAGTAAGCTTTCTCCACTTCTTGACCTAGATCTGTTCTTAGGGTTCCATGTTCGTGCTGTGTTCGTCACTTGTTCATACTTGTACTCCGAGTCTTGAATGAATCTGTGAACCTCCGCTATGTTCAGTAGTAATCTTTAAACATCCGCCTGTAATTTCTCATCTAAGTCCATAGATCTCACGCATATACCCGCTCAATGGTTCACTTCCGTTCTGCCTTACTCTTCGGAATATTTCTGTTTTTGTGAGCTTGCTGTAGATCTGCGGCTGTAATAAGATCTTGTGAAATCTATTTCTGTATACTTAGCTGTCCACAACTTAAATTGCTTCTGATGCTTAGGTCAGGCGGTTTAACGTTACCATAGAGAAAAATTTCTAAACCGGTATATACCATTAGTCCCCTGGTTGAACCGCTAGAACCCTTATGATGTCGCATTGTAGAAGACCGGTTTATTGGTATTGTCTCCGGTTTACCATTGCTTAGATCAACACCTTCTTTTATCCAACATATTCTTGAACCGGATCACCTATTTCTTGTAGATCTCACCATGGCCAAACAAGTATATGAGTGCAATTGGGTTCCCTCTCGCGTCACTGAATCTCAGTTGGATGATCTAGTCCTGATCGGTGCTTTAGATAACAAAGATACGATCCACTGGAGGGTTCCTGGAAATGAATGTCCTCCCACACCTCAAGAGGGAGAGGTTGTGGTCTTTGCAGATCACTTGGCCCGGGGCTTCAAACCGCCCGGTTCTAAGTTTTATCGGGATGTGTTAGCCAACTTTCAGCTCCATCCACAGGATATTGGCCCCAATTCCGCCACCAATCTATGTCACTTTCAAGTACTCTCTGAGGTATACCTTCAGGAGGAACCTTCAGTCGAGTTGTTTAGAGACCTCTTCCATTTAAACCGTCGCACTGAATTTACCGACGGCCCCAATACTGAATTGGGCGGTATGGCCATTCAGAAGAGGAAAGAAATCACTTATCCCCACATCAAACTCCATACTCACCCCAAGGAGTGGAATGCAACTTGGTTTTATTGCAAGGATACCTCCCCTGAGAATGAAAATCCCTTGCCTGGCTTCCGATCGGAACGGCTCAGCAACACTCACCCTTTTCCACAAAGACTTAGCGCCAAGGAGAGAATTAAATATGTTCCGCAACTGTCCAAGCTCCGAGCCTTTATGGCCAACGGTTTAACTGGAATAGACCTTGCACGCTGTTGGATATCATGGAGCATACTGCCTCTGAGCCGGCGCCCCGGTTTGATGTGCAAGTATACTGGTAGCGTCGATAACCCACTCCGACACATTAAAATCCAACTCTCCGACGATGAAGTCACAGATTCTGTAAAGAAGATGTTGAATGAACTGGAGCACCTCTGTGCTCAAACCGGTCTGCTTCCTTACTGCACCACCAACAAACCGCCAGCAGTAAGATTTTAGTTGCTCTATTGTTGAACCTGTTACTGCTTTACCTGTCTGACATTTAATTACTGCTGATCTAGGGTGATAATCCATTTTGGAGCAAGAAGCTTCCACAAGATAAAACGGAGAAGGCAGGGCGGTCAACCCGGCCCAAGACCAAGGTTATTAAGAAACCAGCTCACAAGAGCAAAAACACCGCTTCATCTGATCCAGCTATTGATGATGATGTGGGTAATCCGGACCTTGAGGTAGAACTTGATTCACTTGGCTTACTTTTTACACGCCTTATTGATGATGATGCTTGTCAGGACGACGCCGAAGCCAGCAATGCGGATTTTGCTGAGGTAATTATTCTCTCTTCCGATTCAGAAATCTTGCCTTTGCCAAAATTTCGCCAGGCAAACCGGAAAGTTAAATTTTCTCATCCTCTTGCTTATTTGGATCCCAAATTTCTTATGAAGACTCAGCAACATGAAGCTCGCCAAGACAACCCAAGACAGTTGCTGTGTAGTTACCTCTGCCGGTTTACCAAACAGCCCGGTTCGAAAACGCCGCTCCGAGGTCTCCGACCTTTTATTGATTTAAATCCTAAAGCGGGTTTCTTCCACAACCTCTTAATCCATCCGACCGATTATCGGTCACTTCTCATTCATCTTCCGTGAATCGTCGGCCACTTAGCTACCACCATTGAAAATAGTTCTTGGGTAAGCTAAACTGAACATATGCTTCCACTATACTGTGTAATGACTTATGCTTTTCCTTGACTCTTTGTTTTTCTTTCAGGGCCAAACCGAAACCAAGCAAGAAGGCCCACCTGGATAAAGCGGCTGAAGAAGATGTAGCCCCAGATCATGAGAAAGCGCCAGATCTTGAAGAATTTGCCCCTGAAGATATTCCCAATGATCCTCCTTTGAAAGATGATGCTATTCCCGAAGAAAGGCCTATTAACACTTCAGTCTCTACCGACCCGCCTGTCAGCTCCACCCGGATTGAGAAATCCCACAGTCCTGCTGACAAACCGACCGCACCAACACAAACCGGCGAGTCCAAAGACGATGACGTTGTGATTACCGGTGTAGGCCGCTTTGACCCCGGGAAACCTGTCACCTTAACCAAGCATACCATAAAAGAGGATTTTTCCACTCTGAACAAAGGAAAATGGGATGTTGAACTGGAGACATATGCTGCTCTGAGTGCCCAAGATCTTCATTGCGGCTATTTAAACCGGCTTTATACTAGCCGTGATTGTGAAGCTGGTCTAGTGAAGATGATGAGGGATAAATTTGAGGTAACTTACTTCTTTACTTTCTGCCATTGTGTCAATCCTCCTAGCCCCCAAGGGTCGGTTTGTAACCTTCGTCAAACCGGGACTTGAATACGATCCTCAACACTTTGAAATCCATCAATATAGCCCCCAAGAGCCGGTTTAACTTAGCATAAGTAAACTGGGGCTCCAATAAAAAACTGTCCTTAGAACATAATTTGATCAAGTAGCCATTAGCCCCCAAGTGCCAAGTTGAATACTTGTATTGAGCTTGGGACTTTGCAATCTAGTAATATATAAAAATTGAAGGTGCATTAGCCCCCAAGTATCAGTCGTATAACTTTGTTATGTGGTTGATACTTCAATTTCTTGGACCGCTTGTGTAAAACTAAACGCTGTCTGTATGCAGGCTGAGGTGAGAACCAAGGAGGACTGGATTGCCGATTTGCAGGAGATCTTGAAAACCCAACAGGCTGAAACAGACAAGGCAAAGCAAGAATTAACCAGCGCCTTGAACACCGCTGAACAGCTGAAGGAAAGCTTCAAGAAAGAGCGGGCTGATTGGGCCACTGAGAAGGCCGCTTTAACCAAAAGAGCGGAAAATGCTGAAGCTGCCCTTAAACCAGTGGTGGGTGAACTTACGGCCGTAAAACGGCAAATACACTCCATGACCGCTGCGATCTTTGGTAAGCTCCTTTTAACTTCTGTGATAATTGAACCTGTTGTAGTATAAATCCGGTTTGAGACCGTCCCTATATTGTTGTAGGCACACGCATCGGGCACTTAGGAAACGATGTGCGGAGGAAACTGAAGGCTGCCTACACCTTAGTGGAACAATTATATACCGGAGCCCAGGAGATCATCACCACAGCCTCTCATAACAACCCGGCACCTTCTTTAATCCAGGACACTCTTAATAGGTTGTCGATGCTTCCGGCCCGGATTGAGGAGCTGAAAAAATCCGCTGCTCGAACCGGAGCTATTAACGCCTTGATCCGCAAAGGCATGGGTGCGATTTTGACCACGTGGAAGCATCTCAAGGCTATCCCAGCTCAAGGAAGATGGCTCAATTTAACGAAGATGATCCGAGGGTAATAAACCGCAAAGGCGACCTCGCTTCTCAATTAGTCAAGAGGCAGACTTGATGCATTATCAAGCGCAATACAACAATTAGAACAAGCGAGTGCCTGCCCCAACTCTTGAAGCGGAGAATCTGATTCTCCAATCCGTAAGCATACTTACGCCTCGATATTGAACCGCCTTCCCGATCCATGAAGAGGCTGTTTTCCAAGCTTTAATGGGAATCGATCGACCACTGTTGATTTCAGCCAATGGGTAGAGACGAGGAAGTGAAGCGCGATGATGAGGAGCAGGCTTGAACCGGAAGCCGGTTTGGATAGCTGCCTTTGGCATCTTTCCAAAAGAACAATGATCTTATTTGGGCACCGTGTTGCCTTGTAATAGGATAGTTAATACTTCTGCATTGAATATGCCTTCGTGCATAAGTACTGAAGCGTTTGTTTGAAAAACTTCAATTCATATTTCCTGCAATCAGAAAAATTTGAACTTCGGTGGCGGTTATACCGCCAGCCGGTTTTATGATCTTGATATGTGTAACAAATAGGTGATACAAAAATACCTGCCATGTCTGGGCATGAAGCTGGCTTAGCCAAGCTTGAAGCGGAGGTTTTTATAAACCATTACCGTCAATAAAGAGGGAGAAAACAGCTCCCGTATAAACAGTACTAAATCAATACAAGCCCCCTTGTTACTCCATGATGTTAACAGGAAAAGGTAAACCGGGCATACTTCTCCAGATTAAAGGGGAATCAAATCCATCGGCTGAACCGGAAAAAAGGTGTTTGTTGACATAAAAATAAATCCAACAAAAACAAAGAACAAACAAGCCATGAAAATAACATGGAAGCAAAGGCAATGACAAAAACCGTTTGCAAAAATATGCTATACTGAGCTGATCAGATGGTGTTACCATGGTCGGACAAGACCAAGCCCCCAATAGGAGTGACAATGATTCAAGTCAGCCAGGTCCCCAAATGATTCGTGGCATATATGCCAAATCAAGAGGCGTGGCAATGGTTCGGGTTCGACCAAGCCCCCAAGTGATTTTGTGGCCTTAGGCTGATCAAGAGGCGGATCGGTTCAGACTTGACCACGCCCCTGTGATCTGGTGGTGTCGCTTATCAAAAGGTGTCGGGTTGGTTCCGACACCACCAAGGCCCCAAGTGATATATAAAAAGCAAATGTCAAGGGTAAACCGAGGCCGCTTTTAAAAACAGAGCCACTCCATGTAACCACGCATGATAAGAAAGACAGAGACCCCGCTTTAGCTGAGGCTCCAGTTTTATTATATCAAAGATAATATATATACTGTTATGATATGTACATAGATAGAGCCGATGGCTCAAGTGTAGTAAGGCCGAAGATGAGCTATGTTCCACGGCCTGTTGGTCTCCTCCTCTGATGTGCGTGAGTCTTGATGCTCTCGAATATCAATCAGATAGTACGACCCGTTATACAGATTCTTGCTGACCACGAAAGGTCCCTCCCAAGGTGGGGATAACTTGTGCATATCCGTCTGGTCTTGGATGAGTCGAAGCACCAAATCTCCTTCTTGAAAAGTTCTGGTTCTAACCCGGCGACTATGATAGCGACGAAGATCTTGCTGGTAAATCGCCGAACGGGCAGCTGCTATATCACGCTCCTCGTCCAATAGGTCCAAAGCGTCTTGCCGTGCTGTCTCATTGTCCGCTTCAACATAAGCTACCACACGAGGCTAATCGTCTTGGATATCACTAGGAGAACGCCTCGCTCCATAGACCATGAAAATGGTGTGTATCCTGTGGACGGTTTGGCCTAGTATTGATACTCCATAGCACGTATGGTAGCTCTTCAACCCAACATCCCGGTGTTCTTTTCAATGGGACCATAAGCCGGGTTTGATGCCTCGCAAGATCTCTTGATTAGCTCATTTCGCCTGTCCATTGGATTGGGGGTGTGCCATCGACGACACGTCAAGTCGGATGTGCTCACGCTCACAGAACTCCTTCATAGCGCCCTTGGATAAATTGGTACCGTTCTGTGGAAAGCCAAACCGAAAATCACCTTTTGATGAACTGCACCGCTGTTGCTGCATCACACTTGCCGACAGTGCTCCGCTTCAACCCACTTGGTAAATTTGTCAACCGCCACCAAAAGGTGGGTTTTCTTATCCTTGATCTTTTAAAAGGTCCGACCATATCCAGCCCCAAGTTGCAAATGGCCACGTTATTGGGATCATCCTCGGTTCTTGAGCCGCACATGAGCACGCCTTGAAAATTTCTCGACATCCATCACACTGCTTAACCAAGTCCTCCGCATCGACAAGATGCGTCAACCAAGAAACACGTGATTTAAACGCCTTTGCCACCAGAGACTTTGAACGGCGTGGTGTCCACAATCCCTTCATGGATTTCTCTTAAGATTTCACAGCCTTCCTCAGAGAAACACAATGTTGAAACGCCTCGATATAATCGCAATGATGCAATTCACCATTGACAATCGTCATAGACTTGGATCGCGGACTATCCGCTTAGCTAGAATCTCATCCTCCGTAACTCCCCGTTCATGTACGTAAGATAAGGAACCGCCCAATCCGAATAGCATGCAAGTGCTGCCACCAATTGAGCCTCCGGATCAGAATAGCCAAATCCGCTTCACAGGAGCTGGGTCGACGGGTTGTGCAACACGCCCGTAAAGACATTAGGCGGGACCGGTTTGCGCTGAGAACCCAACCGGCTTAAAGCGTCCGCCGCTTCATTCTTCCGACGGTCCAGATGATCCACTTGATAACCCTTGAAGCAACCTGCAATATTATCCACCTCCCGACGATATGCAGCCATGAGCGGGTCTTTAGAATCCCAAGTGCCAGACACCTGTTGAGCCACGAGGTCCGAGTAACCGAAGCACTTAACCCGGCTTAAGTTCATCTCTTTAGCCATCCAGAGACCATGGAGCAAGGCTTCGTACTCAGCTGCATTATTAGTACAAGGGAACATTAAGCGGAGAACATAACAAAACTTATCACCTCGTGGGGAAGTTAATCGACTCCACCCCGAGCCTTCCGGTTGCTGGATCCATCAAAATGAATAGTCCAATATGTGTGATCCGCTTCTCCTCTAGTGCTTGTAACTCTGTCGGTCATTGATGAAATCAACAAGTGCTTGAGACTTCACCGCCGTCCGAGGTACATACTTGATCCGTGTGGCCCAAGCTCTATAGCCCACTTGGCAATCCCGATCGCCTCCGGTTCAGATGATATCACCCAAGGGGGCTGAACAGACTACTGTGATGGGGTGCCCTCGAAAATACTGCTTCAACTTCCGGCTGGCCATGAAAACACCATAGACCAGCTTCTGCCAATGCGGATACCTTTGCTTGGATTCAATAAGCACCTCGCTGATATAATAAACCGGCCGCTGAACCGGATACTCCTTGCCTGCCTCCTTGTGTTCCACCGCAATAGCCAAGCTAACTGCCCGAGCATTGTCTGCTACGTATAATAATAGTGGCTCCTTGTCAACCGGAGCTGCAAGAACGGGCGGATTGGCTAATTGCCGCTTCAAGTCCTCAAATGTTTATCGCAGCCGGACTCGCATTTAAATTGTCTGCCTTCCTCAAAGATTTGGTACAAAGGAATGGCCTTCTCCGAGGCGGCCGATAAACCGGCTCAGTGCGGCGATTTTGCCCGCCAAACGCTGAACATCGTTGATACACTTCGGTTTAGCCAGGGAGGTAATAGCTGTAATCTTCTCCGGATTAGCCTCAATTCCTCTGTTAGACACCACGAAACCCAGTAACTTGCCTGCCGGAACACCAAAGACACACTTGGCCGGATTAAGCATCATCTTGTAAACGCGCAAGTTGTCAAAGGTTTCCTTCAAATCATCTACCAGCGTCTCCTTCTGCCTTGACTTCACTACAATATCATCCACATAGGCGTGCACATTGCGTCCGATCTGTTTATGCAGGCAATTCTGTACACACCGTTGATAGGTGGCTTGGGCACTCTTGAGCCCGAAGGGCATAGATACATAGCAGAAGGTTCCAAAGGGAGTAATAAACGCTGTCTTCTTCTAGTCCTTAACCGCCATTTTGATCTGATGATATCCAGAGTATGCATCCAAAAAACTCAAACGCTCACAACCCGCCGTGGCATCAATGATCTGGTCAATGCGGGGGAGGGCAAAAGGATCTGCTGGACAAGCCCTATTAAGATCCGTGTAATCCACACACATACGCCAAGTGCCATTTTTCTTAAGAACCAGCACCGGATTAGCAAGCCACTCTGGATGGAACACTTCAATGATAAAGCCAGCTGCTAAAAACCTGGCCACTTCCTCTCCAATGGCTTTGCGCCTTTCTTCGTTAAACCAGCGGAGGAATTGTTTCACCGGTTTATACTTAGGATCCACATTAAGAGTGTGCTCAGCGAGTTCCCTCGGTACACCTGGCATGTCGGATGGTTTCCATGCAAAAATGTCCCGATTCTCACGGATGAACTCGATGAGCGCGCTTTCCTATTTGGGATCCAGATTGGCACTGACAGTGAACTGCTTGGACGAATCGCCGGGCACGAAGTCAACAAGCTTGGTCTCAGCTGCCGATTTGAACTTCAGATCCGAATCATGCTCTGTAGTTGGCTTCTTCAAAGGGGTCATATCTGCCGGATCAACATTGTCCTTATAGTACTTCAACTCCTCCGTGGCACGGACCGACTCTGCATAAGCCGCATCACCTTCCTCACATTCCAAAGCGACCCTACGGCTCCCATGCACCGTTATTGTCCCCTTGTAACCCGGCATCTTGAGCTGCAAGTAGATATAACAAGGCCGTGCCATGAACTTGGCATAAGCCGGCCGCCCAAACAAGGCGTGATACGGGCTCCGGATCTTCACCACCTCAAAGGTTAGCTTTTCCGACCGGGAATCGTGCTCATCCCCAAAAGCCACATCCAGGGCTATCTTACCAACAGGATACGCAGATTTGCCAGGCACCACACCATGGAACACCGTATTAGATGGTCTGAGATCCTTGTCTGTTAGACCCATGCGACGGAATGTCTCATAGTATAGTATGTTAATACTGCTCCCTCCATCCATGAGTACCTTGGTGAATTTATAACCCCCCACCTGAGGGTCTACCACTAATGCTAGCTGGCCCGGATTATCAACCCGGGGCAGGTGATCCTCTCTGCTCCACACGATAGGCTGCTCTGACCAGCGTAAGTAACGTGGTAAGGCCGGTTCAACAGAATTCACCGCTCGCTTGTGAAGTTTTCGGTCGCGTTTATCCAAGCTAGTTGTGAAAACATGATATTGCCCATTGTTCAACTGTTTTGGCTGGCTCTGATAACGCGACTGCTGCTGCAGCTGCTGCTGCTGGCCGTTCTGATTATTCTGGTTGTTATGACCGCCCTGATTGAGACCTGAACCGGAAGCTCCATCGTGACCCGGCCCATGGAAACCGGATCCTGAACCGCCACCTGACCCGTGGTCATACCGGAAGGCATTAGAGTTTTTAAACTCCTGCATAATATAACAATCCTTCCAAAGATGGTTAGCCGGCGCCTCCTTCGTCCCGTGCTTTGGGCAAGGCTGATTCAACAAATAATTCAAACGGTTTGCGTTAGGATTGGGAGCCCCATTACGATTTGCCGCTTTACCTCTGCGCCGCTGCCCCCTGTCCTGTGCATTAGTTTTGGCCACAAAGTCCATGCTGCCATCCGCCTTGCGCTTGCCTCCGTTTCCATGACCCGCTGGTTTGTACTGTTGCCCCTTGGAGTTGCTATTCTTCTTTCCCTTCCCTGCTTCATCATCATCAGTCTCGGGATCCTTGGTACTGTCCGAATCAGCATACTTCACTAAAGCGGCCATGAGAGTTCCCATGTCATTATAGAAACGCTTCATGTGTCCCAATTTCAATTTTAAAGGCTTAAACCGGCAGTTGCCTTCCAGGGTTAAGATCGCAGAGTCAGCATTGATCCTGTCAGACGAGTGCAAAACTTCCGAAACACGGCGCACCCAATGGGTCGTTGATTCTCCGTCCTCCTGGACACAAGCCGCCAGGTCTACTATGGACTTGGGCTGCTTACATGTATCCTTGAAATTCTGGATAAACCGGGCCCGCAACTGGGCCCATGAGCTGATAGAATTGGGCGGCAGGCTCTTCAACCGAGTATGAGCCGTGCCTTCAAGCATCATGGTGAAGTATTTTGCAAACGCGGTCTCATCCACATCTAGCATCTCCATGGCCATCTCATAACTCTCTACCCACGCTTCGGGAGATAAATCAGCGGTGTAATCGGCACCTTGCGCGGACCCTTGAAATCTTTGGGCAGGCGCACATTGCGTAAAGTGGGGATTAAACACGGCACTCCCAAAGCGGATGCGACTCCTGGTCCGGTGAAGGTGGTAGGACGAATCGGTGTAAGTTGACCCGCATCATTACAGGCTGGTAACTCGCCTCCTTCGCGTGCGGGCCCGTCCACCACATCCTGAGCATCGCGAACTCCACCTGCTGGGTTATTGCCACGGGCCGCTTCACGGCCTCGCGCATTGCTTGATATGGCCGGTTCATCCATGCACCTGCTATACCTCCGGCTCGGACGGGGCGTGGAGTGAATTCGATCACGGCTGTACGAATATGCTTCCTGCTGAATCTGCGCGGTCCGGAGAAGCTCCTTAACCCGGCGCGTCTCTATTGCTTGCGGAGAATCCCCTTCGACTGGGATAGCCTCTAATCGCGCGGCGGTTGCAACAAGGTTATCCATAGGATTAGAATAATGACCCGGGGGCGTCTGGACCGGCAAAGGAACCACAATGTTCTGTTGAGGAGGTTCCATCAGGCGAGGTTGGACCGTCGCCCCTGGTCCTGGTGCCTCAATCCGGTTTGTCTCCTGTGCTCGCGGCGGATTCTTGGGTCCAGCTCACGGAGTGTGAAAGAGATTTCGGGTTAAACCCTAACGGCGGGCGTGATCGTGCTTCCACTTTAAGACCTCCTGTGATGCGTTCGGTCAAGCATGAGCTTATAAGCACTGGCGTCCAAAGCTGCCGCTCTGCGGCCATCCTGTCTTTTTTCGCTGCTAGATCCGCTTTGGCTTGCACAATCTGCTCTCTCACCTTTGCAATCTCGCATTTTGGGCCTCTGATCCGCCGGATTGTCCTCGCCATAAGCGCAGCTAGTGCATCAAACAGATCAGATAGAACTTGAACCGGCGGGCGCACAAGGCCTCCTGCCCCTGCTGCCGCTGCCGCTGCTGATCCGGAGAGCATCGCTGCGGCGGTCGAAGAGTGATTCGCCGCCTGTGTGCCGGCCATGAATATTCCAACCCGGTTGACCTGGCCTGGGGGGTCCAGAATACTGTCGCCATCGGAACAACCCCTAACTTGATCGTCTTGCAACTGGTATAGCGATTCGGTCTCTCCGGTTGAGGACACGTCACCAGAATAGACGACGGTCTCGCTACCGTGTTCTGATCCGTCCTCACGCTCTCCTCCGTGGATGACTCCAACGAAGACACGCTTCACGGCCGGTTTAACCTGGGTATATCTCGCACGGTGAGCCGTCTCGATGAGGTCGATGTAGATGTCCGGCTCAGGTCCAGGCTCACCGATCTTGCCGATGAAAACGTGTATGCCACCAAAGGGGACCCGGTACCCGTACTCGACCGAATCGGCCTCGGGACCCCATCCTGCGTCGTCGATGTAGATCCTGCCACGACGACTCTTGGTCATCCGGCCCACAACACAGCCTTTGAGTCCCTTGAGCTTGCCCTCCAAGATCGTCAAACCATCGTGCGATGGCCCCACGGTGGGCGCCAACTGTCGTGGATTTGTCACGGTAGATGTCCTAGTGAAAGGACTTAGTCGTGGAGCCATCGCTACGTGTTTACTTGAAGGGGTTAAAGCGGACACAAAGACACGAGGGTTTATACTAGTTCGGCCCCTTCAATGAAGGTAAAAGCCTACGTCTAGTTGTGATGGAATTGATGTGGTCTCGATGGCTAGGGAGCAAACAAGCTTCGCCTAGGCTCGAGTTATGGTTCTCTGTCCTGAACCGCCGCCGGGTCGTCCCCTTATATACACGGGTGACGCCCGTCGGTCCATAGAGTCCCAACTGGTTCATACTCGTATCCCGGTTGGTATCTCTCTATTCCTAACTTACAATACAAGTTATACATCAGGCGGTTTACGGCCATGTGTTCTAAACCGACTACAGGCCTTGGGCCTTCATCTGCTTATACCACTAATGAAGTTAACCCGGCCCAAGTAGGCCGGTTTATGCCTAGTGGTAATATCCCCAACACAAACCAAACGGATAATTCGAAGAGACTTGCAAAGATAAGTCAATCATACATAAAAGAATTCAGAGAAGAATCAAATATTTTCCATAGATAAGTTGGATCATAAACCCACAATTCATCGGTCTCAACAAACACACCGCAAAAAGAAGATTACATCGAATAGATCTCCACAAGAGAGGGGGAGAACATTGTATTGAGATCCAAAAAGAGAGAAGAAGCCATCTAGCTACTAGCTATGGACCCGAAGGTCTGAAGTAAACTACTCACACTTCATTGGAGGGGCTATGGTGATGATGTAGAAGCCCTCTTTGGTGGATGCCCCCTCCGGCGGAGCTCCGGAACAGGCCCCAAGATGGGATCTCGTGGATACAGAAGGTTGCGGCGGTGGAATTAGGTTTTTGGCTCCTTCTTTGGTCTAATGGGGGTACATAGGTATATATAGGAGGAAGGAGTACGTCGGTGGAGCTCCGAGGGGCCCACGAGGCAGGGGGCGCGCCCAGGGGGAGGGGCGCGCCCTCCACCCTCGTGACCGCCTCGTGGCTTTCTTGACGGAGGGTCCAAGTCTCCTGGATCTTATATGATGAGAAAATCACGTTCCCAAAGGTTCCATTCCGTTTGGACTCCGTTTGATATTCTGTTTCCTCGAAATACTGAAATAGGCAAAAAAAACAACAATTCTGGGCTGGGCCTCCGGTTAATAGGTTAGTCCCAAAAATAATATAAAAGTGGAAAATAAAGCCCAATATAGTCCAAAACAGTAGATAAAGTAGCATGGAGCAATCAAAAATTATAGATACGTTGGAGACGTATCACTCGTCAAGCCGCTTATTGACAATCGCGATGTCGGCATCCGCCACGTCAAATTGCCGATTTAGTTCGGCAAATTCATCAGTCCAGCTAGCCACCGGACCCTTCGCCACCTATGCAGGAAGGGCAACATATTATACCTGGGATTATGATCCTCGGTGCGCTGTCATTTCCGACAACACACCGAGCCTCAGGGGCTACTATCTACACAGGGCACATCTTATCACTACTAGGGAAAACCCTAGCAGTAGCGCGTGTTTTGTGCCCACTAGTAGCGCGGGAAGCCGCGCTACTAATAAGGCGCTACAGCTATTGCTTAGCAGTAACGTGTGCCATCACGCGCGCCTGCTAGTACAAATAGCTGCAGCGCTTGTCCTGCATCTGCCATCGCTAAGGTATCTACTTGCAGCGTGTTTTCTTTCCATCGCTACTAGTATTTTTTTTATTTTTAGTGTATTTATGCGCCATCATACAAATATTGGTACAATACCAGCTGTTATGAGGTTTACATCATTATGTCCATAACAGTGTATTAAATGAAGGTGGATTAGGTTCAAGTGGAGGCAATATGTGGTGCATGTCAAAAGTATACTACTAATCCAAACTTGATCTAGTTTGAATTAGTAGTACTTTTGATGTGCACCTCATGTTGCCTCCACTTGAATCTAATCCGCCAGCACAAGATATTTAATCATCATCATGGTCATTACCACCAACAGTATTTATTTAATCACCACTAACACTAGCTAATAATAATCATCATAGTCATTTTTTTTTGAGGAATTGGACAGTGGGAGAGGCTCCCACTGTTTTTGTATTACTCAAAAGCAGAGTACAATGTACATGGTGTTTTTACATGGCATCCTACCTCCACCTTTGGAGGCAATGGCTACTACTATTTTTTATGGGGCAATCAAGGGGTTTCTAAGTTATTTACAAAAGAGAGAATGAAGTCTCTCACATCATCTCTGGTTCTATGTTGTAGCAAGGCAAAGTCATGTTTGAAACGTTGGAGCCATGATAGAATAGTTGGTGGGATGCTTCTGAAATGTTTGTTATTCCTCTCTTTCCAAATGCTCCAGGCCGCTTGAAGGAAAACATCCATGAACATGGGACTGCTCCAATCATGAGCTGCCATGCTGATCCACCGAAGCCTTGAACCAGTTTGCTGCCAAGTTATCCCTAGAATGGACCAACATCGTTGGCTAAAGGGGCACTGGAATATCATGTGTTCAACAGTCTCTTCAATTTGCTGGTCACAGAGAAGGCAGTTGTAATCGTTTCCAATATTGTAGTGTCTCCTCTTTAGCATGTTGCGCGTGTTTAAGCGGTCAGAGAGAAGGAGCCACCCAAAGACCTTAATCTCGAGCGTTGACCTAGCCGCCCAGAGCCACTTGTATGATTGGTGTACGTGCACATCTCGGAAATAAAATTTGTAGTATTTGATCGCCTTAAAATCCACTGAGCCCCAACAGTAGGTCCAGTTGTCATGGGGGTTCGAATCAGTAGCGTTGCCAACATGCCCCACCTCTTGCTGGAGGTCACGGAGTTCTTGCATTGCTTGGACTGAGAGTGGTAGGTGAAACGTTTCATGCAGAGACATGGATCCCAGGAAATCTTTAACCGAAATTTCTTCATTCTTTGCAAAGGAGAAAGCGCGCTGGTACTTTTCATCTAGACAGGCGTCGAGCCACAGGTCTTTCCACATGAGCACTGTAGCTCCATCATGCACAATGGCTTTGGAAATCCCTCTGTAAATCAGTGTGAGCTTGAGAACATCTCTCCACCAGAATGATCCGCATGGTTCCATGGCATGTGGGATTTTATTTGTATAGTATGTGGTCCACACAAGCTCCACCCAAGGAACATCGAGCCTGTTGTAGAATTTATGCAGATATTTGAGAAGGAGGGCATCGCTTTGTACTCGTAGGTTGATTATACCAAGGCCTCCACACTGTTTAGGTCTACACACCATACTCCAGGCCGCAAGGGAATTGCATTTGTCTCCATGTTCTGTCTTCTTTGTCCATAAACACTTCCTTCGCAGTTTATCAAGCAGTTCAATTATCTTTGGTGGCAATCTTAGAGTGCATAAAGCAAAGATGACTAGTGAAGTGATCATGGTATTGAGTAGAGATAGCCTGGCTCCATATGACATCAAGTCCAGAGTGCTTGACATCCGACGTTCCATTGTACAAACAAGCGGCATTAAATCGTGAACTGAGGGCTTGGTTGTCCCGAGAGGTAGCCCTAGGTAAGTGAAGGGCATGGAACCAACATTACATCAAAAGATGTTGGAGAGCTCATTGTAGCAGGCAGCCTCACAGGTGATTGGGATAAGTGTGGACTTGTGGAAATTTATCTTGAGCCCAATAGAGTCAGCGTAGTCAGTGAAAATGCTTTTGATTGTGCGGGCTTGGACCGGGCATGCAGGAAGAAGAATGAGCGTGTCGTCCGCGTATTGTATCACAGGGTAGTCGTGTTGGTTCTCTCTGGGGAACGGTAGCTGGATTCGGCCATGTCTGAAAGCGTCATTGATTGCGGCCTGTAAGAGGTCAGCCGCCAATACAAAAATCAATGGAGAGAAGGGGTCACCCTGTCGAACACCGCATTTACAGTTGAATTGACGACCCGGGACTCCGTTTAGAAGCACCGCTGACTTGCCAGAGGAGAAAATGCATTTTACCCAATTGAGCCATCTGTCATCAAATCCCATATGCTGCATAATCATAAGCATGGCATCATGTTCAATCGTATCAAAGGCCTTTGCGAAATCCAGTTTTAGGAGGATGATCCTTTCCTTGGAGGCTTGACACTGATGGATATATTCGAACGCCCAGACGAGACAGTCCTGTAGTGATCTGCCTTTTAGGAATCCATATTGGTTTCGATGAACGATTTTAAGAATGAGCTTTTGTAGTCGGTTGGCAAGTAGTTTTGTGAGAATCTTGAGACAACAATTCAACAGAGTGATTGGTCTAAAATCAGAGACACTCTCTGGAGAGCGAACCTTAGGAATGAGTGTAATAAACCCCTCATTGATGCTTTCAAGATTTAGGGTCCCCTCATAGAACTGATTGCATAGATCATAGAAGTCGTTCTTAATAATATGCCAGCATTTTTTGATAAGGATACCAGAAAAACCATCTGGTCCCGGGGCTCGGTCGGTCGGCATTTCATTGACGATTATATCTATGTCCTGCTGTGTGAAGGGGACAGTAAGTGTCTCCAGTCCCTCAACTTTTTTGATGATGTCATGGAGGTTGAATTTCATTTGGAATTCACCTGATTTCCCCAACCGCTCTTTAAATGTATGATAAATGATTGCCTCTTTACCCGCGTGATCATCAACGACCGAACCATCCGAGAGTTTGAGTGTTGGTATGGTGTTTCGTCTGTATCTCTCCGATGCCAGAGCTTTTAGAAATTTAGGGTCTTCATCTCCAAATTTGATCCAACGGATAGTGCATCTTTTTTGCCAGTACTGTCGTTGATAGCCCAATAGCCGAAAGAGGTGCCTTTTCAGGATTGTCCTGAAGTTCTGCTCTGGTGTGGAGAGGGCTCTAATGTTTTTCAGCTCATCAAGATTGGCTAATGCAAGATTTGAATTGTCGATTGCCACTGTTAGTTTAGAGATTCTTTTACTCCACCGCTTCAACTCATATCTGAGTGCTTTGAATTTTCTGGCTAGCAAAGTGGCTGCATTTGAGTTATTCTTGAACGTTCTTGACCAGACCGATTGGACCAAGTCAAAGAAACCCGGATGTTCAGTCCAATAGGATTCGAACCTAAAGATTTTGCTTCGTGGAATGGATGTTTCAATTTTCACCACACACGGGATATGATCAGAAACTGGTTTTCCCAAGGGCACCACTAAGGTGTTGGGGTATGAAGATGTCCAATTGTTAGAAGTGAGGAACCAGTCTAGCTGTTCGAGCAGTGGATCAATCTGCATATTACTCCATGTGTAAGCCCTGCCCTTGATTGGCAATTCAATTAGCTGATTCGATCGAATAATGTCGTTGAAGGTGATCATGTCATTTGGATTACCTCCAGGCAATGAAGTTTAGCTTCAAAAATAATGTATGGAAAAGAAGCAATGAGGATAAAAAGTAAAAATCTTACCATCCTTCCTAAATGGATGTGACCGTAGTTCATTACGAACACTATTGGTCGCACATTTTCAGTACTAAGATTTCTAAATGCAGGAAGAAAATTTGTCTTGACAGTATCAAGATCCTCAAGCCATGAAACATAATGACTGTGCTCCTCGCAGTTGAGTTCAGCCCTAGGACAGTATACGGTCCTGTCTACCAAGCGTTGGACATGTTTGCTTGCACGGAAATAAGGTGACAATACAAATTAGTTGTCAACTAATTTTGAATAAACAATATCAAAGATATAAATATGGTTGAGAAACTTACATAATGGTATAACTGGAGGCATTTGCACATTGACCCAGATGTCGGTATTACCTTCAATATCATCTTCCGGACGAATATCAAAGGTGATAACCATATCAGGCTCAAATGCATAGTCTTGCATAGTGCTCGCCATGTTTTGCATCCAAAATAGGTGTAGTCGTCTGAATTGTATAACTTCGCATGGAAAATATAACCATGCTCGGTCTTCAAGTAAACTTTCTTTTCCTCCATACTATGACTGAAACCTATCTTATCCAATACAAAAACACTTGCATGGCAGGGGATACGCTAGTAGAATAGTAAAAGAAAAATATAAGTTGAAGCAAATGAAGCAGATGTCATGCTTAATTACGAAAAAAGACTTGTCGTTGTGACTTACTGTATCCACTTCGAAGTTCTCGTCCAGCTTGATGCTGAAGCGCCTATCATCATCTAGGAAGATTCCGTCGCACAGGCCGCGCTCGTCTTCGCAGTATTTGCAAATACCGAAATCCTTCTCATCGTCAGACATTTCCTATGTTCATAGTTAAAACATTAATTGAAAATCGATCGAAGACAACTACCAAGATACTCAACACACAAATCCGGGGCACTCGATATTTCCGACATATTCTAGCCAAAATTCACGGAAAAATCCGGCATGACCTTTGCTAAAATAGGACATATCGAATGCCTGAAATTTGCCGGAACGGAAATGAATCAACACTCCGGCAAAACATAGGCCACTCGAAGGTATAACCTGCAAACATGACCGGCCACTTGGATATTGAGCAACACAAGATATACATTTCAAAATATCTTATAGGACTCAAATTAGCATGCATTCAATAAGCAAAAGTAGATCATCTCATGCGTCAGTACATCGTCGAATATTATCACTAATACATCACGAATAGTGTCATACATATAACATCACTAATACAACTAAAACTCTAGCACATGACGGGTATCGGCGGGCGGTGGACACCACAGAGAAGGCACCATCACGGGATCATAGCTCAAGTGAGATCCCGGAGAACCTGCCGGTATTTGAGAACGGCTGTGCTCCAACGCAAACAAGTAGCGACGGACGCGCGCGTCCTCCTCCTCGACATGGTGAAGCACCACCTCCATGGAGTCCTCGAGCATCTGGATCGCCATCGCCCACGCGACCGCCACCAAAGAAGGTTGGTCAACGATAGGCTGGCTGCTCACCAACCTGCGCCCCGGTGGTAGCGCCTCCAGTACCACCCAGCGGAGCCCAGTCCGGACATGGCCGATCTGGTCAAGCAGGTGTCATCCTCCGCCGACTCGGCAGCGAGGATGCGGGATAGGCATCGCCCACGTCGAGGCGGGAAAAATTGCTTTAACTAAAAATAGAAACAAGTTCTTACTAACTAGTTCTATTAATTCAAATAGTTCTTACTAAAAATAAACTTACTATAAATAAAAATATTCTAGTACCTAATTAGTACCTAATTCTTACTAACTAATTAGTACCTAGGAACTACTGCCCTAATTACCATCTAAGTAATTAACTAACTAGCACTAAAAATAGCCTAGGGTTCATACTAACTAGCACTAAATAGCTAGGGTTCATACTAAGCAGAGAAGAGGGATCGTAAGGGGAGAGAGGGATCGTAAGGGGAGAGTGCTTACAAAGGGAGGGGAGAGAGATGGGGACGGGGGAGACGGTGGCACCGAGGCGCGGCGAGGCGGGGTCGGGGGAGACGGCGGCGAGGCGGGTCGGGGAGGCGGCGGAGGCGGGTCGGGGAGACAGTGGAGGCGGGTCGGGGAGACGGCGGCGAGGCGGGTTCGGGGAGGCGGTGGCAAGGCGGGTCGGGAATTGGGGAGGAAGCAGAGGAGAGGGAATCAGGCCACGCGTGGGGGTTAGGTGAAAATAGCTTTAACTGTAGCGTGGGAAGGAAAACGCGCTGCTGCTAAAATCCGTAGTAGTAGCGTTGTTCGTAGAAGAGCGCTACTACTATACCCAGCACGCCGGGAACGGTGTGGCAATTATAGTAGTAGCGCTTTCTGTTTGGGCAGCGCTACTGCTAAGATGCTAACTGTAGCGCGGTTCTGCCAAATGCGCTACTGATAAGTAGCAGTAGCGCCTCATTTTAACAAGCGCTACTGGTAACATTCTGTGTATAAGGTTTTCCCTAGTAGTGTATATGCGGAACTGTCAGAAGGTACATCATTTTGCATACCTCAAAACCTGTCAGTAAACTTCTGACGGCTTCGTGCAACCCGCTCTCAGCGGATGAAATCCTTTCAATCACAGTACCCATTAATGCACGGTGATCTTCTGAGATAGACGCTCGCCCGAGCAGATCACTCAGCTCCTCCGACCGTACACCAGGTGGTGCCGGACTGGTTCGATGGCCTTTTTCGAAGGCCGGACGCGGAGGGCTTTGGAGGGACATACGACCGCCTTCCGGCACCGCTGGACTCAGAGAAACCCTCCGCAACGACACCTCAGGATCGCCCGCCTTGCAAGACGGTACGACAGGGGGAGGCATTTCGCTCTCTATCATCTCCGGACGAAGATCACCCGAAGATGAGCTCCGTCGAGAAGGGCTGAGATCCGAACTACAAGGTAAAATTTCGGTTATCTTCATCAGAAATAAGGCAGGGATATCCTTTATTTTAACTCCCGTTTTTACTTATGGCTCGGTGGAGGGTTGATCCCCTTGGGGGCATAATGCGGCCGAGGCATCTCTTGGCGCAGGACCCTCTGACGAAGATTTCTTCCCCCGCTTTGAGACCATAGTCTCCGGGTCTTCAAGGCGGTCCTCTTCTTCCCTTGGAGGGAGGGATTCTCGATCCCCCCTTTCCTGACAGCCTCCTTCGCGGAGGCGGTAGCTTCCTCGTTCCCCTTTCACCTTCTTCCGAAGGCGCAACCTCCAGCATCCTGGTTAACACGGGATCCGGCATGGTCTCAGGGAGGGGGCCCAGACACCTGATTAACTTTGCTTTTGCTATCCACTCCTGTTCAAGGGACAACTCTTTTGAGGGAAAATTCATGATAAATATGGGATAGCATGTCCGGGTACGGGGCTAGTTACTTGAGTATCCGGGCGATTGCAGTTCAGACCTGTGTCCTCGGTCAGGTCCAGACACATCGCTTGTGATCCAAATAAAAGCTTGTACATCTCCACGGGCGTTGCGCCCATAAAATGTTGGAGAGCTCGTGGTCCCTCCGGGTTAAATTCCTACAGGCGGAGGAGGCGACGTTTGTAGGGCAGGGTGCGATGAATCAGCATGACCTGCGCTACTACGGCCAGAGTGATCTCTCTCTAGGAGATTTTGAATGCGGCCCTGCAACAAAGGCACGTCTTTGGACGGTCCCCAGTCAAGTCCTTTATTAACCCATGACGCCAGCCGCGGTGGAGGACCCGAGCGAAAGGTAAGTGGCGCCACCCATTTGGTACCCCTAGGAGCTGTGATATAAAACCACTCTTGTTGCCATAGGCTGAGCTCCTCTTGAAAAGAGCCCTCGGGCCACGGAGCATCAACATTTTTGCTTATAACAGCCCCTCCGCACTCTGCCTGCTGCGCCTTGATCATCTTCGGCTCCACCTTGAAGGTCTTGAGCCACAATCCGAAGTGAGGGGTAATGCGGAGGAAGGCTTCACATACTACAATGAACGATGAGATGTGGAGGATGGACTCCGGATCCAAGTCATGAAATTCCAACCCATAGTAAAACATGAGCCCCCTCACGAAGGGGTCCGTCGGGAAGCCTAGTCCCCGAAGGAAGTGAGACACGAACACCACGCTTTCACCAGGCTTGGGAGTGGGAATAACCTGCCCTTGGGCAGGCAACCTATGCGAAATTTCGCCGGTTAAATACCTGACATCTCTTAGCTTTAGCACGTCTTCTTCCGTAATGGAGGAAGGCATCCACCGGCCTTTCAGGTCGGAGCCGGACATCATCGAAGGTCCGAAGCGCCTGAATCTAGAGCTTTGAGTGTTTGAACTCAAGGCGAGGGGCGGATTCGATTGAGATTGAAAGAAGGGAGTGGAGCCTTGGTCTCTTTATAAAGAGGTTGAATACCAAGAGCCTTCCCCGTGACCGTTTGGGACTCGCCTTCGATAGAGGAGACGTGCCAACGGGCACGGTTGGGTTACCCACGCCCGTATTGATGAGAATCCTGGAATAAGGGGACACGATCTCTACTTTGACAAGACGTGCCAAAGAAACCGCCTCGCTAAACGTGCTGAGGTGGGACAGTAAGAATGATTCGAATAAAGGCTTGGCCATGGTGTGATGCCACGCCATGGAATACGTCAGCAGATTGAAGTTGTGTAAATATTATTCTCTCTACGGTGGTATGTGGAATTTATTTTGCAGAGCCGGACACTACCCTTGTGTTCAAAATCTTCTATGAAGTATTCGGATGAGGAACCCGCCTTGCAATGCCGAAGACAATATGCGCGCCGGACTCGTCGTCATTGAAGCCTGGTTCGAGGGGCTCTTGAGGAGTCTGGATTAGGGGTGTCCGGATGGCGGACTATAGCCTTTGGCCGGACTCCTAGACTATGAAGATACAAGATTGAAGACTTCGTTCCGTGTCCGGATGGGACTTTCCTTGGTGTGGAAGGCAAGCTTGGCGATACGGATATGTAGATCTCCTACCATTGTAACCGACTCTGTGTAACCCTAACCTTCTTCGGTGCCTATATAAACCGGAGGGTTTTAGTCCGTAGGACGAACAACAATCATACCATAGGCTAGCTTCTAGGGTTTAGCCTCTCTGATCTCGTGGTAGATCTACTCTTGTACTACCCATATCATCAATATCAATCAATCAGGAGTAGGGTTTTACCTCCATCGAGAGGGCCCAAACCTGGGTAAAAACATCGTGTCCCTTGTCTCCTGTTACCATCTGCCTAGACGCACAGTTCGGGACCCCTTACCCGAGATCCGCCGGTTTTGACACGGGACAGTGCCAAAGCACCTACCTCATCAACCTCGTCACCCACAGACATCACCTGCCCCATCTCCTTCAAAAGCACCATTGAAAGATGTGAAGTGGGCTCGCTATAACGCTCCTGCAGCTCAGGCATAATCTATAGCACTGGAGTCATGACCTCGACGATGACTGCACTCCCAGAGGCAGTCAGTAGGACATGCCTCGACGACGGACATGGTGTAGCAAGAGGGAGAAATGGCAGTAGAAGCTGGCTTCCTCCCCAATCGAAGACCCATTCTGAGGCTCGGGCATCAAAGCCATTACTGGCACAACCTCTACTTTGGCGAGGGCAGCCTCCACTCTCCCCAAAACACTCCCAACTCGCGCAAGGCAATCGGAAGCTTAGGGCGAAGCAATTCGGTCTCCTCCGCCAACCAGGCTTGCACAGACAACACGGACTGGAACTACACATCTGATGTGTTGACTTCACTAGTGGGCAGGCGATGGAGCATTACATTGGTGCAGCGAAGTTTGGTGTGCGGCAGAAGCGACCGATGTGACCGGATCAAAGGCAGTTAGTGCATCAGATAGGATCCCTGCAGGAGTATGCCCCGTGACCTTGATAGAGGCATCGGAAACATCTGTCTCTCAGCCACGCTGGAGGCGGAAGCCGCACATTGACAGCAGGGCGACAAAAAGCAGCGGGGGTCGAGCGATGCCTTCTCGAGATGAGCTGCCAGCCTCCCAACCATTCTCGCGTGGAGTGGGACACACAGAAACTGTCGACGCCGTCTCCCGGTCGAAACATTCTCGGCAATCTCCCCAACCCAGATGGACCGGAGGCGCCTCCACAACGAGCCCATCACTCGCTATAGCGGCGTGTGGAGCTGAAGCTAGCCTATGCCTGACATGCGCGACCCACACGTGTATTGGATGCTGACATGGCGCCGGGCTTGGATGCGGGGTGTAGCAGGAGTTGTAGCCCGATTGGAGCGTATTCTCGTATTTGAGGACCATAGTGGAGCACTCCACGAGTTTATGGACCATCTTGTTACAGGGCAAAGAGTATAAGGACCGTAGTTGTAATTATGTCAGGTTGTAGCATAAGAAAAAAATAATTTTCTGTTCAGCATTGCTAGGTCTCAGTAGACTGAATTAAGTCTCACTATTAGGCAAGGCAGGCGCACACAAGCACCAATAACCGTACTCCGGTGCCTTGAGTTGCCTCGATAATTGTAAGTGACTGGCGAGATGGTGTTGGTGGAAGACGATGGGACAAGAAGGAAGACAGCGTGCGTCACCGGAGGGAATGGGTACATAGCCTCGGCGCTCATCAAGATGCTGCTGGAGAAGGGATACGCCGTGAAGACGACGGTCAGAAAACCCAGTACGTACTTTAGATTAATTCTTCTCCTCAGTACTGATCTTGAATTGTCTCTAGAGCTCCGGTGATGATTTGAGTTATGGATTCCAGATGACATGGCCAAGAACTCGCATCTCAAGGATTTGCAAGCTCTCGGTCCCTTGCAGGTCTTCTGTGCGGATCTGGAGGAAGAAGGCAGCTTTGACGACGCCATTGCCGGCTGCAACTATGCCTTCCTCGTCGCCGCTCCGTCGAACCTTGACCCACAGAACCCCGAGGTAAATAAATATGATTTGTTGAGTCATTGTTTGATCTGTCACTCTCTGGTGATCTAATGTCACGCAATAAACGAAATCCTTTCAATTGGCAGAAAGACTTGATCGAGCCAGCCGTCCAAGGAACCCTCAACGTGTTGAGGTCGTGTCACAGAGCAGGGACGGTAAAGCGCGTGGTCCTAACATCGTCGGCGGCAGCGGTCACAGCCCGGCTGGTTGAAGGCGACGGTCATGTCCTGGACGAGGAATCCTGGTCTGACGTCGGGTTCCTCAGATCCACAAAGATGGCTCATTGGGTGCGTACACTACACGTTCGTCTATGAATATCTCCAGTCCCTCCGTTGAGCTATAATAGATAATACTCCGTTTGAAAACACTGATTCACGTTCACTCGTGTCTTGGCTCGCAGGCCTACTCGGTCTCAAAGGTGCTGGTAGAGAAGGCGGCGTGCGCGTTCGCGCAGGAGCACGGCATCAGCCTGGTCACCGTGTGTCCTGTTCTTACGGTGGGCGTGGCGCCGGCGCCAGGAGTCAACACAAGCGTAGCTGTCTTACTCTCCCTACTATCCGGTGAGACATGCCTGCCTGCCTGCCTGCCAGAAACTAATTAAGACGTCACCCCCCCCCCCCCCCCCCTGGACGATGTGTTCACTAGTTACATCTACGAATGGATAAACTTGGAGTTCTGTTTTCAAAAAATACATGGTGGTGTTTTCAGGCGATGACGCGATGGCCAGCATTCTGGGGCACATCGAGATGTCCTCCGGTTCGATCTCGGTGGTCCACGTGGACGACCTATGCCGTACCGAGATACTCCTTGCCGAGAAGGACACGGCGTCAGGGCGGTACATCTGCTGCAGCCTCAACACCACCGCCGTGGCGCTCGCCCGCTTCCTGGCGCTCAAGTACCCGCAGTACAATGTCAAGACCGACCGGTACGTATAATACTAGCTAGCTACCTCCTGGGTTCCGGCCGAGATGCGTAATTATAATAAGGTCCTCTGATTAATTGTTTGGGTTTCAGTTTTGGTGGTCTCCCCGAGAAGCCCAAAGTCTGCATTTCCTCGGCCAAGCTCGTCGGAGAAGGCTTCCGGTTCAAGCAAGATACACTGGACAAGATATACGATGGTGCCGTCCAGTACGGAAGGGCCTTAGGGATCCTTCCATACTAAAAACTGGCATGGTGGGTCTCGAGCGAATGCCGCACGAGTCAGCACACCCGTCGATTTGCCTAGGCTCATGTGGACTTACGATCATGGAGGCGTGGTGGATCCCGTCCCTCGCCGGTAGGATTGCTATGTTTTTAAGGTGTTATTTTTTATTTTGTTAAAGTTTGCGTCCTGCTTAGGAAGAGGAGGTGCTGGCGGCTCTTTGAAAGAAGGAATAAAAATCTCCCCGCCTAACCCCCATCCCGATGGTGCGCATAGCATCTTCGGAGGGCGTGTGTGGAGGTGTATCGCCGACGGTTTACATGAAATTTGATCGGTTTTTATATTCAGTGGATCTGCTTGGATCCGGACTTCGTTTGTCCAAGTTCATGTGTCAACAAATTGGTTCTTCTCGATCTACGCTTCGCCTAAATATTCACGGGTACAGTACTGGTGCGCTAGTTCTTTGGGGTCTTGGGGCCGTAGCACGACTACTTCCCAAATGTCTACTCCAACAAGGTTTGTCCGGCTCTCACGAGGAAGGGGTGATGACGGTGGCTCGCCTTCGTCTTGCTCCAGTCCTTTTAACCGTCGCTAGCTAGGTGGTCTCCAGAACTGAATGAAATATTATTGTCTCCAATGTTGTTTGTACTGCCTTGAAGCTCATAAATAAATCGAAAGTTTTTTTCCCTAAAACAATAACTAGCATGGTGACCAACACATTTGTGCAGCTAGATTATATTTGATAAATACTAATAATTTTTTGATACTAGCAAGAAATGCTGAAAAGGTGTAACCTTTCCACTATTTATTTTTCTAGCTCCTTTCTTGGAGCTAATCTATCTACTCTATCTATCTTTTTTGAGGGAATATCTATTCTCTCTATCTATTTATCTAGGATTAATTATCATTTTGGCCTCACTTGTGTCCATGTACTCAGTTTTGCCCTTAGGTGCGAATCGTGCTCAGTTTTGCCCCCAGTCTGTGCGCAGCTACTATGCCGAGGCCAAATGGCCAGATTTTAACCATTCTGTCTGTTGGCATTAGTGGTAGTGGGTCCGGAGCTAACATGTGGGACCGCATGGAAGTGGGTCCGGAGCTTACATGTGGGACCGTGCAATGACGGCAAATCATAGGGTTCGAACCGGGCACACCCGACGCCGATCTATCCTGTGCGCCATCCGGCCATCCTGCGGCGCCGCCACCGCCTGCGCCGCCACCAGCTGCGCTGCCGCGACCGTTCTGCTCCACCGCCACCTGCTGCACCGCTACCTGCTGCGCTCGTGATCTTCTTGCGACACCATAGGTGGGGCGCTCGTTCCGTCACTGCGCCCGCCACCTGCTAGACCCGCGGCGTGGCCTCCTTCCGTGCGCCCGGCCGGAGCGCTGATAGGTGGTGGGTTGTTGCCCAAAGAGGAAGTAGGAGGGTGAACCCCAGGGCAAAATGGCGAGCGGTGGCGACCCCGGAGTATTTGGCGAGGCGGGCATTGGGCCGGACATCCTCGCGTCCACGACTGGGTTGCCGAGGGGTAAGTCACACCTACTGTTTAGATTGAGCTTCCTTGTGCATTTCAAGGTCGATTCGAGTTGGTTTGCGATCAATTTTACTATGGGTATGTTGATTGCGTCTCTGTTTTTCATGGGTTACGATGGAGTTGCGGTTTGCTTTCTTGGTGCACATTAGAAGGGACCGCTACATCCTGAATGCAAAGAATAAGAAGAAATAACAAGGAGGTTTCGATTATCTCTTGCCAATGGCTTGTAATTGGAGTTTCCAACAATTTTGGGAGGTAATTTGCAGCCAATATCCTTGGGGTTTGCTTGATGAAGTGGAATACAAATACTACGATGGGGGAAATAAATGGGTGACAGTTACTATTGATGAAGAGCTCACTACCATGTTTGCTAAGCATAAGTAGAAAGAGTATTTTCTTATAAGGCTCCAAATTGATGTGCTTGAGAAGGCATTTGGACCTAGGATGGCGGGTGCACCTTCTCGGGCAGAACCATGTCTTCGTACTGGTAGCTCTAGCCAGAACAGTTCAGTTATTAGAGCACAGCGACGTGGGGGCTCGACAAGCGTGGGCACCGGCAGAAGGGTCCCCCTAGAAGTGGAGCCTGATGACTGCAATTCTGGGGTTGATGAAGAGAAGCTATATTCTGATGTAATTCAGAATTTACGATGGGCACCTCGGGCTGGAAACCAATATGAGACTGACAATCATGTCCATGTGGAGGATGATGTGGTGGGTGAAGACGAAGACCTTGCAGCTGTTGAATAGGACCCTTTGAACCCTCATATGGAAGAAGGTTCTGTTTTTGCATCCATGAGTGAGTGTAGAAATGCACTTGTGACGTATTGCATCAAGCAAAAACGTACTTTCAAAGATGATAAGAGCGATCAAGTATGTTACAGAGTGCACTGCCCGAGTGAGGGTTGTCCATGGAGGATGCTCGCATCTAAAATGAGAAATAGCATGAATGTTCAGGTCAAAGTGAACCCTTTTAGGCACACATGTCAGGAATCAACCCTTATGAAAGAAACAATCAATAGAGCCAAGTCAAGATGGGTGGCGGAAGAAGTAAAGAAGTGGGTTAAAGAAAAACAACAAGTGGGTGCAAAGGAATTACAGAAGAACATCAAAGACATGTTCAAGATAGAGTTACCATACATGAGAGTGTTCAATGGTAAACAACATGCTATGGATTCTATTTATGATAACTGTCAGGAAAGTTTTCAATTATTGTATTCATGCAAAGGTGAAGTGGAGAGGACCAGCCCAAGTAGTATTGTAGATATTGACCACCACACCGTGGGGTGCACCTTCAGGGGAGTGACAAAGACCAAGGAATGTTTAGGAGGGTTTTCTCTCCATTGAGGCTTGTCGTCGGGGTTTTTTGGCAGGCTGCAGGCCACATTTGGCTATTGATGCTACTTTTATCACATGAAGGTTTAAAGGTCAGTTTGTAGCAGCTTGTGTAGTTGATGAACGCAGTTTCTTATTTCCAGTTGCGTACAGTGTGCTGGAGGCAGAGTCTGAGGAGAGATAGACTTGGTTTTTTCATAATCTGCGTTGAGTTATTGCACATTCCAATGGGTTGGTAATTCATACAGATGCCTGCAAAGGTTTAGAAGTGGCCATGGACAATGTGTTCTCTGGAGTAGAGCATAGGGAATGCACACGTCACTTTCCTCCAAATTTTGTGAAGAAATACAAAGGAAATGTGTATACCGACAATTTATGGTCAGCATCTTTGACTTGCAGTGTGAAGAAGCACAACTACCACTTGAGGCAGTTATACACAAATCCCAAAGTGAAGCAATACTTGGAAACACACCACTCCAAGTTATGGGCCTGAAGCCAATTCAGTGAACTGAGCAAAGTTGACTATGTGCACAATAATCTTGCAGAGTCTTTCAACTCAACAATCCAAAAACTAAAGTGTCTTTATGTGGTGGATTTGATTGATATGATAAGGATAGAATACATGCAGAAGTATCATTATCATGCAGGAATAGCCGCGAAAAAATTCATGAGCCACATTATCACCCCTGCTGTGATGAATGAACTGAAGCAGAAAACAACAGGCTTGGAAATGAACATGACTCTTTGCTCGGGTACCACAACAAAGTTATCATTTTTGGATAAAGAGAATAGGGGATGGAGATATTCAGTGGATTTAGAAGCTAGAACTTGCAGTTGTAGGCAATGTCAGATAACTGGGTTGTCATGCATTCATGCCTTGTTTTTCATCACTTCTCTCTTAGGTCCAGTAGGGAACATACAACAGTATGTGCATGATTACTACTCTGTTGCAAGGTTCAAAGCCACATATGCATATGCCTTACCTGCTTTGGAGGTGATGAACCACAAGTATAGGGGATCTATCATAGTCCTTTCGATAAGTAAGGGTGTCGAACCCAACGAGGAGCAGAAGGAAATGAAAAGTGGTTTTCAGCAAGGTAATGTCTGCAAGCACTGAAATTATAAGTAGCAGATAGTTTGATAGCAAGATAATTTGTAACGAGCAAGTAACGATAACGGTAAATAGTATGCAGCAAGGTAGCCCAATCCTTCTGTGGCAAAGGATAGGCCAAAACGGTTTCTTATAATAAGCAAAGTGTTCTTCAGGGTACACAGGAATTTCATCTAGTCACTTTCACCATATTGGTTCGATTTATGTTTGTTACTTCAATAATTTGATATGTGCTTAGGTGTTGTTCTTACATGAACAACCTCCTACTTATGATTAACCCCCTCGCAAGCATCCACAACTATGAGAAAAATATAAAGATAAAATCTAACCATAGCATTAAACATTTGGATCCAAATCGGTCCCTTACGAAGTAGCGCGTAAACTAGGGTTTAAGCTTTTGTCACTCTATCAACCCATCATCTAATAACTATACCACAATCCATTCCCTTAGGCCCAAATATGGTGAAGTGACATGTAGTCGACGTTCACACGAAACCACTAAGGGAATCACAACATACATATCATTGAAATATCGAACACATATCAGGTTCATATGATTACTTGCAACATGATTTCTCCCATGACCTCAAGATCTAACTAAAGTAACTAATCACAAGTGATAAACATGCTCATGACCAGAGGGCTATTGAATAGCATAATAGATCTGAACATGTAATCTTCCACCAAATAAACCATATAGTGATCGACTACAAGATGTAATCAATACTACTATAGTCACCCACAACTACTAATCTGAGGTTTCGGTACAAAGATTGAACACAAGAGATGAACTAGGGTTTGAGAGGATATGGTGTTAGTGAAGATTGCCCTCCCCAATATGAGAGGGTTGTTGGTGATGACGATGGCTTCGATTTCCCCCTCTGGGAGGGAAGTTCCCCAGGCGGAATCGCTCCGCCGGAGGGCAAAAGTGCCCCTGCCCAACTTCCGCATCGAGACAGTGGCGCTCCGTCCCGAAAGTCCTCTCCTTAATTATTTTAGGTCAAAATGACGTATATACCAGAAGACGAGCATCGGAGGTGGGCCGAGGAGGGCACAACTCACCATGGCGTGCCGAGGCTCCCTCGCGTGCCCAGGTGGGTTGTGCCCACCTGGTGGGCCCCCTCTGGTACTTATTTGCTATGATAATTCTTAAATATTACATAAAAAATCCTCGTGGAGTTTCAGCTCAGTTGGAGTTGTGCAGAATAGGTAGCCTGACATTGCTTTTTCAGGTCCAGATTTCCAGCTGTCGGTATTCTCCTTCTTGATATAAACCGCACAAATTATGAGAGAAAAAGCATTAGAATTACTCCCAAAGGCATTATTATGCATAAAAAAGAATAAATAACAGTAGGAAAACATGATGCAAAATGGACGTATCAGGAGGGAAATCAACAATGGGACCTAGTGGACCCTGGATTCAACCTTTGTGCTCCAGTTCTGAAGACAGCAGTAGGTAAACCAAGGAAGAGTCGAATCAGACCTCGCAGCAAAGCTACTGGACTTGGAACGAGGATGCGTAAGTGCACAAGATGTGGTGGGTCTGGTCATTTCGGTAAGTATTATGATAACACAATAGATCCAGCATTCGGAGAGTGTTTCGATGAAGGCTTCGATGAAAATGGTGACGAGGTTGCAACAGATGAAGGCTTCAAACGATGATCCAAGTATTTCAATGAAGGCTTCGATGAAAATGATGGTCAACAGTTGGTTGCAACAGATGAGGATTTTTACGAGATTCCAAACGATGATGGTCAACAGCCGCATGATTTTGACGATGATCCAAAATATCCTCAAAATGATGATCCAAGTGCGGCTCCAAATGGTGATCCAAGTGAGGCTCCAAATGGTGACCAACCTTCTATCGTTGTGAGTTCTGCTAGGTATGTAAATCTTGCCAATACTACTGTACATTTATCACTTGACATGTTCTCATTATCATTTATGATTTGTACAACTCTGCGGTAGGTTCGAAGAAGACGCAATGAGCACAAGGAGCACAATGAGCAAAGTGGTGGCAAGAAGCTCAAGGATCAAACAGAAGCCCCAACACTATTTATGAAAATTTAAGAAACATTATGAATAACATTGTATTTCTGTTGAATGATGTTGGACCTATGTTAGAACTATGTTTGAATGATGTTGGAATGATGCTGGTAAATATTTTGAGAAAGTCATGTCAAAAATTTGAACCAAACTTCAAATTGGACATGCTATTTGGATGTTGCTATTCTTTCGAAACTATAATGAACTTGTTTGTTCTAACTTGGTCATCAATCCGAGCCCTTTTGTGAAGAAAACTCACACTCATGAAAAATGTGCTTAAAAAGAGCTCCAAAGGTAGGGTAAACCGCATCATTTCTAAGCAAGGTTTTTTTCGACCTTGTCTAAATCAGTCAAATAACTTTTCTACACATCTATTTTATATGTACAGACTATGTGAGCAGGGTTTTTTTGTTTTTTTTTTGAATTTGCTCATTTGAATTCTGGTCAAACCTAACTTTGACCAACATTTAAACAAGTCTAAAACATGAAAATGAAAAACTAACCCTGGATCCTTCTCAGGCCCAGTTCTTTTGAGCAGATTATGGAGAATCTCGGTCCCGAAAATCCCGAGCGAAAAGAATTCAATTGAACTTCCAAAATCTCAACTGAATTCTGCAGAATCCAAGTGCAATCTCAAAATCCCAAAATACCTGGCTTCTCCCACAATCTCAGGATTCTAGCTAGTCCCACCAAAGAAAACGTTTCGAAGTATAGTTGTACCCCTATTGTATCACATATTTATGGTCAAAATGCCACCCCGCGGTCCAGCCCGGACCCGAAAATGGAGGGGACGACCCGACCCAGCTTTCGTCTCCAGTTCCCGACTTGCGCCGGGACCTTTGAGCCGCCCGCCCCGGCCAGCCGCCGCCCGGCCAGCCCACCCGTCACCGTCGAGCCGCCGTCCCGCCGGCCAACCCGCCCGCACCGCCGACCAACCTCCCTTGCCGGTCCGCCCGCCCTCCCGCCGCTTGATTCGCCCCGCCCGTCGGCTCAGCGGTAGTGGCTAGGGTTGCCGCGTCGCCGCTGGCCAGGCCAAGCCGTCGCCGCCCCCGCTGGCCAGCTTCCCTCCTCAGCACCTCCTCGCCCCTCAGTCCGTCCCGGCCCTCAGCCCTGTCCCACAAAGTTCGACGCCGACGCCTCACGGTGAGCCCTCCTTTTTGCATCTCTCTATTTCTTGATGCTTGAATAATGCTTGAATTGATGCTAGCTATTGTTGATAGATAAAATACATTTCGTCAAAAAAAATCTGTCTAAGGATAGTACAAACATTTCAACACACAACACTTTCTAGAATCTCAAGCTAGAATCTCTGAAAAGAACTCGACAACAGATTCTGGGAGAAGCAGATTTTGGGAGAATTTTCCAGAATCCTGATTCTGTAGAATCTTGCCTGAAAAGAACTGGGCCTCAGTCACTCCAATGAAGCTATGGTGAGGTTTTTGAAAATTTCAGGTTCCAAACCCCATACCACTTCTCTTCACTTCATTCATTAGATTTTGAGATATCACATGAGATACATGAAACCATGATTTTTCTCGTCTGAATGTATGTAGACCTTGTTTATCAACTTAAATCGTTAGTATACGACATAAGAAGACTATGTGCGGAGGTTTTTTATTTTTCTGATTTTTTATTTATTATGCCCATTTTAATTCTGGTCAAACCTAACTTTGACCAACAATTAAACAAGTTTAAAACTTGCAAATAAAAAAGTAAGCTTGGATCCTTCTTATTCACTCCAAAAGGAAGCTTTAATGAGGTTTTTGAAAATTTCATGTTCCAAACCCGAAACCACTTCTCTTCACTTCATACAAGAGACTTTGGGATACTCTTATGATATCACATGAGATACATGAAATTTTCGTTTGAATGTATGTAGAGCTTGTTTATCAACTTAAATCGTTAGTTTATGACATAAGAAGACTATGTGCGTAGGTTTTTTATTTTTATTTTTTTAATTTATTATGCTCAAACATATATTTGCCTGACTCCAAACCCCTCCGGAACCTTGCCGAACAGGAACCGTCCATCTAACCCTAGCGCTAAACAAGGACCGTCGATCTACCCCTTTTAGAAGGAATCCGCGGGAGGCAGGGGGCGAGCCGCGAGATGCAATCTGATTGGTTGTCCTCTTTTTTCTCAATATGGATAGTGGGCGCGCTGGATGGACCGTTGGGCCGCCTCGCGGTCCGGGCCTGTGAGCATTGGTAATGCCCCGTCTCAACCTTTCTAGGCCTGCATGCATGGGAAGCGAGGCGACGCGGGCATGCATGTGTGCGCGAGCGACGTGAGCATGCATGCGCGGGCGAGCGACGTGCCATTCACCCCTTTGATTCAGATGTATGCACTGATTCAGATGCACCACAATCACTCAGAGGCACGCACGCGCTCGGATACAAACACGCCCGAATACACACGCCCCATCGTTTCAATGTAAAATGTAACGGATTCTCACACGCACGCGCCCAGATTCACAGACGCACTGTTCATTCATTCGCAACCCTTCTCTCTTGCTCTCCCACTCACACGCCTATTTATACGCCTCTCTTCCTCTCCCACTCACCACCCAAGACAAATCCATTGTCTCCACTTCAAACACCCAGTCCATCCTCTTGGAGAACCCCCAGCACCAACTGAAGGTAAAACCCTACGTCCTGCTTTTGATTGTATTGATATGGGTGTAGTACAAGATACATGTATCTACCACTAGATTGTTCTATAGAATATCAGACCTCGGTATATATAATGCACCGGAGGCCTGGGGTTTAGAAGAGCCCTTGTCTTGGGCGCCAAGTCTTGTGGAGTCTTTCATGTATGCGGCATGGGCTGCCCGAAGTGGCCCATTAGTGAACTGCCATGGGGGTCCTCGGCCCGACCCAATAGGTCAGGAGACGACGCGGTGAGTACCCCCTAGTTCAGGACACCATCACTTACCCTCTTGCTTAACTAATATCTTAGAGGAGGATAAGTACAACAGTACCCCCCTACTGCGATAGTCGGTATCCTTCAATAACTCTCATCTCTCAGGTGGTGGTGTATGTATGGTGGGCTCTCACTCACGAGTATTTCGACTGTCGGTGATGGTTGCTGTTGCACTTACCTTCGTGCTTAACTAATGTCTTATAAGAGGATCAGTACAACAACAACCCCCTACAACACGATTCGTGATCCTTCAACAGCACTCGTATCTCAGGTGGTGTAGTACATATGGTGGACTCTCAATCACGGGTATTTCGACTGTCGGTGATGGTTGCCTGTCTACTTCCCTTCCCGCTTTACCAATATCTCATACGAGGAGAAGTACAGTAACGCCCCCTACGACAATAGTCTATACCACAAACTTAAGCATATCAGACAGTAAAGTCAAGTCACCAATCAGGTAATGATGATGACACGAGACATGGAGATTAAATTGAGAGTTTATCAAATAAAAAGGAAGACAAAATGGAGCCTCTCTTCTATCACAAGAACTAATCAAGCTAATTAAAATTAATGTTGAAATTGTAAGTAAGGAAATGAATAGAAAACCCTCAAATAATCAAGCAAACTGAAAATTAATGTTGAAATATAAGAAATAAAAGGAAGAGAAAACTACCTATTAATCAAGCTAACTTAAATTAATGTTGAAATGTAAGAACCAAAATGAAGACCAAACTACCAATTAATGAATAACAAACTAATCAATCTATATAACTAGGTACACAACCTAATTGAATGACTAATCAATCTACCAACTAATCGATTGACTGACTAATCAATTTATATAACTAGGTACACTACCTATTCGACTGACTAATCAATCTACCAAGTAATCAATCTATATAACTAGAAACAGTAATCACAAGTCATAAAAACTATCGCAGGTGTGTTAGTTTAGTCTTATAACTTCTAAACTCCATTTTTGGGTTCTAAAACTACTGAAGGTGTGTCAGTTTAGTACATAACTACGAGATTGCAGATTTTGGGTCCTAAAACTATTGGTGGTGTGTGATTTTAGTCCTATAACTTTGAAACTACAGTTTTGGCTCCTAAATCTATGTATGTGTGTGCTACAACATACATGCCCATGACATGGATTGCCATGAGCTGTAGGGCAGCCTCACTGAGAGGTTTGGCGTGGCCGCCAGGTGGACCATGAGCCAGTCGGGATATAGAACAATATGCCTCTCCCTCGGTGTGGCCGTCGCAGAGACACCGAGCCAATCAGGATGGAGGATATCATCCCACTTCTCTCTCTCTCTCTCTCTCTCTCTCTCTCTCTCTCTCTCTCTCTCTCTCTCTCCCTCCCGTGACATCGCCATTGCCCCGACACCCTTGACGTAGAGCTGATCGTGCAAGTTGTTGTTTGGGCATGACCATGGCCACATGGGGGAAACTGTCGCTGCTGCCGGATGACATCGAGGATTGCGCGAAAACAACGAAGCCAGTGCAAATGTCGGCGAGAGTGACACAACCCATGAAACAACCACATATGGGTAGCAATTGGATGTTGTGTGACGTGTTGTTCTACTACTACGGGATAAGGCTGAGATGATCAGTCTACTCTCCTCGCTGGAGCTGAAGCCTTCGTGCTACTCATGGCCTCTGAACTGTCACCTATGATCATTCTATGCATGGGAGAAGATGATGGCGAGCAAATGAGGCTAGACAACCCTCTAGGAGTTTTCTTGCATATTTACTTTTCAGAAGTTAACTCGGTTGGTTCATTGGTTCGACGTGGGAATAATCCAAGTAGCTCCAAGTGACACATCGGTGGGTCAATGTTGGCCATACAATCTTAGAACCTGAGATCAAACAAACCTATCTAGTTTTGGGACCCAAAGCTGTAGTTTCGAAGTTATAGAACATAACTGACACACCTTAAATAGTTTTAGGACTTAAAACTGCAGTTTTGAAGTTATAGACTAAATTCACACACGTCCAATAGTTTTAGAACTTAGGATGCATTATACACTACAAACTAATTGGTCCATATAAACAGTACTAATAACTAAAAAATAATTACTCCTTCCAATTTGTATACATATATGACCAAGGAGCTCACCGAGGCAGGAGCCCGAGTAGGCAGTGTCACAACGTCGGCAGGGGAACGTAGGGGCATGGGGGCGGCAAGGGCGGGTAATGTGGCGTTAGCAGTGGCGCTGTTGATGTGGGGACGGCGATGGGATTGCAGTAGAGCCGCATTGGCGATGGCGGCATAGTGCACGGGGACAGCGATGCGTTGGCAAGGGCGGGGAGCGAGGTCATCTGTCGGGGCGGGCAACAAGAGTGAGAGAGAGAGAGTCACCGATAGTGATATATATATATATATACACACACACACAGAGAGAGAGAAAGAGAGAGAGAGAGAGAGAGAGCTAGGTTGAATAGGATATTTGGAGCTCGGGGCGGAGCAGGCGACGGCACGGGACCACGGGCGGCGGGCGGCTCCGGGCCCGCGATGGGCCTAGCGGGCCATGACCGCTAGGAGACTGACCAGGGCACGTGGCGGCGAAGCGTTGGAGGAGGCGGCGGCCCAGGGTGGTGGCTGACCCTAGGGGTGGCGCCAAGTGGCGCAGTGGAAGGTAGCCTATACATGATTTCGAGGAGAAAGGGAGTGAAGGTGGTGGCGGCTGGTGGGGAATAGGGTTAGGCTAGGGTTTTTCCTAATATAGAAGGGATATGTGGTCTATATATAGAAAGGGGCTAGGGTTTAGGGAGTTTGAGGATGTTTTCGGACCCTTCGATTGTGGTCCGACGGTTCCGGACGGAGAGGGTAGCTGGGTTAGTGGGCTGGTTTAGTGAGATGTGTCGGAGGGTTAGGCTGAGAGGAGAGAAGAGGAGGGCAGCCGGGCACAGGTTTTCGGATACCGAAAATGTCCGATATTTATCTGGCTATAGTGCCGCTTTATGTTTAATGGTCGGGCTATCAAACGGACTCCGAATGTGATGAAATTTGGCAGGAGATTTAATGACAATATAATAAGACCACACGCTAACTTTCACCCCATTCTGAGAATTTGTTTATCTCACTTAGAAAATAATAGTTTGGAGGTCCCGTGGCACCGTGCAAGTGTGTCTGG